>OZ018318.1:143403788-144038788 GCA_963969495.1 Ceratothoa steindachneri
TATTTTGTTCCTTTTTTCATAATCATTCAGGTTTTTAATTTCTCTTCCTGTTCTTAGGGCGATGTCCTTGTTTTTTTTTCTGTCACTAGTCACTATTTGTGTGATGTCGTCCGCTAGTTGTATATACATCGCACATTCATGGGTTGGATGCGGAAGGTCCCTGGTGTACACTGTGTACAGCGTTGGTGAGAGGCAGCCTCTCTGTGGGACACCCTTTGCAGATTAATTGCGTCGCCCGTTTGGCCGCTTATCTGCAATACTACTTTCCTCTCGCCTAGATAGTTGCAGAGTGTTTTGCAGAGGTTTATTACTAGATTAAGGTCACAGATATTGGCTTTTAGGCCGGGCAACCACACCTTGTCAAAGGCTTTAGCAACATCACGGAGTACAATATCAAGTCTGTTGCCTCGCGCTGTTTCAGTAGCAATTGTTTTTGTTATGGTTGCTAGCGGGGTGTCTGTCCCTCGCTTGCTCCGGAACCCGTGCTGTTGTGGGTTGTATAGGTTGTTTTCGTTAAGGTGGTTGATCAACCTTTTGTTAAGGAGCTTTTCTAGGACTTTATCTAGAAATTCCAGGAAGGAGATCGGACGGAAGCTTCCGACTTGGTGTTTCGGTTTGTCTGGCTTTGGTAGGAAGATCATCATTGCCGTTTTAAATGCTTGAGGGAAGTATCCCATATTTAGGCAGGCATTGAAGATCTTCAATACCGATTCGTGCACATTTTCTGGGGCATTGATTAGGTGAGCTTTGGATATCCCACTTTGTCCTGGAGCTTTTCGTTAAAAGGATTTTAAGGCTGTCAGATATTCATCCATTGTAAAAGGCTTTCCTTCCCCCATGGAATTGTGTCTTAGCTCATCAACGTTTCTAAACGGTATGTACGTTCACGTTGTGTTTTCAGGCTATGTATGATTTCTGCTTCGTAGTTTTGGTCGAATTCTTGTTCTCTTCCGGTGAAATAGAAAATATTTTCTTTCTTCCAGTGTATGGTCGTGTACTCTATTGTTGAGGTGTGTATACTGTCCGCTTCTCTGATTTTTGTGATAATTAATTCTAGTTGGTCATCTATTTCTTCTTTACCTTGGTTGTTAAAGGATCCAGTTTCTATTGTGTTTAAGTACTGTCTGTATCTATCCCAGTTTGTTCTACTGGTTGCTTTTCTGCGTGTTATTTTTATTTGGATGGGCGAAGTTGAGATGGTAGTAATCGTGCTTAAATGGTCAGAGGGGGTTGCAGGGTCTGGCTGTGTGTGGTGATTTAAATTGAAGTTTTGATTCGTTAAAATAGTATCTGTGGTAGTCGAGGCTCGACCTGTGAGATAAGTAGGGAAGTCTGGTCCTTCTCTGTTTAGTAGGCCTTTTTGCATTAGGAGTTGAAAGGTTTTTCCGGTTCCATTTGTATTAGTTGTGTACCCTGCTTCCCTGCACCGGCTAGAAAGGTTGAGGCCTATTAACGAAAGAGCTTAATGAAATTAGGTATCAGTAGGTACGAGCGTCTTGGGGGTTGTTAGGCCCAGGCTATGACCAGATCACCTGTGGTCATTTTTATTTTCACTGCTAAATTTGATTCTTTTAGGTCTTTTATTTCTGTGAAATGAATTCCTTTTTTAATACCTATTGCAACTCCGTCATATCTTGTCTGGGAGTAGTTGGTTGCTATGAATTTATAATTGGGGATTTTTATTATTTTCGTCTCTATGTTCATACCATGTTCTGTTATGATTATTAAGTCTGGATCTTCCTTTCTTAATATGTTCGAGTAGATTATGCGTTTCTCCTTCCAGTCGTTAACGTTCAAGGGGAATATTTAAATTCTACGTCGATACGTGTCCATTGTTGTTTATATCTGTTTGTGGTCTCTACTTAGTTTTGTTTTTTCTTGTCGGCCTGGGGATCGAGTGTGTCCATTTCTTTCCTTTTTAAATTCCCCACACAAGATGTTGCTACATGACTCTAGGGCGATGTATAACATGCCCTGTTTCAGTGCGTTGTAAATTTCCGTTTCATCTGCGTCTGCTTCGTATTCCCATCTAAATTTTCCCTTGATTAGTCCATCGACTATTTCCTTCTGCCTATATTGCTTTGGAGTGGGGTAAGCATGGGACCTGTAAATTTTGATTTCGAATTGTCGGGTGGTCATTTTTGATTTTTGTTTTTCTGTGTTCGTTGTGTTTTCTTCATTAGAGTCGGTTTCTATTTTAGTTTTGTCTTCTTCTTCTTCCTCTACTTGGTTTCATAGTGGCCTTTGGCGTCATATTTATTTTATGCAACTCGTGCGAGGGTGGGTTCTCCGGGAACCACATTTTCTTTAGCCCGTTTTTTTGAAGCATGGAGTTCAGTTCAGTTGTATATGATCCTGGTCTCGCCATATTGACAAAGTGTGCATGCATTATGCAAAGAATTAAGTCGGGCCTAATGCTACGCTCGATATTGACTGTTGTGGTCTGTGCGGTGGGTGCAGAGATGATTCTGTTAGCTGTTGCTGCCGCGTAGGAAATATTTTTCCTTCTCTGTGTTAATTTCTGCTTTTTTCTTCCGAATTAATTGTTTTTTGACTGGGCATGACATAGCTAGAGTTCTATGTCCATTCCCGCAGTTTAAACATTTTTTCTCTGTGCTTCTGCACTCATCCCACCTGTGTTTCCTGCTTGTCAGCGCGTAACATGTGAAGCACACTTGCATTGACACGAATGTTTCCTTTTCTATCTTGTCGTGGGAGATTTCCGTGTAAAATGCTAGGAGTTCTTGCTCGGTGGCTTTCTTTGCGATCTCTGTTGATCGGAAGATCACCTTGAAGACGTGGCTATGATCCTCCTCATTCTGGGCCTTAAATTATATTACCTCCTCAACCTTCGCCCATTCTTGCTCTCTTTCTAGTTCTTGTTTTATCTCTTGGGCTGTATGTTTACCTACCCATGGGTCAAGACGCCGGCATATTACTGATTTCTTTGTTTGGACGTCAGGCGGCGTCCAGGGTGCTAGTCCTATTTTGCCGAGTTTCTTGGTTGCGCCCTCACTCAAAAGGAGATCGAGGTCTTTCCCGTGTTGCATGGCGCCACGTAGCCATTGTATTGGTCTTTAAGTCGTAGGAGGACCACTCCTATATCCTCATATATGGTATTAAGCGTCTGTTCTCGGGAGGGTTTCTCCCGGCCGGGGTGGATGCGAAGGGGGACTCTTTTCGCTCCTTCTCGGTCGTCCATTGCGGCTGGGTTGCAGTCTCCTTCAAGTGGGTTCTAGATGTTCGTCCCTGTATTTTCCTTACTATAGGGTCCAATTCTTCGTTTATAAAGGGTTTTGAGAGCTGCCCCCTCCTCGTTGCAAGCAAGTTTCCATGAAAATGAACTGCCGGATGAAATAGATGAATGATGTTGGGTGAACCCGGGGAGGCCCCTCAGACGGGAGAAAAGTGGCGGACTTAATGATGGGTGGTGATAGAGTCAACTACCACCGCTCAGGGATGCCGCCTCGTCTGGGGTTTGGTTATTGATGCTGCTTCCAACTTACACAGGGACGGCTACATGTCCCCCTGTGGTCCTAGCTGTAAACTACCCATAGAGATTAGAGCAAACTCCTTCCCAAAGCTTTTAGCATCGCCTCGTAACCGGGTGGCCTCTTCTGTAGAGTCCCACAGTGGGATAATCCTAAACCCTGCTTTCCTTTACATCTCCAATTATGTCTATCAAAGTGGACCGACGTAGTTGGAGCGAGACTAGATGAATGGCAGTTCAGTTCATTTCCGCTCCCTTGCCCCTATGAGGGGGCCGCGGAGGGGATTAACCAGACATGGATCGGCTATGTGTGGCTCCGTAAATTATTTTCGATTTTGGTATCCGCGTGGGGAAAATTGTAGCAAGTTCAAGTTTTTGGCATGTCTTCTTAGGGTTCGTGGCAATCAGCCATTTATCCTTGTAACCTGTCTTCGCGTCTAGTATTCTTTGTGTGTGGAGCGCGATTCCTTCTGGTCCACGGCCACTGAGGAGAAAGGTCTCGTTAAGGGCGTAGGACACTGTGTATGTGTGACAAAAGTTTGGTGGTGGGCGTGGGGTGTCTTTTGTGTACATAATGTATAGTGTGGATGCCAGTACGCTCCCTTGGGGAACGCCTGAGCGTGGTGTGAAGGGTTATGAGAGGGTGTTGTTGTATTTTATGTGGCATCTCAGTTCAGTGAGGTAGTGCGATAGGAGCCTTCTGGTGCAGAGGTAACTCCGTATTGTTGGCGAGTTTCCAACGGAGTCCCTCGTGCCACACTTTATCGAAGGCCTTCTCCAAGTGAGTGGACCAGCCCCTCCTGAACCCATATTGGTGGGGGGAGAACCAGTCCCTCTCTTTTAGGTATTTCCGTAGGGGGCAGTTGATCCTGCGTTTGAGTATTTTTCCTAGGTGCTCTAGTAGAGCAATAGGGTGTTTGGGGTCTTTGTTCGGTTTGTGTAGGAGTATGTTGTGAGAGACTTTAAATATTTTGGGGAAGTGGTCTGAGGCTAGTGAGGCATTAAATAGATGTGTAAGTGTGGGGTATATGTTTGCTGGGAGGTTGGTCCGTGAAGGACCGGGGGCGCGTTTTGGTGTTGTTTTAATGTAGTGTTTTGTTTCCTCGACGGTGATTGGAGTAGTCAATGTGGATGAATAGACTAGCAGCTCCATTCGTATCAGGGTGGGGGAGGGCTTAGCTCGTGAGCGTGGGCCCGACACCACTCTTGACCTTCCTGGAAGTGCTCCCACGCGTGTGGTTTTGGTGGGTTGTGTGTATGTACTATATCCCAATGTGACCTAAATGCGTCAAGGATGACGTTAGTGTTTGTTAGTTTTGAGTTGTTTACTTGGAGGGTGATATGTTTTGGTGGGTCGGTGCCCATTATCCTTTTTACTTGCTGCCAGAAGAAGAAGGGTTTAGCACAACGGGTGTCGTCCGCGATGCGGACGACCTTACGCTACTGCCGGTTCCTGTCTTGCCGCACGAACTGTAGGATGCGGGCACGTAGGTGATTAATGATATGTTGTCGTGGGCCTCTAGAGTAGTGATTGTTGTATTGTGTGATCAGGTTCTGAGTGTGTATGGAAAATGTGAAATGTTTTATGCAAGTATAGGTTTTTGTGGTCGTCTAAAAGGTCTGGATTGGTGTGCTCCAGTTCGAGATTTTGTGACGTGTTGTCTGTTATGTGACTCTCAAACTCTTCACAGTTTGTGTTAGTGTAGGCAAAGAGAGATGGTGTAGGTATGAGTATGGAAGATGTGGATATGATAAGGCATATCGGTATGTGGTCAGAGAGTACGTGGGTACGCAGGGATATGTGCGTGTAGAAGCGTGTAGCGTGGTCGTTGCGGAAGACCACGTCCGGAGACGTGGTACATCTGTGAGGACCGAAGAATGTGGGCAAGGCAGGGCTGATGTGCTCGCAGCGATAACGACGCAAGGCATCGGCCAGGTACCTTCCTGCGTCATTCGTACTGTTTGAAAGGAGTGTCGGGTGAAAGGCGTTGAGGTCCTCCGCGAAGAAGATAGGGAGGTTGTGGTTAGATAGAGACCGGAGTGGGGCTTCTATGTTTAACTGTGGGTGTGGTGGTCTGTAGTGTATGTCCACTAGGATGGGGCTTTAGCTTGTCTGTATCTTGCAGGCTAGAAAGGAGTCGTCTTGTGTTTGGATGAAGGAGTGGTGTATGGAGCGGTTTACTAAGATCGCTGATTCTAGGTCCCGCGCCTGTGGAGATAGGTATGTGTGGTAGCCTGCGATGCGGAGTATGTTGTTGATAGGATATAGGTTGGTTGAGTTCAAGAGTACTATGTCCGGTCTTTGTGTGTTTAGGACCCAGTTGGCAACCTTATGGCGAATACCGTGCCAACTGCATATGTTTAGCTGTGTCACGTTGAGGCGACCTATTGTCGTGGGTGGAGTGCGCGGGGGGCTGATTTTCTCAGTGCCGTTCCTCTTTCATTGGTTATTGCCCAGGAGGCGTGAGGAGTCAGTACCTTTACTCGTCTCGTCGACTGTGATTTAGAGAAGTTGTTATTGGTGTTGTTGAGTGGGGAAGCCGTGGTGGAGGGGAGAGTATGATCTGTGGGGGAGGGAGTTAGGAGCAGAGGTGGAGTGAGTAGAGATAGGAGATGAGGGGCTAGAGCTAGTGGGGGAGGTGCAGATTGTAAGAGGGGGGTGGTGGGAGAGAGAGGGGGTTGGACGAAGAAGGAGAGGTGGAATTGGGATGAGAAGGAACAGCAGGGGGGGAGGTGGATAGCTTCATGAGTGGTTGTGTGTTAAGGGGAGTTTTTGTGGTAGGGTTTTTATGTTACAGACGGGGGGCGGGTTTGGAGCCTCTGATGGTGGGGGGGGCGGTGGAGGTTTTCGTGTTAGTGTAAGTGGGATTAGAGGTTGCAAAAAGGGGGAGTGGGGACGGTTGGAGGGGAGTTGGTGGCAATAGGAGAAGGAGGGGAGGTTGCCGAGGGGGGGGAGTTCTGGAGGTAGGAGGGGGTTTAGTTAAAGAGGTGGAAGGAGTGGGGGGCTGTGGAGGGAGCAGATGAGGCAGTTGGGAGAGAGATGGGAGCTGTAGGCAGAGGGGTAGGTGAGGTAGGTGCAGTGGCGAGAGGTGCAGGGACAAAGGGCGGGAAGAGACGAGAGCGAGGTGAGGGTGGGAGATGGGTCCGGGGGGAGAGGTGTGCGTGCCCACCCAGGTGGAGAGGAGTGCGGGTCTCCTGTTTGTTTTCGTCGATTAGAGCGAACACCTTCTCGGGGAAAGTGATATGCTCTAGACCGCGAGAGGCGAAGAGTGTATTTAGTATGTTTGCGTATAGTCGAGGGTCACTCCTCGACATGTCTTTTGCCACCGTTGAAAGCAAGGCTGCCACGTGTAGTCTAGGGTGTGTGGTCTCGTTAGTTGTGTTGTGTGGAGTAGGGGAGGGTGTCTAGAGTGGGGTGGGTGTCGGAACTAATGGGGGTCTCTGGGTGTCAGGTGCTGGGGTGGGGGCGGGTGTCGGGATATGTAGGTGGGTTTGGGTTGCTGCTGGGGTTGGGTGAGTCTGGGGTGGGACAGGGTGCAGTGCTGACACCGTTGCGCTGGAAATGTTTAGGTGAGGGGCGAGGGGGGGGAGTGTGTGGTTTAGTAGGTGGGTTGAGGACACCGTATAGCCGCTACGGCGTCAGAGCGCGCCTTACTTAGGTAAGGACATTTAGGGTTGACGGCGACATGGTCGCCACCACAGTTGGAGCAGAGGAATGTGGTGGCTGTGCAGGTGGTAAAGTGGTGGCCCACTATGCTGCACTTTGAGCAGACTAGGCCTGCTTGACCGTTACGTGTGGTGGGGCCGGTTTTGTAGCACCGGTGGCATTGCGTGGGTCTAATGTTGAGTTGTGACTCTATGTTATGCGGGTGTGTTAGGGTGCCGCAGACTTTGATGCCTTGGTCTAGCAGCAGTGTTTTGTGGTGTTCGTCAGACAATGTGATAACTGCCCATTGTTTGTTACGGTTGAAGAATATGTCCGTGATGACCTCCTTCCCATACTTCTGTCTGAGGTGTGTACGGAGGTCATCTGTGGAGAAGGCCAACCATAGAGGGTTGGTCTTCGTGATTCGTATTTGGTGTCTTTTGGTTACACCGTCAGCTAGTTTTGTGTGTTGGTCTAGAGCGGCGAGTGTTTCGGATGCGTTTTCATGGAATTTTATTGCGTCCTCCTGTGAGCGGAAGATGAGTTTGTGGGCTGTGTGTATGTCCTAATGATGTTCGTGATGGGGGTGGCATGTGTAGCGGCTAGGTTTAGGAGTGCATGTTCATTGTTTGTTGAGGGTTTTGTATTAGGTGTGTGTAGTAGTGTGAGAAATGACGTGTTACTTGCCTTTTTTTAAACTTCTTTCTCTTTTCTTTTGGGAAGCCCCCTGCCCCGCCGATAACGACCCTATGAAGTGACTCGAATGTGGTGATGAATGATAAGTGAGTATGGACTTGGTTGGGCTCCTCAGAGGGTGTAAAAATATGGCGGACCTAATGATGACTGAACCAAAATCAACCGACTCCAGTCGGGGTGCCGACTCCTCTATTGGGTTTTGGGTATTTAGCAGTTAAATCCGACATCTCACAAAGACGGTACAGTCTCCCTCACTGGTCTTGAACGGTACCGCAGGGTAGGGTGTTATGCTTCCCCGCGTTGGTAACTGATTAATAATCCAGGTTGCTTTTTCCTTTGGGTTCCGCAGCGGGATAAGCCTCAGACCTCCTTTCCCCAAAGTTTGCAATTATGCCCTTTCTAAGTAGAACGGCATAGTTGCAACGGAGCTTTATGTGTATAGTCACATTCACAGAGCCAGATCACCGCGGGGCAGGAATGGGGAGGGTTTTAGCACGTCATACCACTATGATGTGCCAGGGAAATAAAGGAATTTTTATTCAAGGGGGTGGGTGCAGGGGGCGGGGAATTGGCTCGAAGATCTCGTAGGTAGCTAGTTGGCTGTCAAGTACCGTCCACGTTATGTCTTGCAGGAAATCGGAGCGGTCTATGAGGTGACTTCCCTCGACACTTCCTCCTTTATCGGCTGATAATTCTTGTAGATCATAGAAAGCGAAGATCCTTGCAAGTTCTCTGTGTGAAAGAAAACGATTTTTACGGGGTATTTATTCCGCCTAGGTTGAATGTAACGTTAGAGTAAACGGGCCAGTCCGGTGAGTGGAATTTTAAAATAATTTTAATGTTCGATTCCAGCTTATCGATTGATTGTTGATGGCCGGCTTATCTTCGTTTATTAATATGGCTTCTAACATATTCAGCCTAACTTTATTAACTTCTTTTCTTTTAATAACGGTGTTGTCATCTAGCCTATCTCTCGTTAAGTTAATGTTATGTGCACTCTCCATATGATCTTTAGGCCATCCGCTTTTCAGATGCATGGTTAAACGTCTCGAAAGTGTAATAGTTATCATGCCAATATATTTTGAGTTGTTATAAAGCTTACAGTCTTTATCGGGGCAGATAAATTCGTAAACTATGTTGGTTGATTTGAGATTCAAAGTGTTTGGGCAGCTGTTGTTTTTCATCAGGAGATTGCTAGCTTTTGTTGTTTTATAATATATGATGAGTTGAATTTTATCCATTTGATTTTTAACATTGATGTTACGGTTAATAATCTCCTTAATGTTTTTTTCATCTATTTTATAGGCTGTAGACATCCGATTTCTGTAATACACTTTAAAGCTGTTGAATTCTTCTTGATTACTTTCAGTTTTATCCGTATCTTTGCAATTATTATTTAAAAATGATTGAAGTTGTTTTTCAATCATGTTCTTTGAGAAACCGTTGTTCACGAGTGTTTGTTTTACTCGTGCTATCTATTGGTGGAAAAGTTCCCACGTAGAGCAGCATTCATGTGCTTGGCGGATGTATAAGCCGATTACACATATTTTATACCTTTCTGGGCATTCACTATCCGCATTGAGGCATTTTCCCATGTCCGTACTTTTTCTATGTACTTCAATGATGTAGCCACCATTGATGTTTTGAAACTCAACGTCCAAGAAAGGAAGTTTATTGCCCGTGCTCAATTCGTAAGTGAATTTTAACAAGGAGTTCTTCTCAAATTGCTGCTTGATGTTTATTAGATGTTCTTCGTTTGGGACGTTGATGTAAATGTCGTCTACGTATCGGCAATATGTGGGCGGCTTATTTTCCATGATATCCAATAATCTCTCTTCAAGCTGACATATAATAGTTAGCAAACGTCAGCGCTAAGGGTGACCCCATAGCCTCCATCCACTTTCGTCTGTAGATTACCGTCCGATGTCCTGAACGGTGCCTTTGATGTGCATGAACGTAACATGATCCTTAAGATGTTTGGGTCAAGGTTTGGCGGAGACATTGTAGGATGGTGTTACACGTTTTTTTTATAATGATGTCGATGGTCTGAGCGATAGGCACGTTCGTAAACAGGCTTTAACGTCAAGGGATGATGTTAGTTCTGCCGGTCTTGTAGAGTGGAGTATATCGATGAATTCCTCCGTGGATTTTATGCTATATTTAGAAGGAATGTACGGTTTTATTCCTTCATTTAGGGTTTTAGCTAAAGGGTACGTAGGTATCGTGACTTGAGAGATGATAGGCCTCAATGGTTGTTCGGCTTATGAATTTTAAGATATTCATACATATATCCTGGTGTGTAATCACCGATTATCTTTTTGAAGTGAAGTCCTCCGATGAGTGCATTAGCTTTAGTTATTTGACCATTTATTTTCTTTTTTGAAGTCTTCTGTTCGATCTTTTTTCATGCGTTTAAATTTAGTGGTGTCACTTAGGATGGTATTCAATTTGTTGTTATATTCTTATAAACAAAGAAGAATATAACAAATTGAATACCGATCCAATATGCGAAAGAGAAAAAGACGTGGAAATACTAACGAAGGAAGAAGGGGTTAAAGACCTTAAGAGCATAATTTTTCAACCAACCCCGCCTCCTCAGATGACAAGCACACAGAAGTGTGGTGTGCAGAAGGCTTGATCCCTGGATCGTCCAGCACAATAAAGAGGATATAGGGGAGGAAATTGAGAAGAACCAGCAATGGGCGAGGGTGGCTGAGATAATTAAGTTTAGAAATAAGAGTTGACAACACAGAGTATCACAATGGGTTTAAAGTTATCTTCTCAGACACGGAGATGGCGACAAAGTGGTGAGCAATCGAGCGGGAGGAATTCACCCTGGTGCAGATTTGTTTTAAATGCTACAGACTGGAACATCACACCACGAAGGAATGCAAGAAGCAGGAGTCGACCTGTGCCATATGTAGCCAAAAAGGCCACGGATGGCGTGAATGCCCAGCAGCAGAAGAGAAGTGCCCAAACTGTGGACAAAGACATGGGGCAATGGCGATGTCCTGCCACAGAAAGAAGGAGATCTTGAAAAGAAAGGCAGAAGGGAAAAGGACAGAAGGAATTAGGAGTGCGAACACCTCCTACCCCCAAGCTGCAAAAGCCGCCCCCTCAGGAATTGTAGAAAATATCGCTGCACAGAAAACATATTTAAAGATAGGCAAGGAGAATATAAACTCGAGAAAAATCCTCATTTACATACTCTATGCCCTTGTCCGGAATCTGACGAACCCAGGCTGCTTCGCTAAAGAGTTAAATATCATGCTCAAGAACAATGGCCAGCATAAATGTGGTTCCCGGAAAACCCACCATCAGAGAAAGTCCTCCAGATGCAATACCAGCCAGAGTAAGAGGCACCAGCGACCGCTTTCCCAAGAAAAGAAGAAGAAAGAACGGAGAGGAACATGATCCCGAAATCCCCTCCCTCCCCTCAGCTCCTCAGAGGTCCCCAAACAGGGACCTCAGAATTGAGGCCAGGAAGAAAAGGGAAGTGAGCGAGAAAAGAACAGCCAGAAGGATCAAGCAGGCTGAGGGCCACATCGCAAGCTCTGCGCGCAGCCATCGCGATCCGAAACAACATTTCATACAGAACACTTCCAAACCTAGATGAGTCATTTGTGGCTGTTGAAATACTAACCCTAATGGTAAACCTGACCGTGGAGGCTGCCTATCACCCTCCACGACGCAAATACCCTCCGATCCGTAACTTTTGCACCCTCTTCGGATGCGGGAAACTTACATTGCTTGGCGGTAATCTAAATGCCAGATGCGGTGCATCATGCTACGGAAGCAACGACTAAAGTGGAAGAAACCTAAAGCTGCTACTAGAAAGAGATGGACTCCAGAGGGTAGAGCCAGATTTTCCCACCTTCTTAACACAATGTTCGGCAACTAAACCGGACATTGTGTTAACGAGCAAAAACTCCCCCTTCAACATTGTTAATGAGCCCGGGCCAGTGGTACCGAGCAATCATATCCCGATTCTCACTACCATCTCGCTTCCTCCACTACTCAAGCCCGTTCCACTTAGGAAAGGTTACGCCAAAGCTAACTAGGAGCTATATAGAAAAATACATAGCAAATACCATCCAGCTGACCTGGGAGACGCTGATCTCGAAGAGATTGATGAGGAGATAAACAAGATTACCAATCTCTTCAAGCTGACGAGAGATGCGTCCCCAGAATCTCCTATAAATTGCTCCCACAACTTAGGTGGACGAACGAGATTAGAGAGATCTCCCAGTAACAGAGAAATCTATGAAGAGGTCGGCAGGACAGAAACCAATCAGAAAAGGACAGCCAGAATGATAAAACTAGGAGAAGAACTAAAAAAACACAATAATTGAAAAACAAAGAACAATCTGGAATGACATCATTAGGAGGCTGGACACGGAGAACAATCCTGTAAGGTTTTGGAACAACATCCGAAGAATAAGGGGATTGCCTCTCAGACCCAGAACCCAAATCAAGGATGAAGACGATATCATTGAGGACCCAGAGTCTCTCGAGAGGAAATTTAGAACTCACTAGCAAGGGATTTTCGCTATATCACCTGAGGAGAACGACGACTTCGACCAGAACTTCGAAGACCAATCACTTGATGACCTCGGCACAGTGATACATAGAACCCACCCACACCCGCAAGTATCTCAAGAAAGAGTGATGGTTGACCTCGGATGCCCGATAACTGTCGGAGAGACCTTGAACACCATAAGGTCTTTCAAGCAGGGGGCACCAGGCTGGTCTGGGATTACGAAGAACAACCTCGTAAATGCCCCAAAGCAAATTATTCAGGGTTTGGCGAACACAATGAACGCTTTCCTGAATACAGCTTACTTTCCTGACGGGTGCAAGATGGCCAAAATCAACTTTATCCCGAAGGTAAACAAGCCCCCAGACCAGGTGTCTAACTATCGCCCGATCTCTCTTCTTGAGATACAGAAAAAAATCTTCGAGAAGATTATAGCAGATAGGCTACAAGCTCAACTGAGCGAGTTAGGAGCACATAACCCTTAACAACATAGTTTCCGCAGGAAAAGGGGCACAGATACCGCCCTGGTACTCCTTACATAGAAAGTAGCATATTCCCAAGCAAATGGGTTCTATGTAGACATTATGTTGAGGGACGTGCAAAAGGCCTTCGATAAAGATCCTGAACCTCCAGCTAGACCTAATTCTGGAAAGGATCCTCTGTGACTTGAACATGGACAGAAGGGCCTGTCTCACGATTGAAGGCTACAGGGGTCCTGAATTCGAACTCAAGGCGAGCGTTCCCCAGGGAAGCTTTCTGAGTCTTCTGCTTTACCTGGACTTCACGATTGATCTCTCAACTCCGGTGCACAGGGACACGATGCATCTGCAATTCACAGATGACATCATGCAAATTGTCCCATGCTCGGAGAGGAAAGGAAAGGCACAGGCGGCTCGCACAATAGCGGAAATCAACAACATCAACCAGTACGAGAGACGATGGAAGATCAGGTCCAACAGGGACAAATTCAAGATCGTCCCGCTGAGCCGCGAGTTGACATGGCCTATCATCATAGATGGAAGGAGATACGGCTACTCCGCCGAAGGCACAGTCCGGGGCAAAGATCACCGACAATGGATAATCGAGACACTACACGGAGAGGCGGAACCTGGCAAGGAGAGAAATCTCCAAGCTATACAGGTTTAGAGATCTTAGCTCGGCCAACATCAGGAAAATATATCTAATGTATGTCCGGGCTAAGCTCATCTACCCCGCAATGGTTATCAAGCGGCCAGCGAAACCGCGATGAAAAGACTTCAACGTGTCCAGAACATTGCATCTCTGCTTCTCAACAAAGTCAGAAGGCGTCATCGCCTTAGGCAAAGAGATTTGCACAGGAGGAAAGGTTTGGAGCCCATCAATGTCATCACCCAAAAACTTCGAAAAAAGGTCTGGTCCACTCTAACGAATGGTGTCATTCCGGAGCTACAGAGAATAGGCGTCAGGCTTAATATACCTGCAAAGCTACGGGCAAAAGTCTCACGCAACGTCGTTTTCCGAGCACAAAACTATGCACACAAGAAGACTACACCAATATATACATACACGAAACACAATACAACATGTAAGAACATTTCATCAATACATACATAAACGAAACTGCACACAATACAATTAATACAACATATTAGAAGCACGAGGTCAATTGTTGGCAAATAGAGCTAACAAAGGCTTGAAAGTTGAATATTTGCAACAAAAATAATTACACCGCATCATTAGAAAACAAACAATAAGAAGAACACTAATAAAGCTCATGGAAATACACAAACATAGGACAAAAAGTTCAAACAAATAATAAAAACAAATGTAAAAATAAAATAAAAGTAAAGCGATGCCCTATCTACTAGGGCAAAATAACCCTTCCCCACTTTAATTATTCACCCACTATATCTTCAACTATCTCAACTTCTACTAAAATTAGGTATATCATCTTCTTTCCTTCTGCCAGATTCTCACTCCACCCATTACGTCAGTAAAGGAGGCGAGAACATATCAAAACGCTCCGAAGATGATCGAATAAGATCGAAAGCTCGGCATTTAGTTTGGTTTTTACCAAACACATTCATTTAAAAAAGAGATGAATACAGGACAAGTGATCTACCATCTACAAGATGGAATAAAAAAGATAGTTAGAAGAGAAAGTTGCCAAAGGAAAATAATTTAGGCGAAATACACCATGGTCTTCAACATAATTTGCATATATATATATATATATATATATATATATATATATATATATATATATATATATATATATATACATATATATATATATATATATATATATATATATATATATATATATATATATACATATATATATATATATATATATATATATATATATATATATATATATATATATATATATATATATATATATATATATTAGTTCATTATTACATAAGTGATGGAGTCATTTGTGAATGTAAAAGAAACAACTATTTGATTTTTTATTTAAATAGTCTACCTCTCTCTATTAACTTTTCAATACCGTGTTTGAAATATCGTTTGACTGTCTTTAAAAAGTTCTTAAAAGTTGTTTCTGCCTATTCTGATCTTTATTCTCTTCAGGCGATTCGCTAAACTTGTAAAAATATAGTAATGTGATGGGGTAAACGGGAAGGTGGGGGGAGAGAGCAAGACACAATCTTTCCCAACCAAAATTGATATACTTTTGTATGGCAACTTTTACGATGAGATCGCACATTGCATTGATCAAAGAGCTCTCTTCTTTTATGAATTAATGCTAGCATTTTGGTTCAAATACCACATGTAAACAGTTTAATTGATGACACTAAAACTTTATGGTAGTAGTTTGATTTAGGGTAAGAAGTTCAAAATAGTGTGTTGAGGAATAAGTTCTTGCGGTTTTATCAAATTTATTCATTACCATTAACAATTTTAGAAAAACTTCATTTTTAATTGATAACAATATGCAATTTAATCAATAATCCATTCTCCGTTGTTATTTACGACTTCTTCCCAACGTTCAACTAGTTTTTCGATGCCTCTGCAATAAAAATCTCTGGATTTTGACTCGAAGAATTCGTCTAACCAGGTTCTTAATTCCACATCAGTATTGAACGAAACGCCACGCAAATTGTTGGAAAACGATCGGAACAAATGTAAATCCGATGGAGCCAAGTCTGGCAAATATGGAGGATGCGGCAGGGATTTCACAATTAAGCGTTTGGATGTCGTCTTTTGTCATATTGGCAATGTGGGGACGAGCATTGATGTGTTGCAGAAGGACTCCATAACGTCAATGAGGTCGCTTTTCACGAATAGCTTCGGCGAGTCGATACATTTGTTGAACGTAGAGTTCTGCATTGACAATCTCGTTGTTCGCAAGGAACTCATAAAGAATGATGCATTCACAATCCCACCACAAACACAGCATCATCTTTCGTGGACGAAGTCCTTGCTTTAATTGCGGAAATGGTTTTTTATTGGGGCTAAGCCATTGTTTTCGATGGTTCCAGTTGATATAAACACACCACTTTTCGTCGCTAGTGATGATGCGGTGAAGAAATCTGTCTTTATATACATGAGTAGCCTTGTGACGAGCAAGTAAAACTGCAGGAATCGTGAAGCGTTGAAGTTGGTTGCAATTGCTCAAAGCGTGCGGAACCCATGCCCCGAGTTTTTTACCTTTCCCCATCGAATGAAGGTGATTCATTACAGTTTCCTGATCACACGCCAATTGTACAGCCAAGTCTCTAGTCGATTGACGAGGATTTTAATGAAGAAGGTCGTTCAATCGATCTTCATCCAACTTAATGGGGCGACCAGAACGTTCTTCGTCATTAATATTGAAATGACCGTTTTTGAAACGTGAAAACCACCATTGAGCTGTCCTTTCTGATAAAGCATTTTCTCCGTACACAGCACAAATATCGCGACGAGCTTTGGCTGCGTTTGCATTGTTCCCGTCTCGATTGAAAATGAATAACAACAAGTGTCCAAAACGCGCCTTTCTTTCAACTTGACATTCCATTTTGAGGGTAAAGAACAAAAATTAAATTAACACAACTTTTAAATAAACCGCAATGACTTATTACTCGACCTCATGACGTAGCCTAAGCAAAAGCCTAATAGTCTACGCTGTTAAGAGACCTAGCCTAACCATTGCAAATTTTGCTCTCATTATTTATTATTGTTTCTTAATATGTGAACAAATCACGTCAACAAAACTTAAATCAACACAACATTAAAAAAACGCAAGAACTTATTCCTCAACCTACTACATTAAGCCAATCATATCCCATCAAACGCACAATGAGATTCTTCCGTGGATGAGGTCCGTGTTTCGGCTGGACTATGTTTTTTCAGGAATAATTCATTGTTTAGAACGTTTAATATTATTTTACTTAATCTAATTTTCGTCTCCAGTAACAATCCTATTAAAAAATGGTTCAATCTTTTTCGAGAAAGGAGATAAGTACACTTTGTTGTAAGTGTACTTCTGACAAGTCATGAAGAATCCATTTTCTTCATTAATGATGGCCTTTTTATTTTTACATCAAGTGCTACCATGTAAACGGTCAAACCTTGCCTTTTTCTTTTACCTGACGATGCATAGTGCACCGAGTTAAATGTAGTACATATTTCATCCAATTGTTCAACAGTTACAATCAGATTTTCTTCCAGTGCTATTTGTAAAAGATTTTAATCAATTTCTACTTGTCGTCCACAACGAGGTTCATCTTTATGACTAACGTTTCCGGAGCGAAGAAATGCCCATTACCCCTGGGATGCCCTATTAATAACCTAATTTTCCAGCAAATAACAATCTACTTTAAAAAATACATATTATAGATTACGTAGCTGTTTGTTATTCTGGATATTTTTCAAATCACCAGGTGAAAATCAAATTAGTCTGAACTAAAAGTGGAAGAATTAGAAACTCAAGAATATTTTGTAAGACATTTTACTTATTTTGCTGCATTTACTCTTTACACGTCATCGTATTCATAATTTTAGCCATTGGAAAAAATAAGGTTTCATTCGAGATTTCTACCATATGTAAGCCAAATATTTTCAACTCACATATAAGGACTTTGCATTTACAAAAACTTCTTTTCCTTGACAATATTTCGCCCGTGGGACTGAAAAAGATTATTAAAAACATACGCAGGCAAGATAGGTATCAAAGATGTATCAGGCTTAAGGTAGCGGCTGAAGTGAGCATAGTAGAAACACACTCTAGATCTGAGCTTTACTTAGAGCCCCGCTCGATGGATTTCCCCGAGGTCGTTGAGAAGAGAGACGAGGAAATTGGCTCCATCATCCATGAGGTAGCCACGGAATAGAAATGGTCAAATACTTTGTCGAACAGTTTTTCTCTCTTTTGGGGATATTTTTTCACGTGAGGAAACTCATGTTCCCACTTCCAAGTGGTTCTAATATACGTGCCAAAATTTACCCGACTTAAAAAAATAACTTTAAATTTACTTTCACTTGAAAATCATTGAAATCAACCCTAATAACTCAAACGTTTATAGGCTCGGTACACGATTTATCGTCGGCCTTAATCTTTTCTATTATCACATTACGTTTTAAAGATAAACAATTTTATGCAACTATCTCCCATTTTACGCTTCCATTCAGTAAAAATATCCGGCTGTTTGCACCCATTTCTTCTTTGAATATCAATTCAAGTGAAGTAAAACAGTTACTTCTTGATCTGGATGCTTATGGTGGTACTGACCCAAATGGTATATTCCCTTTATTCTTTAAGAAAACTGCAGAGTATTTGGCTCCCAAGCTTTCCGTTATTCTTCGGAAGCTGGCGAGGAGTGGTAGTTTTTGCGAATGTTGGAGAATTGGTAACATCACTCCACTATGTAAAAGTGCAAGTGGTAGTTTTAACCCTACTGAATATAGGCCCATTTCTATAACTCCTGTTCTATCTAAGATTTTTGAACGTTTACTAGCTAAACGTTTAAGTACATTTGCCGAGCTTAATCGTCTGTTTCCTTTTTACAGTTTGGATTTCGTAAGGGTCTGAGCACTTGTGATGCACTTCTCACAGTCTCCACCATTGTCCAAAAATCATTAGACTCTGGTCAAGAAGTTCGCTTAGTTGGCCTGGATTTCAGTGCCGCATTTGACCGTGTCAATCATAAGGCCCTGATATTTAAGTTGAAGCAGTTGGGAGTAGGTGGTGTATTTTTAAATATTATTGAACAATTTTTAACAAATCGACATCAAAAGGTTTATGTTGACAATAATTTTAGTGATGAGAGAGAGGTGCTATCTGGTGTACCACAAGGCAGTGTTCTTGGTCCTCTACTGTTTATTTTATATACCCATGATATGTGGTTTGGACTGGAAAATAGACTTATAGCCTATGCTGATGATGCTACTCTAATAGCCCCAGTCCCATCTCCTGAGTTGAGAGCATCGGTTGCAGAGTCTTTAAATAGAGATCTGGCTAAGATAAATGTTTGGTGCACTTCATGGGGCATGAAGTTAAATGCAAAGAAAACCCAGAGTATGATTGTTAGCAGATCCAGAACACTAGATCCTCCCCATCCAGATCTTTTAATAAATAACATTCCCATCTCCATATGTGATTCTTTTAAGTTGCTTGGAGTTATGCTTGACTCTAGGTTTACTTTTGAGAATCACATTCGATCTATTTCCTCCTCTATTGCTCAAAAAATTGGCATTTTGAGGAAATCTTACAAAGTATTTGGAGAGCAGACTGTTCTTAAAAATTGTTTTAATGCTTTTATTCTTCCGTGTTTTGAATATTGCGCCCCTGTTTGGAGTTCGGCAGCCAACTCTTATCTTAATTTATTAGATAAAAATTTGAGAGCAATAAAATTTTTAATTCCTGACCTCAAAGTTGATCTGTGGCACAGGCGAGCAATAAGCTCCTTATGCATCTTATATAAAATTTTTAACAATGCAGATCATCCACTGCATCACGATCTGCCCAATTTATATGCCCCTCAACGAGTTACCAGAGGTGTACTAAATGCCAATAGTAGGGCCTTTACGCCTATGAAATTCAACACAACACAGTTTTCAAGAAGTTTCATTCCTAACACAACTAAAATGTGAAATGAACTTCCTACTGTTGTTGTTGAGTCCTTGGAACTTCAGAAATTTAAAGTGGGTGCTAATACATTTTTAATTAACAGAAACTTATAACTTTAATATTTTATTCATTATCCACACATATATAATATTATAATATTTTTAACATTATAGCATTTAATTTTTTTTTTTTTTTTTTTTTTTTAATTTTCTATTTATTTATTATGTTTTTCTTAATCTTTGTTTCGTTTTTTCCATACCAGGTTTCTTTCCCCGCTGGGGCCCTTGGGCTTATAGCTATTTGCTCTTCCAGTTGGGGTTGTGGCTTGGAACTTTAATAATAATAATAATAATAATAAGAGACTGAATCAAGAAATCATAGTTACCGTTCGCTGTTTGAAATTCGAAAGTCACCTACCAAACTGTCGTAGGTTAACCCCGTACACCTTACACCAGATTAATATAGATTTCGTAGGTTAACCCTACACACCTTGCACCAGTTTAATATAGCTGTCGTAGAATAGGGTCAAGTTCACCCTTTCTGCTTTACCAGTACGTGGGAAGTTTACAATATAAGGAGAGTGCAAATTAACTGAAAGTAGGTTGGCCAATAGTCGACTATCTTGGAGTTCCGGGATAACAGAAATACGGGTACAAAAATAACTTGACTAATATGAAAATCAATATTATTTTACAAGGTTAAAAGGAGTTTTAAAATGAGCTATACACACACTAAAGGCACAAAGGCCTCACAGCTAATGGACGAAGAGACATGGTGAGGACGGTCACCGTACAAACAAACAGACAATATCGACCGAGGGACGCTCGGGCAACCTTGAGCGTAACCTAAGCCGATGATGAGTCTTACATTGTGGGGAGCGGAAGCAGAGAGAGCACTAATACAGGAGAGTTGCGCGTTGCTGTTACCTCGAAGATTTGGTTCGAGGGAGTAATCCTTGCCTTGGCGCAAAGTTAAAAAAAACAATAGTCTTTGGCTAATGACTATTACGGGGGTGAACTTAAATCTTGCTTTCGAGTATCACAAGTTGAGATCGAGCGCACTGCGTTGAAGGAGCGGGGGAAGGGGGTCGAGGTAGACGCACGTGAATTAACGAGAATACCGGGAGCTTGAGGGATTCTGCGAAAATTGTGCAAAGTCCAAAGGGACGCGAATAGCGGTTACCGACGGTGGCGAACGGAGGATACTGACGTGACAGGGAGGATGGCGGATACTCGGCTGATACTGACGGGACATGGAGGACGGCGGATACTCGGCGGATACTGACGGGCCATGGAGGACGGCGGATACTGCCTTCCAACTTTGGCACCGGGGGATTTATAGGGGTCGAATGGGGTTTCCTCCCTCCGTCCGAAGGGGAGGGTTCTAGGGTCAGACGCATCGCTAGACGAGAATAGACTCAGCCTTTTAGCGCAAGAAGGTTCTTAAACCGGAGAGGCGAACTTTATCCGACTTCAGATGGGACCTCCTGTGTTCTCACACTTGTCGCAGGTTTCAGTGAAGGAGACATTTCCGTTCACCGCGTCGTCTCACGGCGTCTGATAATTTCGCACTTCCATTAGCGCAGACGAAAAGGGTCGTCCAGGTGTCTGTTATCTCTCTTTCTATTGAAGGGCGAGGCAGCGCGTATCTTCCTCTCTTTGTCTCTCTCTCTCTCTCTCTCTCTCTCTCTCTCTCTCTTGCTCTCTCTATCTGTGATCTCTGACACCAACCATTGTAAAGATGAGTAGAATACCAAGGTTAATGTAGCAGACGTTATATATGAAATTTCACGTCTTATTATTGATCTTGTTTCCTCGTCTTCCTATTTTTTTCATTGTTTTCACTTTTTCTCTCGTATTTGTTTTCAAAACAAAGAATCGTCACCATACACCTTTCATTATTAACAATCAGTTTCGAACGTCATAATTTCATTATCATCTAGGTAATCAGATTACCTATGTAATTCTGTAAAGATGATTCGATCTTGGTAAAGTATAAGCAATTCACATTTAAAGTTCAATACACCTACTGATGAACTAGTTTTCTCTTATAAAAAAAGAAGAAATAAATGTGGACTATTTAATCTTGGCTATTTCTAAATGGCTTTAATTCTCCCGGCACTAAGACCAATAAAAATGAAATCCTGAGTCTTCCAGATATGAGATTAACTCAATATTATTGCAGTGCAATAAATCAGCATAAGGGAAGAGAATCCATGCCAAACTATAAAAGTTGATCTGTTGTAAGCACACCACCTAGACTGAGGCTCACTTGTTAAATGTACCGACGACTAGGTATCACTCAAATTCTCCCCAAACATGATTACGTACATTAATACTATAAATGCTGCGCTGAAATTACGAGTACCTCCAGCACTGCAGGTCAACATTCCCTAGCACATTTTACGAAGTTTCCCCTTATGTTTATTATATGTAAAAATGCATAAATAATAACAATAATAATAATAGTCTTATGAATATTATTTTATTTGATTTGAATGCGTATGCACATGTTAATTTCAACGTGATTTGTTGATGCACATTTTCTGTTGCACCGTTTGAGAAACCGAGCTTGCAACACAGTGATGCGTCAGATGTCTTGGGTATAGAAAAAGAACACAAATACTCGTTTCACTATTCTTACACTTCGTGATTTTCTTCTCTCATTCATTCCATGAACTTCAAAGGGAAAAGTAAAGTTGAATATTAGAATTCAATCAACTAGAAAAAACATTTCAAGATCACTGAGCATTAAAAAATCGAAAATAATAGACAAACCATCAGATTTTTATTTTAACTTTGTAAGATATACAAAATACATTCACTTCTAATCAATACAACTTTTCCTTAAAATCTTACGCTTTTCCTTTGTTAGTAAAGTTTGCTTTTTACTTGATTTGATATATATATATATATATATATATATATATATATATATATATATATATATATATATATATAACAAGAGGGAGAGGTGATGTTTGATTATTGCGGAGGTCACTAGTTCTTTATTAGAACTTCTTCTTTTCTTATGAATTCGAGTTCGTTTATAAGGGTGATGACTGGAGTCGGTGAGTTTAAATTTTTTTTTTCGGTGGAAGGAGTAAATGTGAATGCGGATGGAAAGACATGTGAATCCCATCCACCGAGGACTGCTTGAGGAAGTAAATGAATGGACTTTAAGTGAGTTAAAAGTCCTTCCTCGGTGGATGGAGCACAATGTGAAGACGGATGGAAGAGACTTGTGGTTCCTTAAGTGATGTGATTGACTGTGTCTGATTGTAGTAATGTCTTCTAGTGTCCGAATTATTTATATGAGAATAAAGTTGGTGTTCGTGGGTTAGGAGCTTTGTCTGAAGTAAATGTTCCTTGGTGTGTTTGAGAGAGAGAGAGAGCGAGAGAGAGGGAGAGAGAGAGAGAGAGAGAGAGAGAGAGAGAGAGAGAGAGAGAGAAAGAGAAAGAGAGAAAGAGCAGCACAAAAATTTTAATACAAAAGAATTTATGGGAGTAGAGATAAATGCTGAAAAATGATTGATAATAGAGTCGGGAGAAAGATTAGGAAAATATTTTTGAGATTCATATTTAATTGTTTGACGCTGAAATAACAAAATAGCAATATCCTCTGAGTCAGACTGATATGAAGGAGAGATGTCTGATGAAAATGGAATTAGGAAAATTCAATGGTTGGTCGGAATATTTTAACCTGGGAAAAGATCGTATACGAGAGTGTGTGAATGTTTGTGTAAATGGATTTCTACCTATATAGGGTGGAGAGAAAGAAGTATTCGTTCACCTTCAAACTTCAATTTTAATGGACTTCCGATCCAATGAAACATCATCAAATTTATAGAATAGATGTATATTAATGTAAAGTTAAAATTTTTATGCTCAAAAATAGAATTGTTTGGCCGTAACCATGGCCGTCCTGTCTGGAAGAAAGAGGACAGGGCCTATGACCCTAAAAACACCATCCCTACCGGGAAGTTTGGGGAAGGTAGCTTCATGGTGTGAGTGCGTTTCTCATCTAAGGGTAATGACAATACCCATCTCATAGATGGGACTATGAATTCGGTAATCTATAGAGACATTTTAGAAGAACATCTGTTCGTTTCTGTACAGAAGCTTGGACTTGGAGAAGGATGGATCTTTCAACAAGATAATGCTCCGAAGCATACTGCGAAAGCTACTCGCGAATGGTTCCGTAAAAACAATGTAAACGCTCTAGAGTGACCTATTCAGTCGCCAGATTTGAGCCCAATAGAGAACTTGTGGCGAACATTGAAGAGCAATATTCATTTGAGGGGTCCAACGAACATCAAAGAATTGGTGGTAATTTGTAACAAAGTTTACGCAACTAAATGTTAATCACCAAATATCGATTTGTACGAATACTTTTTTCACCCCTGTTTTCATTAATTTCAAGTTTACTGAATATCAATTCTATTTCTTGCCTTTTTATACACAGAACTTTTAACCTTAGATTAATATACATCTATTGTGTAAATTTCATAACGTGTGATAGGATGGAAGTCTATTAAAATTGAATTTTGAAGGTTTTACAAACAATTATTTCTTCCTACTGTGTATATATATATATATATATATATATATATATATATATATATATATATATATATATATATATATATATATATATATATATATATATATATTGATAATTGGAGAATGTAAGGAATTTACAAGTGAGTGTGCATGTACTTTATATTATAGTTTACTTTCATATGTCGACTCAGTCTCTCATGGCTCATTTTCTTTTCTCTTATCGTGAATGTGGGCTACCACAAGGCTTAATCAAACTTGACTTCAATTTTTCAGCTATTTCCACATTGTTCTGGAGTAGCTTGCGTTGAGCGCGATGCTAGCAAATAAAAACAAACCATTAAGTTCAAAGCTTGTGGGTTTGTCTGTGCCTGTCTACCACAGGCGCAGAAACAGCGGCGCTGGGACATATAGAAACGCATTCATTTTGTGCATGTTTTTTTCCGCCGGAGTTAATGGTACGTTACGTTAGATAATAATAATTAAAAAATCAAACATTATACACAGTCAGCAAACTTAAACAACATGACTTTATCTACTTAACACATCAAACAACTTATAAACATTAAATAACACCTACAAACCCAAGCAAACTGACCTAAACGTTGTCAAATAGCAAACAACTTATATCCATCAAACAATCTGACCTAACATTCGCCACACTTTAAGAGCTCAAAATCATAAAATTTCGTCAAACCTCCCTCGAAGTGCTTTCGAGACAGACGCATTTAAACCATATAAATTTTTTTTCTGGCAGTTTAATCGACCTTTTTCACAGCACTTAGTCGGTTAACATAAAATCACTACGTCAAAAGCAAAAAAGTATCTAGTACCAAACCATGACCTTGCGGTTCGTTAGAAAAGCTGAGGAAGCGAGATGTAGTACTCACTTGCAGTAGAAGAATCTCCCATCCTGAAGAAGGTGGATAGTCCAGCTCGGGCGCAACCTCGCCTGGATTTCATCCAGAACGGAGAGGATGGGTGAGTGCGGGTGCAACTCGAGGAGAGCTACTCCTCGGCCCGAGGGGCTGCCGTACCAGGGATTCAAAAACATCGAAGGGCATTACTTGACGTCCTGCGAAGGAGGAAAAGACACAGATGATCATAGGGCGGTAACTAGGGCTCTGCCCACCTTCAACGCCTTGGGAATTTTAGATATAAAAATGAAAAGGAAACAACGACGGCATTTATTTATTTCATTCTTATAAAGATAATCTGAAATCAAGGAAAGTTTCCCTGATGAAATGGTTCCAAAAATGTGGGCAACTTAGGCGAAGAAATAATGCGAGAAGGTATATAAACATCGAAAGAAACTACTGGCAAAGCTGGTGCTCGATAGGGACCGCAGCTCTCCTAATTCGACGCTATGAACAAAGTCGTACCGTTTGGGAGCAACCAAACTCCCACTCAGCCAATTAGACTTAAAACCAAGGAATGGCAACCAACGAGGGCATTTCCACCAGAAAGTTTGGAGAATTGTGTAAAAAAAAAGCTGAAGATGAAGGTGGGTAGAGGCGTTGGGGAGAAGACAGTCAGGTGTAAAGATGGAGGTGGAGGTGTTAAATAAAAGTCATGGCCAAAATAAATCATTTCTTTAGCCCTTAGGCATGGGGCCCCACAAAAGGGAAATCCCATTTTGAATGTTACACCTGGTCCCTTCAGGATCAGCAAGCCCTCCTGGACCCAGCGCCCCAGGCAATGTAAACTAGTTTGAGTCTACCTGGACTTTATTCCTTCATGTTAAAAATATGTTTAATTTCTTTAACCCTTATTACTGTGTCCCCATAAGGGCGGTCATATTTTTACTGTTATACTTCGTACCTGTTACTTAGGCTTTATATCTTCTAAACATTTCCATTCCACCATCTTTTGGTCACTTTCTGTACAAGTCTCTTCTCACCTCTCCTCACTCGCGCTTAATCAGTTAAAAATGCAAATTTAATCAGAAAAAAATTGAAACTAATTTGGTGCCCGGATTCTTCCCCAAAGGATGATATGATAATAAACATAACAATTGGTCCAATAACAATCCAATTATTCCCCCCTTTCATAACCTGAACAAATTTGCTTTGCATAGATGGTATGGAAGGTAAAAGAAATTTGATAACGAAGAAAAAATATCCTTAATGGCTAGACTGCATTTTTACGATGGACAATTATGCACTAACATTGAGCCCAAAAGCAAACACAAATTCTCTCGCGCTCATGAAAGATATCAACTCACCGGACAAAGAATTAGTCACCTGGGAAGAAAAAAAACATAATTTAACATCTGAAGCGTGTACGAACCTTAGGCAGCCGAGAGGCGTAGCTTAGTTTACGTCGAAACGTTAGTTAGGCTTTATTTGTGTTGTGGACAGTGGGAAGATCTGTCGATACCAAATCAGCTCTACGTAAAATGGGCCGGAAAAGCGACGTCATGGAATGTCAAAAAAGTGTGATTGCATTTGGCCACGCCAAAAGTCATCATGACCTTTAGCTGAATTTGGCAGTGTTTCAACGAGTACGGTCATCTGGGTTTACAAGCAATGACAGAATTCCCAAAATGCGAAAAACTCTCGCCAGAATCTCGGACGGAAGAAGGTGTTGACAGACAGGGACAGTCGTAGAATCTCCTGGCTTGTATTTGCAAATCGATTTGCGTCAGACAGGAATTCCTACATAACGTCAATTCTGGTCCTTAACCACCCATTTCAGAAAGAACATTACACAGAGAATTCCATGGCATGAAGATAAGGAGCAAAGTGTTGTGCAAGAGGGGCCATTACTATGGATACAAGTGACTAATTATTTGTCCGGTGAGCTTACATTACATATATTTATTTATATATCTATAACGTGGGTTAGCCGAGAATATTTTTTTTATTAAGATTAATAAAGGAGGTCGTACGTTCGTACTTCCAGTGAGCGCTTCAGGATCGATCTCTAAGAGCGCTTTTCTTATTTTTATTCTATTGAATGAATATAAAGGGAAGTTCTCTCTTTAATATACTAAATACTGCCAACGCAACACGTTCAAGGATAATTTAAACACTTCAACCAAAATAAACCTTTACTGTACATTAATCAACTAAAAAAAATTAATATATACACGTACAAAATACAAATTAAAAATGGTTCTTAAGTCCCATTACCGACACTCGGTTTCTGGTTGCTTTAAGGGAGAACAATTTATTTTTAAAATAATTCATCTTAAAGATATACAAATAATCTAGATTTAACGCATGGGGACATGGAAAATAGAATTGATTACTCACATAAGGTAGTGGGGTTTACCCAGAGAATCCAAACGAAATACCTTCATTCGAATATTGTCAGGAGAGGCGTCGTGAGTGTAGTTTATTTGCTTCTCAATAGAGGGCGGAACTTTGAACGAGTGACGACACGCGGAATTTCAAGGCGACGGAGGAGAAGGGACCAAAACAAAACGCCGATTGAAGAGACGATGCGTCGGGCGTTTATGAGCTTGAAAAGGTTTTCTCAGACGAGGCTTGAAGAAGACTGTATGATTTTCTAGCAATTTAGTTTCGCTTGTAGAGCTTCTCTTTAAGGTGGGAAATTTATCTAGTTTGGGTTGTCACTCAGGTAGGGTAAGATCACTTGACGATCTTTGTTAATCGAACTGTGGCGACGGTACTTGGAGGTAGGATCACGTGACGATCCTTGGTAATCGAACTGTGCCGATTATGCTTGGTGCAATCTGGTATTGCCCAAGAAAAGGAAAGTCCTTCTTAACTTGCTGGGGGAATTCTATACGGCAAGTTATTATAGATGTCGTTTCCAAACAAAAAAGTGTGCTTTTTCTCCTGGCAAAAAGTTATATAATATAATTACCTTCGCGGGGTAATGGGAGGGGGAGGGGGATAGCAAGGGCAGACCCGAGGGTGCCCTGGCTTTTAGTCGTCCGTTATTTCTCTTCCTAGACATTTTGAACTTAGGGAAATTGGATCTCGTGTTAAATCGACAGAAGTGGGTATCAGTTCAGTCGTATTTGGCTTCATGTGGCTCTGGGAGAGCATAATACGAAATAGACAGTTTGAATTTTTGACTTGTATATTTATAAATAAAACCTCGGAGAGGATGCCTTTTGAGCAGAGGTCAGGAATAACTGTCTCCTAAATTTACCATTTTAATCGTACTTGTATGTTACCGGAGATTGGGTAGAGTGGCTTAGAGAGACCCAGGTGGGTTTTGTTTTTCTTTCATTGTTTTTCTTCGCCATGAGAAAGACCTCGATTTATATATATATATATATATATATATATATATATATATATATATATATATATATATATATATATATATATATATATATATATATATATATATATATATTTATATATTTATATATATATATATATGGTAAACATGAAGATCGGCGGCGCCCCCTCAAAAAGTGTGGGGGGGGGGTTGCGTGTTGGTTTCGTTCACCCGCGCTTGCATATTCATGCGCGTTTGTTTAAATACAAACGTTAAAAAAACCGTTAGAACATTATTCTATATACAATTATGATTATATACCGAGGGGATGTGCCCCCAAGACCACCAAGTAATTGAAACTCAGGATCATCGCAAGGGGGGTCCCCCTGCAGTGCTAAACCCCCCACGAGCAGTCCCCTTGAATTTTCTCCAAAAAGGTGAAACATATTGGAACACGGACGAAATGGTTTGCGTCCCATCGTTCACGCCGCCGATTGTAATGTTGACTTTTTTTTCTAGGAGCCCATCTGGCGACTGCCCACTTGGGCAGGAGTCACCGAAATCACGACAGCCTAGTCCAAGGCTACTTTATAATAAGAATATGAAAACATAACAAGGATAAAAATGGGAAAAACGTAACAATCATGAAGCAATCTCCGGCGTCGAGGGGAGGTCCCCCTCACCCCGGCGCTGGAGCTTGCAATCTACAAAGAAAACAATAACAAAAATATAAGACCTACTTAAATGAAGGGGAGAAGTCCGGCCTCCCCCCAAATGTCAAAAAGTCTACAAGTCAATGTGCACGAACTCGTTCCGATTACAAGGGACAGGCGGTAGTGACCCCGCCCATCTCGGTACCGGGGCAGGTAACGTGCGCGAAGATCACCCAGACTAGGACATTTGACAAAAATGTGCCAAACAGTCTGGAGACGACGCAGTCGTCACAATAGGCCGCAAGCGAGCGCCCCATGAAATAGTGAAGCGTCACACGAGTATGTACTATTCGGAGACGACAGAAAGCGACCTGAAGCCATCGCGGCATTAGGGGATAGGTCCATGGGAACAGTCGTGGCGCAATGGCACGTAACTTACAGTTCCCTTCGACCGTCTCCAATCTTCTTTGCCAAGCAGTCCGAAGAGCTGCCCGTATTCCTGCCATGTGAGGAAGAGCGAAACGCTAGTCCGGTCGCAGAGTCCTTGCGGACTCTTTGGCGCCCTTATCGGCGCGCACATTCTCCGCAATTCCTATATTTCAGGAACCCAGCAGAATATAATCTCGACATCCGCCTGGCTCGCCAAAACCGTGGCGTCACGGTCATCGCGAACTAGGGGATGCGGAGATTTCAATGTCCCGAGAGCAGACAGGCGCTTTGTGAGTCACTATAGATCACAATCTCGTCTCCGAACCGGGTACTTGGCATAATCTCCCGGGCCGAGTGGTGTATTGCAACCAGCCAGGCAGTGAAGAGAGACGCAGCGCCTGGCAGAGCCCCACAAACTTCAAGGAGAGGGGATACAGTGTGGAAGCTGACCCCCTCTTGGGACTTGGAGGTATCCGTATACATTGGTACGGTTCCAACGTGACACGAGGTATGCTCCAAAAAGGTCCAATGTAATACTCTTGGCGCTGTACAAGCTTAGGGAGCAGATGCGTGGCGAAAAAGAGGCAAAGTGGTACCCTCCAAGGTGGCTTCCTGGCCAGATGCACGGGCGCCACCTGCTGGAGATCTATACCTAGCTCTAGAAAAAGTTTCCTAGCTTAAACACAAAGGGCTTAGGGTATGACCGTCATTTTTCGGTGGCATAGGCACCGTCAAAATCAGCTGCGGATGCAGTGAGAGAGGTTGGCTACTGAGGGAGGCACCAGGCTCACGCCTACAGGCGACTAATACATTGTGTACGGTGTATAGCGAGTGGCATCTGCCTAGCATTGACTAGTAGTCTCTAAATGGAGTAAGTGCAGAAGACATTGGTCGCCAGGCGAACGCCTGTGTGATGGATCAAGTCCACCTTCCGCAATACACGCTAAGCTACGGATGCCGATTATCGATAAAAAAGTAAGGCAGTAACCCTATTAGCTCCCCAAGCGCTGAACGTCACGGAACGGAGAATATCCATGACGCGGGTACAAGAGACCCTAAAGCTGCAAATATGAACCTCTCAAGTGAGTCGTCGGTCAAATACAAGACCAAGGAAACGGTGCGATTCAACCACTTCCAGGCGTCCTCCCTGAAAAAACAAATGTGGTTCAGGGTGGAGCCAAGGATGGCGGAAGAAGTGCACCACCTTAGTCTTGTCCAAGAAAAAACGAAATCTGTGCGCTTCGGCATAGCAGAGACGCGCCAAAAGAGATAGAAAGATCGTCCAGGTAGAGCGTAGCGAGTATATCTTCTGGCAGCACCGAGGTGATGCCCTTGTTGTTTAGGGCAAAGAGTGTGACACTGAAGACAGTTGTCAGCGGGACACCCTCTTCCTGCTCCATTGAGAGGAGAGGGCTCCCCTCAACGGACCGGAATAATCGATCTCGTAAAAATTCAGATAAGTAGATTTAGAGCCTGACCTCGCCCTCATCATGTGGAGAGTCTCCATGATACCGTATCGCCATGCGGTATCATAGGCCTTCTCCAGATCGAAAAACACCGTGGCGCATGCTGTCTACGAAGGAAGGCCTCGCAGACTGCATTTTTAAGTCGGAGCAGAGCATGCTACGTGAAGTGGAACTTGCGAAAGCCGCACTGTGCAGAAGACAGATAACCTCCGCTGTCCAAAAAAACGGCTAATCTAACATTTACTACCTTCTCCATCAACTCACATAGGCAAGAGGTTAGAGAGGATTGGGCGGAAACCGGCCGGAGTAGAGTGATCCCCCACCGGTTTGTGAAAGGCGAGCACAGTAGCGATTCACCAGGAGTCCGGGAGGAGACCCTACACCCAGATCCTGTTAAACAAATCTAACAGAAAGGCCATGCCTCGCTCACTCAGGTGCCGAAGCTCTGCATACGGGAGATCGTCTGGACCATGGGCGGTATCCCCGCACGAAGCAAGAGAGGAACGCAACTGACTCACAGTAAACCTGTCGTTGAAGGGTTCTCTTTCTCTGGGGGTAAAGTCCAGTCGGCGGCCTTCCACAACATCACGACGTGTATTGAATGCTGGCGAAGCAGCATCCCGGCTAGAGAATGCGGAGAAAGCGGTCGCGAAGGATTCCGCTACGGACGCGGGGTCAGAGATTGCGGTCCCATTCTCCTGGAGAGCAGGAGAGGAGGGGTTCCTGCGAGAACTTGCCCCAAATCCTTTTGAATCGATTCCACAACTCTGCTAGTTGGGTCTTCACGTTAAGTGAAGACACGTATGCCCGCCAAGAAGATCGGCGTGCGTGCTACTTTAAAATAAAAATTTGAAAACCAAACAACGATAAAAAGAGATGACAATTAGGAAGCAAGCTTCGGCGTTGGGGGGAGGTCCCCATCCACCCGGCGTAGGAGCGTGCGACCTAGAAGGAAAACAACAATAACAAAAAAACAACAAAACCTAGTTAAATAAAAGGGAGAAGGCCGGCCTCCCCCCAAAAGTCTATCAGTCCACCAGTCAAGGTGGAAATATACCAGAATCTAGCCCTAGGGAGACAAAATACACCGACAGTGAAATCGTTCGGCGGCGCCTATAGCGCATAGCGCTTCTGCTTCATGGCCGTCTCACAATCGGCTGAACACCAGGAAAGTAGTCTGGGTGCAAACAGCCAGACCTTCTTGGAATAGTAGCTAGGCACGCGGTGATGAGGTTGCCTGAGAAGAACTCAACAGCCTCATCTACCAACCTTATCTCCGCGAATGAGATAGAGAATTCAGTCATTTCCTGAAATGCAGACCACTGCACCCGCGCCAAGCACCACGGGGGCGGGCTCTCGAGCGGCAGAGGCCGGAAAATGATATTTGAATGGGAAAGTGATCACTACCATGGAGGTCATCACCACCCCCAATCATAATCAGAAGGTGCATCAGGAAAGCCCAAAGATAGATCGAGGCAGGAAAATGAAGCAGTTCTCGGGCAGTGATTCGTAAACTCATCCACATTTAGGACAGTCATCTCAAGCTCGTCGACCAGGTCGATAAGGACTTGACCCCGGGGATTGATAGAGTAGTCTCCCCAGAGTGGGTGTCTACCGTTTAGATCTCCAAGCAAGAGAAAGGGTATCGGAAACAGTGCCACGACGCGGCGGAAGTCCCGCGCGTCGAAGTCGACTCACGGTGGAATGTACGCGGAACTAACAGTATACTTCCTATTGAGGTGCAGCTGCACAGCTACCACCTGAAAGGAGGTATGAAGGAGAAGAACAGCGACATCATGCCGAATGTAAATAGAACATCCTCCCGCCCGGCCCCCATCCCATGGTGGTGGGGTCGGAAAATGCGCTGAAGGCGCTAGCGCCTTCAAGGACTTATTGAGGGAGGTTGGTCTTGCCATGCGAGTCTTTTCCTCCCTCCTCCTCGAAACCTTAGGCGGGCGGGGCGGTTTCGGAGGCGGGGGGTAGGGGCCTCTTTACGATGATCCACCGTCTCTGAGCCGCTCAGCCCACCAGTGGGCGTCTGTGAAGGTGCCGAAGCTCCATTGTTGCTGTCGTCCTTTCGTGGGGAAGCTTTAGGAACCCCGTAAGATGGCATAGCGACCAATTTCAGGGGTGTTGCCTCCTGTGAGTCTAACGACTCTGTGGAGGCGCGTGGCCGTTTCGCTTTACAGGAAACGGCCACGCTGGGGGAAGGTGGGGGGGGGCTGGTTTTAGCTGGGGCTGCGTGTGCTCCCTTTGTGCCTCCAGCTTTACCAGGGAAGGGCCTGTGGTGGTTAGAAGCCCGTGAAGGGTTCCGAATGGGCGCGGAAACGACCGGACTCGTAGGCCTAGAGGGGCCAGGAGTAGAGGGTATCCCCGACTTGGCACGTAGAGAGGAGCGGTTAGTATGGCCGAAGCGGTGGCAGTAATAGCACCTCCGCGGCAGTGGCACCAATGCCTTCACGCACCGACTCAGGGAGCTTGTCACAGTCGAACGTGACGAAGAGTGTAGAGGTAGGTCTCGAGGTCCCTCCTTGTTTTCTCATCACACGTTCGACCTTGAACGCCCCATGGTCGGCCAACTCTAAGGTGATGGCCTCTATGGAGTTGTCCCGAGTTCCCTTACATAAACTACTCCTTTCACGAAGTTCATGGTAGAGTTCGGTATCACACTCACAGGCTTGCCATCAATTGTCCGAAAGGTACTATTCATGGCTGCCTTAGAGGAATTCGACGCATTCGCCAAAGGGCTCCCTTCCGAGAAACGGGTCACCTTTAGCTCTCTACCAATCACACTAGCTAAAGCTCTCGTCTGATGGAGCATGTTGCACTTACCCAACATTCTGCCATCAGTGTAGCGAATGACCAGGAAGCGTTTGAAGCCATCGGGCTCTAAAACGCCGGGTAGTCTCTAAATTAGGGGCTGCGATGTAATCTAGGCTACTCTTCGTGCACTAGCACTTTTGGTCTTAGCCAGTGGCTCCGCACCCGGGGGGGTGGGGGATTGAGGGGCCGGATATGCAATCTTGGCTTGGTGGCTTACCGAAGTGGCAGCGGACCCATCCGTCTTCGTAGCCCCAAGTCTTCCTAGTCTTTTTCTTATTTTTTTTTCTTCCTTTTAGGAGTGGAGGGCGGGAAATGAACCCGCCTCTTCCCTGCGCCGGCAGGAGCCCCCAGGCCGGATGAACCGGCCTCAGCAAGGTCCTTATCCGATATGAAGAAGGTTCTGGCGGTCGCAGAGGCACCAGCCGGGGAAGGAGATCCCTCTTCTCCTTGTACTACCTTGAAGACCCGAGCCGTTTGAGGAGGACCTTGCATAGGGGCGGACTCGAGTTCGGTGCTTGGCACCGAGCCTGGATTCGCTCCCATGGAAGGCCCTACCGTCTGAGGCTGGGTTGCCTCAAGGACCATGTCTATCTCGGGGGGAGGCGGGCTCCTTTGGCCATCCCCCCCTTAGGACATCACAGATCCAATGGGCAGCGGTGTCTCGAGTCTATTCTAGGGAGACACAGGCCTTGATCCCCGCTAAGATTAATATTCTAGTCAGCAGGTCTTTAGAGGGAAGAGACCGATGGGGTCTAGCTTCCCTCTCCACCCTAAGGGGATTTGCCCTACCCAGCCGCTTCAATGGGGAGTGGTCGGCTATGGGCTGCCTGTTGGCTTTCTTGGCAGTCACCTTGGAAAGTAAATGGGGCAACTCCGCTGGAAAGGGCGAGGTGCCCGAAGGCACCTACAGACAAGGGGGTGAGGGAGAGTCTCCTACACCCGTAGGTAAAGGAAAGGAGCAAGCCTCCTCTCCGGTTAAAGAGGTTTTGAGGATCTACTGCGAGAGCACAGTGGGGGAGTGGAACCTCCATTTTTTTCTGTGGGGCTGCCCGAAGGCGGCTCCTTTGTTCGTGAGGGGAAAAGGGAAAGATGTTTTGGTGGGGATTTTCATCATCGAGAATGGGGACCCTATTCTTTCTGGGGGAAGCAAACGCTTATCACCCCTCGCATTTGCCCGCTCTGCGAAAGGTGCGTATGGGGCTGGCAGAGACAGGTGCCGCCATTTCAGACCACCCGTCCCGCCTGGTGATTTGGCAGTCCTTCGGCAAGGCGGCTCCACCTTAGGCACGGCGTAAACAAATAGATAATGAAGTGAGAAGAAAAATGGAAGTGAGGAAGGTATGGATGGTAATGAAGCAGGTTGTTAAAAAAACCCTATCCCAACCCGGAGCTCAGGGGTTAGGGAACATTGTTCCCTTCCCCCCCAGCCCCGATCCGGAATAATTGGCTGAGAAGAAGGTCAGCATCTACCCTGTGAAAATAGAGGCCGACCAGAGAAAGTTGTGGGAGGTTGTAGGGAAAGTGACGAAGTAGTGGAGAAATACAGGCTGTCTGAAAGAAGGAGAAGAGGCTAAGCTGGGGCCGGAAGGGGCGCTGTTTCCCCTCAGCACGGCGGCCAGAAAAGCAAATCGCCGCGCCCCTTACGGGGTTCTGTTTATTGCTATTAAAAATAAAAGGAGAGAGATACAGAGAAAGGGTGGGGGATATGGGGAGAGGAGAGGGAGGGTGGATGATGTGGGAGAGGGGAGGGTGGGAGATGAGTGAGGACAATAAGGAGGGAGAGAGGATGGAGAGTCGAATTAAATGAGGAGAGTGGGATGAGAGTGGAGACGGGGTTGAGAGTGGAGATGGGGTTGAGAGTGGAGATGGGGTTGAGAGTGGAGACGGGAAGAAAAGTGGAGACGGAGAGTAGGGAAAGAGTTATTTTGGCAGGTAGCGGTAACTTTTCGAGAAAATTATTGGCCTGCCCTTGGGCGGTTTGGAGATGGGGGAGATGAAAGAGAGGAAGTGAATAAGGAAAGGCAGGAGGGTTGGGGTTATACGGAGAGACGGGAGACATTAAGAAGAGTGAGAGACTGGGGAGGTGAGGGAGAAGGGAGACGGTTTATTTGCTCCTCAAGTTTTAGAACTATTCTATTGATTAATTTATAACTTCAGTAAATTTGGTGGCATCTTCTATGATTCTGAGAACTTTGTGTAAATAGTTACTTCGTTTCATAATGACTACTCTGATTACTTTATCTGGTGTTAGTATAATAATGATTTCATTTATGCTCATTTGGTTAATGTTTCACTATCTTGCATTTCAAGTTTTTGGACTTGTTAAATGTTTCGTATGATATATTCGTAAATTTGGGGGAATTGTTTGAAATCCTCTCTAGGCATGTGAATGATTGAAAGTCGTTGCATATTTTTTCCTTAGAGGAAAAAAAAAAAAGAGCTTCGGAAATTTGAAGAGGGGTATTTTAAATTTAAAGCCAAGCGCAAGGAAAAAAAAATTCAGGTGGTGACCTTTTATAATCCGGGTTTGTAGTTTTTTCAGGTTTAAGTAATTTAGGAGAAGACAAACGACGATTTTACTTTTTTTGTTGTGAATATTTGATATTTTAGCACGAGCCTCGAACGAGATCACTTTTCACAAGATTGCTAATCAATAGAAAATCTATGAAACTTAATTTAGTTTTCAACGAAGAGTATTTGAAAGATTAATGTGTATGCGAAGCAAAATTGGATGGTATTTTGTATGAAAGGTGTGCATTTAGAGGTTTGTGGAATGGTGTTCAGGGGGCATTATGTTCAGGGATGAACAGTTAATGGACGAGATTCTTCAGCGCTATGAAGGACAAAAAGGCGTGATGAAGGTTGATCAGCGTCTTCTGTTGGACTTTATCTGACTTCAGGTGTTGTGCAAAGAGTCTTCACCGCTCTCTTCTGACGGGGGCATCAACGTAGCCACCGTCGGGCGTCCATTCAGGTTGCAGCTAGAGTGCGGTTATTTTACGATCACGAAGGTGCATACGATCCGGAGGCATGTCGTCACGGTGCGTACTGATTCTGATACATCCAGAATGAGGTCGGTCTTGGATGTTCCCACTTTCTTGAATCCTCTTAACACTTTTGCAACACCGGAATGTGATCCGCCAAACTTCCAGGCGATTTGTAGACTGCTTAGACCAGGGGTGAGGAACCTTTTCATACGTGAAGGCCACATTAAAATTTGCCGCCTGCAATGAGGCCGCAGTCAATAAGTGTGACTATTTTTTACTGTAATTCTTAACCTTTTGTTAATATTATTTAAATTAATAGCTAGCAGGGAGTATACATCCATTCTAAGACGAATATTTATATTTATTCACTTAACTTTTTAATAATTCAATGACTTCTTTGAGATTTCTTCTGGTGAGAAAACATTTTGATGTCGGGTTCTACCATGGAGGTTTTAAGTTTAAATTGGTCTTCCAGATGCTCATCTGTCATCTGTGTTCTCAACGAACCCTTGAATTGTGTTAAGTATGAGAATGTGGATTCTCATGTTCGCGAAGACGAGTGATTCTAACCGCATTTTTCCAAATTTCAACGGGATCTTCCTTACTAAGAAACAGAGATTTCAGAATATTATCTTCAGTTTTAGGGTGATAACATGCTTTTCAAAATCAATGAATCCTTCATTGTATTCTTTGATTAATGGGTCTAAAACAGATTCGTATGTTTCGAAAGAGTTACAGTTATACTCTTCATTTTCATTATTTATTTTTGTCAACTGGGGAAAGCGTTCTTCTGAAAGTTTCGACTGAGCAAAAAGAAATTTGAAAAACGACAACTTCTTTCTAAATGCCAGAATATTTTGCAATATATCATATGTAGATTTAGTTTTCTTAGTTTTGCCTTGCAGCGAAATATTTAACTCATTATGCTTTGTCATTATATCACATCGAAACGCAACATCTCGGTGAAAATTTGCATCTTATAATTCACAATGTTAATTGTTTCCTTGAAACAATTAACCAGCGCACTTTTAAATGATAAGGTAAATCTACACTGATTTAATCACCATCCATCATAAGCATGTTTCGAAACTGGCGATACCTCGTAGCATTTGCTCGAATATAGTTCACAATACCTATAACTTTTTGCAAAGTGTCATTTAAAATGATAGATTTATCACAGAGATTTTGCTGATGCCGAATGCAATTAAAAGAAATAAATGCATTTGGATCTGAGAGTTCTCTTTTAAGATGTGCAATAAATCCTTCGTTCTTCCTAGTCATAGATGGAGCACTATCTGTACACACACTCACCAAGTTAGTAAAATTTAGTTCAGCTTCATAACATTTATCTTTTAAAGTTGTTGAAAATATCAATTCATCGCGCCTTTCCCTTAAGAGTGCCTAAAGCGAGCAATTCTTGAAATAAATGAAAATCTTCAGTTACACCACGAACAAAGTACAAATCAGTTGAATCTGTCGAGTCATCCAAAGCTATTGAGTAATATACATTTTCTTTTTGGATTATTTTTTGAAGTTGCTCAGTTACATTGCGAGCTAAGTCATACTACCGATCTGTATTAGTTCTTCTTGAGAGAGGTACGTCTTGATATTTATTAACTCTCTCTGGTTCTAAACTACTTCAACGATGCATTCCTTTATAAGTTCTGCATCGCTAAATGGCTTACCTTTTTTCCATAGCAAATATGCTACTTTATAACTTGTCTCAGTCGTAGCAGTTCCTTTATGTGGGCCTAATACTGAATGGAATATTTGTTTTGCTTTCCATCTTTTAATTTATTCAATGCAATCTTTCGAGCCTCACCCTCACATTTTCCATATTCATTGTCCTTATGAGAAACGTAGCGCTTGTGTGTATTGTATTTCCTTATTGTTGAAATTACGGTATCGCAGAGCAAGCAAGTCATTTTACCATTATTAAAACTACAAAAAATTGTAATTCCCATTCGTCATTAAAAACACTGTTTTCTTCTTGCAGCGTTCTTTTTAATTTTTTAGGCATGATGGGTAGGCAAATGAAGAAATTTATTTAATCTGAAAAACATAAATTATTTATTAATGGGAACAAGCAAAACAACAAAATAATCAAAGCAAATAGCACACATTGATAGATGGACGCACAATCACGTGCAACAGAACTGAAATCATATCACTGACTTACAGTTGCCAACAACTGACATTATGGGTCTTATAGTTACCAGCAAACAGACTATTCTAGGCTATTTTGCCAGCCAGTTCAGTTCCGTCACCGACGACATATATACATACTGTATACTTGGCAATTTTTCTTATTTATTACCATGCGTCTTCCTTAACATGTATAAAAATATAAATAAGTGAATATCTGAAAAAATGTAGGTGTACGGAGAATTCTGGAAAAGCTTTAACTGAATTTGAGAATCAACGCATCATTCATAAAGGTGCGTTCATTTTTTTATTTTTATGTCTACTTGTATTTTGTACACATGAGTGTGAATGATTTTTAAGGTTAAGGTAGTTATATTTCGTTCACTTTATATTCGGCGCAATGCTTTAGCATTAGCTAGCACCTATTTTGTTCGAACAGTGGCTATATTCTGTTATATATTATTATAACTGCTTGGCCTTGGAATTCATGGTTTTTAGATAAATTAAGATTTATTTTGATATGCCACCGGAGGCCGCTGGTTCCCCACTCCAGGTTTAGACCGTCCTCGTGCAATCTGCATATCAAAATTCTTTCCCAACTGTATGGTTACGTGTTTTCGCCATTATCATATCATTATCAGATCCTGCCGACCTGGAATATCATATTAACCAACAAATATGCGATGCTGTATGAAGACATTTTGACTGATTCTAGAATTTCATGCATTTCGATAGGATCGCCATTTTAGATATTTGGAAACATTTTTTGAGGAACATAACATAAAATAATTTCACGGATGACAAAAGCCACAAGGGCCTATCAAAGGTCATCCGCCGCCGTCAAAACCCACCCACAAAAAGCACCATCACCAGGGGAAGACAAAATCAAAGTCCCCCACAATATAATATAACAGATGACAAAAGCCACAAGGGCTCATCATAAGTCATCCGAGTCAAACAGCCTCTTTTTTAAGGCACCCAAACTCCCAGGAAAACTACATCCAGAGGATTGCCAATCAAGGCTTGTCAAGAACTAAATCATGTAGCTATAGATATATGCAAACAATACTAATATATACAGAACTAAGGAACCATCACAACCTTCCCTCCCCATAAACTCATCCAACCTTCTCTTAAATACATTTAGACTTGGACTAGCTACTACCCTCGGCGGCAATTTGTTCCAGAAATCTACCACTCTATTGGTGAAAAAATATTTTCTTAAATCCAACCTACACCCTTGCTTTTTAATTTTCAAGTGGTGACCTCTAGTCCGATTTCCATCATCTAACTCAAAAAACTTGCTATCATCCAATTTATCTATCCCGGAAAAAATGTTAAAGAGCTCAATCATATCCCCTCTCACACACCTCCTTTCGAACGAGAACATATTTAATACCCTCAGTCTATCTATATATTCAAGGTGCCTCAGGGAAGGAATAATCTTTGTTGCCCTCCGTTGCACTGACTCGAGAAGGTTAATATCGTGTCTAAAATGTGGGGACCATGCCTGTATACAGTACTCTAGATGAGGCCTAACATAAGAGTTATAGAGTTTAAGAATAACCTCCTTACCTTTGTAACTGACATTTCTCTTAATGAAACCCAGCACTCTATATGCCATATTTCTTGCTTCAATACACTGCTTAGAAAACCTTAATGACTTATCTATTACTACTCCTAGATCTTTATCATCCTCTACTGAGCTCAGCCAATGCCCATCCATTTCATAGTTAAATTCTCTATTATCTTTTCCCATGTTAATAACTTTGCACTTATCAAGGTTGAAAGTCATTTGCCACTTATGTGCCCAGGATAACAATTTATTTATATATATATATATATATATATATATATATATATATATATATATATATATATATATATATATATATATATATATATATATATATATATATTGAGAAAAATTATTGTATGTAGTAACGCAATTAAAAGGCTATTTTTGGCAAACACAGTCTTCCTCAAAGCCCTCGGAAGGAGCTCTTCGCACATACACGAGAAGGTAACACTTTAAATAAGCATTTTCTCAGATAGCCCCCCAAAACTATCTTTCAATTGGGCTTTTAAAATGTCCCCCCTGCTTATCAAAGAGAATGAAAAAAAAATCTCCATTTTCGCCACACCTTATAAATTGAGAAAAATTATTGCACTAACTCAATTAATTATGTGGTTAAAAGGCTATATTTGGCAAACACCGTCTTAGTCAAAGCCTTCGCAAGGAGGTCTTCTCACATACACGAGGAGGTAACGCTTAAAATAAGCGTTATCTCAGATAGACAAAAATACTATCTTTCGATTGGCCTTTTCAAATGTCACTCAAGTCTTCTCGAGAACAACACGATTGTCCGAGTTGCGATGCGATAATCGCTGGATACTTTGGGGCCGTGACTAGTCGAGTGTTCTCAGTTCATTTGTCGAGTTGCGCTGCGTCAAGGAATGTCACAATCCATTCTCTAGCTCAGTGGTTTTCAAACCTTTTTTCTGTCATGCACCCTTATGGCAAGGAATAAATTACATGCACCCCAATTCAAAAATTATCTGCAAACACACACACACACATATATATATATATATATATATATATATATATATATATATATATATATATATATATATATATATATATATATTAGATATTTAGACTTGACCGATCAAGGCCACCAAACAAAGGTGGATAGCAGAGCGAAACACAGAACGAAAACCATGTACCGTTGTCGGAATTTGAAACAAAGGAATTCGGAACATGTACAGATAACGGCAAATTATACGAAATCGGATTCGATAGGAAGGACTGGAGCGACGAAGTAATTAGGAAGAGTTCTCCTTCCTTTTCCATTAATAATTATTCCATGATTATCTGCACAAAGGCCCAGCCCGAAGGCTGCCCACACCTCAAGCCACCCACACCTCAAGCCACCCACACCTTAAGCCAACCCACACCCCGTTTGCGAAACAGCGTCCACCTCCACAACCAGACAAGGACCCAAAATCATCGGTCATCTGGGAGGCAGTGGAGGCACTAGTACAGGAGACGGCCTCGCAGGGATACGCACATCCATCTCGCGCCGCCAAAGGATACCGAAACCATGGGCCGTGACGACGCAGAAAAAGTGAAACGAATAACGGTAACAGAAACGAAAAATAGAATGAAACAGAAACGGAAAGGGCTGGACAAGAGTCTAGACCCGGAAATATACTAAGATCTACCCACCCGAATACAGGGGTAAGCACAGTGCGTCCCCCAGTCGGTAGATAGATCTAAACTTCAGCGCACGAAGAGATCTGTACTGGGCTGGGTAGATCTTACACTTCTCATCACACACTTAGCCCAAGATAACATTGTTTTCTCTCCTCTCCCGTTTTCGCACACAACCCTCGGCAAGTTGAGGGGACAAATCAACAACCCACAAGATATGTGTGGGTCCCGACCCGGCAAGCCAGACTACCTAAGTGGGGCGATATTATTATTATATATATATATATATATATATATATATATATATATATATATATATATATATATATATATATGCATTTTTTTCAGTATTTGCTTTTTAGTTAGTATTGATAGAGTCAAAATATAAAAGACTTACTTGAATAATTTAAAGCGAAGGAGGATGTGCTTGACAAAGGTTCATTAATTCCAACAATCTTGGTTGAAGTGGATGGGACACAGCAATTCTGAGATCAGGTTTTAGGTTTAGTTTATTTGGTTGGTTCGTTTTAAGACGAACCATAACAGAAAAAGGTACTTCACACAGGTATGTTGATCCAAATGGTCGCAGTTGTAGCCATGTCTGGATATTCATTTTTTTAGTTCGATCCACCAACTTGCAAGGTTTTCTCATAAAACGATCTTCTCAAAGTTGTTGTATCTTCCCTGATGTCAATCAGTTGTCCTTGAAATGTGATCGGAAGATGTTTGACGATTATATGTTCAGTGAATGGGTTCAGGACCCATTTAAGTTCCTCATTTGGGAGATTTTCAAACTGGTGACAAAATTCAGCCTCTAAATTCTTCAAGTGTGTAAGAATAAGATTCCTTTCTGATGCCGGCATAGTTATCTCATTTTCCAAAATAAAATCTCTAAATTCTCATTTTCAAAATTGTCACTCCATAGGACGAGTTTCTTCCGAAGGGAAGTTATTTTCTCGCTCATAGTTAAAACATCACCTTTACCTTGAAGTGAGAAGTTAAGAATGTTTACTTTTTTCAAATTTATCGGCCAGGTAGCGTACAATCAATAATCATTTCTCATTGCAAAAACAATCCTGCAAACTTCGGAACTTTTTAATTTTCTAAAATGGAAATTCTCAGTTCATCTTTTTGCTAAATGACTCTCCTAAGTGTTTTCCCTCGTGATAAGCAGCGAATCTCTGTGTGATATAAAGGCGTTTCATGTCTGCTACCCATTTCATCACAAAGTATTCTATTTTTTAATGGCCTAGCTTTTATGTTAATTAACAACAGAAATTACATCTTGTTGCACTTGATGTACCTCTGGCTCTAGCTTCTTTACTGCAATTGCTTGCCTATGAATGATGAAATGAAATAATTTAACATGGGGTTCTATTTCTGTAACATTACCTCTAAATCTCTTTTTCACTCCTGTCAAATCAACCGCACAATCTGAAGTTGTACTTATACAATTGGCCTAGGAGAGTTTGTTCTCATGAAAAATAAATTGCATTTGAGAATATTTCTTCTCCTTGCATTTATTTCGCTTTAAGTAAGTTTCAGAAAAGCAATTCTTCATCATTACCGAAGCTGAGCTATGTTAAAAATATCAGTACTTTCATCCAATTGCAAAGCAAACTTTCCACACATATTGAATTGCCCCAGTAACTGTTTCTTTAAATCTTCAGCTATCATTTCACTCAGATACTTTTTTTCACTCATTCGTTTTGCTTATAATTTCTCAGCATACTCTTTTCCATGACTGCTGTCAACCATTTTTTACAGCAGCAGGAAGTAGAAGAGTTTCACCAATGGAGTGAGGTTTCTTTTCTTTTGCTATTAGGTAACTAACCTCAAATGAAGCTTTCAAATATTTTCCATTAACATTAGTGGATTTTTGCAAAGTGGCAGATTGAGCATTGCAGAATTTCAATTGAAAAATGCTATTGACTTTCCAGGATGTTTGGATTATAAATGCCTTTTTAATCTTGATGGTTTCATGCTATCATTAGCAATTATAGCATGGCACAATATGCAAAGCAGGCGAGGCTCTTCTTAATATAAGTGTATTTTAGCAAAACTTTGAAATTCTTGATATTCCGATAAGCGCTTTGGGCTATTGCTAATGTATGAAAAAATATTTCTTACTAACTCCTCTATTTAACTTAATCATTCATATAACATCTTACTTTCTTCTTTTCTTTGGTGTTTTTGTCTAGTTATGTGATATGTATATTCCAATCAGAGGCAGAAGTAACCATAATGGAATCTTGCTGTTCGCTAGAAGTAGCAATAGGCCTACATGTTATTTGTTCTTCGGAAGTAGTAGTAACTGGCCTAATTTGTTGTGCGTCGATATTTTCTGTACAAACATTTTTCACAGATTTCTTTGTAATCCATTTATCCATTTTATGGGGGATGTCTATTACAAAATTTATGAATATAATGTTTATACATAGATTTATGACTTAATCACTTATTAGTTGGCCATTACGATACAATTGAAAAAAATCACTACAATACCAAAGACTTATGAACACAAACATCACCTAATACATGCAAATTTAAAAAACAAACTAAATTCCCGCAATCATGGTTTATATTAGGGTTGGATCAAATACTGATTTTTATAAGTCAAATACAAATACAAATACTTTTATTTCTGAATCTAAAAATACAAATACAAATACAATTATTGGTTTAAAAAATACAAATACTTCTATTCCAGATTTCAAAAATACCCCTAAAAATACTCTTGAAATTATATGAAAAACATAAACAGATACTTTTTTTCACTCAAGTTTACATTTTTTTATCCTAATTGAATTTTATCATCATTAATGCCCGGAAGCTTCCGGGGCGAGTTTTGCTCGCTCAGGAGTGTAAAAATTGCCGGCTTTGCTAAACACCCTCTCAGATAGTGCCGACGTTGCACTAGTACAGGAGACGGCCTCGCAGGGATACGCACATCCATCTCGAGCCGAATAGGATACCGAAACCATGGGCCGTGACGACGCAGAAAAAGTTGCTTCAAAATTTTGAAGCTTTTGGTATCCCGCCAGTACCTCAGTGGGAGGATATTAAAAGGCAGAACACCTACTTGCCATCATTTGCCCAGCTGGAGGAATGTAGGCAAAAAGATGAGGTTGTTTTGCACTCACGTTAGACTTGTCTTAATTCATGATCATGGAGACGAAAGGTTCACTCTCTTGAATTACTTTCTTATTCAAGGTCGATTGAGTTGTGTCGGAAAGAATTTAGTCCACAATCCTCGAAACCTTTTCCTTTTGCATTTCCGTACATGGCATCCATGAGAGTACCAGCTTAATCCTGGGGTCAATGAGAGCTGCGGCAATGACATCAGTCCTCTCAAGAAATCGATGCAACCTCTTCTTGATAAAAGACTGCAGTGCAAGTAAAAGCAGTAGATCAGTTTACTTTCGGTAAATAGTTTGAGGTTGTGCTCAAGGCCAAATACAACTGGTGCAACGCAAGAAAGTGTAACCACATCGTCTCCTTCCATTTGCGTCATCGCCTCTTGGAACGGTTCCAAAACTTGTATCACTTCTTTCAGCTATTTCTATTCCTTTCAACTCTTCTACAGTTCGGTTCGATCCTAAGAAACGAATAGCTGAGTTGACTCCGTCGGTTTCCTTGAGAACTGACTTAAGCATTGTCAGTTGAGAGTTCCGTCTAGTAGCCTTGGCAGACTGCAGTGAAACTCCAATATTTTCCAAGAACGGTGCTGCCACAGTAGATTGACGTATTGTAGCTACGATACTACAGCACTTGTGTATCACAATTGCAACTGCACTCTTTTTGACACAGGGATCATTGAAGGCATCTCGTATGCAGAGTTGTTGTGTATGTGCAAAGCAACTGGACCAATCCGGTGGAAGAAGGGCAAGCACCTCATTCAGATCAAGTTCTTCCAAAATATCAATGTTCTAGAAAACTCTCATGCTTTCGCGCGACGCGCGAACTCTGCGCGAACCAGATATAAACGGTTTTATAATCTCTCGTAAATTATGGTTCTCTCTGACTCTCTTTCTCTCTCTCTCTCTCTGAGTTTGCATATCCTCCTCAAATCGCTTAGACTCGAAATAAAAATACATGTTTTCCTGACTTATACCTGTCATATCATGCCAGATCAATATGTTTTTTTTTATGAAACTTGAGGGTGTTTAGAGCTATTTATAGTAAACAAAAATTAGTATTATTCTTGAATGTTTTGGTGCAATTAATATCCAATCTTTCGCCTGCGTTGCAACGATCCCAACTACTACCATGACATTTAACAAATTGAACTAAGAACTAAGATTCGTCATTGAAATGGACTTGGCTCCATTTGTCATCCGTCAATGAAACATCCTCAGTGGCAAATGCAAGACGACGAGCCTTCTTTTTTTTGGACTGTTGAGCGCCGAAGGGATGGGAAGGAGAATCGAGAGTGAAGATGGTTTTACTCCAGCCCACATAACACAGTCTGCCTGAATAAATTTGTGGCCCGAATCTCACTATCTCTATATAAATTGTTGTAGGCCTCATATAAAGTTCCTTCACTTTTTTGTAATCACTCAGTCTTCTCTATAGAAGGTCACCCTTGGCCTACCGTTTGATTTACCTGACAAATTTAACCTGTTTTGTCATAAGTTGACGGAATATTATGGATTACAATCTTGGAGAACTTGACAGTCACTGCAATGGCTCCAATTGAAAGATCATCTTGATGGCGCGGCTACAAAAAAGGTGTGGCAGATTTGTCCGGAGTGCAGCTGATAAGAGGAATTTTACCTAACTGACACAGGGGATTGAACTGAAGTTAGTTGCTATGCAAACAATGCCGGTTTTCTCTATTAGAAAACCAACCATTCATATTATTTTGGACACTTAAATTTTTCTATTAAATTGCTTATCTGCTGATAACTTTCGCTTTATTAATTTTTATAACCTTTCTCCATACGTAGTTTGCGTACACCAACTTTGGAAATCTTGGATTTTCTTAGGTGAAAGTTATGGGAGATGTGATAGAAATACAGAAGCTTTCTGATCTTTTTGGAGGGTACTTTTTGGAGAGTTCGATTTCGTATGATTCGTCTCATTTTATTTTACGAATTTCTACGTGGGAATTTATAATTGAGAAGATTTGCTTTTGTTGTTTTGAATTTGTTTCCTTCCCTTCGTGCATTTTGGTCCAGTTTTCTTTCCATCTATTTTCACCTTATCACGCGTTAGTTGGCTTACCTTGATTATCCTTTTGTTTTCCATGATGGATTAGAATTAAAATTATCTATCCGGATATTCATGAGAATCTCTACAAACCCTATTTATCCTTATCTAAATCGTGTAGTGAATCCAAATTATGAGATTAAAACATCGAAATTAATGATTAATTTGTGACAACATAAAAGAAACGTGTAATCAAACGTGGACATTCAGCGAGACAAGGGTAAGACAGAGTGAACAAGTAAGAAATTAAGGATGAAATGAACTGTTATAGCAAACACTAAATATTCGGCTCTGATGGATTATTATAGGCCTCTAGTAAGAGGCTTGTACAAGGAACACACGTTCAAAAGTAAGAATCATATTCTCTCTACTGGACCAGGAGACTACAAGCAAAGAACTTTCCATACAACCATTGGTCGTCTTTTTTGTGTGCATTTTTGTGTATGTGCATGTTTTCCACTTCAAGGAAGCCTTGAACAAAAGAGTAAACTATGAAAGAAACGGGGTCATACTTTTGAGGAGTCGGCCTTAGAAGGCTCATTCCGTCCTCAGAGTGGTTCAACTTAAATTAAAACGAGCTAAAATTACCTCAAAGGGGGAGGCGGCACCCTTCATCCTTTACTGTGTCCCCATATATTCGAATCGAGAAGAGCGTGGGGTCCAATGGACAAAGTTTCCTTTACTCACTCTAATATTTCGCCCGATCGGGAGCGCTTTTCAACGTGAAGACTCATTAGCGTCGGAAACACATCTCATTTTGTTTAACAAATCTATGTACAAAAAAAGCGATCAGATGGTATACGAAGATGTGTAGTGTGTATGTTGTGTTTGTGTGTATTCATAACAAAAGAACGTAAGAGGAAACGGCAGAATCGCCCGTGCTTGCGGAGAGAGAAGTTTTAAAGCGATGTTGGCCCAAAGCCTGAAAGCCAAATTCCCGAAAGGCAAAAATCCCCAAAGTTTGAATCCAGAAACGTTGACATTCTTAATTGTGGGATTTATTAAACGTTTCTTTTTTTACATAATTGCAGTGATTTGCCGCACCTCAATTGTTTTAAGCTATGTAGCGTACTGTACCTTCACAAAAGATAGGATCTGAAATTTTAAATAGGTCAAGAATTTCCATGTATTTAGGATTATAAAATAAAGTTTCAACATTAAAAAAAAAAACGTCACAGATCACAAAAGCGATTTGAGAACGAAAAGATGAACAATTGCCCTAAAATAAATTTATGTTTTTACCATTAAATAAGAGCGTGCGCTGAATTTATCAAGCCCTTCTTGAGAAGATACAAGTTCACACCTTTCCATCATATTCTTAGAGGTAGCAAATAATGTCAAGGTAAAGCAAAGGCTAATAAATGTCTACTTGGTTTGAAGCGTAATACTGGTTTGGTGTTGGCAGAGGTAAGCCCATTTAATCGTTAATTCGTTACAATTGTGAGGGAATTTAACGTTAAGCGCTAACGTTATTATTTTATTATGAAACAAAACAGAAACCGTTTTTTTCCCGTTCTAAACCCACCTCAAAACTGCAAAAACTCTAAAATATATAAATTGCCTCTATAATTTTCCCAATTCAGGATCAGGAGCTCGATCCTTTTTAAAGAAGAGTAAGAAGTGCGTTTAGATCAAATGATAGACATTTATTCTGCCATAATCGGTCTGGGACCTAGGGTTGGACCCTAGTGGGAGGGGAGTGTGTATGTGTGAGAGGAAGAGAAAGTGTGTGTGAGAGAGAGAGAGAGAGAGAGAGACAGACAGAGTCGTGAGAGTGTGCGTGAGGGAGAATGCATGAGTGTGCGTGAGGTAGTGTGTATGAATGAATGTGCATGACTATGTGCGGCGTCTCACGGCCTTGTCTACTCGCCTGTCCCTGCGATGCCCGAGTTCCGAATCGCACGCATTAAGTGCTAAACTCGAGGCTACCATTCACATCCCCTCAAAAATTTGGATGGTAACCACGCGGTTAGCGTGTTTGCCTGAAAAGCGGGATGGCAGAGGTTAGAAACGCATCTATTATGTCCCTATTTTAACAGCTAAAAGAGTGTGAATTATAATATTCCGTTTGTAATCTCTTTCTCTCTCTCTATTCTCTCTTAATCTAGGTTTGATTTTTGTCGTTGTTTGGTTTATAAAAAGACAAAATTACTCATGTATCATCAGTCTTTATTTTATATTGGTTAATCACCAGCTACTGTTATCAATTATTGTGATTTCCTTTCACACACACACACACACACACATATATATATATATATATATATATATATATATATATATATATATATATATGCATGTTTTATTAAAGACCAGGTCTAGTTGAACCTTGAGTAGCTTCTTTCTTTGATTCGTCTTTTTTCGTCTTGCGAAAGGTTATAGTTAAGTGATCCGATATTCATGGTTTATTTTAGCTTGCTACAAGTCACAATATATTATAAAACCAAAAAATAAGTAATCACCTCATTATTAACGACACAAGTACGAAAAAAGAATTGAAAACTTCGAATGTAATTTATGAATCCACCTGTCCACATGAAGATTGCAAGCTTCATAATTCAAATAAATACATTGGAATGACAACCACATCCCTATCTCGTAGACACACCATTCATCTGCAAAACGGCGCCATCAAGAACCACTACATGCAACATGGAATTCAATTAACACGAAAACTTTAGTACAAAACACCATTATCAAAAAGAGAAGTGGCCGCACACGCCTTCATATCCTGGAAGCGATCCTAATCCGCTAAGATAAACCGAAGATTAATGCCCAATTGACAGCCACCAAGCGAATCTTAAAACTCTTTAAGGATTAACGGTCAATAATGACCAAAATCCCATTCATGAATGTACCTTTTCTAACTACTTCCTGTCAACCACATTTCCCCTTTTTTTCATTATCTAAACTATCTTTAGTATATAAATGTAATGCCTTTAAATGTTTAACCGGTGTAAAATTAAATCGCTCCGAAGATGGTCAAACGTGACCGAAAGCTCAGCTAGCTAAAATAAACCATGAATATCGGATCACTTAACTATAACCTTTCGCAAGACGAAAAAAGACGAATCAAAGAAAGAAGCTACTCAAGGTTCAACTAGACCTGGTCTTTAATAAAACATGCATGAAAGAAAAACTCCTACCTAAATAAATATATATATATATATATATATATATATATATATATATATATATATATATATATATATATATATATATATATATATATATATATATATATATATATATATATATATATATATGTGTGTGTGTGTGTGTGTGTGTGTGTGAATACAATGTCCCGCAGGAAAAAATGAAAAGGTGTTTCCAAGTACTTTCGAACTTTATTAAGTTCCTTATCAAGGATAACTACAAAAAATAGTATTATATTAGAGATATATATATACGAAAGAAAAGTATGAAAGACCGCCTCAAAAACAAGAAATTACCAATGAGGAAGAGGGAAGGGGGAAGGTAAAAAAAACACATTAAGGATTACCAATTTATTTATCGTTCCAATGACCCTATAAAAAGGAACAACATTGAATGTGCTTTTATAAGCCAATGTGATAATTTTAACCTTTGCCCTGGTTTATATAAAATAGATGCTATAATTAAAAGATTAATACGCAAAGAAATTAGTTTTGTCTTGCGTTCCTAGTGTTGTTTTTTTATATACATTCTTTAGTCATGTGGCCCCTATTTTATTTTATTTTTTATTATTAATTTTTATTTTTTAATTGAATCTGTTACCCTTTCCTTACTACCTGCTTCTTGTAATCCTTAATGTGTTTTTTTACCTTCCCCCTTCCCTCTTCCTCATTGGTGATTTCTTGATAAGGAACTTAATAAAGTTCGAAAGTACTTGGAAACACCTTTTCATTTTTTTCCTGCGGGACATTGCATTCATTTGCCACCCTCACGTGATACTTTGTGAGTTTTTCATATATATGTGTATATATATATATATATATATAATGTACAGGGTGGGCCAAAAGTCACTGAGGTGTTTTGAATTTTAATAGCTGGCAAATCCATTAATTTGACAGTGAGAAGTATAAAAACTCCGTCGTATTTCATTGTCAGATAATTAATTAAATTATTTATCTGACAATGAAATACGGCTGTTTTTTTATACTTTTCACCGCCAAATTAATGGATTTGCGAGCTATTAAAATTCAAAAACCCTCAGTGACTTTTGGCCCACCCTGTATATATATATATGTATATATGTATATACATATATATATAATATATATATACATATATATAATATATATATATATATATATATATATATATATATATATATATATATATATATATATATATATATATATATATATATATATATATATATATATATATATATATATATATATACTGGTAATTGATTTGTTCCTTGGGAATCTGATACTCGTGTGTAGTAGGAATATGAAGACCCAGGTGATTAGACTAATCATTTATTGGCCGGACGTTTCGGACGTTTACTAGGACCATCTTCAGCGACTATATCGTCTAATTAGAAGGGGAAGAAACATTAATTGATAACAGTTAAAAGAATGCATTAAAAAAGCAGAAGAAGGCAAGTTAAAATAATAAAATTGACAATTATTAAAATTAAAGTAAAAACTAATAACAATATATAGAAATAAATAATATTACCCAGTGGTATTTAAAAAAATAATAGAAAGTAATATTATAACAAACTGACTTGATTATAACATATTAAATGTTACTGAAGTAAACAAAAAATAACCTATTATATTAAAATGTAAAAAGAAAAAAGACAAAAACCCGAAAACAAATCAGAATGAACGTACGAGTTGAGAAATCAACTAACTAAACATATAAAACTACTGACGAAATTTATCGGTTGGTCGGTTGGCTAGTTAATGTATTGGAGTGTTGGTTGGTTATATTGTGAATAATTTAATTGAGGAGGGGTAATTATTTAGGTTTGGATTTATTTTAATGATATAGAGTGACTCTAAGATTTTCAAATCGAGAGAAGTTAAGGCTGAAGATAATATAGTAAATGAATTAGAATTAAGAGGATGATGGTGATTCTCTGAATGTTGCCTGATGGAAAGGGCTTCAGGTTTAGAAATGGGAACACCAGTCCTATGAGACCAACCCAAGTGCTTCGCGATCCCATTTCTAAACCTGAAGCCTCTTCCATGAATCGCATTTTCAAGTACATGGCCATAGGTCAGTCGTAGTGAGACGAAGCCAACATGAATCACTTCAGCCAGGCCACATTCAACAGGCGCCAAAATACCCACCTAAGAAGATGTTTTGGGGTTGTCATTATTGAGGGAATGATGAACAGCGTTAAATACAAGGTAATCCTGCAGACTCACTTGCTTCCCGTGATGCAAAAGACTTTCCTGATGGAGGCGGCATTTTGCAGCAGGATCTGTCTCCGTGTCATACTTCCCAAATAATGCGTACATTCTTCGGAAAAAGTGGACTTACCGTTATAGATTGGTCTGGGAATTCTACTGACATAAACCACATCGAGAATCTATGGACCATGATTAAACATAGAATCGAGGAAACCGACTGTTCGACGATGCAGAAGATGATTTATGCTGTTATCACTGTCTGGTACCATAAAGAAGAACTGGCAGAAATGTATTCAAATTTGGTTGAATCTATGCCAGAGCGACTGATTTGGTTCTAAACCAAAGAGCGGTGATATTTAATTTTAAATATACCATTTATCTTATCATTGGCGTATTCTTTTCAAATATAAACAACAATGATTAAATAATTGTATTATTTCACCACTATCCGAACCAATTTGCACACTACTGTATACATATATATATAATCGATCATTTTGTAATAATTTCTTTCATTATCGGAGGATCTTTTGTCTAGTAAGGTGTAGTGTGCTGTTGGTCAGAGTTTCATAAAATTGGTTAGTTCGTTATTATTAGTTCTTGGGCTATCTGAAGAATCTTGTCATGTGTTTGTCCTCTCTATTAAATTTGTTAGTTCGAAAGAGTAATATGCAATATTTCCCCCTCTGGGTGCCTTGCCAGCTCCCCTAGGATCGCCTCTACCTCTACCAACTATTTCTAGAGACTTACCACAACAGTGGTTGAAAGGGGGAAAGAATCTTGTGTCTGGTTAGTTGCCCCGTGTCTCTCCTTGTTGGTTACATCATTCTTAAACCTGATGTTATTTTATGACCGTAAAAATCTTGTATCTGGTTTTCCGAATCGCGGTTTACGGAATTTCCCACTCAAGTTTTGAGATGAGACGCAACGAGCTCCGGGAGGAACTAAGTCGTAGACTTCCCTCGCAGAATTGCCTGGCTCTCCATTCTCCGGCCGCTGCGCGAAAACACAAAGACTAATTCGAGACAAAGGATTGGAAAAGAACGGGATTTTAAAATATTCCCTTTTTTCTCTCTATTTTATGTTTTTATGGTGTCATCCTGTCGGTTATTTTAAGTGAGGTAGTATCGGATGAAACCCCTCTATAATCACCTCACTTCATCACCAGATGCCTCCTCCACTCATTTAAGATTAAATATTTTTTCTTAATTTCTTAAAATTCTTTCCTATTCATCTTTCTTGACGGGAAGTTATTTTTATACTGTAGGTTTCCATTCTATAAGGCACTATATAAGGCAATCAATGTTCCATTTCCTTCTAATAAATCATCATAAAAGTCATACAGCAACACTTTTGCATGATCCTCGGTAGTTGGATTGGTGCACGGACGTTGCCAGTAAAGAATGTACAAGCATCTGTTGACTCGTTTTGCACACGATTAATGGTACCCGGATGCGTGTCATTGATGGTTCCCACGCAATGAGGCTCTGTATAAGCCAATGCTGAACATTCGGAAATTTTGCTTCCCTTTTCTTGTTCCTCCATATGTTGACCCTTCCACGATACCAGCTAAATACTTGCCCTAGTTAAGTTCAATATAATTCATCCTTTGAAGTATACCTGTTTTTTTCCTGCGGCGAAGCGCCAGGTCAAGGTGTCGTCTTTTTTCAAAAGGAGTAAAGTTCAATTGTACCCATTTAGAGCCATGAAATGACCCATGTGGCCATGGGACATATGGTTTTTCACCCTGGAGATTTCAAATCTGCCATCGGAGTTGGTGCCATCTAGTGGCAGAAACCTCATTTACCTATTCAAAGGCACTTTTAAGTGATGTGAACCATGGAAAACCATCAATGCAATAACCATTTATATTCTTATCACAAAACGCCGCAGGTCATTGGAGCGACTTTCCCTCTTGTTGCTGGGTACCTCCGCAGGGAGAATTGGGTGGAAGTTGTGATCACTTGTATGTGTTTGTATGTATGTCTGTTTGTGTACGAGATATCTCAAATGTTATTAACGGATTACAAAAAAATAAAATAAAAGGGTGGTCTTTAAGGCGAGAGTCTATTACATTTTGGAGCGGATCCGTGAGGTTGCGGATTCTAGATGACCGAATCACTTTCTACTTTAATATTGCAAGATATGGTATTTTCCTGACATTTTTGCCACTCATAAATAAACATGTTGTAGTTAAATTGAAAATAAATAAGGATGAACAACTTATTCCTTTCTACCATCATACACAGTTTGATCCGGATCAGGATGATAACCAGGATCTTTGAGATCAAAATATATATTTCGAAGGGCAATTTTACCGATTTGCAGTACAGCAATAGAGAGTGGTAAAACATAAGACTGCCACCACTTTATAGCCGAGATAATGTGGACTTAGTCTACTTTAAGTCGATTTTGTCTCATTTTAAAGTTACCAAGCTATATCCGACGAATGCGATATCCTGATCTGCCATTAAGGATTATCAGTTTCTTCTTGATAATTTTAAAAAACTATTGAAGCTAGAAACATGATTTCTAATCCAACTTCTAGGTTTTCATTGTGAAGGAATTGTGTAGTTATACTTAATTTAGCCTATGGCTAATCCAGAGTAGAAATCCGGATTTATTCTGCAATTACGGATAATCATAATTTTGTTGATAACTCACAAACTACTAATGATGAAAATATGATTACAAATACTAAGGATATTATTGCAAGGTCGAGTAATCAACTTCTGTCTGAGACAGATCTGAATTATGTTATGCACATATTAGAACAGTAAAATTAGAGACATTGGTCAGCTCTCTAAGTCTTTGATGATAGTCTCTGATGAACACATCTATTTGGTTTTGTCTTAGCTTAGTTTGAAAACAATTTTAAAAATTGTCGAGTTTAAATGGCAATGACTTTGGCGGTGATATGGGTTGAGTGCTTTCTAGTTTATTCTCTGGTGGTTTATTCAGCTAATTTCGTAGAAGTGATCCTGATTAGAGCAACAAACAAGTAATTTGACAACAATAGTTAGGGAGGTTATTTCCTCGCCGTTAGACATTAAATGCACTCCGATTATAGAAAAATAACCGAACCCAATTGTCTAAGGCCACTGTTCTTGCAGCGCCTGCACTTCTGAAACTCCTTTCAATGGATCCAATGGTGTCATGTATCTTGAAGGGGATGGAGTTTTGCTATGGGTTCTCCTCTTGGACTTCTCTTTGAAAATTTCTACATGGGAGACGGCGAAGAATTTCCTCAAAATTATCTAAACCCTATATCTACTGTAGATATATAGACGATATATACATAAATATACAATCCGAAAAGGAACACAACTCGAAACAATCTTTAAAAAAGGTTCTGCGTTCAACTATACGGTTGAACCAAGTCAAGAAAACCAGCTCTCATTTTTAGAGACCATAACTACAAACCATAACGACAAGATAACTAACAAAGTATACGTCAAAGCCACCAATCTAAGCTGTTGCATGAATGCAAGAAGTGAATGGTCAGAACGCTACAAGAAAAGCGTAATTAACTCGTATATAAATCGTGCCTTCATCCACGGTCCCGGATTGACAGAACCACATGGTGAGTTGGAGAGAGCCACCAAAGTACTACGGATTCAATAACAACGATGTACAGTCAGATATATGGAAGAAAATGGGCCAATGATACATTGTAGATCTACATAGGACTGGAAATATAGACAAAGCAAACATCAAACTCTCGCTTTATGCAGCATATGGGTAGATCTGAGAGAACTGGTCTTTACCTTGGTAAACCTGATCCATCTCCAATTCGAAACCGCCTATCGCAATGTGGCTCTTGGGCTACACATTCGAGAACTTCACGATACTTAATGCGGTAAGAAACGTCTCGGACCTTTACCTGCTAGAGTCAATTTATATTACAAAACTTCAACTCAGTCTAAATAAAACTCATTATCTGTCCCATTAAATATAGTCACTCATTATAAAACATGCTAATTTGTTAAATTTAATCTCTTTTTTTGCAAGAATAAGATCCACTGGCAATTATTTTCTTCGTATTTTATAGAAATTCCCTCGTTGTTTTTCTCTCCGTATTTCCAATGTAATTAATTTGTCAAAAATTTAATATTCATGTTTCACAATTTTATTGCTTGTGTTAACTTTTTATGTATATATTTAAGTCTGTATTTTGTATTCTTTCGTTAGCATTGATGATGGGATTAGTTATAATCCTGACTGAAACGTTTGAAATAAATGTTACGAGGCATCTACGGCTCGGTCCTGATTATACTTCGCTTGAAGTCTGCGTCCATCAATTCGTTTGCCACTTATATATATATATATATATATATATATATATATATATATATATATATATATATATATATATATATATATATATATATATATATATATATATATGGTAGAGCAGTTCTCTACTACTGATCTAACAGGACCAAAACACGCAAGAAGACATATACTTTTCCAAATAAACTTATTCTATTCGCATCTCCAAAATTCACCCTCACCCGAAACTCTGCTTGTAGAACGGTAAATATTGAAGTGAAAGGTGAAAGCATCCTTTCTTTGTACGACCGAAAGCTATCGGCCAGTTGTGGTTGGCGTGCAAACTAGCAATCTTCTGCCACGTTCAGGCTTATGCTGCCTGATAAAGGAGGTGTGTGCAAAGGTTACACAGATCAGGAGAACAAAGATTTTACAGGAGATGACCCTCCTGCCGCTAGTTGCATTGTTGATTTTTGTAACATTAGTCTAGCTAATTTTATGAAAAGCTTTCCGTCCTCGGGAGAAAGTGAATGCCAATGTACTGAGAGTTTCATTGTTTGTTTTTTTGTACTAGATAGACGTCTTTCGACGGACACAGTCATTTTCGGGGATACGAATGAATATTATAATTAATGTAATGTAATGAATAGGTAAGTGGTGAGAAGAGTATAAGCGAGAAAAACATATAGAAATAAATGTCTAAAATAGCGACGAAAATAGAAGAAAGTATTAGGGTTGCATAGAGTTGCACAGACGCCAGGAGATCGGGCTAATCTCGAGTTACTTTGGTTAAATAACCTCTTTTTTGCTCTTTCTTTCTTTGTGTTTGTATTTCTGTGGGTTTAATTTCTAATTGCTTATTTCGTTTCTTTAGTTTCTTATTCATGTTTCATTATATTTTCTTTCCGTTTGCAATCTTACGGAAGTTATGCGTTTTAAGGATACAGCCCAGTGCTTGCGTAATTTGCCAGTCTCCTTGGAAGATAGCGTCCTCTTTAGGGTTTTCGTCGTGTTCCGACGAGTATCTCCACTTAGAGTTTTCGCTCTCGATTCCATCTAGGATTTTATACAAATTCCATTCCTCGGGGAATTTGTTGTACCGTGTGGTGTAGATCTTTAGCTGGATATTTTCTGCTGTAATGGCTTTGGTACATTGTTCTCTCGTGCGGGTGTTGATTTGTTCCAGGATCGCTTTGGGTTTCTAGTATACGGAGAATATGTTATCTTGGCATGTTTTGTTCTTTGAATTGGTGTTCTAGCTTGTCATTTGTTGCTGGTCGGTATCTTCATGTATTCATTTTTTTAAGTTGATTTTGCTCGTGTGATTGCCGAATTTTTGGTTTATTTTGTGGGCTTTTTTTCTAATCTTATTTTTCTTAAGTATACTATTTGGTCGAAGGGTGTGATCTTTTCCCTTCTCTTCACTTTCGTCGTCGGAATTTTCTGTATCTTGCTGTCTCTCTTTATCCTCACTTTTCTCTTGTTGTTCTTTCTTGTGTTTTAATATTCTTTCAGGGTTATAGACAATAATAACTGTGTCGGTTGATGGGGGATTGGCTAGGACCAGTAGGTCCCGGCTGGTCCCATTTTTTCAAAGCAGTCTATTTATTTTATTCAACGGCGAAGTTTCCAGTTGTTGTGAGATTTGTTTAGCTGCTGCAGGGTGCTGGGCTCCCGTGGTGTGGGGTTGCTTCGCTGCAAGTCCCGTGTAGGATTGGTTTATCGCAGCCTTTTTTTCCTCGGCGCTCTTTTCTTTCTTTGCCTACCTTATCTCATTAGGAGTGGGGGCGTCGCATGACAAGGTCAGAGTGGGGGACTCCGCAGTTTGGGCACTTATTCTGCTCTTTGAGGCATTCACACCCAAAGTGGTTGGCTTGCCGCCCTCGGAGCACTTTTCTGTTTAGAATTCTGCTCACATTTGAAAAAATTCATACATGTTTTGAAGTGAGCGAAATGTTCTCTTTCCATCTGTTCAGGGGTCATGTTAAGGTTGAAAGCGAGCAGCCCTTCTTCTAATGATTTTTTGAGCCATGTTAATTTCATTAAATATCACTTTAATGGTCCCCGAGGGATGCCCGAATTTGATTACAGACTGCAACTTGGCCTATTCCTGCTGTTTCTGTATTTAATTTTTGATGGCTTCGGCTGCCTGTTCTCCAACATGAGGTCCAGCTATCTGCAGACAATAGCTCTCTGTCCCATGATTTGGGGGGGGGGGCACTATTGGTTCGAGTTTTAGTTGTTGGGATTGAGCGATGGCCTTGTCGCTCAAGAGCTTCTCGCAGTTTTAGTCGGTATAGCATATAGCTAAAATTGCGTTGTGAGATTCGAAAAACTTTAACAAAGTTGCGTTTACCTTCTTTTGATAGTCTCAGTGATTCTCGGCCTATTAGATTTGCTGCTTCCTGGCAGAACCCTTAGCAGAAGACGCTTCCATCTTTCTCCATTTTAGTAACAATCTCATTATGTCGCCCTTCCCTTTGTAGGAAGATCGTGGCGGTTTAAGCAGATATAAAAAATATGCCAGAAATGAAAAGAAGGAAATAATATCTCTTTCAAGTTCCTCTTATGATGTAGTATGGAATGGATGTGAATGCAAAATTCAGTCATATTTTGTCTGATCCGTAGCTCAGAGATAATGCGTCCGTCACTGATGATATACAGTGTAAGAGTCGGAATCAATATTATAAGAAAAATAGGTTCCCCTCTACTCCCCTATATATAAGTATAAACTATCATGAGAACCCAAAATTTATCATTGGCATGCATGCATGCGACAATTTACGAAATTAGTAATGTTCAGACTGAATAAGAGGTGGTTGGCGTAGAGGTTATATATCATAGTAAAGTAAACACAGTGAATCGTAGGTGGAAGCAACGCATCTCCTGCTATTGTCTAGGACTGTCTTGGTTTAGTTGAATCCTTATTTGGGGTTTTGTTACACTAATTTCAACGGCTTCGGCGGTCATTTTGAGTCTTGCTGGTTCCTGTTTGCGCTGAAGGATGATTATATTGACGTTAAGCATGACTCTTCAGATGGGGGTGTCGTTTTATTGCTCCGTCTTGTAGGTGGGATGTAAGAAGCTTGTAGAGAGTGGTTGTGGTCATGATGATGTCCCCTTAGTTGTGGTAAAACAGTTTGAGTTTTAAGGGGCTAGTGGCGTTTTCGGACTGTTTTGGATGAATTTCTCTGTGTCGCTTAATTGTGAATCGTAGTTACCCATTTTTGGCAAAGAGCTTAGTTACTCTGGTTAGTTCCACGCTGGTCAATGCAGCGGGTCAAGACTCTGTTGTTTAAGCTGTTTATTACGCATTGTTTGTAATACTGCATACTATGAGGAAGAAAACTGAAATGTGTTTAATCACTCTTACTTTCAGCAGGACAACGGTCCCCAAAGTAAGGCCTATGTAGTGTGGAAATGGCTTGAATACTCCCTAAAAAAAGTTTCAAAATGTCCAGCAGAAAGTACAGAACTGATCCTCATAGAATATATACGGCTGGAAAAAACCAAAACAAACAAAACACAGTCCACCCAAAAAATCCGAGAAAGTTAGTAGAAATATATGCCAAACATTTTACGTGTAATTGCTAACTAACAAAGTCATGTTACAAAAATATTAATTATTTCCTATGTCTATGTAAACTTTTGTTCTGGGATCAATTTTGTAATATTATTTAAATAAATTCTCTCTGATTTCGGAACACTTTAGATTGGATTTTTGTTTTATCATTGTAATGAATATTTAGTAATTAATAATATCACCAAAATTAATCAACTATTAATTGTGTAAATAATATAATGCCTGAACCTGTGTATTTACATTTTAAACTGTATAAATCTAGTAATATTTAGTTGTTAAAGAGGAGAAGCATCAACAAGGCAAAAAGGAGTATCTTTCTCTTTACATTGATTTGATAGATTTTACTGTATTTACATTATATAAAATAAAATTCACTGAGTTTCTCCTTTGCATAATAAAGAGCAATTTCGCTTTTCTTCGTTATAAATGATTTTAATCGTTCAATCATTAAAAGATTAAAAATTCTTCATATACATTGCAAATCCCATCGGGAAAATTGCATTTTTAGAATCTTGAGCACCGATTAAAATAGTAGTTTTATGCACATAGATGTGTTATCTAACAAATCGCATAGTTTACAATGAATGTAAATTGAATTATTCCCTCGAGTCATAGGCGAAGTATCAATTTTTTACCACAGGCCCATACATAAGGTAAGGCCTCAAGGAGAGAAATAAAAAAATGGGTTAAGATTTGAATTTGTATTCCTAAATATTCCTAAATCTTTTAAGCACGGTTCCATACATTGCAAAATTTTAAAGCCTACTTTACTATTTAACACAATATCTCTCGCAACAGTTCTTTTGAAGTTGATTAAAAGACTGTTCTTGTCATTTCTCTTATTTCTCATTCCTATCCTTTGCATCTCCCCGTCATTCTCTATAGATATGTATTCTTCAAATTTCATTGTTTATTGGGCCCGAGATTATTGGTCCAAATGTTCTGCAATTTTGATTCTAAGTTGGGAATCTGAAAGTTTTCTAATTAGGGACAGCAAAGTGATAGGTCTGTAATTTGGCGCGAAGGGGAAGAAAGAGTGATTCGCCCACTCTTGAATTTAGATGTAGGAAGCTTTCTAAGGTTTATTTGCCGGGAAACGCATTTTTTATGCGTTTTTAATTACACCTAGTATTTGACTGTACTAACTACGAGTTTATTACATTTTTAGAAAGATTTGAAACAAAAGGCTTGGTTTGGATAAAGAAAGTTCTTCTTACGAACACGAATAAAAAAATCATCGTTGCTATTAGCATAGAGTTTGGAAATTTGAGGATTTTCACTCAAGTTATTTGCGATTATATTTAAATTTTCTTTCCTTGTGCACATTGTTTTTTCTTCATCTACAGGAGCCATTACTTGTCGTTCATAAACAGTAACTGGAAGATCGGCATCTGCGACGTCCCCGAAAGATCGATATCTACGTGGTCCACTTATTGAAGTATTTAAAATACTAAACGGGTTCACTAATAAAAACTATAATTCAATATTTGAACTAGATAATCAGGCGTCAACTATAAATAAAAGTTACATATTAGTAAATTTAAGCTTTAACACTACAATAGCACATAATTTCTTTTCATATAAAAAAAACATAAACGTGGAATAACTTTGCTTAGCAATATCGTCGAAAGCATTGCAGTCAATAGTTTTAATTATAGACTTGAGTAATATTAATTTAAAACATAACATAGCACTAAAAGTTTATTAAAATAATTTCTTTTACATAGGTATCTTATATCCCTTTTAACTTACCTTTCTCTTTTGAGCTAGCCTTTAGGGGCTTCTAGGTTCTTCGCTAGTTTGTAATTCTGTAGTTTCCTAATCACACAGTTCTATCTTCACTTAATAATTGAAGGAATTCTTCTTCTTGTCATTTTTCTTTGCGAGAATCAATTGCTAGAAGCATTTTTGCAGTTAATTATTCTAAGCAAGCGGACGAAATTTATTTTGTCGATCATAGGACTTTGACGCAAACTTCTCGAGATGAGAAATTCAACCATTTTGAAGTTGACGAGTAAAATTTAAATTTTAAATTAAATTTGTTTTAGAGTGGATTTTATATTGGACATACGTTATTTACGAAAGGCTTGCGTGATCTACACTAAACTCATATGTGAAATGCTTCTCGTTTGGGTTAGTTTGTATGTCTTCCTTTCAAGAAAAATGCATTCCATAAATTCAATGGTTATCTATTTTTCCAGAGCCTTTTTTCTAATCCTCAAAGTTAACGTCTGGACAATTTTGATCGCCAACTATCACGGGATATTTTGAAAGAGCCATTTACTTTGAAGCAAACATATACTCGCGGCCAATTTCAACTTAGGAAGATGTGTTATATTTCATATACTACGGGATATTTATTCACACAAAATAACAATTAAGACGCACGATGCATTTCGTTCTTACAAGGGTGAGCAGAAACCTTTAATTGTAGTTTAGACTCGCGAGATTTATGTTAGAAGAAGGCTGGAATGCGCAGAAAGAGAAAAATTATTACATTGAATGATAATACTTAATGCTAGAACAAAATCCTTTACTTTCTAAGTTCCTTAGGTCAGTATTGTATCTGAAGTGTACCTGAACATCAGCTTATCCAAATTGGCTTAGAAAATAATTCCAAATTTCGTAGATCTTATCTGGATGTGAATGTGAATGTTAAAAGTCAAAGGTTGTAACATCACCTGGCGTTTGATTTATAATTTCATAATTTTTGTCTACTCTGTTCGCCCTTTCCGTACCTTCTACCATGCAATGAATTCTCATTGTAAACGCCGCAAAACTTAAGTCACTCAATAAGCTCTCTAGGAAATGACTTAAGTTTTGTTGCCTCATCTGGAAAAGTTAAGAAAAAGACACTTTGGAGTGTCGCAAAATTTGTCTCCGTTATAATACACAGAAAGTTTTCTTGAATGGCAAAAATAGAGTTTGTGGGCAAATGTGAGTCAGACAGCATGGCGCGTTTTCTATATTTAACGTTCGAGGGACTTTGCAGTGACCCCCCCGTCCCTCCCAATTTAGCTTAATGAGAGGCTAAATAGTTGATGTTGGTTGGACTATTGAAGTATATAACCGTTTGGTGTGATTAAAACTGAACATGATACAGGTCAGAACTAGTTCGAAGAAAATATGACTTCGGGTGCGTTTAGTCGAGCCAAATTCTAGCTTTTTCGAGTCCTTTCATCATAGATGGATTTGTGTATGGGAGAAATGACACGATATTTATTCGCTTGATTTCATAAATGAACCTTCCTAAATATTCTTCAGTATTGGGCCGTCTTTGAAATTAGGATTGTACATTTTAGTTCCGGTCATTTCTACTAATTTGCTAACTCGAAATGACTATGCATTCATGATTTTAGCCCCCTTTACTTAGTTTTCCTGCTTGCCAAAATCCGGAGCGTTATTGGCGTTGTGGTGCTCGGTTTATGTAATAGGCCCAGCAAAAAACTCCACAGAATAGACGTGCGGTGGTCTTATTAAATCTTAACAAACTCCAAACATATAAAATAATGTTTTATATGAGATTAATGAGATGAGAATGTATATACTATTTTTCATATAGGGATTTATTAATATAAAAAAATAAGGAATGAAAATATATATGTAAATAGGGAGGAGGAAAGGGAGGAGGAAAGCGACCATTGGAATTGCGCGCGGGAACATACAAAAAGGTGAACGCAGGAAAAGGATAAAAGTCAAGACACCCGAGTCAATAAGAGAAAACATAAACAAACAAAGCGCGTCTCGAGATAGAATGATCAGAAGACGGAAGTCTACAAAGCAGCTGAACAAATACAGACTTTGACCAAAGGAAATTGTAACAGAGATCTGTGACGAGTGAATCCTGTAATAGAGATGAAAATATTAGGATATTTAGGTAAATCATAAATGCACAGCTGTTCTGTAGCTCCGCCCCAGGGGTGGAAACTTAGGAGCTTGAAGACGAAGGCTCGTCCCACAGACGAGTCTGAGCCCCGCCTCCTAGAGGATATAACTGTATATATATTCGACCTATTGAGAAGACACCAGAGAATTGTTATTAAGTCGTTGTTATTGTCATTAAGAATTATTAAGACTAAAATTAATTCGTTCCCATATTAGCATTACGGAACCCGTTTAATTCGCTCAAGTCCTGTCGCTCTAGAATTAAATACTTCGCGTCGAATGGTAAATCAGCTTGTTCCCCGCAAAGTACTTCGCGACGTGCCGCTTGCCACCTTTAATAGGTCAGTATTTGAGTAAAGTATATTTTTGCTACGTTCTTTCTCAAAGTCCTTCTTTACCTTGATTACCCGTAAACCTTTGGTAAGCTCAGCCTAAATCAGACCACCTATGAAGAATCATCTTTGTATTCGGATAATTCACCTTCATATAAATTTGCCCACTATTAATTTGGTAACCCCAGGGTTCCCGTAAAATAATAACACCAGATATATTCCTATAAACTGGTGACCAACCTATAAAGTAGTGACCCCTCTTCTCGACCGGACAGTGAAGGTATCGAAGAAATGGACGCATCAAGCCATCGTCAGGTAGGACAAGATGAACTGGACTTCGTAAACGCTATCAACAGCAAGACGCACATCTTTAATGAAACAGCAGTCGCAGGCTCGTTCCAAATTGTGGAGACCTAATTTCAAATCTCCGGAGACCCACATTGGGAAAATATGATGCTCATCCCTCCACTTCATCGCCGCATTCAGTGACGCATGTACAATCCAATTGGTAGTGCTCCACCGACATTCGCACGGCTGAGTCTTCTTTCAATAAAGGAGCTACAGGTTAACATATTTTTATTTTAATTTTATAGAGCCCATCTGGCAACTGCCCACTTAGGCATAAGTCGACGAAAAACACGACAGCCTAGAACTAGGCTACTTTAAAATAAAAATATGAAAACATAACAATAATGAAAATTGGAAAAACTTAACAATCAGGAAGCAATCTCCAGCAGTGGGGGGAGGTCCCCCTCACCACGATGCAGGAGCGTGCAACCTACAAAGAAAACAACAACAAACAAAAAAGAACCTTAAATAAAGGGGAGAAGCTGTGCCTCCCCTCAAAAGTCAACAAGTCCACAAGTCAATGAGCACGAATCCGTCCTGAAAACACGGGACAGGCGGTAGCGACCCCGCCCATCCCAGCAGCGGGACAGGTATCGGGCGCGAAGATCACCCAGAGTGGGACATTCGACACGAATGTGCCCAACAGTCTGGGGAGCGACGCAGTCGTCGCAATAGGGCGCAGGCGAGCGCTCCATCAAATAGCGATGCGGCACACGAGTGTGTCCGATTCGGAGACGACAGAAAGCAACCTGAAGCCGCCACAGCATTCGGGGATAGGTCCATGAGAAGAGTCGCGGCGCAATGGCACGCAACTTTAAGTTCCCTTCGAACGTCTCCCATCTTCTTTGCCAAGAAGTCCGAAGAGCTGCCGGTATTCCTGCCATGTAGTCGGTGTGAGGAAGAGCGAAACGCTGGTCCGGTCGCAGAGTCCTCGCGGACTCTTTGGCGCCCTCATCAACGCGCTCATTCCCTGCAATTCCTACATGTCCAGACATCTGCCGGGCTCGCAAAAACCGTGGCGTCACGGATATCGCAAACCAGGGGATGCGGAGATTCCAATGTCCCGAGAGCACTCAGGGAACTTTGTGAGTCGCTATAGATCACAATCCGGTCTCCGAAACCGGGCACGTTTCGTAATCTCCCGTACCGCGTGGTGTATTGCCACCAGCTCGGCCGTGAAGACAGACGCAGCGCCTGGTAGAGCCCCGCTGACTTCAAACAGAGGGAATACGGCGTGGAAGCCGACCCCCTCTTTGGACTTGGAGCCATCCGTATACACTGGCATGGTTCCAGCGTGACACGAGGTGTGCTCCAAAAAGGTCGAACGCAATACTACCGGCACTATAGAAGCTTTGGGAGCAGAGGCGTAGCGACAAATAGCCAAATTTGGTACCCTCCAGGGTGGCGTTCTGGGCAGAACCAGGGGCGCCACCGTCCCGAAAGCTATATTTTGCTAACGAAGGAGTTTCCTGGCCCTAAACCCAAAAGGCTTAGGGTATGACTGGCGTCTCTCGGCGGCATAGGCACCGTCAAGATCAGCTGCGGATGCAGTGAATTCTGTTGGCGACTGAGGGAGGCACCGTGCTCGCGCGTACAGGCGAGTGATGCACTGCACGCGGCCCAGAGTAAGTGGCATCTCTCCAGCATCGACCAACAGGCTCTTAATGGGGGTAGTGCGGAAGGCACAGGTCGATAGGTGGAGGCCGGTGTTGTGGATCGAATCCACCTTCCACAATAAACGCTCGGCTGCGGATGATTTCACTCGCATCCGTAGTCTAGCTTCGATGGAACAAAGGATCGTTAAAAAAGTAAAGCAGTTGCCCTATCAGCGCCCCAAGCGCTGAAAGTAACGGAACGGAGAATATACCTGGCGCGGGTACAAGAGACACTAAGGCTGTGAATATAAGCCTCCCAGGTGAGGCGTCGGTCGATTACAAGACCAAGGAAACGGTGCGACTCAACCACACCCAGGCGCACCCCATTAAGAAACAAATCTGGGTCGGGCTGGAGCCGTGGATGGCGGCAGAAGTGCACCACCTCCGTCTTGGCCAAAGAAAACCGAAACCTGTGCGCTCGGGCATAGCGAGAGACGCGGTTCAATGCCTGTTGGAGTCGACGCTCCAGAGTTGGCATCTGGGCCGCGCCAAAAGAGATCGAAAGGTCGTCCACGTAGAGCGTAGCGAGAACATCTTCCGGCATCACCGAGGTGATGCCGTTGATGCTCAGGTCAAAGAGTGTGACACTGAGGACAATTCCCTGCGGGACACCCTCTTTCTGCTCCTTTGGGCCGGTTAGAGCTCCGCCCACCCGTACGCGAAATCGAAGATCTCGCAAAAATTCAGATATAAAGACTGGGAGGCGTCCCTTCGACCCAATCGTGTGGAGAGTCTACATGATACCAAATCGCCATGCGGTGCGATAGGCCTTCTCAAGATCGAAAAACATTTTCGAGTCGGAGCAGAGCATCCCACGTGGAGTGGAACTTGCGGAAGCCGCACTGTGCAGAAGACAGATGGCCTCCGCTGTCCAGGAAAAAGGCAAGTCTAAAATTTACCAATTTCTCTATCAACTTGCACACGCAAGAGGGTAGAGAGATTGGGCGGAAACCGGTCGGAGTAGAGTGATCTCTCCCTGGTTTGCAAAAGGCGAGCACAGTAGCGATTACCCTGGAATCAATGAGAAGACCCTTGACCCAGTTTTTGTTGAACAAATCTAACAGAAAGGCCCTGCCTCGCTCACATAGGTGTCGAAGCATGGCGTACGGGACATCGTCCGGACCATGGGCGGGGACCGCGCAAGAAGCGAGAGCGCCGCGCAACTCGCTCCCAGTAAACCTGTCGTTGAAGGGTTCTCCGCCTCTGGAGGTAAAGTCCAGCCAGTGGCCTTCCGCGACATCACGACGTGCATTGAATGCTGGCGGAGCAGCATCCTGGCTAAAGAATGCAGAAAAAAGCGGTCGCGAAGGATTCCGCCACGGACGCGGGGTCCGAGATTGCGGTCCCATTCTCCTGAAGAACTGAAGGGGAAGGGGCCTGCGAGAACTTGGCCGGAATCCTTTGACTCGCTTCCACACCTCTGCTAAAGGGTCTTCCCGTTAAGTGAAGAGACGTATGCCCGCCAAGAAGAGCGGCGGGCGTGCTTCGAAATATACCGGAACCCAGGCCTAGCCCGACGAAACTCAGCGACAGTGAAATCGTTCGTGCAGCGCTTATAGCGCATCTAGGCATAACGCTTCTGTTTGAGGGCCATCTCACACTCGGCCCACCACCATGGGAGTGGTTGGCGTTCAAAACAGCCAGACATCCTAGGAATAGTAGTCAGGCCCGCGGTGATGAGGTTGCCGGAGAAGAACTCAACGGCCTCATCTACCGACCTAAACTCCTCGACTGAGATAGAGCATTCAGTCATTTCCTGAAATGCAGGCCACCGCGCCCGCGCCAAGCACCACCGAGGTGGGCTCTTAGGCGGACAGTTGCCCTGAAAATGATATTTGAAAGGAAAAGTGATCACTACTATGGAGGTCATCGACCATCCCCCAATCAAAATCATGCTGTGCATCCGAAGAGCAAAAAGAGAGGTCAAGGCAAGAACATGAAGTGGTTCTCAGACAGTGATGCGTAAACTCATCCACGTTTAGGACACCCATCTCAAGCTCTTCGATCAGATCGGCAAGGACTTGTCCCATGTAGTTATGGAGTATTCTCCCGAGAGAGGATGCCTGCCGTTCAGATCTCCAAGCAAGTGAAAGGTCCTCGGCAACCGGGCCACGACGCGGCGTGAGTCCCCCGCGTCGAAATCAGCTGACGGTGGAACGTACGCAGAAATGATAGTATACCTCCTATCCAGGTGCAGCTGCACAGCCACTGCCTGAAAGGAGGTATCTAAAGAGAAAGGAAGAACGGAGACATCATGCCGGGTGTAAACCGCGCATTCCCCAGCCCGGCCATCCCGCAGTGGTGGGGTCGCAAGACCCTTATACCCTGGGAGGTCGGGCAGGGGGCACGTGCCTAGCATGGTCTCCTGCAAAAAGATAGCTAACGGGGAACAAGACGAGACGAGGCTCCGCAGCTCTTCCCAGTTGGCCCGGAGTCCACGGCAATTCCAGAATATGCCCTCCAGGCCTAGCTCGGAGGAGACGCGGGGGTGCTCCTCGAACAGAATAACCTCACGGGAATGGCCGTACGCTTCCCGGCGGAAGAACCCCAGGTGCTGTTGGCCGGACAAAGCGCTGACGGCGCTGTCGCCTTTGAGGACTTATTGGGGAAGGTTGGGCTCACCATGCGAGTCTTTTCTTCCCTCCGCCTCGAAACCTTAGGGGGGCGTTGCGGCTTCGGAGGCTGGGGGGCCCTCTTTTCGAGGAACCACCGTCTCCGAGCCACTCTCTCTACCACTAGGCGTGGGAAAAGGAGCCGAAACTCCTTTGTTGCTGTCCTCCTTTCGGGGGACAGCTTTAGGAACCCCGGAATATGGCCTAGCGACCATCTTCAGGGGTGTTGCCTCCTGTGAGTCTAACGACTCGGTGGAGGCGCGTGGCCGTTTCGCCTCATGGGAAACGGTCATGCTGGGAGAAGGGTAGGGATTTTTTTTTTTTTTTTCAAGAGCTCATCTGGCGACTGCCTACTTGGGCATTAGTCGCCGTATTAAAACTGGCCTAGTTCTAGGCTACTTTAAAATAAAATTAAAGAGAGAAAAAAAAAACAACACCCCAAAAGGGGGAAAGGAAGCAAGCTGGTGCGTCGGGGAGAGGTCCCCCCGGCGCAGGAGCGTGCAACTAAAGGAAAAAAACAAACAAAAAAAAATGCAAAAAAACAACAAAACAAAACAAAAAAACAAACAAACCTTGCTTAAATAATAGGGAGAAGGCCGGCCTCCCCCAAGAAGTCAACAAGTCCACAATTCAATGTGCACGAATCTGTCCCGAGCACAAGGGACAGGCGGTAGCGACCCCACCCATCCCGGTACAGGGACAGGTATCGTGTGCGAAGATCACCCAGACTGGGACATTCGACAAGAGTGTGCCGAACAGTCTGGGGGACGACGCAGTCGTTGCAATAGGGCGCAGGCGAGTGCTCCATCAGATAGCGATGCGTCACACGAGTGTGTCCGATTCGGAGACGACAGAAAGCAACCTGAAGCCGCCGCGGCATTGAGGGATAGGTCCATGGGAACAGTCGCGGCGCAATGGCACGCAACTTTAAGTTCCCTTCGACCGTCTCCCATCTTCTTTGCCAAGCAGTCCGAAGAGCTGCCGGTATTCCTGCCATGTAGTCGGTGTGAGGAAGAGCGAAACGCTGGTCCGGTCGCAGAGTCCTCGCGGACTCTTTGGCGCCCTCTTCGGCGCGCTCATTCCCCGCAATTCCTACATGTCCAGGAACCCAGCAGAAGATAATCTCGACATCTGCCCGGCTCGCCAAAACCGTGGCGTCACGGATATCGCGAACCAGGGGATGCGGAGATTCCAATGCCCCGAGAGCACTCAGGGCGCTTTGTGAATCGCTATAGATCACAATCCGGTTTCCGAACCGGGCACGTCGCGTAATCTCCCGTACCGAGTGGTGTATTGCCACCAGCTCGGCCGTGAAGACAGACGCAGCGCCTGGTAGAGCCCCGTTGACTTCAAACAGAGGGGATACGGCTTGGAAGCCGACCCCCTCTTGGGACTTGGAGCCATCCGTATACACTGGCACGGTACCAGCGTGACACGATGTGTGCTCCAAAAAGGTCAAACGCAATACTCCCGGCGCAGTACAAGCTTTGGGAGCAGAGGTGTGGCGACAAATAGCCAAATGTGGTACCCTCCAGGGTGGCGTCCTGGGCAGAACCAGGGGCGCCACCGGCCCGAGAGCTATATCTACCTCTCGAAGGAGTTTCCTGGCCCTAAACCCAAAGGGCTTAGGGTATGACTGGCGTCTCTCGGCGGCATAGGCACCATCGAGATCAGCTGCGGATGCAGTGAGAGCTGTTGGCGACTGAGGGAGGCGCCGGGCTCGCGCGTACAGGCGAGTGATGCACTGCACGCGGCGCAGGGCGAGTGGCATCTCCCCAGCATCGACCAACAGGCTCTCAATGGGGGAAGTGCGGAAGGCACCGGTCGCAAGGCGAAGGCCGGTGTGGTGGATCGAATCCACTTTCCGCAATAAACGCTCGGCTGCGGAAGCATAAAACTCGCATCCGTAGTCGAGCTTCGAGCGAACAAAGGATCGATAAAAAAGTAAAGCAGTAGCCCTATCAGCGCCCCAAGCGCTGAACGTCACGGAACGGAGAATGTCCATGGCGCGGGTACAAGAGACCCTAAGGCCTGCGAATATGAGCCTCCCAGGTGAGGCGTCGGTCGAATACAGACCAAGGAAACGGTGTGACTCAACCACATCCAGGAGCACCCCATTAAGAAACAAATCTGGGTCGGGGTGAAGCCGTGGATGGCGGCAGAAGTGCACCACCTTAGTCTTGGCCAAAGAAAACCGAAACATGTGCGCTTCGGCATAGCGAGAGACGCGGTTCAATGCCTGTTGGAGTCGACGCTCCAGAGTTGGCATCTGGGCCGCGCCAAAAGAGATCGAAAGGTCGTCCACGTAGAGCGTAGCGAGAACATCTTCCGGCAGCACCGAGGTGATGCCGTTGATGCTCAGGGCAAAGAGTGTGACACTGAGGACACTTCCCTGCGGGACATCCTCTTCCTGCTCCTTTGGGCCGGAGAGGGCTCCCCCCACCCGTACGCGGAATCAACGATCTCGCAAAAATTCAGATATAAACATTGGGAGGCGTCCCCTTGCCCCCATCGTGTGGAGAGTTTCCATGATACCGTATCGCTATGCGGTATCATAGGCCTTCTCCAGATCAAAAAACACCGTGGTGTAGTGCTGTCTACGAAGGAAAGCCTCGCAGACGGCATTTTCCAGTCGGAGCAGAGCATCCGACGTGGAGTGGAACTTACGGAAGCCGCACTGTGCAGAAGACAGATGGCCTCCGCTGTCCAGGAAATAGGCTAATCTAACATTTACCAATTTTTCCATCAACTTGCACACGCAAGAGGTTAGAGAGATTGGGCGGAAACCGGTCGGAGTAGAGTGATCTCTCCCCGGCTTGCGAAAGGCGAGCACAGTAGCGATTCGCCAGGAGTCTGGGAGAAGACCCTCCACCCAGATCCTGTTGAACAAATCTAACAGAAAGGCCATGCCTCGCTTACCCAGGTGTCGAAGCATGGCGTACGGGACATCGTCCGGACCATAGGCGGTGTCCGCGCACGAAGCGAGAGCGGAACGCAACTCACTCACAGTAAACTTGTCGTTGAAGGGTTCTCCGCCTCTGGAGGTAAAGTCCAGCCGGCGGCCTTCCACGACATCACGACGTGCATTGAATGCTGGCGGAGCAGCATCACGGCTAGAGAATGCGGAAAAAGCGGTCGCTAAGGATTTCGCCACGGACGCGGGGTCCGAGATTGCGGTCCCATTCTCCTGGAGAACGGGAGGGGGGGTCCTGCGAGAACTTGCCCCGAATCCTTTTGACTCGCTTCCACACCTCAGCTAAAGGGGTCTTCCCGTTAAGTGAAGACACGTATGCCCGCCAAGAAGAGCGGCGGGCGTGCTTCGAAATATACCGGAACCTAGCCCTAGCCCGACGAAATTCAGCGACAGTGAAATCGTTCGGGCGGCGCTTATAGCGCATGTAGGCATAACGCTTCTGTTTGAGGGCCGTCTCACACTCGGACGACCACCATGGGAGTGGTCGGCGTGCAAAACGGCTAGACGTCCTAGGAATAGTAGTCAGGCCCACGGCGATGAGGTTGCCGGAGAAGAACTCAACGGCCTCATCTACCGACCTAAACTCCTCGACTGAGATAGAGAATTCAGTCATTTCCTGAAATGCAGGCCACCGCGCCCACGCCAAGCACCACCGAGGTGGTCTCTCAGGCGGCAGTTGCCCTGGAAATGATATTTGAATGGGAAAGTGATCACTACCATGGAGGTCATCGACCACCCCCCAATCAAAATCAGGCTGTGCATCCGAAGAGCACAAAGATAGGTCAAGGCAAGAAAATGAAGCAGATTTCGGACAGTGATGCGTAAACTCATCCACGTTTAGGACACCCATCTCGAGCTTTTCGATCAGATCCGTAAGGACTTGTCCCCTGGGATTTATGGAGTAATCTTCCCAGAGAGGATGCCTGCCGTTCAGATCTCCAAGCAAGAGATAGGGCCTCGGCAACCGTGCCACGACGCGGCGGGGGTCCCCCGGGTCGAAGTCAGCTGACGGTGGAATGTACGCAGAAATGATAGTATACCTCCTATCCAGGTGCAGCTGCACAGCCACTGCCTGAAAGGAGGTATCTAAAGAGAAAGGAAGAACGGAGACATCATGCCGGGTGTAAACCACGCATCCCCCAGCCCGGCCATCCCGCGGTGGTGGGGTCGCAAGACCCTTATACCCCGGGAGGGCAGGCAGGGGGCACGCGCCTAGCATGGTCTCCTACAAAAAAATAGCTAACGGGGAACGGGACGAGGCGAGCCTCCGCAGCTCCTCCAAGTTGGCCCGGAGTCCACGGCAATTCCATTGAAGGATTATGCCATCCAGGCCTAGCTCGGAGGAGACGCGGGGGCCCTCCTCGAATTGAAGACTCTCACGGGAATGGCCGTACGCTTTCCGGGGGCAGAACCCCAGGGGCTGTTGGCCGGACAAAGCGCTGGAGGCGCTGTCGCCTTCGAGGACTTATTGGGGGAGGTTGGGCTCGCCATGCGAGTCTTTTCCTCCCTCCGCCTCGAAACCTTAGGCGGGCGCTGCGGCTTCGGAGGCGGGGGGGCCTCTTTTCGAGGAACCACCGTCTCCGAGCCACTCGCTCCACCTCGGGGCGTGGGCGAAGGAGCCGAAGCTCCTTTGTTGCTGTCCTCCTTTCGGGGGACAGCTTTAGGAACCCCTGAAGATGGCCTAGCGACCATCTTCAGGGGTGTTGCCTCCTGTGAGTTTAACGACTTTGTGGAGGCGCGTGGCCGTTTCGCCTTGCTGGAAACGGTCACGCTGGGGGAAGAGGGGGGAGCCCTGGTTTTAGCTGGGGCTGGGTATGAACCCTTTTTGACGCCAGCTTTACCAGGGGAGCGCCCGGGTTGGGTAGAGCCCGCAGAAGGGCTTCGACGGGCGCGGAAACAACCGTGCTCGTTGGCCTGGATGGGCCAGGAGCAGAGGGTGTCTTTCAAACTACTGAGGCATATGACGTCCCAGGCAGAGCTGGGCGCGCCAGGACCAAGTCCTTAGCCTCGCGGAATGAGAGACTACCCTGGGCCTGAACGGCCAGGATTTCTTTCTCAAGGAGATATGCACCACATTGCTTCGAAGAAGCAGGGTGCGGCTCTCCGCAATTGACACACTTGGCCACACACGATTTGGACTTATCGTGTGCGACCTTGGAGCAATTTACACAGACTTCGGGTGACCCTGACTTTGCACGTCTACATGAGCGATTCGTATGGCCGAAGCAGTGACAGTAATAGCACCGCCGCGGCAGTGGCACGAATGCCTTCACGTGGTAGCGGTACCAACCGGCACGCACCGACTCAGGGAGCTTGTCACAGTCGAACGTGACGAAGAGTGTAGGGGTGGGTCTCGAAGCCCCTCCCTGTTTTCTCATCACACGTTCGACCTTGACCGCCCAATGGTCGGCCAGCTCTAGGGTGATGTCCTCAATGGAGTAGTCAACGATTTCCCTCGCATAAACTACTCCTTTCACAAATTTCATGGTAGAGTGCGGCGTCACACTCACCGGAGTGCCATGAAGTGTCCAAAGAGCACTTATCTTGGCCGCCTCGGCGGGATTCGCCGCATTCGCCAGAAGGCTGCCGTCCGAGAAACGGGTCACCTTCGGCTCTCTACCAATTGCACTAGCTAATCCTCTCCTCTGATGGATCATGTTGCCCTTGGACAACATGGTGCCATCAGTGGAGCGAATAACGAAGAAGCGTTTGAAGACAGCGGGCTCGAAAACGTCAGGTAACCTCTGAATGAGGGGCCCCGATGTTATCGAGGCTCCGCCCTGTGCACTCTTGGTGTTAGTCTTGGTCAGGGGCTCCGCACACGAGGGGGTAGAGGGGCCGGATGTGCCGATCTTGGCTTGGTCGCCTACCAAAGTGGTAGCAGCCCCATCCGTCCCTGCAGCCCCCGCGGATGGAGAGGAGCCCCGAGTCTTTTTCGTCTTTTTAGTCTTCTTTGTCTTTTTCTTTTTTGGAGAGGAGGGCGGGGAATGAACCCGCTTTTCACCTCCGCCGGCAGAAGCCCCCAGGCCAGATGGACCGGCCTCAGCCAGGTCCCTCTCCGAAATGGAGAAGGTCCTGGTTGTCGTAGGGGCACCTGTCGGAGGAGATCCCTCCCCTCCTTTTACTGCCTCGGAGCCCTCAGCCATTTGAGGAGGACCTTGCATAGGGGCGGATTCGGGTTCGGTGCTTGGCGCCGAGCCCGAATTCCCCCCCATGGAAGGCCCTACCGTCTGAGGCTGGGTCTCCTCAAGGACCATGTTTATCACAGGAGGGGCCTCCAGTTGGCCATCCCCTCCCAGGACATCACTGGTCCCCTTGGCAGTGTCGCCAGTCTTGTGTGGGGAGGCACAGGCCTTGACCCCAGCAAGGTTTAAAATTCTTGCCAGCAGGTCTTTTGAGGGAAGCGACCGAAGGGGCCTGGCTTCCCTCTTCCCCCTAAGGGGGTTTGCCCTACCGAGCCGCTTGCACGAGGGGCGGTCGGCAATGGGCTGCCTGCTGGCTTTCTTGGCAGTCCCCTTAGAAAGCAAAGGAGGGACTGCCGCTGGAGATAGGGAGGTGCCCGAAAGCACCTCCGTAGAAGGGGGTGAGGGGGAGTCCCCTACACCCGTAGGCGTAGGAGAGGAGTAAGCCTCCTCTCCGGTTAAAGAATTATGGAGGGTCCCTTGCGCAAGCACAAGGGGGGGGACCTCCATTTTCTCGGTGGAGCTGCCCGAGGGCGGCTCCGTTGATTTTCTTGGGGAAGTTGGGGGTTGGGTTTTTTGTTTTTTTTTGTCATACATGGGCATGGTGACCCTCTTTTTAATACGGGACGCAATAGCTCATCACCTCTCGCAGTTGCCCGCACTGCGAGAGGTGCTTACAAGCCCGGCAGAGCCAGGCGCCGCCATTCGGGACCACCCCTTCCGCCTGGTGGCCTGGCAGTCCTTCAGCATGGCGGCTCCACCTTGAACACGGCGTAAAAAATATAGGTTGTGAAGAGGAGAGGAAAAGGGATGTGAGGAAGGTATGGGTGGGGATGAAGCAGGTTGTTAAAAAAAACCCCATCCCGAACCGGAGCTGAGGGGTTAGGGAACAATGTCCCCTCCTCCTCCCCAGCCCCGATCCGGGTTGGTTGGCTTGAGAAGAAGGTCAGCATTCTACCCTGTGAAATTAGAGGCTGACCAGAGAAAGTTGTGGGAGAGGTTGTATGAAAAGTGACGAGGTAGGGGAGAAATCGGGCTATCTGAAGGAAGGAAGAGAGGCTAAGCTGGGGCCGGACGGAGCGCTGGATCCCGTCAGCACGGCGGCCAGGATGGCAAATCGCCGCGCCCCTTACGGGGATTTCGAGTGGGGTAAAAGATCGGACTCTTCTACCTTGGCTCCTCTCTCCTTCCAGTAAGGTAAAATATCGGACTCTTCTATCATTGCACCTCTCTCCTTTCGAGTGGGGTAAAGGATCGGACACTGCTATCATGGCTCCTCTCTCCTTTCGAGTGGGGTAAAAGTTCGGACTCTTCTATCATGGCTCCTCTCACCTTTATGGAGGGTAAAAGATCGAACACTTCTATCATTCCTCCTCTCTTCTTTCGCGTGGGGTAAAAGATCGGAGTCTTCCATCATTGCACCTCTTTCCTTTCGAGAGGGGTAAAGGATCGGACACTTCTCTCATAGCCCCTCTCTCCTTTTGAGTGGGATAAAGGATCGGACACTTCTATCATAGCCCCTCTTTTCTTTCGAGTGGGGTAAAATTGGACACTTCTATCATTACCCATCTCTCTTTTTAAGTGAGGCACAAGATCGTTCTCTCTATCATGGCCCGTCTCTTCTTTTGAGTGTAAAAAGGATTGGACACTCCTATCATTGCCCTGTCTCCATTCGAGTGGAGTAAAATATCATTGCCCCTCTCTGCTTTCCAGGGGGGCAAAGGATCGGACACTCCTATCATGGCCCCTCTCTCTTTCGAGTGGGGTAAACGATCGGACACTTCCAGATTGGCCCCTCTCTCCTTTGATGGGTAAAAGATTGGAATCTTCTATCTTGTCCCCTCTCGCCTTTCGAGTGGGGTCAAGGATCCGACACTTCTATCATTGCCCTTCTCTCCTTTCGATTGTGGTAAAGGATTGGTCAATTCTGTCATGGCTCTTCTCTCTATCCAAGTGGGGTAAAAGATCGGACTCTTGTATCATGGCTCCTCTCTCCTTTTGAGTGGGTTAAAGGATCAGCCTTTTTTATCATGAATGGGGTAACGGATTGGAGATTCTATCATTGCACCTCTCTCCTTTCGAGTGGGGTAGAAGATCGGACACTTCTATCATTGTTCTTCTATCCTTTTGAGGGTGGTAAAAGATCGGACACTTGTATAACTGCCCCCCCCTCCTCTTGAGTGGGGTGAAGGATCGGACACTTCTATCATGGCCTCCCTCTCCTTTCGAGTGGGGTAAAGTATCGGACACTTCTGGCATGGCACCTCTCTTCTTTTGAGTGGGTTTTAAAGATCGGACACTTCTATCACTGTTCCTCTATCCTTTTGAGTGTGGTAAAAGATCGGACACTTGTATAACTGCCCCCCTCTCCTCTTGAGTGGGGTGAAGGATCGGACACTTCTATCATAGCCTTCTCTCCTTTCGAGTGGGGCAAAGGATCGGATACTTTTGTCAGTGCCCCCCTTTTCTTCTGATTGGAGTTAAAGATCGGACTCTTCTATCATGGCTCCTCTTTCCTTTCGAGTGGGGTAAAACATCGGTCTCTTCGATCATGGCCCTTCTCTCCTTTCTAGTGGGGTTTTAGATCAGACACTTCTATCATTGCTCCTCGTTTCTTTCGAGTCGGGTAAAAGATCGGACTACTCTATCATGGCTCCTCTCTCATTTCGAATGAGGTAAAAGATCACACTCTTCCATTATGGCCCCTCTCTCCTTTCGAGTGGGGTAAAAGATCGAACTCTTCTATCATGGTCCCTCTCTGCTTTTCATTTGGGTAAAAGATTGGACTCTTCTATCATGGCTCCTCTTTCCTTTCGAATGGGGTGAATGATCGATCTCTTCTATCATGGTCCCCTCTCCTTTCGAGTCGAGTAAAAGATCTAAATCTTCTATCATGGCCCCTCTCTCCTTTCGTGTGGGTTAAAAGATCTGACACTTCGCTTATTGCTCCTCTCCCCTTTCGAGTGGGGTAAAAGATCGGACTCCTCTATCATGGCTCCTCTCTCCTTTCGTATGGGGTAAAAGATCGTACTCTTCTCTCATGCCTCTTCTCTCCTTTTGAGTGCGGTAAATGATCGGACTCTTCTATCATGGTCTCTCTCTTCTTTTGTTCGGGTAAAAGATCGGACTCTTCTAGCTCATGGAATGAAGCAAACGCAGACGGTTCATTTGAGGCCCTCAAATAATTAGCTTTAAAAAAGGTGAACTTGAACCTGAGAAGAGGAATCCCCGAGTACCGATTCACTCCAGGCCCTGAGGGCATCTTATTTAATTGAAGAGTTACTAAACCTACACACATGGCTAGGTATCTACCTAACTTGCCTACGTGACATAGCCAGAGCCGTAGCAATGTCTATTGCCCCCCTCCGCCAATCAAGATTGTTAGGCCCCCATAACAATATTTCATTCATTTACTAGTAGTGCAAGGCACGACAAATACTATTCTCAGCATTTCCAATGCTGCGAAATCTTGTCCTTAAGCCTTTTTATTATCCTTGAATATTGTTAGTTAACCAATTGGCCTTGTTGTAGAGGGAAGTCCTCAACACAAGAAAATGGGGACCAAAGGTAGAATGGGCGCGGCACCAACCGAGAGGTACCCCTGTGGATGATTTATCCCATCCAACCTATTTAGACAAGGAGGTTAAAACACACGATTTCAAAAAATGATTTATTAAAAATTCTAAACTCAACTTGTATATGTTAAATGCTTACATCGCCAAAAAAAAACAAAATACACAATGAACAAATTAGAAAGAACAACAGAAAAACAAATATCAACGCAAGGAAATGTTTTTGTCAGATTTCGTCAAAATCGGGCCAGTATTTTTTTTGCGTAATATTATTAACGAACTAACAAACTAACTTTTTTCATACTTTAGCATGATTCCAAAAGTGGGTAAGGATTTCTTATATCTAATATCTCCAACCCCTACAATACTGGTTCCAGAAATATTCCTGTAATACAAATATCTTGATCTATCATTAATGACACAGTTGAAAGAGAAGAGAGAAATCAGATAATTACATAAAATGTGTATTCGAGAATTTTATATTTTCATTAATAAAATAAAATTGGGGGCCACAGTGGGGCCCCTCAAGAGCCGGGGCCCACCCGGCCGGGGGGGGGGGTCGAGGAGCGGTTGCTACGGCTTTGAACATAGCTATATACATAGGTACCTATTTAACTAATATAAATAACTATCTAACCAACATACCTAATTTGCTACCTACTTATGTATTTACCTAACCAACCTGTCGATCTATCTGTTTTTACATAACCAAAGTAAAGATCATTTACTTTGCAGAAGATAAGTCATTTAGAATTGGCAATGCTGTTACAGAAAGCCAGTACAAGAATACCTATAAACAGGACAGATTGTGATTCCATATGGCAGCATGGAAAAGAATATCAATAAGTAACAATATTTAGCTGGAGGCGATAGGCATCAAATACAAGCTAGGGGGTTGAGGGTGGCATTAAAATCGTAGCTAAATCTTTTGGAGTGATATACATCTAAACTTAAAAAATAAAGTTTTAACTAAACAAGTCATGCTAAAACTAAGAACACTAAAAGAAACAAGAAGCAATACATGTTAGAAGTAATCTGTTGCAGACATCGAAGAAATTCTCGGTTAAGAGCACGAATATGAGCGGCAGATCGTGTAAATAAATTCAAGTTCTAAAGTGTTTTTCTCAACCTTCTTTCTCATTATAATATATCGACCTTCTTGCAACCCAGAGCTAGTTGTGAACCAGGTATTGAGTCCATAAAGTTTAATGAAATCTCTAAAAAATAAAAAGTTGAAGAGAAGAAAGGTTTATTGGATGAAAGAAGTTGCAGCAGGGCGTTGAAACCCTTGTTATTTTACATTCTATTTCGAATAAGATAATTGCCAAAGTCCTCTCAAAGTTAGTCCGGGGATTATTTTGTTTTGCCAATTACGTCATCCTATTCAGACGATTCTAATTAAATTTGAAACCCTTATGTTTTATTACATTCTCTTTCGAATGATATAATTACAAAGGTTTTTCCATAGTTAGTCTGTGAATTATTGAAAGTTTTGAAGGTCGTAAGGTCATAAATCAGAGTAAGTGAACACTCGACTTTTTGGTCAGCAGACCTTGTTCCTTCCCATCCTTCACTTTAAATCGTCCTCAGGTGATTTAATCTCCACCTGAGGATGACAAATATTTTCGAGGGATTTGAGCTTACAAGCGTACTTAATTGCACTTCCTAAGTTACGAACAAATGGTACGCTGTTTCTCTTAAAAACGTTATCCAGGGGACTAGTTTTGGAAGGAATTTGTTGCCCTCTTGCATCGAAGATGGAGATGTAAGTGGAAGTCGGTCTTTTCCGAGGCTATTCTTCCGAATAAAGGTTTCCAGAGGTCTGAGCTGAGAGAAGAAGTTTTGTATATACATAGATGAAGCTTTTGCTCTTTGCGGTTAATGTTATTCTTATATCTATATGATTAAACGGTGACACCATGGCCAATTATCTCACAAAATAGCCCAGTATGATTCATCATCTTAACAGTGCCACACATTTTACATACATAACCTAGAATTCGCATGTATTCTTCTAAGGGGTTATTTTTTATGTTTTCTCTCCTCCGGCTGACAGATGAACTTACGAGTCTTGTTTTGTTTCATGAAACATGTGAGAATGAGATTGTTTCAGCTTTTTTATCTTGTTTTTCCATTGTGGCTCTTTTCATTTTCAAGAAAAGAATAGATTTCATTAGGAAAAAAGGGTAGCTGGAATTTTGTGCGAACTTCTTTATTTTAAACTTTGAAAAGGCTTTTCAATTTAACTTATTTATAAGCTATATTTTGATTAAGTTTCATCACTTAATTTTAAATATTTTAACTTTCAATTCTTTTTCAGTCTATCTGACGATTTTAATAGTTTAATTCCAAAATAATTTAACCTTTTTTTGTATCAAAATCCATAAATGTAAAAGGTTTAATTAAAAAAATGTCAAACTTGCAATTGATTTTGCGTCCACTCGGTTAACCTTCAATCAATTTAATTTAATTTTTCCATCCGAATGATTGCTCTCGATTTGTGAGTTCCCTATCGAGTTTAACAAAGTACACAAATTTACGGGCTCGGAACCATATTCATTTTTAAGCGTCTGCATTCCAATTCTAATTTTGTTCAAATTGTCATAGCCATTTTCTAGAGCATAACTAGAATGCCAATATGCGAAAAAATATTTAAAGCTCAATCAGGACGGATAGTTTGGTCGATTTGCTGGGCGTGGGCATCTCACAGTAGCTAAAAAATACTGTAATGTCGAAAAAATAATTATCAATTATAAATAAAAGGTAAAAAAAAACTAAACACAATCTGATTGATCTGGAGCATCTGCTTACCACATACTTTGTTTAAAAGCTGTTGTATGTAGTAAAACGGTTTCATCTTAGATATTATACATAGGTCTACGTACCCCTTGTTCGGGGCCTAATTTATTAATATTAGGTTTTGAAAGATAATAAGTAAGGTGGGCTGATAAGTAGTAAGTCTGATCCTTGGGTAAAACATAATATTTTCTGTTGACAACAGATTTCAATATTTTTTATGCCTTGGAATGTATGCAAAGTGTTTGATGTAAACCAATTATCGTATTCGAAGGAGAATGTAAAACAACATAAGGGTTTCAAATTTCGTTAGAATCGGCCGAACAAAAAAAAAAAGCAAAACTGGGACCGACCGACCGACATAGTGAGATGTAGAGTCGCCCGTGACTAAATTCACATGTGACTAAAAATACATTTCTATGATTAAGAGGGATAGGTTAATATTGCTGAAGGGGCGATTTAAAATAAATGGAAGAACGATTTCTTTGACCAGATTAAATATCTCTGATTAGAATCGGTGTCTCTTCTTCTAAACGCGATCCCAAAACACTTTCAGCCAAGAAACCAAAACTCAATAAATCTATGCTCAAAAGAAGTGATAATTTTAAAGTACTGAGTGGAGTTAAAAATGTTGAAGGAAGAATGGATTGAAGACAAGATGCAGATGAGAAACATGAATAGACTGAATGCAAACTTTAATCCATAGACTTTGATATTATTGATGAGTGTCTTCGAGGATCAGAAAAACCAGATGTGGTACCAGGCTCTTTTTTCCAAACGTTTCGCTTCTCTGGAGCTTCCTCAGACTCTTCTTCGTTTCTGGTCGGCCTGAGGAAGCTCGTAACACATCCAGTTTCTCTTATCCCCCCCTCCCCCCTTTCTGTTTGTATGGATGAAAGAGCAAATGCATATTTATATAAGTACTCTGAAATGTTTGTGAAGGTTGTGAAATTTTAAAAAAATATACTTTTAACTAAATTTAATCAATTATAAAGCGCCATTTTGTTCTACAACCTTTCCCACTTAATCATTTAAAAAAAAAAACAGCGAAATAAAATTCTTGGAAAAATAGGAATTGCTATAAAAAAAAACAACGTTTCTCCACAAAATGCCTGCAAGGCTCGCCTAGTGTAAGGGTACCACTACTCTGAATAACAAGTTCTCACCTGTTCATTCCTCTCAAAATTGGTTCATTTATTTCAGTTAATCGGATTTCTACACAAAGTTAACAGCTTAATTAGGCTTCCCTAATCCTCAATTGTCGCTCGTTAGGGACAAGTGCGTTGTCCGTTCCAAACTTTTTGCATAGCAATTCTTTTTTTGTAAGAATTTTGTTCGTTATATAGAAAATATTTTGGAAAATGTTTGTAGAAAAAGTGGTAAAGATATAATTGACTAAATTTAATGCAAAATATGTATTTTTATTTTTCCCAAAGTGTAACGAACTTTCCGGATAACCAAATTAGCCTCTCTCTGGAGCTCAGAAAATATTACCCACTTATTTTTGCTCTCCTACAGTCAAAGCCTTTATTCCTGCTTCTTTATTTATAATATATTTCGTATTGATTTGTTAAAGGAACCCGAGAGACATTTAGGGTCAACCAACCGTTGATTATGCTGAGGAAGTTGTGATGCCCGTCCAATTTGATTTCACGTTACTCGGTCTCTTAAATTGGCAGGATTTTTACTAATCTCGTTAATTTTAACAAAAAGTAAACTTTAAAGTCTCACATTAAAATTTTTACTCAGTCCTTCTCCCACAAATTATTAATCCAAGTAAATTATACCCATCCTTAAGATCTAGAAAAACAGCCAAATTGCCATTCTATTGTCAGATTCCTAACAGGTGAGTCTCACCACGATTTGAACAACCAAACTCACATTAAAATTGGAATGTGTATTTCTTTCGTCAATGTGATTTTTAACATTTGTGATACAAAGTTAGATGCGTTTTGGGAGATTCACCCAATGAACCCGATGCATGAATTCAAAATTTCCATTGTTTTGAACTCATTCATTTATGATGCGCTGTTTGCTTTTTAATTTTCATTAAGTACACCTTCTCCTTTAGCATACCCCAGAAAAGAAGTCAAGGGGGCTGAGGTCTGGTGAACGAGGAGACCATTGTGATATTTCATATGTGGCCAGAATTTAGGGACACCCTGCATAATAGCATTTTCATAGTTAGTCATTTAGTTCACCCTTCTCTTATCCTATTATTTATACATTTTTCATCCCTGGTCCTTGGACAGCCAAAGTAATATCCCTTCTACGAAGCAATCGCAGTTTGATCCTCAACGACTAGTTATGATTTTTCTTTGTGTTGGTATAAAAGTTCGATCCACTCAATCTACTCTTTTAAGTTCCCTTTCTGATTTTACCTTTGTCCATTTTTTATCCCTTTGGACGAACGCATATATCTTGCTACTTCCTTTGATGTTCTTCCTATTACCAAGCCTTAAAATTTTTTATCACTTAAGTATTTTGATTTTCTGCTGCTGGGGTTTGTGTAAGGCCACAGAACATGCAGAATGAAAATCAAAATTTTACATATTTCTTATTAACTCCATTCGTCATTAGGCTGAATAATCATCAGAAGATAATTGTAATCAGCAAACCAGAAAGAAAAATGAAATTGTAAAAAAAAACAATGCGAAAAGAAACGAAAAATAAATTTAACCAAATTTAAATCCCCAAAATACTAAATAGGTAAACAAACCGTGAAAATTAGCAAATTAAAGAGCTTGTTATATGTTGTGGTGGCTATTAATTGCTTCCCCAGGAGCAGATGATCTTTGATCCTACAGCCTGTGCTGTAGCTCCCAAGGAGCAGATGACCTTTGGTCATACAGCCTCAGCTGTAGACGCTTGTCACCGTTGCCACCATTAAGTGGGGTCGCCTCTTCTGTGAGACTGTTCTGATGGGCCATGTTAGAGTGAAGGGAGCAGCTCCTTGTGCTAGCGGTTCATGCAACAACGAGGAAGTGGAATATCAATTACAACTTCATATCCACCAGGATTGCATTCAAGTGGAGTGGTCCAACTCCAGGATTGCAGGTCGTGTCATTTCTCTTGGAGATGAAGTGACCTCTCCACCACTCTCTTCTGTCTTTCCCTCCACGCCCAGCCTTAGCCTCCTGGGTGCGCATCTTATATGTAAACACAATTAGACATTTAATCCTAAGTAAATTTGGTTTAATCGAAACTTTTAATTAAATTCTTTGAGACGAATTTTTTTTTATTCGATGCACATTAATGAAATACATTCCGTTTGAATTTCTTCAAGAGGTTAATTAATATAATTTTCTTCTTTTCAAAGCCTAAAACTGAGTTTAAGCAGATCTAATTTGCTAATTTGCCTTTCTTGATGATAAAACAAAATAGTTTGAAAAAAATTAAGAAATAGTTATACATGTTCTTTCGTTTTCAGATATATATATATATATATATATATATATATATATATATATATATATATATATATATATATATATATATATATATATATATATATATATATATATATATATATATCCAAAGAAGTACAGTAACGTAGATGTATATGCAGGCGAGAAACCCCATGTTAGGATCGATTTCGACGGAGACACCTGTCATCTTCAATCGCTGGTAAACTTATGAATACACAGAGATGCTTAGCTTAAGAACACACTTTTACAAGTCGGAATGTTATTAGGGAGGGGGAGGTGGGAGGGGGGTATGGAGTTTGGGCCTTTTTGAGAAGAGGAAGGACAAATCTTCTGCTTATCAAGGGATTAGTGTTGAATTGCCAATCGGAACTATTAAAGTATGGAATTTCCTTTTATAAGAGCTGAATTTATTAGACGCCTATGAATATAATTGTGAGAATTATAAATTATTTTTGCATCATCAATGCCAATTGAATGTTTTTCATTTGACATGTGTAGAAACAAGCTGGCTGATAGGCTTCCTCGGCGCATGTCGCATCTCTGTTTCTTCTTTTGGATAATCTGCTGCTTTCGCTAATGTATACTTGATTGCAACCTGTTCTTTATTGGTGGAAAGGAGAGCAAGTACTGAATATAACATATATTGCCAACGTTTCGGGCTCTGGACCCATCTCCTAGGCTAGAATATTAAAGATTTATATAAGAACAATTGCTTAACAAGGATGAGAACAATGATAATTAGTGGCTTTAGGCTAAAAATGTACTAGGATGTAAAACAAAAAATAAAAATATCAAAATGCAATATAAAGGACAAAAATCTGTATATTAAGATAAAAAATAAATAAATTTAAACGAAATTAATAAAGTTACAATATATATATATATATATATATATATATATATATATATATATATATATATATATATGTATATATATATATATATATATATATATATATATATGTATATATATATATATATATATATATATATATATATATATATATATATATATATATATATATATATATATATATATATATATATATATATATATATATATGAGTGTGTGTGTAGAGTTGGAGATATTGCCACTTTTGTTGATTACCGTTTGTGGCAATAATTCCTTCTTTTTCTCTTACTTTGGCCCAGGTGATTTATAAATTGCCTGCCTGTAATTTGATTGAGCTTTCCTTGTTACACACAGCTCGAGCGGGAGAATCAAATTCTTGCAACGATTCTTTAATAAATTCATTGACAAACGGTAGTTAATTGATTGAATATTTGAACTTTAACGCAGAATCATATGAAGCTGGTTCTGAATTGTTGTACTAGAGATGTGAGAAAGTGATAACAGAGTGATTTTATAAGACAATTTTTTTTATATTTCAATCGGTTGATGGGTGGAGTTAAAACCAAAATACACTGATTAGCTTTTCAATTATATGTGGGCGAGCAGCCGGCGACGCGGCAATAAGGAGTACAAGTGAAATAGCAAACAAATTTACAACTCAGGTCAGAGAACAGAACAAATGTGCAAATCAGTTTTCATTGAAATTCCCAAAGTAAATGGAACACTTGAATGTGAAAAGTATAGAACAATCAGCACAATGAACCAGATAACAATAATCATACTGAAAGTAATACTAAATAGAATAAGAGGAAAAATAAGTATCTGAGAACGACGTGGTTTTGCGGAAGGAAAAGGCACAGGCAATGCAATATTTATGTTCAGAGTAATGGAAGAAAGACTAATAGAGAAACAGAGAGATCTATATGTTTGTTTTATTGATTATGAGAGGGCTTTCGATAAAGTTACACATGTGTATATTATGGAAGTTTTGAAAAGTATAGGCATCGATGAAAATGAACACAGAGTGACTAAGAACTTATACTGGGTACATAAGTCAAGTGTAAGAATAGATTGTAAAAAAACTGATTTCCAAGCAATTAGAAGAGGAGTAAGACAAGGCTGTGTGTTGCCACCAACGCCTGTTCTCACTATATATTGAGATAATAATGAGTGTAGAAGTCTAAATTACGCGTACATAAGTGTACGCAGAAATACTCCGACACAAGCTACGTGTCCCTCTCCTATTTTCAAATGTACCAGCCTCAAATTCTATATCGCCCCTTTTCGAGCCATCGTAAGCTGGGACGTGGCTCGAAGGTGTGAAAGACTTATATTGTCTGCCCACAGATGAAAAAGGTCTTTCGCGCGGCGATACGCATTTTATGAGAATTCGGTGTTCTCTCTCGATTTCTGCTCGCGAGGGAAATAAAAGGAAAACTTTTCCCTGGAGTCAGGCAGAAGACCTTGGACCTACGTTGTGAGGTGGAGCTCATTTTACATAAGAAACAGTTCGCCCGTTGCAAGAAAGGAACTTCTCGGGGAATTGGTGTGTTGCCGTCACGGTACTTTTAGGTGCCAAATTCTCGCGTACCGCCCCCCCCTCACCCCTCCTACAGAGTCAGAGGTTACACAGGACCTCCCTCTGCGGATTACCCTAGACGTAGCTAGGTAATTGGTTTTAGCTACCCACTCCAAGAGCCGAATAATCGGACAATCACTTTGATGAAGAAGGAGTTCGATTTGAGCCACAGTTGGCTCGCCTTCGTGATCCGGCATAGGATCATTATATCACCGGTCTAGGATTACCTTCTCATTCGTTAACCTCGGAAGGCCGGACTAAGTGCGATCATCGTCACCAGAAGATCTGCGCCGTTATTCTCAAACACACTTATGAACTCAAAGGTATCGTTAAAGTGAATTATTCCCTCCCCTAACTTCACCAGTTTATTTGTGAACTAGAATTCCCATCCCGAGCCCATAAATTTGAGTATTAAAAGTGATTAATTCAGTGTTTAATTCAATAATATTATTCCATTCGTTCTATCGGGTGGCATTACGACGCAAGCATCCTAGTGAGTAATTTTCAAGTAATCCCCACGACATTTTTGTAGACTTACTTATTCAGTGCAAGATTAATTCTATTTATATTTATATACGCTGTTGCTTATTTCAAATTCATGTACATTAAAGATTATTTTTGTATCTGTGTGTTTAACTATTTTGGACGATCCTTTGGCAATTATTAAGCAATCCACTCGGCTTAAATCTCAATATTACACCAGTCCATCCATGGCTGGCTTTTACTTAGTGGGGACACACTCAGGGGACTATCACCTTAGTTTTAATCAAAAGTTACGCACCGGGGTTATTCTTATTCACCAGAAGTGGCTACGGTAGGTGTATTGGATACACTTCTTCTCCGCTTCACCTCGGTACGGTAATAAAATATATGTCCAGGAAGTAGGACTTGGATTACCCACTTACTAAACATCGACAATGAAGAATGCAAAGGGATAAGAATAGGAGGATGTAACATCAATAATTTAAGATACGCCGACGACACAGTACTAATAGCTAATTCAAGGCAACAGTTACAACTAATATTCAATAAGTGAGAACAAAGGGCTAAAAATAATGTAGGAAAGACGAAGTGTATGGCTATATCGAAGAATACACCAGTGCCAAGAATTGAATTACGTTGTGGAGACCAGACAGTGAAACAGGTGGAGTCTTTTAAATTCCTAAGAAGTGTGCTGACGGAGGATGCAGGAAAGGACACTGAAATCATGGTAAGGATAAAAATAGCAAAGGCGGCATTGGGAAATATTAGAAATATATTAGCGAACAGGAAGTTATCGATAAAAACGATAATAAAGACGCAAGTGTGGTCAACTTTGTTGTATGAAGTGGAGAGCTGGACATTGTCTACAGCAATGGTGAAGAGACTGGAGGCGATGGAGATGTGGTGCTGGAGAAAGATGATAAAGATCCCGTGGACAGCAAGAAGAACGAAAGAAGCAGTTTTGCAAATGATAGGAGAGAATAGAGACTTGATGAAGATGGTGAGATCCTTCGGTCATGTGATGAGAAGAGAAAGGATGGAAAATTTTGTTGTAACTAGAAAGGTGGATGGAAGGAGGGGAAGAGGAAGGCCAAGAAAAAAATAGATGGATGGACTGGTGAAGTCGATGGGAGGCGGAACGTCGCGCGAGCAGTTCATCAGAGCTACGATGGCACAGCGATAAGGTAAGGTAAGATAATGATGTCAGGCTATAAACTGATGTTCCATGTAAGTAATTTTCTGAAGAATGGTTATATTGGTGTGTTTCTGTTTTACATTATGAAAAAATAATGGGGTCAACTGTTTTCATTGGTGGCCATTCTTTGAGGTTTCTTAAAGGAAATGGCTTAGTACTCGTCTGACAATATTCTTAGGGTCTCGTTATGCCAGATGTATTCAGACGAGACAATGAGATTTGATGCCTCCTCTGAGGTTTTGGGGAAACCATTTCTCAACCAATCTTGTTTGCATTAAGGCTGTTTTTGACGAAATCCATCATTCGGAGCACTGTTCAGAAGTAAAATGCGGAAGGTATTAGTCTAAACTTAAACAAAAAGGTAAGAACTGAAGAAATTGTTGAAGATACTAGAAGGCAAATTTTTATAAAAAGAACCTCCGGTATCAGCTTCTCCAGACTGATTTTAGTGCCGAAAAAGATTTGTCAAATGGCTTCTCCATCAACCCACTCGTTTTGTGGGCAATGTTGTGATCGGTGAGGTGGCAGCTTTTTTATGGATGGAAAAATGAATAACCATATTGTTCGGCATTATTATGCACCACTGAACACCCCCTCACCCCCGATTTCAACTTTGACCAAGCTATTTGAAGGGGATTCTCTTTAGATCGAAAATAATTCCAGAATTCGCCGCAAGTTTCAAAGGTACATATTTTTAATAGACTTCGGCACATATACACATTGCGGTAAGAGAAAGATTGCTAGAAATTTTAAATGATTTCACAGTTTCACTGAATCATTTAATTGAATGACCCCCAAGTTGATCAGATTTGACAGCTTGCAAATTCTTCTTGTTGGATCATCCCAAGAGTAAGGTGTACACCACCCCAACTGCAAATGTAAACGAATACAGATAAAACTAACGCAAAACGCCAACATGCCCAATGAAAATCCACATTTAATAAAAAAAGTTGTGCGAGCAATGAGTTCTAAAGCTGAAGTGTGTTCCACATAAATGGAAGGCATGTGGAGGGAACTGATGCTTAGATGTTGTTTTGTGCAATTTCATTTCTGTTTTTTTTCGATTTTAATAAAAATAAAATAAGCTGCTCTTAGTTCTATTTATATATGCTTTCGCACAATTGGGAGCCTGTCAGATTTTACTGAATGATATTTATGATTGTAAATTGCGTCGTTCATTCTTTTTTTACTCTTTCAATTTCGTAAAAAAAATAATTCTGTCAGCTATTGGCCTTTTTCTATCTTTGCCGAGTAAAATTTTCTTCAGTGCCAGCCATCAATCTATTTACTATATTACTTAATTAGAAAAAAAATGTAATTCAAAACTTAAGTGTAAATTTTTGGTCCGCCAGAAAAATAAAGGATACCAATGACTCGGTTGGTGTTTTGTTGTTTCGTGTATAATTTAACTTCCTCTTTTCTAATTTTTAGCTTTCTTAAATATTTTTTCTCTTGCTGATGTTTTTTTCATTTTGTATTTCGAGTTTTTATGTTTATGTTTTCACCTGTTTTGTATTCTCTTTCCAAATTTCTCCTCTTTGAATCTTTTTTCTTCTTTGACCAGTACATATTTTCTCTATGACAGGGTCACCATGCAATAATTACATTAGTTATTTCCCTCTCGATTAACTTTTTCCCTCCATGAAATTGTATACCAATGCCGAGCTTTCATAACATGGCTGAATGGATCATAGGAGTATCCCTACACCACTGGTGTACAATGATTAACAAAGGGAGAATAGATAAGGATAGAGTTCTAGACAGATACTTGTTATCACAGTGGTATTTATTGATCTCAATGTAGTAGGAAAAAAAATATCAATTTCCAAGAGCGCACTTCAGAATTCGAATGTCAATGAGGCTTTGGCTTTTTAACTTCAAAGAAGTATTCTGCCGAATCATCATTTGGGATGCGTCATTATGAGTGCGCCTACAGAGGAAAGAGGGGACGTAAAAATGTAACCGGAATAACCCCAAAACGATAAATTAATTGGAGAGGTGAGGGCAATGTCGATGAATTTGATTCCATTCCTAATGAGAGCAGGTGACTTTGCGAAGTATTACAAATAGAGGAATCTTTTAAAGAAATGAAGTACTTCCTTCTACGGTGTTTTAATTGGACAGGTAATTAGCGATCGTTATGCAAAGCAGAATAGAACTTCCAAACATCCATTAACTCGTATGTTTATGGTATCAAAGGCCGAGTCTAGAAGGTTGGATAAGAAGGCATTTGGCCAAATATAATAAAGAGGTTTCATTACTCTATAAGAGAGAGACAAGAATGTGCTGAAAGTTGCTATTTAACCTTGATATTATTATTATCATTTTAGATGCGTCGTTAATTCTAGTTGTGGACATGTGCTATCTTGGCCTTCAGCATCTGTCCTCCGCGCCATTCATACTCGTATTTTACTAGTCATTTTTGTTTTCCGCATTCACCTAATTCTTTTTTTCCTTTCATATCAGTTATCCCTTGCTGAATTCTTATTCATTGGCTTATTTCGATAAAAATGCGATGAACGTCTTTGAGCAAGCTTTTAATGTTTGCTTATATACAAAACTTGGCCAGCATACGCAAGTTTTCTGATCAAGCATGATGTGGTGCTATGTGCGAAGGTTCATAAACATGGGATGTTAATTCAAGTGGTGAGAGAATGATTGAAAATAGGTCCTCAGACTTTTTTCATGTGACCAAAAGAGTGCTCCCCAAAGATAGTTTCCTATAGAAATTTTTCTTCCAGTCTGTTTCTCGGACAATGAAGGAAATGGAGGGATATTTTTCTTTCATCATCATCTTCACTTAGGTTTACTCGTTTATTTTAAACCCTCTTGTGGGTTAAACAGGTTGTGAAATTATTCGCAACTTAAGGAAGCGGAAATTCATTTTTAGGTTCAAGCTACAACAAACTAGTAGAGGCTGGTTCGCATTTACGAGCACACCAGAAACCAGTCTGAAGAATGAAAATATTTTTTTACAAATTTGGAACCAAAAATTACCTAGAATAAATTTACGGAAAATGAATTCGTAGTTAAATACTTTGGGCCAATGTTGTTGAAAAGCCCCTACAAACCCTTACCTTCTCCCCCCCCCCCCAAATTATATCTCCTTTTCTGGCACTTGCCTTAGTACGAGTCGCAAGACTTAAGGTAAATATAGCTCGGATTAAACTATGTTTAAAGGGTTAATACGATTTTACATATATAAAGATGCCAACAAGATCAAGTTTCGATAACTTTCCCTTTAACTCGCCATCGTTGGCGATATCTCATGAAATAAGTTCTGTCCTCATTTTTGTTCCTTCTGTGAGTAATTTAAGATTTTCTATTTTGCAAGAGCGTCACCATAGCGTGTGATAAACGAAATTAAAAGACATTATTAAAAATATTTACCTGGTGATGAGGATCGAAGCTTTCGATGGATTTTTGTGCGGAAATTTCGGTGAAAGGGCGATCGATGAAGTGATTAAGCGGGTGCTTTTCAACGCTGCTGGGACGAGACACGGAGAACAACGGAGTTAGGGGGCAGGAACTTAGAAGCTACCATTCGAAGGATAAAGGAGAGATCTAGTTGGGAACGTACATGGCAGAGGACCCCAGAGGTTAGCGATAAATATAAAAGAGACTAAAGACACTGGAGCAGGGGGAGAGGGGCACAAAATAAGAAATAAACTTTTATGCATGACCTAAGATGGAAATTAAAGTCTCAGACTGAAATCTTTTTGCAGAATCAGTAAATAACATTTCCTTCGAAATTTTCTCCCGAATGTAGCGCACAAAAATAGCTCGACAAAGTGTAAAAATCCACAAGGAAAATAAAGAATGGGCGATAATGACTAATTTTTTTTTTTAATGTAAAAATTGGAGTGCCAAAGTAAGTGCCACGAGCCCGAAATTCTCTTTCCACATGGATTATATTTTCAACTCTCCCTCCAGAAACTAACGTAACCAAAATGGTGTGCAGAGTGAGATATCTGATTTTTTTCTAGGTTGTACATCGACAAAAACGCAAACCTGTTGCTACACTTACATAATTTAAACCTCCAACTTACTTAAATAAGTAGAAGAACTCATTCTACGGAACTGCTGCTGTTCATGAATTTTTTCATGATTTTTTTCTAATTTCTTTTTTTTGTTTCGTAATCTCTTGCGAGGCCAATTTATTTTTTTCAACTTTATCCAATTCAAAATATTTTTTAGCCAATTAATTTTTTTAATGTATTTATATCCTCATTTCTCATTTTTTTCTCTTTCAAAAAGATTGGAAGAGGCTTTTAAAAGAATTTTCTCCTCTTTAACGAACTTCAAATTAGCTTTGATTGCATTTCTCCACGTTTTACGTTTGAATATTGTTCGGATGAAAGCTTTGATGGATAAGTTGCCGCTGTTTGTAAGATCTGGTAAGCTACGTTCATTTATATTTTCCTGCAGTTGAGTTAACACTTTGCTTTAACGCTTGGTGGAAAATTTTCAGTGCCTTTTCTTCTACCCTTTAATTTTCTGTTGAATCAGAAGCAGATCAATACTAGTAGTTCTTACGATTGTTGCTATGGACGATTGTTTAGTTCTTATTATTTTTTTAGTTTTATTAATTTTACATGTCCTCTCTAAAAATGGGCTTGGCATTTGTTTCATCTACCCTCGGCTTCATTCTAACTTCAATCCAAGATAGGATTAGTTTTCTTTTATATGGATACGTGTTTTAATTCGCTAATGGAGCTTACAAGCCCTTTAGATAGATTTGTGTAGGGAACGCGGACCTCCAGACAAAGAGTTATGGATTTGTAGGGCTTTAGTCTCTGACAAAACCCTCCATTCATTGTTCCCTACTGTATACAATAGGAAATGTTTTAAGGTTTTGATTAAGAAGAGGAATAAAAATAAAGCCAGAAGCTATTTCGTTCATGCTTTTCTTATATAAACCCCATTTAATGGTTTAAATTAGAATCAATTTGATTAATAACCAAATGAATCAAGAATGATTACCACGAATTTCGCCTTGACAAGTCTCTTTTATATCCAATGTTCCCCGTAACCCCAAAGTCACATTTGGTCTCTATTGCTACTTTAAACTACCTACGACTGTGTTGATGGACGCAGCTCCTTTCTTCATTAAATCAATATTCCAGAACCGAATTTTTCCCTCTCTCTCACGCATTCCCGTCTTGTTTGGTGAGAGTTCATATGCGTGGAAGCGACATGTATATTTATGTATGTAAATAGAATATTAGTTGTGATGGAAGAGGCATCGCTCCGTTAACAGTGGTCCTTTAGCGCTCTCGGTCTAGGGGTGGGGGGTGGGGGCACTAATGGAAGTATTTCGTTGGGTCGATGGAAAGCGGGAAGTTCCGCTATATCGTGGTATAGGTAGGACCGAGTGATGGAAGGATGTTCGTACGTATGGGTTGTTTACGTACTACTCCGTGATTAACGTTATACCTCTCTAAGAGTGCTATATAAGTTTGATTATTATTATCTTGATTCTTGACTTCTTTAAACTTTAAAGGTTCCTTGTGCCAACGGAGCGATTCGAGGATGGAATAACAAAAATTTGTTAACTTAAAAACTAAAACTTTAATTAAAACACAAAAACAAAATAAACATGAACCACAGAAATATTACGAACTAAATACACAGTAAGGACTTCAATAATTTCTAATTTAGGCTTTCTAACTAGACCTACTTGACATTATAGTGATGGTTGACCCACCACTCACTTCAATTTAAAAAACAAATGCTAACGGCTTTTACCGGCCGCAAATACATTTGTGGATACCTCTTGGAACGGGTTTGAGTCTGACCTTCAACTCAATGAGTTACTTTACCTCGGGAATGCTATTGTCTCGAAGACACGTGCCGACCGGCCAGATGGAGGTTGCGGGCGAATAACTTGAAAGCCACAAAGGACTTTGACGAGTGCGGCTGCTGGGGAGCCACACGCCTTCGGCAGGAAGGGATATCACCATGGGATAGTGAAAGAATGTTCCTTTCTCCTCTTCAGATTACTCTGAGGAGTAATTCGCCCTGTCCAGCGATGCGTTAAGGCTTGAATACTTTGACTCAGGGGAATGTTGGAAGGAGTGGACTTGGAGGGGTCTTCTTCAAGGGCGAGGACTATACGTGTGCTTTAGGATGCACCAGGATAGGAGGGGTCTCTCTAACGAGAGTAAGTTGAACTTGGTTCTTAAACTAAGGTAACTTGACGTTCGGTATGACCACCGGGGAACGGGCTCGAGGAGGAGCTTTGCTATACCAGGTTAGGGGGGGATGTTTCTCTGACGAGACTAAGTTAAACTTGAACAAGTTAACTTAAAGTTCGGTTTGGTAACCGGGAACTAGCTCGAGGATGAGTTGCTTCTTAGTCCCTTCTCTTAGTAGCCTCGCCTCTCTTGCCGAGGGACTTCGTAGCCTTGTTGACTCACGTATTCTACCTCGTTTCTCCCAAGTTTTTGGTATATATACCGTCACCCTCACTGGGGTAGGGGCAGGAGGGTTCTTACCGCAACGGTTTTTCTCAGCAAGTCTTACCTCTGGTCCTGCTTGGCCTTCAAGCTTAAGAGAAACGCGTTTCCAATTTCGCACTTGAGGTGAAATTGAATACATACTCTTAGGGGAGATCTTGCAGTTTTAGCCGTTCTGCTTTTCATATGGGTGAGGTTACGAGATTGACCCAAGGTGCTTACACGACCCAGATGTTTTGCGGTCAATGTCCCGTGTCTCAACTGAGAGAGGAGGAAGAGGGTCGATTTCCCTACACTCTATCTAGCGTTAAAGGACTCAAATGGTGACGAGACAGAAAGGTAAGCGGCAGCTGAAATACTGAAAGGAGTAAGAACGTGTATTATACTTCGCAAGGAACTAAGGAGAAGATTCCCTTTAATGATTAACACCATCTAACCTATGTTCATACCAAAGATGTAATGGAAGAAAAATCAAAAGGAGGATAAAATATAAAAATAATTATTTATACTGAGAGTTATATGGCAAAAACTTTCCTTTTCTACTCCGTCATTTTCTGCACTCTAAAAAAAAATTTTGCCACCTTTTGGGGGAAAAAAAGGTTCCCTCTCTAATCTTTTCAACGATCGACTTATCGTTTTATCTTATTCCTTCCAAATCTTTGGATATATCATTAATGAGAAGATTCAGAGGCATCGTTCCGCTGATTACTTTTTTCCTCATGGCCAGTTTGTGTTCATTAAAAGAGAAAATCACCATTAATTCTTTTGCCTTGACTTTTCTTATCTCATTTTAAGCACTTGGATGAAATATCGGAACTTTGGTAAATCAGGCATTACTCTTTCTTTGGTCCTCTTGTCTTCTTAGTTTTCATCCCCATGCAATTTATTTTCTGCTAAGATGAGTTGGCCGAGGCTTTTGAACAGGGTATATTAATTACGAGGGACCTAAAGGTTTCCTAATGTGTTGTAGCATTCCATAGAGCGAACAGCCTCATGGCCTACACATTATTTCTATTTGAATTAAAGATATTATTCCTCCATTATGAAAATCGGGTGTTAGACGTCACTTGAAATATGCAGTTCGATCTCGGTGTCTTCATCTGCTTAGTAATATTTTAACCTGAGAACGGTTTAATTCTTGAGCACCGAAATTAACTCCTAAACATAGAAATCAAACATGAAGTCAGGCTGAGGATTCTTAACTTGCTTTCACTTTAAAATCGTCGTTTGCGGGGTTAGCTCATTGAAGTTTTTAAAACACTTCGAAGATTTCACTAGAATAAAGTATGAGCTGTGGAGTTAGATAACAGAGCCACTAGAAATAACGGCTTTAAGCAAAATATCGAAAAATCCAATACTTCGGTAGTTACTAACTTTTTCGTATACAAAATTAGTCAGATATGGAATAATTTACACGCGTAAATCATTTAAAGCACTTCAATCAACATTCTTAAAATTTTAATGGATAAAAATCACTTTAACATATAATATTACTATCGAGAGGAACATTGCGTTATTTTGATATATAATTTTATCCCCCTTTTACTTCCACTTCTCTGTCTCCTTCTCACCATTACTAGGAGCATTGCCTTATACCCAACTTCTAAACTGCTCTACATTCTATACATCATTCTTCATCACCAAAGCAATCTTTTTCACCCTGGGAAGATACCTGCCCTGAGGAGAATTGCGCACTCGCATATTTAGTGTTTAAGGCGATCTCTGTCGATATATTCCGCATACATTTCCCGGCGGATATTCCTTCCGTTTCTTATCTCAAATAAAGTTTTTCCGGATTCAAAATATAAAAAAATAGATTTGTGGTTATTTATTTATTTTGTCTTGACAAGGTAATTGTATGCGCTCTGACGTATACAAGTGGTAACTTGGATAGGCTCTGGACCTATCCAAGTGGTAACTCGTATAGGCTCTTCTTGGCTTGCTTTGTTTTGTTTGTTTTTTGCTTGTATATGTGTCTGGACTTTTTTGTGTCTTGTTTTGTTTTAGCTTTCTAACATCGCCTAATTTATAGGCTAACCTTTAAAAAAATAGGTCTGCTCATTCATCGGTTGGCAGCAAGCTCAGGGTGACTTCTTCGCAACTGCCTTACGTTGCACTGCCTCCACTTTGATATGAATCCGAAAGTGTGAACTAGTCGTAAAATTAAATAATATAATATTTTCCTGTTCAATTTGGGATACATTTTTATATTGTTTTCTAAACGCTGATTTAGTCTCCACACTGAAATATATTTTCCAGTTTCCATTATAATACAATTTGGTAGGAATTATTTCTTTAATGGCAGGATGAAGATCGCATTAATTCTTTCTTTGTTGTCCTCACTTTCTGCAATCAACTGATTGCATTACAATGCGACACACGAAATTTCCTTTCCTTGGTGCTTAGATATTTCCATGCAACTGGTTGAGAAAATGTCGTCCGCTTTATTCTAGCTGCTCTAGATTTTGCATATGCCATTATCTGCTTTTTTACAAAGATTTAATGGGAAGCATTGAGGAACGTGCATTTCAACCGTTTCTACCGGTGGGAAATAATTTCCGAGGGAATTATAAGGCTGATATCGTGAAGAATAATATCTCCACGAAGAGAACATATTATGTTCTCTCTTTTTTAAAGTTTGGCTGTGAAATGAGCACCAAACTGCATTATTCGCATAGTCATTTTGCTCGTTTCCTAGGTAACCTCGGTGATCTAAGGGTGAAGGGGGTGTGAACGATTGCAGTAACGACTGGGAAAGAACGGTAACGCGAGTGATGGGTATGCCACGGTGGCGGAATACTTCCCGAGCATCTTTCGCGAATATTATGCTGGCACATCGCATCGCAAGAAACCTCAGAAACGCTTTTTATGTGAGATTGACTCAATAAGTAAAACTCCTTTTTGTCTTTCCTGCCTCAAACTTGTTTCGATTTAATAAATATTGTTGGTAACTTTTGCTTGTTAAAACTTAATACACTATTTAGCTGACATTCATCAGTTGGCAAAAAAAGTGATTTTCAGTCAGCATGTATATAATATTATGTAAATTATACCTATATAAATATGTATACATATCTATCTTGATAGACGAGCTGCTCTTTAGAAAACTTAATGTCAATCTTAGAGTCACTGACATCAATATATCCAGAAATACTCGTATGTTTAGTAAAATCAACCCTGTAAGGGGCGCGGCGGTTTGCCATCCTGGCCGCCGTGCTGACGGGATCCAGCGCTCCGTCCGGCCCCAGCTTAGCCTCTCTTCCTTCCTTCAGATAGCCTGTATTTCTCCCCTACTCGGTCGCTTTTCATACAACCTCTCCCACAACTTTCTCTGGTCAGCCTCTAATTTCACAGGGTAGATGCTGACCTTCTCAGTCAACCGTCCCGGATCGGGGCTGAGGGGGAAGGGGACAACGTTCCCTAACCCCTGAGCCTCGGTTCGGGATGTTTTTTTTTTTTAACAGCCTGCTATATCCCCACCCATACCTTCCTCACATCCCTTTTCGTTTCCTCTTTACACTCACTTTTATGCCGTGTCCAAGGTGGAGCTGCCATGCCGATGGACTGCCAGGCCACTTGGCGGGAGGGGTGAGCCAAATGGTGGCTCCTGGCTCTGCCAAGCATGTAGGCACCTCTTGCAGTGCGGACAACTGCGAAAAATGATGAGCTATTGCGTCCCGTGGTAAAAATAGGGTCACGATGCCCATGGATAGGTCAAAAAACCAAACCTCTTTAACTCCCCCTGAAACAACGACGGAGCCGCCCTCGGGCAGCTCCAGCGAAAAAATGGAGGTCCCCATCCACCCCCCCAGTGCTTGCGCAGAGGACCCTCCATATTTCTTTAACCGGAGAGGATACTTACTCCTCTCCTTCGCTTACGGGTGCAGGGGACTCCCCCTCACCCCCTTCTCTGGAGGTGCTTTCGGGCACCTCCCTTTTTCCAGCGGCAGTAACCTCTTTTCTTTCTAAAGGGACTGCCAAGAAAGCCAGCAGGCAGCCCATAGCCAGCGGCTCACAATCGAAGCGGCTCGGTAGGGAAAACCTACTTAGGGGGGAGAGGGAAGCTAGGCCCCTTTGGTCGTTCAGGCCTAGGGTCGACTCGCATTCCGCGAGGCTAAGGACTTGGTCCTAACGCGCCCGGCTCTGCCTGGGACGTCATATGCCTCAATAGTTAGAAAGGCACCCTCTGCTCATCGCTCATCCAGGCCAACGAGCACGGTTGTTTCCGCGCCCATTCGGAGCCCTTCTGCGGGCTTTACTCAACCCGGGTGCTCCCCTGGTAAAGCATGTGTCAAAAAGGGTTCATACCCAACCCTAAATAAAGCCAGGCATCCCCCCTCTTCTCCCAGCGTGACCGTTTCCCGTAAGGCAAAACGGCGACGCGCCTCCACCGAGTCGTTAGACTCAAAGGGGCCAACACCCCTGAAGTTGGTTGCCAGGCCATTTTCCGGGGTTCCTAAAGATGTCCTCTGAAACCAAGAGAGCAAGAAAGGAGCTGGGGGAGAAAAAGACACGCATGGCGAGCTCAACCTCGCCCAATAAGTCCTCGAAGGCGAGGCGCCTTCAACGCTTTGTCAAGCCAACAGCGCCCGGGGTTCTGCCTAGGCAAGCGTACGGCTATTCCCGTGAGGGTCTTCTGTTCGAGGATGGCCCCCGCGTCTCCTCCGAGCTAGGCCTGCAGGAAATATTCCTTCAATGGAATTGCCGTGGACTCCGGGCCAACTGGGAGGAGCTGCGGAGGCTCGTCTCGTCCCGTTCCCCGTTAGCTATCTTTTCGCAGGAGACTATGCTAGGCACGTGACCTGCCAGCCCTCCCGGGGTGTAAGGGTCTTGCAACCGCACCATCAAGAGGTGGCCAGGCTGGGGGATGCGCGGTTTACACCCGGCATGATGTCTTCGTTCTTCATTTCTCTTTAGATACCTCCTTTTAGGCCTTGGGATGTGCAGCTGCACCTGGATAGTAGGGGACTTCCGCCACGTCGTGGCATGGATGCCGAGGCCCTTTCTCTTGCTTGGAGATCTGAACGGTAGACATCCTCTCTGAAGAGATTACTCAATACATTCCAAGGGACAAGTCCTTGCCGATCTGATCGAAGAGCTTGAGATAGGTGTCCTAAACGTGGATGAGTTTACGCATCACTGTCCGAGAATCGCTTCATTTTTTGTCCTTGACCTATCTTTGTGCTTTTCGGATGCCCAGCTTGATTTTGATTGAGGGGTGTTCGATGACATCCATAGTATTGATAACTTTTCCACTCAATTATCATTTTCAGGGCAACTGCCGCCTGAGACCCCACCTTGGTGGTGCTTGGTGGGGGCGCGGTGGCCTGCATTTCATAAAATGACTGAATTCTCTATCTCAGTCGAGGAGTTAAGCTCGGTATATGAGGCCGTTGAGTTCTTCTCGGCAACCTCATCGCCGCGGGCCTGACGACTATTCCTAGAACGTCTGTCCGTTTTGCACGCTGACCACTCCCATGGTGTTCGGCCGAGTGTGAGAAGGCCCTCAAACAGAAGTGTTATGCCTACCTGCGCTATAAGCGCCGCCCGAACGATTTCACTGTCGCTGTATTTCGTCGGGCTAGGGCTAGGTTCCGGTATATTTCGAAGCACGCCCGCCGCTCTTTTTGGCGGGCATACTTGTCTTCACTTAACGGGAAGACCTCCTTAGCAAAGGTGTAAAGCGAGTCAAAAGGATTCGGGGCAAGTTCTCGCAGGACCCCTCCCCCTCCTGTTCTCCTGGAGAATAGGACCGCAATCTCGGACCCCGCGTCCGTGGCGGAATCCTTAGCGACCGCATTTTCCGCATTCTCTAGCCAGGATGCTGCTCCGCCAGCATTCAATGGCCGTCGTCCTGTTACGGAAGGCCGCCGGCTGGACTTTAACTGCAGAGGCGGAGAACCCTTCAACGACAGGTTTACTGTGAGTAAGGTGCACTTCACTTTCGCTTCGTGCGCGGACACCGCCCATGGTTCAGACGATGTCCCGTACGCCATGCTTCGACACCCAGGTGAGCGAGGCCTGGCCGTTCTGTTAGATTTGTTCAACAGGATCTGGATGGAGGGTATTCACCCAGATTCCTGGCGAATCGCTACTCTGCTTGCCTTTCGCAAGCCGGGGAGAGATCACTCTACTCGGACCGGTTTCCGCCCAATCTCTCTAACCTCTTGCGTGTGCAAGTTAATAGAGAAATTGGTAAATGTTAGACTAGCATTTCCTGGACAGCGGAGGCCATCTGTCTTCTGCACAGTGCGGCTTCCGCAAGTTCCACTCTACGTCGGATGTTCTGCCCCGACTCGAAAATGCGGTCTGCAAGGATTTCCTTCGTAGAAAGCACTACGCCACAGGGTTTTTCGATCTGGAGAAGGCCTACGATACCGCATGGCGATACGGTATTATGGAGACTTTCCACACGATGGGGGCGAGGGGACGAATCCAAGTCTTTATATCTAAATTTTTGCGAGATCGTCGATTCCGCGTACGGGTGAGGGGATCTCTCTCCGGCCCAAAGGAGCAGGAAGAGGGTATCCCGCAGGGAAGTGTCCTCAGTGTCACACTCTTTGCCCTGAGCATCAACAGCATCACCTTGGTGCTGACAGACGATGTTCTCGCTACGCTCTACGTGGATGACATTTCAATCTCTTTTAGCGCGGCCCAGATGCCAACTCTGGAGCGTCGACTCCAACAGGCATTGTACCGCGTCTCTCGCTATGCCGAAGTGCACAGGTTTCGGTTTTCTTTGGCAAAGACTAAGGTGGTGCAATTCTTCCGCCATCCACGGCTCCACCCCAACCCAGATTTATTTCTTAGTGGGGTGCGCCTGGATGTGGTTGAGTCGCACCGTTTCCTTGGTCTTGTATTCGACCAACGCCTTACCTGGGAGGCACATATTCGCTGCCTTAGGGTCTCTTGTATCCACGCCGTGGATATTCTCCGTTCCGTGACGTTCAGCGCTTGAGGCGCTGATAGGGCTACTACCCTATTTTTTATCCATTCTTTGTTCGTTCGTAGCTCGAATACGGATGTGAGTTTTATGCATCTGCAGCCGAGCGTTTATTGCGAAAGGTGGATTCAATCCACCACACCGGCCTTCGCCTTGCGACCGGTGCCTTTCGCACTTCCTCTAATAAGAGCCTGTTGGTCGATACTGGGGAGATGCCACTCGTTCGGCGCCGCGTGCAGTGCATCACGCGCCTGTACGCGCGAGCCCGGCACCTTCCTCAGTCGCCAACAGCTTTCTTTGCATCCGCAGCTGATCTCGACGGTGCCTATGCCGCCGAGAGACTCCAGTCATATCCTAAGCCCTTTGGGTTTAGGGCCAGGAAATTCCTTTGAGAGCTAGATATAGCTCTCGGGCCGGTGGCGCCTCTGGTTCTGCCCAGGACGCCACGCTGGTGGGTACCACATTTGGCTATTTGTCGCCACGCCTCTGCTCCCAAAGCTTGTACGGAGCCGAGAGTATTGCGTTCGACCTTTTTGGAGCACACATCGTGTCACGCTGGAACCGTGCCAGTGTATACGGATGGCTCCAAGTCCCAAGAGGGAGTCAGCTTCCACGCCGTATCCCCTCTGTTTGAAGTCATCGGTGCGCTTCGTCTGTTTTCACGGCCGAGCTGGTGGCAATACACCACTCGGTACGGGAGATTACGCGTCGTGCCCGGTTCTGAGACCAGATTGTGATCTATAGCAACTCACAAAGCGCCCTGAGTGATCTCGGGCATTGGAATCTACGCATCTCCTGGTTCGCGATATCTTTGACGCCAGGGTTTTGGCGATCCGGGCAGATGTCGAGATTATCTTCTGCTTGGTTCCTGGACATGTAGGAATTGCGGGGAATGAGCGCGCCGATGAAGGCGCCAAAGAGTCCGCGAGGACTCTGCGACCGGACCAGCGTTTCGCTCTTCCTCACACCGACTACATGGCAGGAATACGGGCAGCTCTTCGGACTGCTTGGCAAATAAGATGGCAGATGGTCGAAGGGAACTTAATTTTGCGTTTCATTGTGCTGCCTTTGTTCCCATGGAACTATCCCCCAATGCCGCGACGGCTTCAAGTCGCTTTCTGTCGTCTCCGAATCTGACACACTCGTGTGACGCATCGCTATTTGATGGAGCGCTCGCCTGCGCCCTATTGCGACGACTGAGCCGTCACCAGACTGTTCGGCACATTCTTGTTCAATGTCCCAGTCTGGGTGATCTTCGCGCACGTTACCTCTCCCGGTACCGGGATGGGCGGAGTCGCTACCGCCTGTCCTTTGTACTCGGGGCGAGTGCGTGCACATTGACTGGTGGACTTGTTGACTTTTGGGTGCAGGCCGGCCTTCTCCCTTTCATTTAACTAAGTTTTGTTGTTGTTACTGTTATTGTTATTGCTTCCTAATTGTTATTTCTTTTTATTGTTGTTTTCTGTGCAATTTTTTTAACGTAGCCTAGAACTAGGCTGTTTGTTTACGGCGACTTATGCCTAAGTGGCAGTCGCCAGATAGCCCCTTAAATTTATTTTTTTAAATAGTAAAATCAAAGTCAATATTTTAATTAAGGAGCAAGTTTTATTTTTTATTTGTTGCACATGTGGGATTTTCCTTACCTATATATAAAAGGGTAAAGGATGGAACACCATATTGAATCGTTTAATTTAACTAGTTTTCGAAAAGACAGAATCTAATGGTACTTTTTTTCTTTTAGGCTGCATATGATATATTCTTCATTATCTACCACTGAAATGTGAATAGAAATGGAGCAATTTTCAGAACTAAATATTATATTAGAGGCAATTAGGATGCTCATTAAAAAGATAAAATATGTATTGTAATTAATTTAATTGAAATGTCCTAACAACCAATAAATAATGTTTTTAGATTATATTTTTTTTTATTTCTGCTGATGTGGTAATAATCTTTGCAATTAGTGTAAGGTAACTGGGCCTAGTCGATACTGAACGGCTTAGTATTTTGATAATTTCCCCTCAATTTAGTTCTTTGATACTCGTAGGTTCATTGTTTTCATTACGACTAGGACTTATTTGTTCTCTGTTTGATGGGAGACCACTCAAGAAATCTACACCAGTGTTGAGAAAATAGGCCCTATTTATTCTGAGACACGCCTCTTTAAATATTGTTCCCTTATTTATTTCTGTTTTTCGTTCTTCTTAGGCATCTCAGGTAATTACACGATTTGCCTGCTTTGAAATTTTCCTCCATTACAATCCTTTCTACTTTTAAATTAAATTCAAAGTTTGTTGTAGGAATCCCTCATAGTTCTGCCTCATAAAGAAAAAAAACTTATACATATAGTAATATCTGCTCCTTCTTACAGTTTTTTTACTTCGATTTACCAGAATGAGTGAGAACATGTTTCTGAATTCTTGGGTTGCTGTTTGAATATGTCTCGTCCATTCATTCCGTTCGCTTTAACGTTGCACTTTCTAAACAGTGAGTAGCTGTAAATATTTTTATATTTTTTTAATCTCTTTGTTAGGTTCTACACCTCCTACTGGCGACATTGAGCAGTTGTATGTATACAATTAGCTACGCTTCCCTTTTATCCCAATTCATCCGAATTCAAAACTACATCAAAGACCGCACCGTCCACTTTCAATTAAAATCCAATTCATAATTTACGGTATAGAATGTGTGGCAGCTAAGTACCGTCCAAGACGAACAAAACCAAACAAAGCAATTGGCGATAAATCTTAATAAAGAAAGAAGAGCTATTAAGAAGGTGATTGTTTAAACTACCTACTCCATCTCGAAACTATGAAATTTGCACATGGATATATCGGGGGGACAAAAATGGACCCCAGTTGCCATCCAAAGAGCTCAAGGATATTTTTGAATAAGAGCTTCCTTTATCACTCACCCATTAAATGCTATCTAATGATTTATGAAACCAATTAATATAAGAAAAGGCTAATTAGATTTTTTGTAGTTATTCAATGTGGTATTGTAAAATTAGCAAATGGTGCTAGATTCTTCGTTCAATAGTAAAACACCTCTTAGTTCATTTATTTAATTTACTTTCTATTGTGTTTTTATTAGTATTTTCACTTTTGAGCATCTTTTGCAATTAGGATATTACTATCCTAACAAATTTAAACTAATATTAGTTACAATCTGTCCCCAAGTTTTGATGTATACATGTAATAATGCAATTATTCTTTCTTTTTACGTTTTGCATCTCTGTATGGCGCAGGTGTCCCGTGACGTCACAATAGGAAATTCATTTAACTTCTGTTCTAAGTTGAAACGTGAGTTAAGTAAAGACGTTTACTTACCCTCGTCATCCTTTTCCGGTTTTTTGTTTTACTCACCTCCGTTTCTTTCTTTCTTCTTTAATAACCGAACGTACACCATAGCCTCTCATGAACTATAATTTAATAATTAGCTATTCAATATTTATTCGGAAAAAATTTAAGTTTTAGGATAGTATGATGAGAGGAGAGGCAAATCCGAAGAGGGAGATGGGATTTATTCCCACCCTAAAAGATAAAAATTCCACATTGAATTCAGTTGTGTAAGATAGACGACCTATTGTAGCTGTTTCCATGGAAGGGTAACTGAAGTATTCGTATGCATCTGTATTTTCCTTCATGTTATGCAGCGTTTATGATTTAGAATATTTTCAGTAAAAGAAATATTTTGGTTATTTTAATAATTCTGTCATCAGTCTTTCTCAGGGCGGTTGTGTATTGGGCGAATGAGTTTTACTCTAAAATTCTTCACATTCATCCATTTCTCGCAGTTTGCAATAATTATTTTTCTTTAACTCTTCTTTTTATTTGTCTGAAGAAATACTTCAATTGACCATATAAATTTACAATATTTCCTCTCATAAACTGGCTTCTGTAAATCATATATGCTCCTTCCGGAGAAGGAACGTAGGGATAAAAAAAATAACTATACTATGTAGTACTTAAATTGAATGCTCTGGGTACAGAGGTTTTTTTTTTTAACCTAAAAGAGTAATCGGCCATAAGAGAATGCAAGGCTGTACTCGTAAGTGGCTAATTTTGGAATCAGTTTCAATAGCTCTTGTAAAGTAAATTTAGTTTTTCCGGAAAACCTCATAGAAACTGGCTCGGAGCATCGTCAATCAATAGATATGTATCTCTAATATCGGTCTCGTTCGCGCCAAGGGAGATTAAGCAGCACTTAATTTTAAATACATTTCTTACAAACTTTTGAATACTTCTTTTTACGAACTTATAAATACTTGTTTTTACGAACTTTTAAATATTTTTTTCACAAACTTTTTAAATGCTTGTTTTTTTTAACTTTGAAATCATTATTTTTCACGAACTTTTAAATACTTGATTTTACAAATTTTTCAATAATTGCTTTACGAACTTGTACTTGATGATTTACAATACATTTTCAGCTCTCTGTAGGGTTGACGAAGTTTGTTATTCAAGTCTTAAATACTTTCTGTATTTTTTTAAATTTTACTACCATTTACCTTTGTATCCCCCTATCCTAATTCCTCTTCGTCCGAGTGAAAAATCCTTCGTTGGTCTCGTTAATTAATCGACTTTCCCGATAAAAATATATAACATACTCTTTGCATAGGAAATGAGGGATATAAAAAGTTAAGTTATGGCAATAAAACGAAATTTCTGTCACACGACAACTGTAAAAGTGGAATTGAAGAGGGTGGGGTATATATATGGGAAAGGAAGATGGAGGAGGGTCAATTATTTTCTCCTTGGTGTTCTTACCCACGAGAGAAAGAACACAGCTTCAAAAAATAATTATTTATCGAGTATATGATGAAAGAATCACAGCGTAGTAATTTGGAAAGTAGCCACTTTTAAATGATTAAGGACGAGGTTCTCAACCTTGGGGCAAATCATCAAAGGGGGAAAGTGTAGTTTAAAGGATGGAATTTTGTTTATATTGATCTCCATACTAAGTGTATACAATCGACAAGAGACATTTGATCGAACGTCGCAGGGGAAATTAAAGAAAAAGTCAATTATTTCAACTTTGACCCTCAAGCTAGCTTCGGCTTTAGTTATATAAGTCAGCCTGGCTGAAGGAAACCTTAGTTTGTTATCTTTCACCTGCTTTTTTCTTTTTATGATTTAGGGGGTTCCGAGCGAGGCATTTTGGTATCATTTGTTTAAATGAAAGAAAATCACCTTCTGAATTATTTTTAGTCTTTGAGAAGTGAATTCATGTGGTTGACATCCTGTGCCGATCGGCGAATATGAAGAAGCAGCTTTGTCAGCCGTCGGAGCTTAAATTGTCCCAGCAGCCTTTCAAACTCAGCTTCTAAACTCGATTAAGTTTCCTAATGGTCGCGCAATTTGAACTTGACTGAACTTACCTTCCTTAAGTTTTTATTATCACCAACTTTCGCTCCATACCTACCTTCTCTAAGGTTATTTAACTTCAAACAGATAACCGATTTGTGCACATAATTTCTTCGTCATTGTTGAGAATAGATAATTAATAGTTAAATCCTCGCTTGCATGTGTGTGTGAATGTGAAAACTATCGAGTAGAATACTCGTTAAATTTCTGCGAGTATTGCACGGAATATTTTAAAATATTTGCCTCTGATAGTGTCCAAATTTCATTTTCTAGAACGGCTGATAAAAAGAATTATGAGGAAAGAAATGTGTACTTGAAGAGAGGATTGTCTAAAACCAGAGATAGATAAGTATAAATGCAGACATAATCATACAACTCCAATTATTTCATAGACAATTGAACAAAATATTAATAGGAAATATACATGCCTATGTCCTGAAAGATTTAATCACATCTTCGGCCGCAGAAGTTCACCAATTTGTCGCATTATTCAGGCATAATTTTAGCCCATTCTACTTTTAATTTCTGCTAGGAATCTTTGACCTTCATTCCTTTTCGAGCCACAACCTTCTCACCGAGTATCTTCCATGGATTTTCTATTGTGTTTAAATCAGCGCCTCTGCAAGGCAGTTAGTTCACCCCGTCGCTATTTTCAGCATTGAAGAACTGGTTCACCATTTTGATGTGTGACACGGAGCATTTTTCTTCATGAAAACAGGTCACACGCACTCCCGATCTTCCGCGATAAGGAAGCACATGTTTCTGAAGCAGTCTCTTGTATACGGTTTCGTTTACTTTGCCGCGTAAACGGACGAGTGGATAGAATTCATCACTTTAAAACATGTACCACACAATAAAGTTGCAGCTTCTAAATTTAATCGCCATTTTCGTACATGTAGGATTCAATGTTTCACCTGTATAACGCTTTGCATGCTTTTTCCCATCCAACACGAAACAATTAAATTTGTACTCGTCGCTGATAAACACTTTCCCACTTTTCAGGACTTCACATAATTTGCTCAATAGTAAAGGTCAACTTAGCCGCATTATTCTTTTAATTTATGAATGATTTAGGCAGGGAAGCATGCTATGACTCCCACCTCTTTCAAGCTACGCGAAACAGTCTGGCAAGACGCCTTCAGGTGCTAGGCAACTTGACATGAAATGCCGGTTGCCGTCTCAAATCGGTCCTTCCTCCAGATCCGTTGCATTGTGCCATCTTTCCTGTGATTAGTTTCTCGAGATAACACATTTTTTTTCGTCGACTCGGTATCCCCATGAAGCTTCATTGTGCAGGAAATCAACCTTTATGACAGAATACATTGCCTCGGACAATCTGCTTTCTGAAGACCTGTCCACCTTACCGTGTCTCGCAATCTTAATAAATCACTAATAAATGCCTCCAATATTAGTATATAATACACATGAGACATTATTGTAATATATACGTCAAAAAATTTTACGAGCAAACTGAAAGTTATAAGTTAACGTTCTCGACTTTTGGACGCATCTTTTCTTCAAACGCCAATTACTTCTATTTTTTTTTTTATCCGATGTTCTAGGAAATGAAACTTGAAAAAGAGCAGAGCCAAAATCAGAAAAATATCTTGCACAATTTTTCTAGAAATTCAACGAGTATTTTCAAGAAAATAAAGTTATAGGTCTTTTACTATAGTTTTATGATCAGTAAATGAAATTAAACCCACATAATCCTTTTCATCAATCTTTCCTTTTGGTACCCTCCGGCTACGCACAAATGCACCCTTCTGATCTTATCAATTGGTTTGAAGTTTGCTTAGTAGTCCTTATCATCCTAACCTTTATCCTTCTTTGTTATAGCAACTTTGTTTCTCTTTTGCATGTTTCCCCCCTCCTTTGCACAATTAGTGATAGTCCAAAGACTTTTTATTGAGGGATTCAAATTAGACATTTTGAGGGACGTCGTTTTTAGGTTCATATCTCTAATGCATTCCTCTCATCCTAAATTGTAAATTTAAATTTAGCAAAGGTTTCTCTTTTTCATCGCTAATTTTCTCTTGCGAACGCCTTTACCCTCTTCTTCCACCGAACGAACGTGGTTGGGCTCCTCAACTTTACATAAACCTCAACGAGTGGATGTTGCTCTTTCTCTTCCTTTGGCGGCTTCAACAGCCATTCAAATACAACAGGAAGCATCCCAGCGTCAATTTAGACCATCAGTGGCTTATTGTTGTCCGTTTCGGGTAGCTTTTTTACAATCTTCCAAACTATTAGCTCCTCAGCGCTCGACAATGAGGCGGGTTTCAACTAATTTCTTCTCTTCTACAGATCGATGGCACATAAACCTGACTCTTAGTCACCTTGCCTTAACATTTAGGCAATGGTTCAAATTTGGAAGGGAAAGGTAGAGCGTTATTTATTTTTAAGGAAAATCATTTGGGCATCTATAGGGCGAAATCGACGTGGGTAACGCAAATGAGAGTTCGAAGAGTTTTTTAAGGAAGATTCGAAGGAATCAAACGTTTCCCTTTTACCCTTACCTTACAGAAGTGCATGCCATGTGACGCCAGCTACCATGGAGCACCATTCGTATCTATATTCTGCCTTCCTGACGAGATCCGTCACAGTTCATTTTCTGTTTATGTTTTCCATTAAGGTTTTCATAAACTTCTTCCTTTGTCTTCATCTGGCTCTTCTTCCTTCAATTCTTCTTAGCAGACAATCTCTTACTATTCCTCTTGCTCTCAGGATCTGTCCCAAGAACTGCAGCTGTCTTCTCCGGATACTTCTCATTAGGCCTCTCTCCAATCGTGCACGTTCTAATACTTCCTCATTTGTTGTTCTTGCTGTCCATGGGATTCTTTGCATACTTCTCAAAGGCCACATTTCTTTTCCATATTCGTCTTAATCTTCCATGACTCACATCCGTATGTTAAAACGTACCAAATATAACACTTTAGCAACCTAATTATTAATTTCATTTCCAATCTCAGATTCGTTAATAAGTTTCTCATTTTCATAAAAGCATTTTTTGCCAATATTATTCTTCTCCTTATTTCTTTCTCACATTCTGCCTCTTCTGACACAGTACTTCCTAGATAATTGAATTCCCTGATTTGTTTGATGTGTCTTCCTCTTAACCTCCCTCTTACTCTTAACCTCTCTCTTCGTTTTTCTACACCCAAGATCTCCGCTTTCTTAATACTTATCCTCAAATCTTTCACTTCACCAGCGTCTCTTAGTTCATCCACAAGTCTGCAAATTCTCTTCTGAGTCTACTCAAAGAACCGTATAATCAGCAAACCGTATGTTGTTCACAATTCGTCTTCCAATATTCAGTCCTTCCAGGTCTTCCAGATTCTCCATCCAATTTGTCCATACAACGAAAAGAAGTCTGGGGAAATTATACAGTGGGGTGACGAGGTATAAATACCAAGCACTTGGGAAAAACGTGGTAGAATACGTGAGTCGCCAGGCTACGAAGTCCCTGGCAATAGAGGCCGGGCTACCAAGACTGGAACTAAGAAGAAGCTCATCTTCGAGCTAGTTCCTGGTTACCAAACCGAACTTTAAATAAATTGTTCAACTTACTCTCGTCAGAGAGACTCCTCCTATCCGGGTGCATCTTAAAGCCCATGGATAGTCCTCGCTCTTGAGGAATTACGTAAAGAAGAAGAAAGAGCTCCTCCTCCAGCCAGTTACCCGGTGATCACACTGAACTCTAAGTTAACTTGGTTTAAGAACGAAGTTCAACTCACTCTGGCCAGAGAGACCCCGCCTATCCTGGTTCCTCCTAAAGCACCGTGATAGTTCTCGCACTTAAAGAAGACCCTTCCCCTGAATACCGCGTGGACCCCCATCTACTACACTCGCCAAAGCACCTTGTGACTGCCAAGTCATCCAGTCCACCTCCAACAATCTGGTCGAAGCACGCGTCAAAGGACCCACCAGATTCCTGTGGGTGTCTGGGCTCAATGAGTTCAAGGTCAAACTCAAACCCGCCGCCAAAGTAAACAAGGTATTTAAACTCCAGTAGAGACAATTAGCCTATTTCTTTTATATTGAAGTGAGTAGCGAGTTAGCCAATATTAGAGGGTCAAGTTAATTAAATTCATTTTTGTGTATTTTAAATTCGTAGTATTTCTGTGTTTCATGTTTTTTTGTGTAGTAAATTGTTAAATTTAAAATATATGTTTATTTGGGGATAATTCCTGTGCGTTTCTCTATATTCTTACGTGTTAAAGCAGCTCTTCCTTAAAAAACAACAAAAATTCGCACTCTTAGATCAAAGCATACTTCAAAAAAGAAGTATATCACGACAAAAAGGTATACTTCGACAAAAAATATTTCGCGATCAAAAAAGTATTCTACGACAAACCTGATATCCTTACCATCCATTCACTTTTACCCACGATATCGAAAAGACCAAATAAACTTATTCTCTGAAGAATTAAACCCATAATCCCCATCGAAATCATTACTCACATTAAGAATTTCGTCCGAAATATACTGTATGGGTATTAACAAAATCCTCCACCTGCCAGCACACCTGTGGCTCCACTAACGATAGGTTTTGTTTCAGTCAGATAATCATCCCTCAGATGCATTACATCTTTGTGCTGATCTGTACCCAAATCTTTAGTAAAATTTCACATTTCCTACGAATTCTTTTTTCCTTTTTCTATCCTACACCAAAGCACCACTAGAACCAAACACATATACACCTACATCATATGGCAAGCTTTTCCAAACCATCCACATAACCAGCTTTAACAAAATGATCAACTTCTCTGAAGAAAATCTTCTTCTTTACACACTTGATACCTTCGCTCGATAGCAGTAAGGTACTATCAAACATTGCAACTCAACTATACAAAATAATTCTTCTTTCTTCCATAAATTGCCAACAATGTCCCTTCCTAGTATCAGCCAACACACACCATCTTGTCCGCCCCTTTCTCACTCAATCTAAATCTTGCACCAAAATTTCTACATGAGTAGAAATTGTAGGAATATTAATATGAAACCTCGATAACTGCTATTAAACTTAGTAAATTTTAAATACTCGGATCGGCAGAGTGGATTGTACCAGTCCCTAATAGGTTTGCACACAAATTGGGAATCTTGTCAAATTGAAGCATATTTTTTTAATATTTTGATAGTTATTCTCTGTCATCTCTTTGTTTCCTCAGCCGTTCTATCCCCTGTTTGTGAACACTATTTTCCTTATTCTTTCTTAAAATTCGCGTACACCTTTCTTTGACTGTAAGTTTTGGTGCACTTACGAGAAATGCTTTTGTACCCCATCAGTGATGAGAAATCTCGAATTTCAGTCTACGGTTACCCATCTTATTCTTTGACGAAAAGCATCGCTTCGTGGGCAATCGCATTTTTCAAATTGGATTGCAAATTAAATCTTTGCTCAATTTTCTATGATAAAAATTCTATTGGAGGATGCACATTATGTATGGTTTCCCCCAAAATTCTGCTTTACTCTTTTTAAAAGTAAAGTTGCGTTTTTGTGTTAATTCCAGAGACTAAGCCAATCGTTTTTTTATAAATTACTAATCCCTCAAAGACTTTGACCCATTCTCTCCTGCTCCTAACTTGTGATTTGATTTTACTGTATTAAACACTAGATCCTGTTTTGTAATGGTTGATTTGATTACGTTAAAGATCAACAATTATTACCACAACACAACTTAGCGTTACAAAGGTATGGGAGTGAGTATAAACAAAAACTATTTGTCTGAAATCGGCCTGAGGAGCAGTATTTGAGGGGTGTCGCATCTCCCCTCCTCTTCGCTAAACAATGCGAAAAATAAAAATAATGTAACAAAGGCATAATTTTTTAGGGTAAAAAATAAATAGGTTAAGAAGGGAGGACAATGAGTAGAACGAGCCAATTGTTAAGAAATAATGACGGTTTGTGAAGCTACGATGAATTTTGGTTTGTGGTAATGAATGTAAGAATTCAAGACATCCATTGGTAGGTGTTATGCCTTAATGCGTTGTGGGAATCTTCAAGTATTCAAGTAACGCACTTCACTCGTGCGTTTAAACATCGTATCTATTAATTCCGAAATAATTCTTCGTTAAAATAAAATATTCATTTCTTACGTAAACAGGCGTTGCTCCATTTGATTGATTTTCTCGTGATAGAGACCATGTTTACTTTGCTTTCACGCCCCTTTTCTCTTCGAATATGTAAACATTATGGTTTGTTTATTGTCTTTACTTTGATGAGTTAATCAAAGCTCTAAAATTGAATGTTTTACATTGATTGTCAGAAAATGGAGTGAACGCATTTTCGTTTGAGTCGGGACGTTCATATTAGGTCACCACTGGTTTCCATCTTTCTACTAACTTCTCAATAACATGTTTTAAAATTCGTTTGACTCTGTTTTAAAAGTTTAAAAAAGTTTGTTTCGATCTCTTCTGTTGTTGGCATCTTCATTTTCTTCAGGTGATTCATTAAACTCCTAATAAGAAAGAAATCCGATGGAGCTACGTCGGATGAGCACGGAGCCTGATTCATTAGTTCCCAATTAAAATTGTTACGTTTTTATGGTATCTTTTGTGAGATATGGTGGCACGTGTTCTTGATCGAAGTGCTGCTCTATTTTTTCTATCGGTTAATCTTGGCCTTTTTTCTTCAAGTGATGCAACTATAAAGTCCAACTGAGCACACTAAGTGCTTTTGCTGTGATAGTCTGACTTGGGCTGAAAAATTCAAAATGAATTTCTGCAATTCATATCCGACCAAACACAAGAAAATCTTCCATGGATGAGGCCCCTGTTTCGACTGGGGCATTGGGTTTCCACAGGACGAATCCTAATCTAGAACGTTTAATATTATTGTACATAACCCACCTTCCGTCTCCTGAAACAATCCTACTCAAAAATGGATCCATTTTTAGTCAAGAAACGCCAGATGAACAAACTTGCTTTCGATTATTTCTAACCATAAAACCACTTTTCTTGTGGTAGTGGGGTCTAGGGGGCGTGCCGCAACATCAGGTTTCAATTGTAGCAGGAGTATTGATTCCCCCTTCTACACGATCAACCACCTACTGGCTAGGGCTAGTTTAAGGTGCGGGGATATCCTGCTAGGTTGAGCTATTAGAAGTCCTAATCAAACTTTAGAAAAGCCAGTAGAGTTAGGAGCAAATGTTGTTGCTTATAATCTTTTATTCTTCAGATCTTTTTTAAATGCACTCTTTTGGTCTGTTTTTGCGATATCTTATCAGAAGAGCCGACAGAGGCGCTGTCTCATCTGGTTTATAAATTTGCTCACAAAAAAGTGATCATCAAAGAACATCCTCTGAGAATGTGTTTTATAGCTTGATTTGGTTCCCACAAGGGCATTGCATCACTTGTAGAGAGTACACATTTAACAAGGTTAACCCTTGATTACCCACTTTGGCTATTGCCCGATTTGCAAAAAAAAAATATAAAAGTGAAAGACTCTTTCTGCCTAGAGATCAAATTCAGGAGCAAGTCCTGAGCGATAGCTCTCTTCCATATACAGGATGACCTACAAAAAGCGAACCGAAATTTAAATGATTATAATTAAAAAAGAATTTGTAATTATAAATGGTAATTTTTACATCATGGTTGTTTTATTAATGGTTAATCTGCATTGATGTTAAAGAGAATATCAAAAATTAGGTTTGCACAAAGCGAGGGAATGAAGGAAATGTCATAATATATGAATAGAAGCAATAATTTTTTTAAAATCGAATAATACAGAAATGAAATTGCACAAAACAACATCTAAGCACCAGTTCCCTCCACATGCCTTCCATTTATGTGGACCACACTTCAGCTTTAGAACTCATTGCTCGCACAACTTTTTTTATTAAATGTGGATTTTCATTGGGCATGTTGGCGTTTTGCGTTAGTTTTATCTGTATTCGTTTACATTTGCAGTTGGGGTGGTGTACACCTTACTCTTGGGATGATCCAACAAGAAGAATTTGCAAGCTGTCAAATCTGATCAACTTGGGGGTCATTCAATTAAATGATTCAGTGAAACTGTGAAATCATTTAAAATTTCTAGCAATCTTTCTCTTACCGCAATGTGTATATGTGCCGAAGTCTATTAAAAATATGTACCTTTGAAACTTGCGGCGAATTCTGGAATTATTTGCGATCTAAAGAGAATCCCCTTCAAATAGCTCGGTCAAAGTTGAAATCGGGGGTGAGGGGGTGTTCAGTGGTGCATAATAATGCCGAACAATATGGTTATTCATTTTTCCATCCATAATAAAGCTGCCACGTCACCGATCACAACATTGCCCACAAAACGAGTGGGCTGGTGGAGAAGCCATTTGACAAATCTTTTTCGGCACTAAAATCAGTCTGGAGAAGCTGATACCGGAGGTTCTTCCTATAAGGACGTCATTTCAAATCAAGTATAACATTTTCATTCCATTTTTTATCGCAGATACTTTAAATTTTTTTTAAAAAATGCCTTCTAATATTTTCAATACTTTCTTCAGTTCTTACTCTCTTGTTTAAGTTTAGACTAGTCCCTCCGTTTTGTATTTCTGAACAATGCTCCGAATGGTGGATTTAGTCGAACACTGCCTTAATGAAAACGTGGCCTAAGCAAATCTGGTACCCGTTTAATGCTTTTAGTTCCCTCAAATTGTGACTACCAATATCCGTTCTTATTTTGTTAACTACACGGTGGGTGATTGCATGAAAGTAGATTTCAATTTTTATGTAGTATAACGTAGCAAAAGTAACAAACTAATCAAGAGTTAGCTCCAAAATGTTTCATTACCTTGCGCAAACGTAATTTTGGTTATCTTCACTAATATCAATGTAGCTTTATCATTGTTAAAGCAAACTATATGAGAGCTTCGCATTTATAAATATCTATTTCAAACTTTTTTTCCCTCGCCTTATTTCTGTTTTCTCGGTAAAGGATTGCCTTCATTGTGCCGCCCTCTGCTCTCTTTGATTCTAATCTTCTTCTAATGTCCCTTTCCCTCGCCTCCAATTTCTCTTTCTTGTACTATATATATATATATATATATATATATATATATATATATATATATATATATATATATATATATATATATATATATATATATATATATATTGATGAAGATTGCTTCTAGACAGCTTGAATTTAATTTTTAACAGAAATCCCAAGGAAAGGAAAAGGAAAATTGCTGCTGTCATTTTTTTATTTAATGGCGACGCTTCGACCAAAATACGGTCATCTTCTTAGGCCTATAAAATATATACTAGAGCACAATTTTAAAGGTACAAATATAACTTTGATAGTTTTAGCTTTGAATAGGAAATTTAGAGTTTAAATCATTTTAAAATTAGAATTTAGATTTATAGTAAAAAGAGAGGTATTTAAAATATTTAAATTAGTTAAATTACGTAAATTTCACAAGTAGGATTATGAGTTAAATATTTATATAGAATTTTTTTTAATTATTATTAAACGAAATACTAAGCACTATTAACTTTCAAAAGCAACATTTAACGAAAATTCTAAGTAAAAATTATGCATCAAACTGGTTGTATAAAAACACACACCTAGCCTTAGCTCGCGTTAAACGATGTTTCAGGTTTACCTGATAAAGGCCAAAATGATATCCGCAGCCATATACAAAAACAATTTAGTTAAGTAGGATGGGAACCGTCGACAAATCACTATTTTTGTCTGGGTTGAGCTGTTTTATATATAATGTTTACAGGATTCGAAGTGTAATTGGGCATTTATGTGAATTTAATATTTCGAAATCTTCTGAAAAGAGATCACTTCTACATTTTATGGTGTGATCTCTGAAGTTTCTTTAGTTTGAAGTATTTTGCCCGTTCAAATACTTATGCCCATAGAGCCTAGAATCTTGCCTAAATATAAAAAAAAATAAAAAATGACGAGGGGCGATCAATAAGTTTTGCAATTCGGATATCAGGAAACGAAATATGAGGAAAAGTGTTTTATTATTTTTCAATATAACTACCCTCGACTTCAATGCACTTGCGCCACTTGTCCCTGAGGCTTCGAATTCCCGACAACCAGAAATCTCCCGACTGCTGTTCAATGCACTCCTGGAAGGCGAGCTGGACATCTTCAACGTCCCCTAACCGGCGTCCACGCAGTACAGCCTTGAGCTGGCGGAATAAAAAGTAGTCGCTAGGGGCCAGATCTGGACTGTAGGGGGGATGGTTGAGCTCCTCGAATCCACACTCGTGCAGGGCAGCTTGTGCAACACTGGCCTTGTGGACTTTGATGACGTTGAAGTCGATCATGGGGCGTGAGGTTCCTAGGGACCCAACGAGCAGAGAGAGACCTTGGTCATGGCCAAATTGTCGTGGATTATGTCGATAACACTTCCATGTGATATTCCAAGTTCTTGCTCGATTTCTTCGACCTTCACCCGTCGATTTTCGAGGATAATCCTCTCCACACGGACCACATTGTTCTCGTTGGTCACGTCTAACGGGCGTCCTGGACGGGGGTCATCTTCAAGGGACTCACGACCATGGCGATCTCCCTATTCCAGCTAGCAATGGTTGCATAGGAAGGGGCGGTGTCGGTGTACACTGCAAACATGCGTTCATGGATCTCTTTTGCATTCTTGCCTTCCTTGGTCAAATATTTGATCACTGCGCGGTGCTCAACCTTGTCCATTGTTGAAAAATTTGTGACTGACGATCTGCGATCAGCTACTTCTTCTTAAATAGACGAGGCAGGAGCGTGCGGCTGCAGGTCGTGATTTGTCCTAACACTCCCACAAACAGCCATTTCCCTTCCTCTGTTTTGCCCTACCGATTCGCAAAACTTATTGACCGTCCCTCGTATATATATATATATATATATATATATATATATATATATATATATATATATATATATATATATATATATATATATCAGTGCTGGGAAATCGAATCGAATTTCAATTGCTAAACTTTTAAAATCTATATATTTTAAAACTCGAATCTAAAAAAAAAAATAGAATTGAAAATTTTTTGAAAAGTCGAATCGAAATTTAAACTCTAACCGAAAAGAATTAAAAAATTCGATTTCGAACTAGAATCGATTATAAATATAAGTTTGAGTATCATTAATAAAATAATCTGTGAATTCCAAGAAATAACAGTGTTTTAACTTATGATTAGTAGGTAAATGTATTTTTTAATCTTTTGTCCTAATCTTGTTTTGCTAATCACAGAATGACCCAAAGCTAAACCTTTCTTTTGTTCCGAGTTTTTAAATCGCTAAGAGATTTTGAATTTAAATTTAGGTCAAATATATTCACCATTTGGCACTCAAGTTTGTTTTTCAAAAGAGCTTAAATTGTGCTTATAAGTTGTTCTTATATTATTTGTATTCTGTATGTTTATTGCATAATATTTCAATATAATAATGAACATTTTTAATATATACTTTACCAGTTTTTTTGCACGATGTTTTAATGTACAATGTTTAAAAATGATTCGTGGGTACTGTATTTTTATTGCATAATATTTCAATAGAGAAAAAAAATGTAGTATGTAGCATTCCATTAAAAAGTTCCATTTGATTGCAGTTATTTCATCCTTACATACGGTTCCTGCGCATTGGGACTTTGCGAATATTTTACGCATTAATTTTAATAGAAAAGTATACAGTGAATTCCTGGATCTGGTACATTTGGATAGCTAAAGTAAACAAGAAATAACACAGTAAATAACGAATTTAACTTAAGTCAAGGTAAATGTGTAATAAGAGAGGGAACAGTTTTATGTTACTTTGTTATAAATTATATTTTACGAGAAAAAAAACATATAGAACTCTTGAAATTATAGATTTAAGCATTTGAAATGCAGGCTGAACTCGAACTCGAATCGAATTCAAATTCGAATCCAAATCCATATTATATATATATATATATATATATATATATATATATATATATATATATATATATATATATATATATATATATATATATATATATATATATAATATTGGTTTGAAAACTATTGCATTGCTTTTCAAATTGGGGTGCGTCACACAATATTAAGGGTTGCACGAATAACATTCATGAATAATACTAATTTTTAAACACCCTCAAGTTCCTAAAAACATATTTATCTCTCGCTGCTGGCTATTTGTTACTTGTGAATAGGTCTCCTTTTGACTATATTAATAATTATCTTCCTTATCTTTATTTATTTGCATTCATTGGCTTAAAAAAAATAATTATAACATTAATAGCCACCTGATTTAATTATGTGTGTTTTTGGTTGATTATAATTTTAAATTTTATTTGTAAATTCAAAGAATTTCAGTGGACATTTGGTAACCCTCCACGAGTCCACGTCCTCCAGGCTGGGTTGCCGAAATGGTTACAATTGTAACCTTTGGTTACATTTTGCTAATTTTCTTTCAAAAGATTACAATGGTTACAACTCGGCTATTTTTGGTTACATTTGTAACATTCATCATAATATTTTTAAAATTTAACTTAAATTAAAAAAACATTAATTATTATCAATTTTCATTTGATTTAGTTTCAAAAACAAATCATACATTATATTTAAAACTAAAATTGCTTATCGTGAATTGTAATTGGCTGATAACACAGGCCTGCGTTTGAAAAGAAATTTCTGTTCCTGTGGTTTTCTTTAGTGATTCCTAACGAAATTGTTCTGTTAAATTGAAATATAATATTCATTTTTCTCAATCAGGTCTGGTTTTTTAGATACAGCGCACTACTGTTTTTAGAAAAGGGCCATTTTTGAAAAAATCCCTTATTTATATAAAAGTTATTTAATAAATTACAATTACTTGTAATAAAAAAAATACCGACTCAATTGGACTTTCTTTTAATTAATTTTAAACTTACAGACTACTTATGAGCTTACCCAAGAGTGCAAAGAAACTATTTTCCAAGAAAAGAAGTCCTTGATGACTTCCGCTTGTGAAGCGATGTTGGTTCGTCGCGTTTAAGACACCAGCAATAGTCAGCTAACATGTTGATGTCCCAGCGTCCTTGATATCTTGTCTCCATCGTCTTTATGTCTTGGTGAAATCTTTCTCCTTGTTCCTCGCTATAATCTTCACAGTTTGCCGGAAAATAGTCTAGATGTGACTGGATAAAATGCATTTTTATCGACATGCGAGCTCCCATTTTTTCGAAGCTTTTCATAAGCTCATTTACATGTGAGATATATTCTGAGCTTCTTTTATTTCCCAGAAAACCGTCGATTACTTTACTAAACGCTCGCCATGCTTCTTGTTCACTGGCTTCCATATTGGTGTAAAAATGCTTGTCCTTTAACAGAGTTCTAATTTGGGGACCATCAAATATGCCTGCATGGAGCTTGGCATCACTGATCTGTGGGAATTTTTGCAGTAGATACTTAAAAGCTTGGCCTTCTTTATTCAGTGCTTTGACAAAGTTCTTCATCAGGTAAGCTTTATATGAAGAGGAGGCAGTAAAACATTTTTGGGAGGGACTAGAGGTTGAGCTACCACATTGTGGCAGCCAATTTGGAATGCCTCTCGAGATGGCCAGTCTTTTTGCTTATAGTGAAGACTATCCGCCCGGCTATCCCATAAGCACATGAAGCATGGATATTTTGTGCGCCCTCCTGCATCCCAAGAAGAAGGCACACAACCTGAAAGAAAACATATTGATGCATATTGATGTACATAGTTTCTAAGAACTTCTATTTTTTACATAGGCAATTTTCACTAAGTTTATTAGGGGTAGGGAGAAACAAATATGTGTATAATATCCTTCTGTCATTGGTATTTAGAAAAAAACATTCCTTGAAATATTTAACAAGTTCAATAAAGTAAAATATATCTTACCTTGAGATCACCACATATTAACCAGTTCTGGTTAGAGTACTTGATTGTATTAATCAATACTTTCATATTTTCGTAGCTTTCTGTTAACTGAACTGAATGGCCAATAGGTACAGATGCCATTTTATTGCCAATATTTAAGAGTACTGCCTTCAAACTTCTGCTAGAAGAATCAATAAAGAGCCTCCATTCACTTGGTTGGTAAGGAACGCCAAGTGCCTCAATTAAACCTTTTACATCATTGCAATACAACAAAGAGCTGCAAGAATCAACTGCAAAGAACTTTCGAAACTCTTCGTCTCTATTTCTGGACCAAAAGTATGTAGTTTCTTGAGAGAGGAGGTTGCTCTCACTAAGACGGGATGCAAGAAGTTGTGCGTTCTCTTTAGAAAGACCAAGATCTCTAGTCAAGTCATTTAATTGACCTTGAGTGAGTGGTCTTGGCAAAGTCATTGTAGACGTAGGCTGATATGTCACTGAAGTGTCAGTGTCATCCACTTCTATATCTTCTATATTGTCTTGTAGCTCAATATTTTTAGGTGGAGAAGGAACTGGAACTCCTGGACCATGTGGCTGTGGTTTAATGGCAGAAGGAACATCAGGATAGACTACAGTGTGTTTGTTCTTCTTATTGACACCTGAAAAAAAGTTTCGCATACTTAATTTACATACTTTTAATTCAGTCGACCCTCGTTTCCACATTTTTATACACATTTTTCATACCAGGTAAATTTACAATTTTTAAATACAATCAATTTTTATATACAATTTAACCACAATTTTTCTACCAGCATAATACACTATTTTATACACAATTACAATTTTAATAGGCTACCACAAGATTTGTATAAACATTTCTAGATTTGTCAAGGACTATATTGTTAAAGTAATTATCTCACCTTTTAAGATTTGTCATGCAAAAATAGCAGTCTGTAATGTGGTCCTTGCCTTCTCTCCACACCATAGGTACACCAAATGACAAACAGTTCGTTTCGCCCTCACTCCAGCGTCTTAAGGCTATGACACAGGCTTTGCAGCACATATGTGGAGCAAAGTTTTGTCTTGATCACCTAGCTTTATTCCAAAATATGCATTGTAAAGGAACTTTACTAACGGCGTTATAGTGGATTGCTGGTCACTAAAAGTTACCTTTCCACAAACAAAACAAAATCTATCAGGACTGTTTTTACACTTTCTATTCATTTTCATGAAATATAAGGAGTTTTGCTAATGTATTTGCCTGCAAAAAAATTCACAAAGATAAATAAAGTTTTAGAAATACACTTTAAACACTGTTCATAGATGAGAAAAGTCATGGATTAAAAAACCAACACTTAGTTGGAGAGTGACCTTCGAACAGGTAGCACGTGTTTCATAGAGCTCTCAGTCTGTTGATCTATTTTTCAGATTTTTCTACAGTTTGTTTGTTTTTTTCTCATCACAATCAGCGAGAGCTAAGTTGCTCTTCTTCTTTTTTATTACTACTTAAGTTCTTTCTTTTCTTGAATAAGTGATGGAGTTTGGGGATGAAAGTGAGCATGAGTGTCGGAATGTATGCATTGATTGTGGTGTATTAGGTGAGGGGTATACATGTGTTGTATGTGGGCTGCGTGAATGCATTGTAGATTTAGAGGGGATGAGAAGGCAGGATTTATACAGGATATGTAGGCTGGAGGGGTTAGTTGCTGAGCTCAGGAGGGAACTTAGTGTTAGGCCTAGAGCTGGGAATAGGTTAGGTAGTGAGGTGGTAGGGCAGTTAGATGTTTCAGGTGAAGGTAGAGGGCCGGTGGAGGAGGTAGGATATGATAGTTCTAGTGATAGTGAAGTTAGCCCCCTTAGAATAGTTAGAAATAGGCCTAGTGAGGATGGGGGACAGTGGAGAGTGGTTAGGAAACATGAAGCTAGTGAGGCTTCTCCTGTTCTTTGTGAGAAGAGGGTTGCCTCTGTTGAGGTTGTTAGCCAGAGGGAGAATAGGTGTGTGAGTCAGAGGGACACAGAACCTATTAGCTTGACTAATAGATTCAGTGCCCTAAGAGAGGAAGTAACTGGAAGTGATATGACTGATGGGGGTGGGGGTGGAGTTCGAGTGACTGGTAGTTTGAATGAGAATAGGAGTGGAGATGGAGTTAGGTCTGTGGGGGTGAGGAATATGAGTCTGACTGAAGTGCTTGTGATGGGTGATTCGCGAGTTAGATATTTAGATAGGAAGTTGAATGCAAGTAGATTGAATGGTTTGAGGGTGTGTTTGCCGGGTGCTGGAGTGAGAGATCTGTCTGATAGGTATGAGGAGCTGGTGTCTGGCTGTGCAAGGGATGCGGTTGTGATTACACATGTAAGAAAGAATGATGTCAAGAAAGTGGGTGCATGTGAGTTACGTGAGAGGTACAAGAGGTTGATTGAAAAGGTGAAAGAAAGTAGAATGAAAGGTGTTGGGACAGGTGTGCTTCCAAGAATGGATGTTGAGGTAGAATGGATGTCTCGTGCAATTGGGCTGAATGATTATGTGAGGAGGATGTGTAAGATGGAAGGTGTCATGTTTGTGGATGTGTGGGATAGGTTTGTTGGAATGAAAGAAATGTATGCGATGGATGGACTGCATTTGAGTAGGAGGGGGGTAGATGTGTTGTGGGAGGAGTATGATCGTGTTATTAGGTCTTTGCGGGCGGGAAACTAGATACTAATAGTGGTCAGGGAATTATGAGAGGACATTATAGTACTGAAAGTAGAATGGACTTGGCAGATAACAGAAATAGGTTCCAAGGCGATAGAGGTGAGGTCATTCAAGTTTCAAGAGGTGCTTCAGGGATAGAGGGTGTTAAATTGTTTCTATACAAATGCTCGTAGTCTTAGAAACAAGAAAAATGAGCTATTTAGTTATATTAGCAATGAGGATATAGATATATTATGAGTTACTAAATCATGGGTTAATGAAATAGGATTTAGTGACACTATAAGTGAATTTGATTTACAGGGCTATAATATGTACATTAGTCAAAGGACAGGTAGGATTGGTGGAGGAATAATTATCTATATAAAAAACAACATTGTTTCAAGTTTAAATACTTCAATAAAGCAGGATGGAGTTGAGTCACTTTGGATAGATATTAGGTTCAGTAAAAATAGAATGGTGCATTTGGGAGCTTTTTACAGGCCACCTGGGCAGACTGATGATACGGATGAATTAATTATAAGGGAAATTATTAAGGGATGTGAAACAGATGCAGTAATTATTGGGGACTTCAACTTAAACTCTGTGGACTGGGAAAATATGATAGGTAGGAACAGAACAAGTGGCAGGTTCATAGAATGCTTTGAGGATAATTCTTTGAATCAATTTGTTAATGAGCCAACGAGGGGGGAGAATATATTAGATTTAGTACTTTCTAACAGTGATCATTTAGTTCAAGAATTGACTGTTGGGAAAGCATTGGGAAATAGTGACCATCAGATAGTTCGTTTTAACTTGGGAATTGAGAAGGGTAAAATAACCGAGAATGCTGAAAAAGTTCCAAATTTTCATAAGGGAGATTATGTAAAACTTCGAAGCTTGCTAAATTTGGTAGACTGGAATGTAGAATTCAGAGGTAAAAATGCTTATGGGATGTGGGATACTTTCAAGCATATAATAAATGTAGTCCAAGAACAATGTATCCCAATGAAGGCCATTAGGAACAAAAGTAGGAAACCATTATGGTGGAATCAGGAGATAGCTAGAAAAATTTCACAGAAGAAAGGGGCATACAAAAAATTACAGGTAGAAAATAATATTCAAAATTTAAGTGATTATAGAATGGCTAGGAATGAGTTAAATAAGATTATAAAGAAGAAAAAAAGGGTGTCAGAAATTAAATGAGCTCAGGATAGCAACAAAGATCCTAGAAAGTTCTTTAGTTACTATAAAATTAATAACAAGTCTAGAAGAGTTAAAATAGGACCTATCAAATATGAAGGGGTTGTGAGAGAAACTGATGAGGAAATAGTTGAGGTACTAGATGGTCATTTTGCATCAGTATTTACAAAGGAGAAACTAAATAGTCTTATGTATAGTACTCATGGGTCAGGAGAAGAGGTGTTTACTAACATTAGTGTGGATCGGAGGATGATAAAAGGACTAATACTACCAAGGCCTCCGGCCCTGATAATATTCATTCTAGGATAGTTAAGGAAGGGGTAGAAAGTATCTCAATAGCTCTGGAGAAGTTATATACTAGGTCACTGGAATATGGAGAAATACCCGATGATTGGAAGAGAGTGAATGTAGTCCCCATTTTCAAGAAGGGTAGTAAAGAAAGTCCAAATAACTTTAGACCGGTTAGCCTAACTCCTTTAGTCTGTAAAATTCTTGAGAAAATAGTTAAAAAAGGGACTTGCCAACATCTAGAGAGGGAGGGGTTAATCAGCGATGCTCAGCATGGGTTTAGATCAGGTAGATCATGTTTGACTAACTTACTAGACTTTCTGGAGTTTGTAACAGATCAAGTAGATAAGGGAGAGAATGTAGATATAATTTACTTAGATTTAGCAAAGCATTTGATAAGGTACCACATAGGAGACTAGTTTATAAATTAAAAATGATTGGGATATGTGGGGGTGTTTCAAATTGGATAGCTGAGTGGCTGAAAGACAGGAAGCAAAGGGTAGTGCTAAATGGTGTAAAGTCAGAGTGGAGGGATGTTATCAGTGGGGTTTCTCAGGGATCAGTTCTCGGTCCATTATTATTTGTCATCTATATAAACGATCTTGGGGAGGCAGTTAATAATAAAGTGTCAAATTTTGCAGATGATACCAAATTAGCAGCTGTAGTTAAAGATATTGATGATAATTTTAAAGTGCAGGGGGATTTAAATAAATTGTTATCCTGGGCACATAAGTGGCAAATGACTTTCAACCTTGATAAGTGCAAAGTTATTAACATGGGAAAAGATAATAGAGAATTTAACTATGAAATGGATGGGCATTGGCTGAGCTCAGTAGAGGATGAGAAAGATCTAGGAGTAGTAATAGATAAGTCATTAAGCTTTTCTAAGCAGTGTATTGAAGCAAGAAATAGGGCAAATAGAGTGCTGGGTTTTATTAAGAGAAATGTCAGTTACAAAAGTAAGGAGGTTATTCTTAAACTCTATAACTCTTATGTTAGGCCTCATCTAGAGTACTGTATACAGGCATGGTCCCCACATTTTAGACACGATATTAACCTTCTCGAGTCAGTGCAACGGAGGGCAACAAAGATTATTCCTTCCCTGAGGCACCTTGAATATATAGATAGACTGAGGGTATTAAATATGTTCTCGTTCGAAAGGAGGTGTGTGAGAGGGGATATGATTGAGCTCTTTAACATTTTTTCCGGGATAGATAAATTGGATGATAGCAAGTTTTTTGAGTTAGATAATGGAAATCGGACTAGAGGTCACCACTTGAAAATTAAAAAGCAAGGGTGTAGGTTGGATTTAAGAAAATATTTTTTCACCAATAGAGTGGTAGATTTCTGGAACAAATTGCCGCAGAGGGTAGTAGGTAGTCCAAATCTAAATGTATTTAAGAGTAGGTTGGATGAGTTTATGGAAAGGGAAGGTTGTGATGGTTCCTGAGTTTTGTATATATTAATATTGTTTGTATATATCTATAGCTGCATGATTTAGTTCTTGACAAGCCTTGATTGGTGATACCCTTGTTTCTGGATGCAATCCTCTGGATGTAGTTTTCCTGGTAGTTTGGGTGCCTTAAAAAAGAGGCCGTTTGACTCGGATGACCTATGATGAGCCCTTGTGGCTTTTTTCATCTGTTATATTATATTGTGGGAGACTTTGATTTTGTCTTTCCCTGGTGATGGTGCTTTTTGTGGGTGGGTTTTGATGGAGGCAGATGACCTTTGATAGGCCCTTGTGGCTTTTGTCATCCGTGTAATTTTGTTATGTTATGTTATGTTATGTTATGTTAACACACAACCACTCGCGCTCGCGGTCAGCTAGAGACTGAGCACTCTAACGCCATCTAGGAAGCTTGGTCTGTATCTTAAAAACTAGATCTGATTGAGCAATATGAATGCTTGATTTGGATTTAGGAGACAAATTTAATTAAGAATCACCTATGAAACCCTCAGGAACATTTTTGACGCAGACCAGTGTAATTAGTCTCTTTTCAAACAAGTGAGTTGATTGACCAATAGGCATGCATATAAAGAATCTCGATAAGCGATTTGTAAACTTGTTTCTAATTGGTCAATTCATTTATAGATTCCAACTTCCATAATGCATTGAGTATTGCGTAACAGTACATTCCCCTTCGCCTTCCGGTATAAATGTAAAAATTTCATATTCTTATCTGCCGAGTGATCTTGATTTTTTTAAAGATTTAAATTATCACCCCATCTCAATATGAGTGACATTGATGACGATACTTATAATAGAGCTGAATGCAGTACCCCTAAGAAGAAACAAAAAATGACTGGAATAAAACGTGAAAGGAAAATAGCATCACATATATTCAAGGTCAAAAGATTTTCTTCATGGCTGCAAGTGAGTAAATATGACGGTAACAGAGGATTCTTTAAATCGTGGAGTGTTGAAATATCAGGTGCCTTCACACACATAGAAAGACACGAAACCTCGGAAAAGCATAAAAAAACATAAGAGTAATAAAAACTTCCGCAAAGCTAACTGATTTTATAACTTCACAGCATTCTTCTCAGAATCAGAAGGTTGTAGCTGCTGAGCTTAAACATTGTGCATTCACTGGTGAACACAATTTGCCTATTGCTCTTTTAGACCATTTGGAAGGTCTTATTACCAATGTATGCCCCGATTCGAATATTGCTAAAGATATAAAGTGCGCAAGAACCAAAGGGACAAGTATTTTTTCCAATGTGATTGGTCGTGATGCTTTGAATAATCTATTGTCAAGGATAAAAACAACAAAATTTTCACTTATAATTGATGAAACAACCGAAGTATCTACACTGAAAATTGTTTTGGCTGTCAGTGTCGTGGTATGACATTATATTACATCAATACCATATTATATCTATGGGGAGGGACCAATAACTTAGAGGTGAACCGAAAAGGGACGGAACACCACTAGTTTAGACGGCCTGAGTAGCGAGAAAGAGTGCAACGAGATCAGGTAAATTATGGGCAATGGCAAAGCTCAAGGTTATTTAAAGAGGCATGTACAAAAATATAATTTTATTTACATAAAAATAATGAGAGAATTGACGGGGAAAATTACATCAGATGAACGAGGGGGGTGACTGTAGTTATGAATCACACTATGAAGTTAAAATACTTGTGTTACGGGAGGAGACTATTCAAGTGGGGAGAATCAACGCAAATGGGTTCCTGAAGGGGAAGTGGGGTTGGCTTACGGAAGATTCCGGGTGAGACGACAGGGTAAGGCCTTACGGATGTCTTCTGCACCTGAGGCGAGGCCACTCGAAGCTTCTGAGTGGGATGGTATAGTGATGATGGTTCTCCCCAAAAAGGGGTTGGGGGGTTAACTCCCGGTCCAGGGGAGAGTATTTCGGCCACCCTAAAACGATGGGCGAACGAGGAGGGCTTCGACAGGAGTTGACGAGAGAAGTCGGAAAAATCACTCGGTAGCGATCGTTAAATGGTATTACCTCACTGGCTGGGGCTAATTCCAATACACAAAAATAGTTCAGCTGTCACTTTGCTTTGTTGTTAGCACCTGACTTGGAACTAGGGGAATTTTCTTGTGGTTCGGGCGAGACTTCTCAACTCTGTGTCGGTTTCATGGGAAACGAACAATATATATGTCTGAGGCTCTTCCCGCGGGGGGAGGGGGGACGTAGTGGGAAACAGCTCTACTCTCGAATGACCTCGAATCTTCTTGGCGAGGGCATTCTAGCCCGTGTAAAGGTGAAAAGTGGTGGACGTAGTTCGAGGCTACCGCTTGTGGAAGAGGAAGGGGGGTCGGCTTACCAATTTAAGCCTAGCAGAATCTTCTCCAGCACATGGAACATCCAGGCTGGAAAAGAAATTCCGCGTGGAATTTCCTCACAGTAAGGTATTATGATGAAGAAATTAAGAAAACTGTGGACAAATTTCTGACCCTAATATAAATCAAAGATGCAAGTGCTATTGGCATGTATAGTGTTATAATAAAGTTTTTTGATGAACATGTAATTCCTTTTGAAAACCTAATCGGTTTTGCTAGTGATAATGCCAGTGTGGTAATGGGAACAAGGGTGGGCTTCAAAGACTACTTAAAGAGAAAAATCCTGATTTATTTGTGCAACCATGTGTGTGTCATTCTATACAACTGTCTGCTTCCGAAACCTGTCTTGAATTGCCTCGCCAACTAGAGGAGTTAGTAAGAAATATTACTTCATACATTAGCAATAGCCCAAAGCGCTTATCGGAATATCAAGAATTTCAAAGTCTTGCAAAAATTGGCCAGCGTAAGATTCTTCATCTTAGCTCTACAAGATATGGCTATCTTTGGAAAATGTAGTTAAACGAATATTGGATCAATGGCCAGCACTTTTGTTATTTTTAACCACAGCTAGTTTTGAGGATGAGATTCCAATGGCTACGAAAATATTTGAGGAATTGCAGAAGCCAATAACAAAAATGTATTTTGCATATTTAGCCTATATATTGCCATGTGTTATATTAATTTTGAGTTTCAGGCTGAATCATTTAGACTGCACAAATTGAGATATTCTATAACTAGAGGCCTGAAAGCCATTTGGTGCAATTTTATAAAGCAAGAAATTGTAAAAGCCAATGAAATTGAGGACATTGATATTAGCAATTCTGAAAATTACATTAAACTTGAAAATTTTTATTGTGGTGCCATTCCTAAAAGTATTTAGATGCAAAACTCAGAAACCATTAGTGAGGAAGACCTTCAAGAATTTTGAATTAATACATTCAACTTTTATGTGCGTGTTTCGAAAGAAATGATGAATCACTTCCTATCTTCGAATTTGCTTTCTAATTTGAATAAGTTAGAAGCATTAGATCCAACAAATGTTTCCGAAGGGAAACCTACGCCAATCATCCCTTTGGCAATGAAGTTTCCAAATCTTTTAAGTACAGATCAATATGAAGCGAGCAATAGTGAATGGAGAAAACTGACTCATCGGGATAAATTATGTTTCAAAGAAATTGAACCTGAAAAATTTTGGCATCTTATTTCCTTGGAAAAATGCGAAGATAAACCCCACTAGCCTTTGTTAAGTAAATTTATGTTTCACATGTTGCCTTTACCCCACTCTTCAGCAGCTGCAGAAAGAATATTTTCTCTTTTGAATAATATCAAAGTACAAAATCGCTCAAGTTTAAAGATAAGCACAGTAAATGCTTTGATGCATTCCAAGTCAATGCTTCACGAAATCAATTGCACAAAGGGAAGCCCAACAGAAGATCTTTGCAAGAAATTAAGCGAAAAGCATCGATCGGTATGTGCAAAAAAAGGAGGAAGAAAAGGATGAAGATATTACTTTTTAAGCAAAAAAATAAGGTAAATACATTAATTTTTATTCATTAATTATATTTGTCTTTAATATAAATATTACAATATTGGTTACATTTTCACGATTTAGGTTATATTTTGAAATTTTTGGTTACAGTTGTCCCCAAAATTTCGGCAGCACTGCCTCCAAGATGCGTATGAACCATGATTGCGGGAATCTAGTTTTTTTTTTAATTTGCATGTATTAGGTGATGTTTGTGTTCATAAGTCTTTGGTATTGTAGTGCTTTTTTTCAATTGTATCGTAATGGCCAACTAATAAGTGATTAAGTCATAAATCTATGTATAAACATTTTATTCATAAATTTTGTAATAGACATCCCCCATAAAATGGATAAATGGATTACAAAGAAATCTGTGAAAAATGTTTGTACAGAAAATATCGACGCACAACAAATTAGGCCAGTTACTACCACTTCCGAAGAACAAATAACATGTAGGCCTATTGCTACTTCTGGCGAACAGCAAGATTACATTATGGTTACTTCTGTCTCTGATTGGAATATACATATCACATCACCAGACAAAAACACCAAAGTAAAGAAGAAAGTAAGATGTTATATGAATGATTAAGTTAAATAGAGGAGTTAGTAAGAAATAGTTCTTCATACATTAGCAATAGCCCAAAGCGCTTATCGGAATATCAAGAATTTCAAAGTTTTGCTAAAATACACTCATATTAAGAAGAGCCTCGCCCGCTTTGCATATTGTGCCATGCTATAATTGCTAATGATAGCATGAAACCATCAAGATTAAAAAGGCATTTAGAATCCAAACATCCTGGAAAGTCAATAGCATTTTTCAATTGAAATTCTGCAATGCTCAATCTGCCACTTTGCAAAAATCCACTAATGTTAATGGAAAATATTTGAAAGCTTCATTTGAGGTTAGTTACCTAATAGCAAAAGAAAAGAAACCTCACTCCATTGGTGAAACTCTTCTACTTCCTGCTGCTGTAAAAAATGGTTGACAGCAGTCATGGAAAAGAGTATGCTGAGAAATTAAAAGCAAAACGAATGAGTGAAAAAAAGTATCTGAGTGAAATGATAGCTGAAGATTTAAAGAAACAGTTACTGGGGCAAATCAATATGTGTGGAAAGTTTGCTTTGCAATTGGATGAAAGTACTGATATTTTTAACATAGCTCAGCTTCGGTAATGATGAAGAATTGCTTTTCTGAAACTTACTTAAAGCGAAATAAATGCAAGGAGAAGAAATATTCTCAAATGCAATTTATTTTTCATGAGAACAAACTCTCCTGGGCGAATTGTATAAGTACAACTTCAGATGGTGCGGTTGATTTGCCAGGAGTGAAAAAGAGATTTAGAGGTAATGTTACAGAAATAGAACCCCATGTTAAATTATTTCATTTCATCATTCATAGGCAAGCAATTGCAGTAAAGAAGCTAGAGCCAGAGGTACATCAAGTGCAACAAGATGTAATTTCTGTTGTTAATTAACATAAAAGCTAGGCCATTAAAAAATAGAATACTTTGTGATGAAATGGGTAGCAGACATGAAACGCCTTTATATCACACAGAGATTCGCTGCTTATCACGAGGGAAAACACTTAGGAGAGTCATTTAGCAAAAAGATGAACTGAGAATTTCCATTTTAGAAAATTAAAAAGTTCCGAAGTTTGCAGGATTGTTTTTGCAATGAGAAATGATTATTGATTGTACGCTACCTGGCCGATAAATTTGAAAAAAGTAAACATTCTTAACTTCTCACTTCAAGGTAAAGGTGATGTTTTAACTATGAGCGAGAAAATAACTTCCCTTCGGAAGAAACTCGTCCTATGGAGTGACAATTTTGAAAATGAGAATTTAGAGATTTTATTTTGGAAAATGAGATAACTATGCCGGCATCAGAAAGGAATCTTATTCTTACACACTTGAAGAATTTAGAGGCTGAATTTTGTCACCAGTTTGAAAATCTCCCAAATGAGGAACTTAAATGGGTCCTGAACCCATTCACTGAACATATAAACGTCAAACATCTTCCGATCACATTTCAAGGACAACTGATTGACATCAGGGAAGATACAACAACTTTGAGAAGATCGTTTTATGAGAAAACCTTGCAAGTTGGTGGATCGAACTAAAAAAATGAATATCCAGACATGGCTACAACTGCGACCATTTGGATCAACATACCTGTGTGAAGTACCTTTTTCTGTTATGGTTCGTCTTAAAACGAACCAACCAAATAAACTAAACCTAGAACCTGATCTCAGAATTGCAGTGTCCCATCCACTTCAACCAAGATTGTTGGAATTAATGAACCTTTGTCAAGCACATCCTCCTTCGCTTTAAATTATTCAAGTAAGTCTTTTATATTTTGACTCTATCAATACTAACTAAAAAGCAAATACTGAAAAAATGCACACACACACACACACACACACATATATATATATATATATATATATATATATATATATATATATATATATATATATATATATATATATATAATAATAATAATATCGCCCCACTTAGGTATTCTGGCTTGCCGGGTCGGGACCCACACATATCTTGTGGGTTGTTGATTTGTCCCCTCAACTTGCCGAGGGTTGTGTGCAAAGAGTTACTTAGTTCTTTTTTAGTTCTTTTCTTTTCTTTTTGTTATTCTCATTTATACCATTATTTAATGGATCATTGCTATTCACTAATATATTTTAAAATTTATTGCATTATTCTCGTTATTAATATTTTTGTCATTATTGCTATCATTTTTTTTTACTGTTATTTTTCCCTACCAAAGTTTTTCCGTCATTTGCGGAAGTTTTAGTATAGTAGTAGTAGTCGACGCCAATCCTTCCTTGATCCAGGAGGATCCCCGACTGGATAATTTAATCTACATAAAGATCAGTATGATAATCGCTGGTCGGCCCGAGGGCACCAGGAGCGGGTCCCTTTTAGGAGAGGTGCCAGCAAGTATTATGTTTTTCACACCAAACAGCGCGCAGGTGGAACCTTCGTCACCCCGGGGCAGAGGGACCTGTTCCGCGCCAGAGGTATGTGGATATAGATACCCATCGGCAGGATTCCTTGGAACAGTGTGTGTTTTGCTGCGAAGACGGGAGAGGAGAGAAAGCAGTGTTGTCATTGGCTATGTGTGTGATGAGAAAGAAGTGTAAGATCTACCCAGCCCAGTACAGATCTCTTCGTGCGCTGAAGTTTAGATCTATCTACCGACTGGGGGACGCACTGTGCTTACCCCTGTATTTGGGTGGGTAGATCTTAGTATATTTCCGGGTCTAGACTCTTGTCCAGCCCTTTCCGTTTCTGTTTCATTCTATTTTTCGTTTCTGTTACCTTTATTCGTTTCACTTTTTCTGCATCGTCACGGCCCTATGGTTTCGGTATCAAAATGTCTTCATACAGCACCGCATATTTGTTGGTTAATATGATATTCCAAGTCGGCAGGATCTGATAATGATATGATAATGGCGAAAACACGTAACCATACAGTTGGGAAAGAATTTTGATATGCAGATTGCACGAGGACGGTGTAAACCTGGAGTGGGGAACCAGCGGCCTCCGGTGGCATATCAAAATAAATCTTAATTTATCTAAAAACCATGAATTCCAAGGCCAAGCAGTTATAATAATATATAACAGAATATAGCCACTGTTCGAACAAAATAGGTGCTAGCTAATGCTAAAGCATTGCGCCGAATATAAAGTGAACGAAATATAACTACCTTAACCTTAAAAATCATTCACACTCATGTGTACAAAATACAAGTAGACATAAAAATAAAAAAATGAACGCACCTTTATGAATGATGCGTTGATTCTCAAATTCAGTTAAAGCTTTTCCAGAATTCTCCGTACACCTACATTTTTTCAGATATTCACTTATTTATATTTTTATACATGTTAAGGAAGACGCATGGTAATAAATAAGAAAAATTGCCAAGTATACAGTATGTATATATGTCGTCGGTGACGGAACTGAACTGGCTGGCAAAATAGCCTAGAATAGTCTGTTTGCTGGTAACTATAAGACCCATAATGTCAGTTGTTGGCAACTGTAAGTCAGTGATATGATTTCAGTTCTGTTGCACGTGTTTGTGCGTCCATCTATCAATGTGTGCTATTTGCTTTGATTATTTTGTTGTTTTGCTTGTTCCCATTAATAAATAATTTATGTTTTTCAGATTAAATAAATTTCTTCATTTGCCTACCCATCAGGTGTGGGTGGCTTGAGGTGCCGGTGGCTTGAGGTGTAGGTGGTTTGAGGTGTGGGTGGCTTGAGGTGTGGGCAGCCTTCGGGCTGGGCCTTTGTGCAGATAATCATGGAATAATTATTAATGGAAAAGGAAGGAGGACTCTTCTTATTTACTTCGTCGCTCCGGTCCTTCCTATCGAATCCGATTTCGTATAATTTGCCGTTATCTGTACATGTTCCGAATTCCTTTGTTTCAAATTCCGACAACGGTACATGGTTTTCGTTCTGTGTTTCGCTCTGCTATCCACCTTTGTTTGGTGGCCTTGATCGGTCAAGTCTAAATATCTATATATATATATATATATATATATATATATATATATATATATATATATATATATATATATATATATATATATATATATTGTTAAAGACCAGGTTGTATTTTGATTTTATCAATTTATTTTGGAACGTTCCAACTGGCGAATGGAGTTTTTGTATCTGGTTGGAGATTAAAGATCAGTTGAGGAAGATCCATTTTATTTTTTACAACTAACTTGGGCGGCCTTAGAGGGCGGGCATTTGAGTAGACTTAAATCCAACATCCCAAGTGTTTATTAAGATTGAATAGTGCAACGTTTCGTCCTTATGGTCATCTTCTGGCTCTAGAAAAGAGATGAGATATACATATATACTAAATAGGTTTAAGTGTTCAACACCAATAATAATTATAAATACAGGAGACTAAAATACAACGATTTAAGGAAAGGTGTAGGGTAAAATCGAAAAAAAACTGGCTAGTAAAAGCTAAAAAACAACAAAAATCAATACAAAACCAAATTGATCAAATGAGAACCATACCTTGAATCTTTGATATCCAGTGAGAATATGGTGTGGTAGAAAGGTGACGGGAAATATAACAGTTTCGCTAGTAATGGTTGCTTAAAGGATGTTAAATGTAATAGAAGAGGAATCAGAATTGAGTGAGGGAGATAGTGTTTTAATATAAATAGATTCAGAGATACGTAGTGACAGTGGGTTTGAGATGGAGTCCAAAATCTCGAAGTCATTCAGGGATGGAATTGTTTGGCATTTAATCGAGTGCTCTCCTATAGATGAATGTTCTTTTTTATTAAGAACTTTCCCTGTTCTAAGGCTGATGCCCATGTGAGAGAAAAAACGGGCGTGACGGGTACGTAGGGTGCTTCCAACATATCTTCCAGAGGTACACTCTGGACAAGAGTAAAAATAAACTACAACCACTACGTAACTCCTTAGGAGTTTGATCTTTAATTTAAAAAAAAAAAATTCCAATTGTGTGGTTGTTGGAAAAAAACAACTATAAATTCAGTTTGCATAAATAATTTTGTTAATAGTTTAGAGATATCTTTTCTGAAGGTTCGATTCAAAAACCCATCTCAGGAATAACAAGAAATCTACCTTCTTTAGGTGCAGTGATTTCAGGAAAGGGAGGGTAATATATATTATTTAAAAACTGTTTTATTGTCCTTTCAATTAAGAGTGACGGAAAGCTGTTTTTTATCAAGATTGACTTCAAGTTCTGGAACTCATGGTGGATTTGGAGGAAGGATGAGCACAGGGTGAAAGTCCCCTCTGTACAAGAGTCAATGGTAGAAATTTTATATTTAAAATCACAGAAACTATAAAAGTTAATCCCTAACCTTGTAGAAGTCGGTTTTCTATGGATGGAGGTCAAGATATTACCGTTTTCTTTGAAAAAAAAACCGCATCATTTATAAAAGGAAAAATTAAAATCTGGATATCTCAATCTGTTTTCTAGAACCAGAAGATGATCAGTTTTTTTTTATTGAAAATGATGATTCCAAGTACTTTGAAATAAAGTTCGAAAGTACTTGGAATCCTCGTATTAATTTTCCATGTGGGTTTTGTTGCATTTATTGCTTACTCACGCGATACTTTGTGAGTTTTCCACACACATATATATATATTCACATATATATATATATATATATATATATATATATATATATATATATATATATATATGTGAATATGTATCAAGGAAGGAAACTGAATAAAAGGCGGATGGAGTTAGTACTTTCGTCTATTCGAAAGTACTATTCCTGTATTCAAACTCACATTGTGAGTTTGAAAATGTCAAATAGAAGAAAGTACTAACTACACCTGCCTTTTATTCAATCTTCTTCAGGGGTACATATTCATATTTATAGTTATCACGCGCTAACTTTCGTGATAATGCAAATTTTGTTAACGACCATTGTGTATTTTGCCTTAATTAATTTGCTTTGGCAGCTTTCTCTTCTCATATCTTTTTTATTCCATCTTGTAGATGGTGGATCACTTGTCCTGTATTCATCTCTTTTTTTAAATGAATGTGTTTGGTAAAAAACAAACTAAATTGCTGAGCTTTCGATGATCGAATAAGACCGAAAGCTTAGCAATTTAGTTTGTTTTTCTTACAAACACATTCATTTAAAAAAAGAGATGAATACTGGACAAGTGATCCACCATCTACAGGATGGAATGAAAAAGATTTCTAGAAGAAGAGAAAGTTGCCAAAGCAAATTAATTAAGGCACAATACACAATGGTCTTCAACAAAAGTCTACATATATATATATATATATATATATATATATATATATATATATATATATATATATATATATATATATATATATGATATTGAAACCATTGTATATGGGCCATAAGTTTAATTTACGAGACTAGGTTCAGTAAATAGTTTATCATTCCCTCTTCAGTCATATACTGAGAATGCAATTGTTACAAAAGTCTATAAATAGCGTACAGATCAGAAAAAAAAAGAAAAAAACACAAAGAAACACAAAACGGGAGAAAAAGGTCATTAATCCGGGGGTGTAAGTCTAAGATCGTTGACTAAGCTGTTTACGATGAGGTTACGAGAATGGGGGCTGCATTTCAATTACCCATCTGACAAATTAAAATTGGGACTTTCTCCTATTAATACAGATTCTACTATTTTTCTTTTACCGAAATCTTTATAACTATATATGATTTGTACCTTTGAATAGTCAATTTGGTGGTTGAAATTGACTATTCAAAGGCACAAATCATATATAATTGTAAAGATTTCCGTAAAAGAAAAATAGTAGAATCTATATTAATTGGAGAAATCCCCAATTTTAGTTTGTCAGATGGGCAATTGAAATGCAGCCCCATTCTCATAACCTCATGAGAATGGCAATAGGAAATTGTTTGTCCCCTGTACTCGCAAACCTATACATGGAATTCTTCGAATCTAAAATAATTCCCCAAATTAATGAAACCCCTATAGCCTGGATGCGATATGTTGATGACATCCTTTGCCTTTGGCCTAATAATTTAAATATTAATACATTTCTTATTGCCCTCAATAAAATTTACTTTAGAAGTTGAAAAAGATTCCTAGATATTCTAATTCATCGGACAAACCAGTGTTTCAAATATGAAATATATAGAAAACCCACAGCCATAGACTCTTTTATACACTTTTATTCTAACCACCATAATAACATCAAACAAAAGTGTTTTCTCCTCTATGTTTTTGCGTGCCCTTAGAATTGTCTCTCCAGAATACCTAGACAAAGAAGTCGATAGAATATATAAAATAGGGATACATTTGTGCGTCCCTTTGTACTTTTTCGACAATTGTTATAAGTCCGCCAAGCGTTCCTATTATCAAACTAATGTTAATATCCCTAAGTTTCAGGCCAAAAACTTATTAGTTTTACCCTATAACCATATCTTCATTGAATTACCTCGTCTACTTTATTTATAAAGTACCCAGCGGTATAATAATGCTTTGCAAATTTTTTGAGTTATTTGTATCTTATTCAGATTAAATCAAAGCTGGCTTCAAGGTGTCTTCCATACGCTGTACATACTCGTGATTCGAATTCCAAGTTAATCAGTAGGTCCAAACTGAGAAATAAAGGCATCTTAACTAGTGCAGAAGTGCCTAACTGGCTTCAAATAGGAAAAAGATTGCATAAAAAACAACTCCATGAAAGGGATCTAAAGGTTGTCTACGTAGAGCATAGTAAAACCCACTTATGGAATTGCCGTTGGTTTTCACTCCAAAGAGAATGATGCTGAGAACACTTCCCGTAAGAAGTTCTCCTCTTGTCCTACGGACTCGAGGAGCCTTCCTCTCCACACGGGCATGGAAACGATTATCAGGTAACGCGTCCCATCGTCCTGTCAGGAGGGCACAGGGACAGGTAAATACAGGAAACTAAGGTAGTTTTAGTATAGTGTGGTGGGAATTTTTGTACATTAAGGACAACGATTTCGAGCCGTTCACTCGGTTCCGCAAGCTTCTGACCCCTGGAATTGGAGTCGTGTAGTACAGCCAGAGGGGAAATTGACCGTTTTTATCTCCAAGCAAAAGAAAGGTTCTCGGCAACGCGTAAAAACGTGGCAGAACTTCGCTTCATCGACAGCTGGGAAAGGTGTAACTTGCATACTACCGCCTGAAATGGTGTATGGTGATCAAGAGAACGAACGGAGGCATATCATTGGCTTTAAATTGTGGCCCCTATTCTATGCTGATGGGTAATCAAACCTTTATAATTTGGGTGAGTGGAGAGAGTAAATGCATCAAGAAGGTTTCCTGAAGAGAGACATCTAGGAGGGTACAGATGGCATCCCCTTGCCGGTTATGGCAAAATGGGAAGGAAAGTTCTTGAGTGAGAGAAGTACAAATGGACAATTTGTGATGAAATCGGGTGTTGAGAAGGATCGATATAATAAGAAACGAGTAGGTATCAGAATATTTGTGTTTTGGGCAGGTATGAATGTGTAACAAGAATAAATAAGAATAGACTTGGAAAGAAAATAGGCGAGAGTGGGTGTCATGGCGTGAATTGATGGAATACCATGTAAAATGCTTGTTGATTGTGTGCACGAGTGTTTAAGAGACATAGCTAACCTAGGAGCAAGTTCGTGATAATGATGGGTTTAATTCGGATGTTTGTGCGGAGACATACTCTGGGTCTTATGCCTAGGAACGAACCCTGACTATAAGCGATGGTACAGCACAAGCCGCCCCATCGCTATTGAGAACCAATGGAGAGAAAGTGTATTGGGAGCCATCATTTGATATAGCTTAAAAGAGTGAAAGAAGATGAAGACTGTATTGATGTTGATGTGCGCTGACTCAAATTTGTGCGAAGTCAGTTATAGTATTAATTTATAAATGAAAACATCATGGGTTAAGAAGAAAAGAGAGAAATCGTAGTGTTTATTTTTTCCCAGTGGCTATAAAAAATAAGTGAGGAGCGTCAAGACCAAGATCATTAAATTCAGTCTATGAACAACCCCTTCACAACAACGACTTTACTAGAACAGTTTATTGCCCAAAGTCAGTGTACAAAATTAAATAAGATGGGTAGAAAGAAATTTCAACTCTTCTTTTGAATGCAAGATTAAAAAAAAAAATCTGTTTCCTATTTTAATATCCAGGCCTTTCCTTGACAAACCGATTAACTTCTGCTTCGCTCTAGGATCCTGGGTATCTACTGAGTCACGCCATGCCTCTAACCGGAGTGTTTTTCAGCACCCTGGCCGTGGGACTCATATTTATGGTCTGAACCACTGTTTTTAATCCTTTTCCCCGCCCCACCATAGCTTTCTAGAAAAACGTATGCCCCACCGAAAATTTAAAAATATAAGTATTTTTCATTATTGTAAAATTAATTATTGAGTACAAAAGAATCTAACTAACATAATTATTGCCCACAAAAGAGTAAGAGAATCCCTTAAGCTTTGTGAGAATCTTGTGTCTGCAACTTAACACAGATACCGAACAATTTGAAACTAATGAGATAAATCAGATAATGAACCAATTTTTAATATCATTTGATATACCTGATGGTTGTCAATAGCAAAATTATTTAAAAAAAACCCAGATGTATGCTTATTATCCAAAAAATATTCTCGGAATCCATGTCCACGCCCCAAAACAATTTTGCCAGGTCCCACCGATCTAAATGACCCTGATGGCACTGAAATACAAATAATTCCCTCTCCCATCGCAGGACTAAACTCGCTTTTTTATAGGATTAATTCCTAACGTGCACAAATTTCTCGCCGAGATCTGCAATTAAAGTTGTGGATGCAAAATTCTCCTGACGACCTCAGTTATCATGTTCTTGCTGAAAAAGGTCGAAGATTAAACAATGTTCTTTCTCTGGTCTCCAGAAACAGAGGAAGTGTGGATAACCCGGAACCTGGGATTTTAACAATCTAACTCCACCTTCCAGAGTTTAGGTTTTAAAAGGCAACAATAAATGAAATTACTATATGCCATTTTTTTGTGTAAGTTCAACTCTCGATTCATGGATTCTCTTCCCAATCATCCTTCATTGCCGAAGCCACGATAGCTATAATTTCATCGCTTTTATTACCATGGCTTTACACACCATAAAAATCCACAAGATTTCTACAAATACCCACCCAAAATGAGACTAAAAGGAAACGTTATTCGCACTTTAGCCTAATTCACTGTTTTCTTTCTGAGGTCTGTCTCGTACTGGCTCTTAAAACTCCTATAGTTTTGAATGAGGAAATGTCGAAGCCATTTAACTCTGAAATGGGTCAAAAAGGAACGTTTTATGCTTTTTCGCGATACAAAGTGTTAATTACCTGCGAAATTGCCAATCGCGTAAGCCTAGTTGGCGATAGAACTAAATTAATGGCTAGAAGGAATGTAATAAAAAACCCGGGTAAATTCATCACAGTCTTTCGTAAGTACCCCTAAAGAAAGTCACATTTCGCAGGATGGATTCTCTCGCATCGTGAGCTCCAGTAAATGGGCATCCTATCATATCCAAAGCAGCCGTGCGCCGTCTCCAAATGTAAAATGCAGCAGGAACCATTTTGAATCTCACGTAAATATTTTCTTATTTTTTGGCATATTAATGAAGTATTTTTTATTGTATGATACCTTTAGACATAAATGAATTAAAACCCACTTTAGAACTAGAGTGGGCGTATGGAATCTTTTGCGTCGACTTTCCCTCCCAAAACTTAGGCTATTAATTTGGGAAGAATAATTAATAAAAAAGCATAAAAATGGACCTGCAATTGGGCCACTTCAGCATCGCCATAATTAAACAAAGAGAAAAAGTAAATAATCGTATTGACTGAAGAAACTCCTAACCTATTATTAACAAGGTCTGTTCACCCAGCTCGCGTGCTCTCACTTAGTCCATAACCCTATATTTTAAGAACGAGATTTTTTAAGGTGTTTGAATGAAATTTTTTCTTTTAGTTCCGTTGTCACATACCCCCAGCCCCCCAAAAAAAGAGAAGAAGAAGAAAAAAAAGAAGAAGAAGAAGGGTGTTCAGGGTGTTAAAATAAAGAGGCTATAGAGGGGATTAAAAAAGGCGGTTAAGATTAGCAAATAAGGCCGTAGGCCACACCCCGCAAGGGTGCCTGTGTAACCAAGCTCTTCCTTTTAAGGAAGAGAACAGGACTAACCTTGGAAGGACTTTCGCACTTATATCATTCGGAAAATAATGTAAAACAACATAAAGGTTTCAAATTTCGTTAGAATCGGCCGAATAGTTATGATGTTATTGCCGAAACAAAATAATTTCCCAGCTAACCTTGGGAGGACTTTAGCGCAATTATACCATTCAAAATAGAATGTAATACAGCATAAGGGGCTAAAATTTTGCTAGAATCGGCTGAATAGTTACAATGTTATTACCAAAAGAATAAAAAAGAAAAATGGATACCGACTGACCGACCTAGTGAGATATAGTCACACGCGACTAAAAATTGGTAAATTATTTTGGCTCTACCTACTGAGGAAATTGTAACATTTATACCTAGGACAATGTTTTAAACGGTAGCTTAGCTCACAATTCTCACAATACTTTGATATCGGACCTTTCGAAAGCTGTAACATTTTTCAAAGAGATTCAACTAAAATGATAATAAAACGAGAAAAAAACGCTCCTGTTTGGTCCTTATCAAATGGTCGAAACATCCTTAGTCAATGTTTGATTGCCTGCCGTGACCACAACTAAGTCACGCTTCATGAAGGTACCCTCAGGCGAGGATGCCCGTCGCATTCCAAGAACCGTTGCGCAAAACAGTGCTGAACCGCCAGCAGTTTAAAAAGTAACCAAGAAATTACGGGCCCATTCCCGTTGGCTAATAGAACTCCCACCGTTTAACATAAGTATTTAAGAAATTAGAGGGGTTGCAGAAGCTTTTTACATATTGGTGAAACATACCTTTGAGGATTATAGGACCGCTTATATTTATATTTGTTGACATTACATTTTATTAATAGCCCTCAAGTTCTTAAGTTCGTGGCTCGGCGAAAGGATAATATACCTCTATATATGGCGTAATTTGCATAGTATATTTAATTCAGATTTTACTGCATACAGACAAGTTTTAGTTGGTAAGTGAAAGCTTTAACACTCTTGTTTTGGGCCTTCTTTAGTTTATAAATCGAGAAAGGAATATTTTTTTACTCTCGAGGCAACATTACAAGGTTGGCTGAGATGTGCTTTTCAGATAAAACCTTACAGTCATTTCGCTATGGCAAAGCATCCTCTCCCTCTTGTCTTTCTTCCCGAGGGCGAGATCCACTGTCTTCACCAGTCTACGAGATTTCCTTAGGGTTGCCTTAGTTATTTGTAGAGTAACGCATCCTCATAGAGTCATTCGGATTTGATTAGAACCTAAAGTTCCACCTTGGTCAAGCTTATTCCACTCTTATGTCATCTTTCTCAAGCTTTATGCAAAAGATACAAGGCTTATTTTAAACTCCATTGTAATGTGGCGAGAAAACGAGATTGTGTTGTACACAAAAAACAACAACACACAATAAAATTTCCTAGCCGATCTTCCTCCATTCCTTCACATTCCTCTGTGATCGCAGTTCTACACTAGCTGTTTACATTCCTCTAGGTCGTGAATTCGTCGCCATTAACCTTTCGGTCTCAAATCCCAACATCCTCATCTCCACAACTCCCATCTCTTTTTCTTGGTATTTTCTTATTGGCCGATCCTTGCACCATCCTATCACACAGAACACTCGGAACATTTTGTATAATTCTTACACCAGATTAATGTAACCGAGAATTTATTCCGGCATGGTTTAACTGAGGATATATTGCAGCATGGTGTACCCGAAGCATTATTTCAGCTTGGTGTAAACGAGGATTTATTCTGTCTTGGTGTAACCAAGGATTTATTCCAGAATGGTGTACCTAATGATTTATTTCAGCATGGTGTACCCGAGGATTTATTCCAGCATGGTGTACCCGTTGTTTTATTCCATCTTGATGTAACCGAGAATTTATTCCGGCATGGTGTAGCCGAAGATTTACTCCAGCTTGGTGAACCGAGAATTTATTACAGTATGGTGTAAACGAGGATTTGTTACAGAATGGTGTAAACGAGGATTTAATCCAGTTTGATGTAACAGAGGATTTATTCCAGCATGGTGTAACCGAGGGTTTATTCCAGAATGATGTATCCAATGATTGATTTCAGCATGGTGTACCCGAGGATTTATTCCAGCAAGGTGTACCCGAGGATTTATTCCAGGATAGTGTAACCAAGGATTTTTCCAGGATAAGGTGAAGGAGGATTTATTCCAGCATAAGCTTACCGGGGATTTATTCCAGCTTGGTGCAACCGAGTATATATTCCAGCTTGGTTTAACCGAGGATTTATTCCAGCATGGTGTAACTGAAGATTTAATCCAGTTTGATGTAACCGAGGATTTATTCTAGGATGGTGTAATGAAGGATTTATTCCAGGTTGGTGTAACCGAAGGTTTATTCCAGCATGGTGTAACCGATGATTTATTCCATTATGGTGTACCCGAGGATTTATTGCAGCATAGTGTAAACGAGGATTTATTCCAGCTTGGTGTAACAGATGATTTATTCCAGCTTGGTGTAACCGAAAATCTATTCCAGCTTAGTGGAACAGAGGGTTTGTTCCAGCTTGGTGTAAATGAGGATTTATTCTAGCTTGGTGTAACCGAGGATTTATTCATGCTTGGTGTACCCAAGGATTTATTCCAGCTTGATGTAACCGAGGATTTATTTCAGCATGGTGTAAGGGAAGATTTATTCGAGCATTGTGTACCCGAGGATTTATTTCAGCGTCGTGTAAGGGAAGATTTATTCTAGCATAGTGTACCCGAGGATTTATTCCAGCAAGCTGTAACCGAGGATTTATTCTAGCATAAGGTAACCCGAGGATATATGTTCCAGCTTGGAGTAACAAAGCGTTTATTTAGGCTTAGTGTAACCGAGAATTTATTCAAGCATAGTGTAACCGAGGATTTATTTCAGCATGGTGTAAGGGAAGATTTATTCGAGCATTGTGTACCCGAGGATTTATTTCAGCGTCGTGTAAGGGAAGATTTATTCTAGCATAGTGTACCCGAGGATTTATTCCAGCAAGCTGTAACCGAGGATTTATTCTAGCATAAGGTAACCCGAGGATATATGTTCCAGCTTGGAGTAACAAAGCGTTTATTTAGGCTTAGTGTAACCGAGAATTTATTCAAGCATAGTGTAACCGAGGATTTATTACAGCCTGGTGTAACCGAAAATTTATTCCAGCTTGGTGTAACCGAGGATTTATTTTAGCATGTTGTAACAGAGGATTTATTTCAGGTTGGTAAACGAGGATTTATCCAGCATGGTGAACCGAGGATTTTTTCCAGCTTGGTGTAACCTAGGATTAATTCATGCTTGGTGTAACCGAGGATTTATTCATGCATAGTCTAACCGATGATTTATTCCAGCTTATTGTAGTCAAGAATTGATTCCATCTTGGAGTAATCGAGGATTTATTCCATCGTGGTGTAACCGAGGATTTATTCCAGCTTGGTGTAACCGAGGATTTATTCAATCTTTGTGTAACCGAGGATTTATTCCATCATGTTACAACCGAAAATTTATTCCAGTTTGGTAAACCGACGACTTATCCAGCATGGTGAAACCGAGGATTAACTCTAGCTTGGTGTAACCGAGGATTTATTGCAGCTTGGTGTAACCGAGGACTTATTCCAGCTTGGTATAACCGAGGATTTATTCCAGCATGGTATAACCGAAGATTTATTCTAAAATCTTGTGACCAATCGGAAGTTACATACGAGGGGTGGTCAATAAGTTTTGAAATTCGTATATAAGGAAACGAGATATGAGGAAAAGGGTTTTATTATTTTCCAATATAACTACCCTCTACTTCAATGCACTTGCGCCACTTGTCCCTGAAGCTTCGAATTCCCGACAACCAGAAATCTCCCGACTGCTGTTCAATCCACTCCTTGACGGCGAGCTGGACATCTTCATAGTCCCCAAACCAGCGTCCAAGCAGTGCAGCCTTAAACTGGCGGAATAAAAAGTAGTCGCTAGGGAATCCCAGTGATGGACTGTAGGCGGGATGGTTGAGCTCCTCGAATCCGCACTCGCGCAGGGCAGCTTGTGCAACTCTGGCCTTGTGGACTTTGACGACGTTGAAGTCGATCATGGGGAGTGAGGTTTCTAGGGACCGAACGGGCAGAGACCTTGGTCATAGCCAAATTGTTGTGGATGATGTTGATAACACTTCCATGTGATATTCCAAGTTCTCGCTCGATTCCTTCGACCTTCACCCGTCGATTTTCGAGGATCATCCACTCCACACGGGTTACATTGTCCTCGTTGGTCACGTCTAACAGGCGTCCTGGACGGGGGTCATCTTCAAGGGATTCACGACCATGGCGGAATTCCCTATTCCAGCAAGCAATGGTTGCATAGGAAGGGGCGGTGTCGGTGTACACTGTAACCATGCATTCATGGATTTCTTTTGCATTCTTGCCTTCCTTGGTTAAAAATGTGATCACTGCGCAGTGTTCAACCTTCTCCATTGTTGAAAAATTTGTGACTAACGATCTGCGATCAGCTACTGTTTCTTAAATAGACGAGTCAGGAGCGTGGGGCTGCAGGTCGTGACTTGTCATAACTTGTCCTAACACCACCACAAACAGCCATCCCCCTTCCTCTGTTTTGCCCTTTTGATTCGCAAAACTTATTGACCGCCCTTCGTAGGGTCCTGGATACTTAAAATCTTTCACCCTGTTTAATCTCTCATTGGATCGTGGCATTCTATTATTCTGGTCAAAATCATTCAACAAGGAAAATTGTCATACAGGCATTGATGGTATTTCGGCCAATATATAGCAGCGAGTGCTCCGACAGCTAAAATTCTCAATTAATGCAGTTCTGTTTATATCGATTGAATGGATACAGTTACTTGGTTGGCATGGGTGAGGAGCGTCCCCCAGCCGCGCCCGATGCACTATGAAGGAGGTGTTTACTCATTGCTGCACTATGAAGGAGGTGTCTACTCATTGCTGCACCATAAATACTTTATTTCTTCCTATTTGCTTTTAAGCCTCTTTGATTGATTTTATAAATATTTCTATTTTTATTTTCATCATATCCTTGCCCTCATCACTTATAAACAATTCACCTGCAAAAAAATAGCTTTGGGGGAGGTCTTTTCTATAACCATTACTAACCATACATCAATAATAAGTGCAAAGATTTATGGACTTAGGGAGGAACTTTCGTCGAGCCCAATATAATATATAATACTGACTATTTATCTCCTACTACACTACCCACATCCCTAAATCCCTAAAACCTCGAGATAATGAATGCAGGTTGGGAATAGTGTTTAGTGAATGAATATTCGGCCAAATAAAAGAATAATTTGGCTTATTTTAGAATAGCACCTAACAAATTCGCATAAAAGTACAAAGGAAAAAAATATCTGAACAAATGTACACATAAAACCACAAAGAAAAATAATGTAAGATAATAATCTTCAGATGCATATATATATATAAAAAACCCCAACAATTTGGCTTATTCGAACGCGCTTATGTGCCTTTACCGAAAACCACATTCCCTCTCGATCATCATTCAACTCCAGATTAATTCTTTTTCATTTGCTCAGCTGTGAGAAAGATCTTATCTGTTTCATCACCTCGACTACACGCATTGATTAGGTTAACATAAACCAAATCAATCTCTGAAATAAATGATTCAGCTGAGTTGGCATATGGTAAGTTGAAAAAAACCTTGATCTATCTTCCCGTTCCCTTGTTCCACTCAGTTCTTTCCTACTTCTTTTAAACAAATTATTTATCTATTTTCTTTCTCTCCCCTTACATGTTACGAAAACGGGGAAAAGAAAGCTCGAGAAACAATGCCCGGCTTTTGAAATATCTATTTACCCTTTAAGTAAAGGAACAGAAGTGTTCAAATTGACCGCCTTTTAGCGAAAAGGAATGAACGCTCGAGAAAATTAAATGAAACGATCATTGGCTTAGACGGTATAGAAAAAATAGAAAAGACGGATTAATTCCTTGCGTGGTTCCCGAGCGGCAGGTTGAATAGGCCCTCGCTCAATAATTGGTAAAACTGTCCCCGGAGTGCTTCATTACACCCCCACCCAAAAAAAAAGAAACGGCAGGAAGCGCATCCCGCCCATTACACAACTTGAGGTTAAATTAGAGCGTGAATAACCACCTGCTTTAACCCCATACACTAGAGAACCAACACTACCCAAAATGATGGACAGACTCACAGTAATTCGCATGAACGGCAACGGGTGGGACGTAAAAGGTTCCACCTATGGGAATATTATACGACAGAGTGAGCCTTCGGTAATACTCATCTCTGAACAGGGATTGACCGCGCAAATCTTTCAATATAAGGTCATTAGTAAAAATTAGGAACCGTACAACGGCTCTGCAATAGCCGTCAAAAAAGGACTAAAATACAAAACTTTGGAAGACCTAGATGAATCTTACCTTGCCATTGAAAAGCTAGCTAAGATCAAGGCAGACAAAAGGCATGCCGACCTGGTGCTCCGCGATATCATAAAAGCTTTTGGAAAGGTTTGGAAAAGAGTCCTGTAAAATAAGCCTCAACCCCATTCTTGATAGGATTTTATGTGACTACATAATGGAGAGGAGAGCTTACATTCAAATCATGAAACATATTAGCCCAGAATTCTAACTCAAAGCAGGGGTCTCTCAAGGACGGGACTGGTCGTTGCCACGGGGTACTAACCCCCAAGGCGCGGATTATGTGCCCATGCACAATATCTTGAAAATATTTACCTACCGGAGAAGCGTTCTCTTCGCCGGTGATCTGAGGATCCAGACTAAGTGCGTCCTTCCTTCCTTTTTTCTATTCTAGACTCCTTTTTCCCTTTTATCCAATCTCTTCCACTTATTATACAAAAAGAAAACAAAACCAAAAAAAACTACTCCTATCATGTCACTCTTAACCTTTTTTCCCTTTCTATCTACATATAAGGACTAGGCAGCTACCTCATGCGTAAGAAGAGAGGCTTTGGAACCTCTATAAACAACGCCAATCGACGATCACTTGTTGAGAGAGACTAGGACTAGAGGTTTCTTAGGCGTTGGGGCACGATGAATGGGATCAGGATAGTGCCCCGTTAACCCCTTCCCTGGCGCGTAATTATTGACCATTACCAGTGACCGTTGACGGGTGCCTCTGGTAAGATCGGTCCGAGGTGACGGCCCTCTGTTCTCAAGTTGGTTGCCAGGCCAATAAAAAGCCTTGGGTCGAATTTCTTGGTGTGGCGGGATATCCATTGAACGCTGCTCCGAGATCTTGGTCGCCGTGAAGAGAACTAGTAGAAGTTTAGTACGGGGCGTGCTCCGTTGTTTACCTGGTAAGAAATCGATGGCCCCTTCGGGGACCGTCAGTGCTGCTTGGTTGGGAGCCACGGCACGCCGAGGTTCGACGACTCGGTCGGACGAACAGCAGCACATGGAGCGTGCCTTATGAAAGATCCGAAACGTCTCCGATCGATAGGCGGGAGCGACTCACGCGGGGAGAACTCACCAACCCCCTTTTTTAATATTGATTGGTCGCAAAGTTTTGAGAGAGAGAAGGTGTTCAAAATGATATGGAAAAGAGGTCTAGCTGCACTAAAATATACTTGTGCGATATGCCAGAAGGTCAAGTGGTGCGTAGACTTCTCGGAGAGATGTTTTTCGAAATGCCACCCGGGAAGTATATGCACCGACTGCATTCTTAAAGGAAATGACTGAGAGGCAGTGACATACTGCAATGAGCTGAAAGATCTCTTCACAACCTCTGAGGAAAAATCTAGGGCACTGGAAAGTAAACTACAGACCCTAGAAACGGAGCAGGCGCTTTAGATTCGGCATCTCGATGAGAGAATCCTAGAGCTAGCCTCTAAACTAGAGGCCCAGTCAGCTAAAGCTCGAGGCGAAACTCCCACTGACTTGGGTGGTTCCGCCGATGAGACTCCAACTCAAGGAGCTGAAACTGCATTGGCAGTGCCACTTCAGCCATGCGGAGAAACTCTTAAGAGAAAGAAAAAGGAAAAAAAAGAAAAACAATGACCTTAATGCAGCTCACCCCAGTGTGGAGGATTCGAGCGTTACTGGTGCGCAAGGAAAAGTGGAAAGAAAAGAAGAGAAAATGGGAACAGAAGAAAAGACAAATGAAGATCGAAAAAAGGGAAGAATAAGAAAAACAAGAAAAACAAGGGAAATACGGAGACGAAAGAGAAAAGTGATAAGTCTATGGCGAAAGAAAAGAGTGAAGTCAAATGTGCGAGGGTCAACCTTATTGGAGACTCTCAAGCACCTGCCCTGCAACCCCTACTATCAGCACGCCTTTGCACGAGTGTGAAGGTAAGTTGCCTACCAGGAAGGGAAAACCAGCAGATTAGAGTAGAGGTGGACAAATCTCAGATTTCTGAGAACTCAGTCGTTGCCCTAATGGTAAGTGGCAACGACCTCTACCTCAGAGGAGGAAGGATAGACCCCACAGAAAATATTCTCAACACAGTCATGGCTGCTGTGGACGACTGTGGGCTGAAAACACGCAGACTTGTAGTGGTCGGGATGCTCCCGAGATGAGGTCCAACAAGGACCGCTCACTCGAGGAACGTCTCCCTTAATCGATGCCTCGGAGATTTGTGTATGGCGGAGGGGGTCTTTTTTGTGGCCCCTAACCGCACCTTCTATGGTAGAAAAGATCTTTACCAAAGGGATGGAGTACATCTATCCTTTAGAGGAAAGGCCGTACTCTGCAACATGATACAAGATGTCGTGGAACGGACCCTAAGTAGTGTCAGGCCCAGAGTGAAAGCGGACGTACGGCAGTACGCCCGTGTCACTCCTAGAACGACCTTCTCGAAGGTCGCAAAGAGGAGTGGCACCGCTCCAGCAAGCAAGCCAGGATTCCCTGAAAGTTCTTTTGTTCAATGCGAGGTAAATCAGGAATAAGTTTCTTGAGCTTCCTGGCCTCGTAGCAACAGAAGAACCTGAGATTGTGGCCATAACGGAGTCGTGGATAAAAACCTCAAGCAGAGATTTTGAAGGTGAATTGACGATTCCCAGTTACAGCTCTTCCTGAAAGATAAGCCAGACAGAGAGGGTGGCAGTGTGATGTTGTATGTCAAGGATACTCTCAACTCGACGGATTGCAACATCATTTTCAACCATGAACTACTAGAGTTGACGTAGAGATAGGTCCTGCCAAATACAGGACCCTAGTGTTTTATAGACCTCCTGCCCAACTCGTCGAAAGGGACAGATCTGTACCAGCTACTATAAGAACTTGACGAAGACAGAGTGTGAATCGTCTTAGGGGATTTCAACACACAAATTGACTGGGGAACCAGAGAACCCTGTGGCAAGAAGGCAATACTCCTGGAGTTCGCGAACAACGAGTTCCTGACTCAATGGGTGAGAGAGCCAACGAAAGGAGACAATATCCTCGACTTGGTTTTCACCACTGACGATGACATCGTTGAGGATCTCTCTTTTAAGAAGAGCTCGATGGCAGTGACCACCGACTAATTAGATTTGTAGTCAAAGTCGCGAAGGCAAACCCTGCAACTAGTAAATCGAGGAAACTTGATTTGAGAAGAGCAGACTTTGCAGGTCTTTCAAACCATATCTATGAGTCTTCAATGGCGTTTCATCCCTCTGAAATTCCCTCGTCAGTTCAACCAAAGTGGTTTAATTGAGAAATCGGGCAACTGCTTAGGGAGAAGAGAAATGTGTACCGGCAATCGATGATCTTGGGTGACTTTGTCGAATACCGGAGGCTAGCCAGGAGAGTGAAGTCCACTCGGAGTCTGAGGGACTCCGAGTGGCGAGACTTTGTAAACAGAATCCCAAGGTGTTCTTTGGATTTGTAAACAGCCGTAAACCAATCCGTCGAACGATTGGTTCGTTAAGGAATGATGAGATGACATTAAAGCACTTAGATGAATAAAATGCTAACCTCCTCAACGACTACTTCTCCTTAGTGTTTTCTGAAGTGTGTGGTCCTGTCCCCCAGCCAACGGATTCCTACTCAGGGGAAAATGTGAAAGATATGGGATTCACCGAAGGGGAAATAGAAAAAAAGATCACTGACCTAATTACGAATTAGTCACCTGGCCCGGACGGGTTTCTACCTAAAGTGTTGAAAGAAGTGGCGATCAAGTGTCACGACCGAATGCGTTCCTAGAGAGTGGTGTGAAGCGGAGGTGACTCCTATCTTCAAGAAAGGAGACCGTAGCCAACTGTCGAACTACTGACCTATCAGTCTGACTTCTATAGCCGGTAAACTAATGGAAAGCATCATGGTGGACAAAATGACTTGCATTTAGAGTCAAACCTGCTACTGAGGAGTTCCCAGCACGGCTTTCGAAGGCAACGGTCATTCCTGATGAACCTTGTGGATTTCTTCCACTTCGTCTTCAGTGAGCACGATCGGGAAAAGGCGGTGGATGTGGTCTACTTAGACTTTCAGAAGGCCTTTGATAAGGTACCACACCACCGCCTTCTCCGGAAAGTGCGAGCGCTGGGCAGAGACGAAAAAGTGACATGCTGGATAGATAACTGGCTAAGTGGCAGACGGCAACGGATGGTGGTGAATGGACAGGCTTCTGAGTGAGTGCCCATTACTAGCGGGGTGCCTCGAGGTTCTGTCCTGGGACCACTACTATTTATCTCTATGTCAACGACATGGACGGTGATATGGTTACCAAGATTTATAAATTTGCCGACGATACCAAGCTTGGTGTGAATGTTGCAAAGGATGGAAATACTGCCCACCAGCAAGATGATCTTAGGAAGATTGGGGAGTGGTCGGACACGTGGCAAATGCCATTTAACGTGGGGAAATGCAAAGTTATGCATATCGGCCACCGAAATCCCCAATCACCCTATATCCTTAAGGGCACTGCTCATGAATCCACCGACACTAAGAAGGACTTGGGTGTAACAATCACCAGTGACCTTAAGTTCTCGAAACAGTGTATTGAGGTGGAGAAGAAAACCCAAAGGATGTTAGGGTATATAAAGCGACAGTTTGGATATCGGAACAAGGAGATAGTACTCTGTCTGTACAACTCCTTCGTCCGCCTTTACCTGGAGTATGCCGTACAATTTTGGAGTCCTTCATTTCGAAAGGACATCGTGAGATTGGAACGCGCCAAGCCAGGGCAACCAAACTGATTCCCTCTCTCATGCATATGAGTTATAATGATAGACTCAGAGAATTAGATATGTTCTCGCTGGAGACCCGGAGACTACGTGGTCATCTTATCGAAGTGTTTAAAATACTTCAAGGCTTCGACAGACTGGACTACGGGAATATTTTCGAGCTCAGCGAGGGGAGAACAAGAAATCACGGCTACAAACTTGAACTGAAGCGATACCAACGTGATCTGTGTGGGAAATTCTTTACATACAGTATATGTGCTAGTTGGAACGCACTTGCGACGGAAGTTGTCAACAGTGAATCTGTTGACCAGTTCAAGTCAAGCCTAGATGAAGTCTTGCGAAGTCACCGTTAAAATCCTCACGAGTGATCTTCGAGGTTGCCAACGGACACCTTCGAGGATTGCGCCAAAAGTACCCTCCTTGTACGGACCGTAAAGTCTTCTAGGATACTTATTTTCCTTGTTGCTTCTTGTAGCGCGCGCTCCCTCTCTCTCTCTCCCCTCCCTCCCCCTCCCCCCTCCCCCTCCTTCCTGTCCGTTTCTCTCTTCAGGGGTTCCTGAGTGCCGACACAAATCCTTTATAGCAACAGCCTCCATTTCCACTAGAAATGCTAACTGAATCGCTTGAGCCCATATCAATATAAATGCTAAGCATCGTACAGGTACTAACTACATTGCGCCGCCATACTACAAGGTTTATCCAATGCGCGATTTACTGAGGCATTCTAATTATTTGCCCTCAATGAGCGAATCCTCTTCAGAAACACCTATTTGTTAGCTTCATCCGAATCTTCATTCATTTTTCTTTCACTCCATTTTCCGCACGCCAATTTCTGCCCCAATTATAAACGGAGTTTATTATAATTATTTTTATTAATATTATTTTCCTGAAAGTAAGAAGCGAAAAACCAAAGTGTGCATCTAGGCCAGAAAGTTTTTTGAGTCTCTAAATAAAGGGGTGTGATTAGGGGTAGTGAAAATGTGCGAAAGTTAGATAAATCGAGTAGTCTTTAGAGGAAGTACCGGGAGCGCGTGCAATCTACTCAAACTGTACAATCTCCGCAATGAAGGAGTCAGAACGGGAAAGGGGAGAGAGGAACAAGGGTATATACAACCTGACAAAAGAGAGACAAAGACAGGTAGGCAGGAGGATCCGCAGTGAAACAGGCAGGAAGAAGGAAACAGAAGAGAGGAAAACAGAAAAAGAGAGACAGAGAGAATGTTAGAAAGACAGAAGGATCGACAGACAGGAGAGAGAGAAGGGTGAGCTAGCGATGGGCATTCCATGTCGTCTATTTGTTTTATGCATGCGCTAACGAGGCTCTGGTAAGTAAACTCGAGGTTAACGTAAATAAAAGAATGAATTCAATTTTGTTTCTAAAGAGTCCATAAAGGAAAGAAGCCGGAGGAGGAAGGCTACGAACCAGCAGTATAATGAACTGTAGTCCCAAAGGCAGAAATAGAAGGAAAGCCATGGAATTCGTGTGCTGTGATGGCGATTGGGAACTTGTGCCTGAAGGTTGTTGTAATCAAACAATTCCAACTTGATTATGATGTAAGTTAGGAGGAAAGTCAGACGGAACCTTAGTCATTGAAAAGTTACTACACGTCACCAAACTTAATTGTTGACTTAATTGGCGAATTCGTAACTCTATAATACTTTGATACTTACCCCGAATCTTTGTAGGGCAGCAAAGTGCGAATAATTTGCGAACATGGCTACTTTATACAGCGGCTAGTAAATGGCTGTCATGGATGAAGAAACGGTGGGCACCGAGATAAAACCAGCCATAACATACCAGTATGGTGGGGGTGGAAGTATGAAACAAAGTCTTTTTCGGAGAGGTTATCTGAATACCTCAAGAAATGATATCATTTTTTCAATCCCTAATCTAACTTCATTCGGGATCCAAACGAAACTCAACACAACATTATATAAATTATTCACCTCTTGCATCAGAAATGCTATATTGAGTAACTTTATCGACCAAAGTTAAAAATTTCTATTTTTTTACTACACTGCATTCGCTCCGCAAGTTTTAGTTGCTCGCACTCCAGGAGTCAGCGTCTAAGGATTCAGACTTGATCATCTCCTATTTCTTTCCTCTAAGTGAATTAGCAGCACGACGACGGGATATAAAAGAATGTGCACCAATGATCCCGAGCGCCACAAGAGTTCTTCCATATATTATAAATTCATTATTGATAATACAGACATTGATTTTCACTATTTAAAAAAAAAAGAAATAAAAATCCCTTCTGTTTTTCACGCATATTTCCATAGCAACCCTTGAATATCCTCGATTTCATTCAGACTGGGAGGTCAACATTGGGGTTTGTAGAACACAACAAGCGTTTTTCAGATCACAGTCTCAAGTGAACCACTTTCTAGAGGTTTAAATTATCATTTCACTCATGACTGGTGCTATTCAATCGCGAAAGAGAGAAAGAGCAGAAAGATGAAACAAAAAAGAAAAACTAATTAACAAAAAACAAGAGAGAGCCATTTGATGGGTAAAATAAGGAGACTGATAAAACGAATGATAAATAAACGACGAAGGTGAATAGATAGACAGAAATAGGAGTAGGGAAGGGCATTATATATCAATGACCAGGGTAATATGAAGAGCACGGTGAGTCGAAGTTTGAACTTAATTCCATTTAACTGACAGTAATAAATAAAGGAAAGAAGAAAAGAGCAAATGCAAAACTGACTAATCCCAAATTTAATGAAAACCGCGAAGATGAAATCTGTACAAAGAAGGGCCCAAAAGAACGAAAATGAACCTCATTTCGCATGAACCTTTTGCGAAATGAGAATCCCGTTTATTTAGAGATATTCACACTGCCCCTTTCCTCCCACCCCCTCAAATCAACTATACCCTACTTTCCCACTCGTCCAATTCATAGACACGCCTTCTTTTTATGCCAAGACCCTAACCTCCTTTCGATGCATTAAGTATTATCATCATAAACAATGGTTCTCATTCTTGCTTAGCATTAAGGTTGCAGTATAGGTACATCAATCATTTTTACCAACTCTCTTTGAACAGCCTTTGTCTTATGGGTAGTTTTTTCGACTTCAATCGATTTATCAGATCCACCTTTCATGCCATCTTTTCTGCCATCTTTCTTCAAAGTGGACACTAAGATTCAAATGTCCCAAGGGAAAAATTATGGATTCAGGAGCTTTAAATAGATGGTTTTATTCGTATGAATATCCATAGTTAACAATTAAGAACCATAACAGCAAAATGTCATCGTAACTGGCAATATTGTTTCCACAACTCGTGTAACAGGAATGCTCAGTACAAAAACGCACTCTTTGTCGAAAATATTTCTTCCGACATACAGGAATCTTATAATAGATTAAAACTAATTAGTGTTAAGCCTCGCCGTGTATAATATTGTTTCCCAAATAATTATTGTATTTTCTTCTGCTTTTTGTCTGCAACGGTTGGTTAATCGTAAATGTAAATATAGTAATCTATGTCTGGGAAATTCCCCATAGATATCTTCACTTCTTGGTTCGCCCTGCGTGGTTTACGATAAATTTGCTCTTGCCGTAAAGACGCTGTGCTTCTTATAGGATTTAATTTATAATCATTTCCCACGTTTATTAACTGTCGTTGTTATACCTTCGGCATTCGATTGATTGCCTCTTTTTGTAAATATTGGAAGTGTATATACCGAAGCTCTTTTGGCTGTAAGTATTGTACACACGTAAATAAGTAGTGATCATTATAATCTTTAATTTCAAACTCCTATCGCTGCCTCCTAATAATTTCAGGACTGTAAATTGTCCGCTTGGTGTGAAAAATAAGGCAACGAATTATTCTAAGGCCACTTTATTTTACACTTACCTCCACGAACAAAGTGAGAAGTAAGAAACAAGGGGACAAAAATTCTAACTATTAAGAAATAAGGAAGAAAATTACACTAATAAAACCATAGGAGAGATTTTTCTCTTCATTGGAGTCTCTTTAGCTTCTAAGTGGAAGTGAGAGGTTGTGAAATGCTCCATCCTAAACCATGACTGCCAAAACATTTAAAATTCGTCAGCACCTCGCTACAATCCTTTGTTTCCCCCATCGTATTTATGTTCCATCCTTTCTAGAAAATCATTTAAGTACAAAAAAACTAGAAAAGGAATCTCATTTAACTCGAATATAAGACTTGATTAGATTTTGTGGCCCACAACGCCCCCGCCCCCGATACGATTCCATCCCGGTTCTCAGAAAGCGAATTAATTAACTTTGAAGTTGCATTAATCTAACGTTCTCGCCCCATTAAATAGCCCATTTGAAGGAGCAGGGACAAGTCCGTTACTCTCCCTCTATCGTGTTGGAAAAATAACGAATTTTAGGCGTCTACTCGCGAGAAAATCCAAGTAAAGGAAAGGTGAGAGAAGCAAAGGACAACAACGTAAACAATTAGATTAAGAATTAACAACTCAAAAGCATCGATTCTTACCAACTTCCAGAGTTGCAAATTCCATCACTTCATCCCTTCACGATCTATTTCACTTTCCTCCAAAATCAGTTCTAAAGTTAAAACCGTCCCTGTATAGGGGTCAGGGGTCTTTATTATATACGTAAATGATGTATTGATTCGTTCCGTACAATATGGCAATTTACGGGTGACAGAATAACTCGTTAGGAAAGCAACGGGGACGAATACAGGATAAAACTTTTTTTTAGTTTTCAATAAATTTCAAAGTAGAGAAGCAAGATTCTGCATATTTTGGGTAAATAAATCAAAATAATCAACTGCAATGGTTCAACTGGATATTTAAAAAATTATCCTAAGAAAAAAAAAACATATTTCTTGATCGCAAATACTTAAATATTTCCGCGCAGTATGTCAATCTTTTTTCATTGCTCCGTTTGCTCCTACATTTTTAACCTTTCACGAGTAATATGCTCTTTTATACACTCGGTTCTTTTCGTTTCTTGAATTCTTTAATATTACAAATAATAATTAATACACTATGACAATCGTATGACCCCGACAGAAATTAGAGAGGGAGCACAAAAGGGAAGAAACATATCTGAGGAACTAGGTTATAGGGCATTGGGTGATATATGATTTTAAGGTGAGCTAATTCTCAATAGTGTATAGAAGTTTTTGTTTTATTATAGAGCCATCGCCCGACTCCTTACTAGGGCAAAAGTTGCTATAATCACCTTATAGCCAAATTGCTAGGCTAGATTAAAAACAACATAAAAAACAATATGCAAAAAAAAACAAGAACCATAAAAGCATGAACAAGAAGGAAGCACGCTCCACCGTGGTGGGGGTGGGGGCGGGCATTCCCCGGCGCAGGAACATGCGAGAGAGAGTCAAATAAGATGTAGGAGGCCAACATCCTCCAAAAAATCAGATATCCATAAGTCTGTGTACAGGAAACCGTGGGGAGTACAAGGGACAAGCGGTAGTCCTAGACGAGGCGTCGCTCGAAAACAAGACCAAAGAAACGGTGCGAGTCGACCACTTCCACGTCCGAGTCGGGTTGGGGCCGTGGAGGGGGGCAGAAATACACAACCTTAGTCTTGGAAAAGGGAATCCGAAACCTGCGCGCTTCGGGATAGCGAGAGCGCACACCCTGTACCTAGTACTTGCCCTAACCAGCGGGCTTTCGGCCCTCGCAGCAGGTAGGGTCCTCTTGCTATATCCCGCCAGTCGACTATTGCTGATAAGAGGACGAAAGTGCGCCCGGTAACCATGACCTCTTTGGATGGAGGTGCAAGTGTGGAAAGTGGTAGTCAGGTATGTAATAAAGAGAAATAGGGATAGGGAGATTAGCAAGTAGTGTGAGTGATCACCTATTATTATTATACCCCGGTGCTCTGTGATATCAAGATGGCATGCACTCCACCAAGGTACCATGGTCAACGCACCGAACTCGGTGCAGGTGGGAACAGTCCTCCTGGTACGAAGTGCGGGTAGAAAAGGTTGAGGGGATACCCGTAATAATAATAAATAATACTAAAAATAATAATTCATAATATTAATAATGAATAATAATACGAATAATTACTACTAAATAATAATAAGAGTGATCATAACAGTAATAACTAATAATAATAATAATGCCTAATAATTTAAAAAGGTAAATAGTGTTGAGTGGGGGACAAAGAGAAGCGGACCCACAACTTTCCCAGGCTCCATCAGAGAGTTGAAGTCAACCCAGTGCCAGAGGGCCTCCCTAATTAGCACTCAGGACGGGAGGATGTGCAGCTCTTGCAAAAAAAAATAAATGGTTAAGTAAATTATATATATATATATATTATCTAAAATAACTCCCCAAATTTTTTAAAGTTAATAAATGAGAAGTAAAAATGTTCCGAAGTTAGAAAGCACGAGTAGGTAATAGAAGTGATTATTTGAAGTATTATGGCCCTGGAGAGAGCGCAACTCTCTGGACTGTCATTAATTATACACGAGTAGTTATTTAGGTTAATTTATTTATCCTATTTCTCATTTAATGTCATATCACTTTTTAACCTGTTTTAATTAATTTTTATTCCTTTTTAATATAATAGTATGTCAGTACCTGAAGATAAGCGAGTAAGCTCGAAACATTCTAAAATAGAGGAAAATAAACCGGATATTCCTTATCCTTGCCTTCCTCATGAACCTAAAGATCAAGCTACACAATGGAAACCCCTTTGACTACATGTATAGAAAATATGGACAAGATCGCCATCGAAAACTCTGTACTTTCAGCAAATTTCCCTGCAAACTTTGAAAGGTTCAGCTTGATTTTTACTTTCTGTCTACCCTAACTTTATTTACTTTAAACTATACCGAGATTATTTCACCTCGCCTGATTTCTACAAATCATCCCTGGACTAATTACTCAATTATGAGATCCAGTATAAGTTTAGTGCCTTCACCGAATTACAAAAACGCTGTACTGATGCAAGTTCCTAGCTTAAATCTATCGTCTAATTTATAAATTATATTTGCCCTTCGATTCTTATTTTTAAAGATCTGATCTCGTATTCCGATTGTATATCTAAAGTCCATGAACGTAAATTATGCAGAATAGGCCTCTTCTCCCCTAAATTTAACTTTCCCCGAGGAAGTTATAGAAAAAAAAAAAATTCTTCCTGTATCTATCCTCTCGTGTGAGAAGGTAGCATATCCTCATTTTTGTTGCTTTGAGAATTTCATCTCCGACCATAAGGATCAAGGATATCCCAATATTCGGGGGATTACAAGAAATTGGTATCGTGCTTCTCAAACCTTGCGTTCGATTTCTATCACAAATCAAAGAATCTTAAATTTTCATCTTTGATTTTTGGGGGGTGATGATCTAACTCTACTTGGTAATCTTTCCCACAGCAAAAGCATTGCTATTACGAAACCAGATAAAGGCACTGGTGTAGTTCTTATTGAGCGAGAAGAATACAATAGTAGGAGGAATTTAATACTTAGTGACCTTGACAAATTCTGTATTGTAGACGGACCGTTTCATAAATTAATTACGAGACTTGAAGATATAAAGTGAATATTTTCTCTTTCCCACCTCAAAGCTATGAACGCAATTAATTCTTCTGAGTACAATGCCCTCTACACTACTGGCTTGAGACTAGGTCACCTATACGGTCTCCCGAAAACTCATAAGCTTGATGTTCCTTTAAGGCCTATTTTGGCCTCGTATATGTTGCCCTTATATAAACTAGCTAAATTTATTGTTAAAATTCTTTCACCATATACGTTGATAGTCAATATTCAATAAAAAATAGCTGCACTTTTATGAATCAACTAAAAAATTTCAACCTGTTCTGTGACAAAGTTTTTGCAAGTTAAGACGTAAGCTCTCTTTCATGAAGGTACCTGTGGCGAAACTATAGATCATATCTTAAAAGGTATCTTCGAAGCCTCTGGATACTTTCAAAATATTACCCTACCATGTTTTAAACAATTTTTTCGAACTATTTACCAACAGAAATATGGTGTTGCTATGGGCTTCCCATTTGGCCCTTTAGCTACAAAGTCTTTTATGTCACTCTTGGAAAATAAAATGATAAGGGAATGTCCAAAAGAATTCCACCTAAATTTTACCGCTGATTTGTTGACGATTGTTTCAGTATTTTTGATAACATTACGCAAGCAGAAATTCCACCAATATAACCAATTCACTTTAACCCTAACATACAATTCACTATGAAAGTCGAATCAAATTCATTCCTCCCATTTTAGATATAAATATTGAAAAGTAATTTCTTCTCATTCTGTGATATGTCTTTCAAAAGAAATGCTATTAGCACTCTACTCTATCGAGTAGAGTGCTTTGTACATACGCACAATGAGTTTCTCTTCTTAAAGAACATCATTTTTTAATAATAGCTTCCTTCTTCCATTAATAGACAAACAAATTTCCAAATTTATGTCACGAGCATTAGCCCCCCGGCCTGCTTATATGACGTCCGTAAATATAAAAAATATTTTTTTAGTCCCCGACATGGAACCTTTAAAATCAGAATTCAAAAGGAGAGTCACATTATTTAACAATAAAACAATTTCTTTTTTTCTCACCCAAAGATAAACTTCCCCGAGAGTTGAGCAGTAGTGTTGTCTACCTATTCACTTGTCCGGGGTGTCTCCACGGAACATATATAGGCAGCACTACTAGTTCACTCCGGGTGAGGTTTTGTTCTCACATGGAAATAAGCCACCTAACTGGTAAAACTTTGGTTAAGAAAAAGAGACTTCGGCTATACTGCCCCATGTAAGACTGACATCTCTCTCTCAATGATTTTAAAATAATTGATCTCCCTTAAAACGAAACTTCCCTCCGTATTCTAGAATCAATCCTTATTAAAAATAAGCACCCTTCCCTTGAACACGATTCTATTTCAGTTCTCCTTCAAATTCTATAACGCAACCACCATCAAATCTGTTCTTGTTAACCTCTTCCCTATTTTCTCTCACTTTAGTTTCGGATCTCATTGACTGATGGTAAGTCTTCAATAGTGAATTGTTCTTTCTCCCCCTTCCTACTCTTTTTACCAAATTAGCTTTTTAGCCAGCTTACATAGTGTCTTTATTTCAAAAAAATAATGTCACATTTCACTTGTCCTATTATATAATATTTTTGTATGTGTGTTCGGTCTTGCCTCACTTTTTTTCGTTTACTTAGGTTACTTTATTTATCCTTTATTTCATTTAATGTCATATAGTTTTTTAACCGTCTTTAAATCATTTTAACTCCTTTTGAATTCTATAGTATGTCAATACCTGAAGATGAGCGAGTAAGCTCAAAAGATTGTAAATTAAAGGAAAATTAGCCGGATCTTCCTTATCCTTAAGGGCTTTCCAGATGAAACTAAAGATCAGGTCCACAATGGCGATACATTTGAATATATATATTGAGGATAAATCCCAGAGCCACGAGAAACGGGTGTAGCATCTTTTAATTTTTCACTACGTTTCGAAAACTACAAGTTTTCATCTTCAGCCTAGAATAAGTTTACAAAGTTAATATGTATGAAGAAAACTTGAAAAGGCCAACAAGACATTATTTTAAAGGTGACCAATTATAAAATATCAGTAAAATGTACTATAAGTTAAAATTTTTGTTATTAAATATGACTTAGCAAGAGTTAAATTTGCTTTAAAACTGACTCAAAAATTAGTTAATAAATTTAAGGATTATTACAGAAATTAATTAAAAACTCTAAGAGAAATTGACCTGACATTATTTAAAGATAGTAAATTTAAACTTTGTTTTTAATTTTGTAAACCCTGTAAGAGTTAAAAAAACATTTAATATAAAAACGGTAATTTGGGTACTTACTAAAGTGGATCCATCCTAGAGAGTGAATGGGGGGTTTAACAAGGGGCTGGTATTTATAGGTTACAGTGACGCTTGGTTTGTTAAAAAAACAAACCAACTAACAAACTGTAGTTAAAATTAGTTAATTAATAAAGATATTGCACTTAAATCTTCATTGAGTGTAGGTTGGTAGTGTTTGATATATAAAGATTCGAGGGTTCTTAGGCAATGTTGGTTGTTGTTAAAGGCTAATACTTAAAAATTATCAAAATAAATGTCAGTTTTACAGCTTATGGTGTGTTCCCTAATAGATGACTTTTCCTTTTTATTTAATATTTTGTTTGTGCGCCAACTAATCCCCATATAAGCAGAGAACCTAGCTCCTAGAGACCTAACAGTGCTGCCAATGTAAGAGGCTCCAGTACAACTGGGACATTTAAATAAATAAACATTATCACTGCGGAACTCCAAAGAGATAGGATCTTTACTGTTAAAGAAACTTCCTATCGATAGTTTGTTTATAAAAACTATTTTGGGGTTGATTTGGGGAAAATATCTTTTAAAAATAAATAGGATTTTTCTTTTAAAAGTATCGTTTAAAAAACCCATCTCTGAAATTAGTAAATATATGGGCATTTTAGGAACTTCTATGCAGGGTTGAGGAGGGTCAATGAGATTATCAAATAGCTTTTTTAAAACTCTATCATATAGGTCAGAGGGAAATAATTTTTTTAGAAAATACTTCCTAAGAAAAATAAATTCATTATGGATTGATTGGTAAGTGGATGATAGCGAGAAACTTCTATGTATTAAAGTTTTTACTGTGGATATTTTGTATCTGAAATCACAAAAACTAAAGTAGTTCAAACCTAGTCCTGTGAAAGCTTTTTTTTTCGGTAAATGGTTGTTTGAATTTTTCGTTGGTCATTATCTCGGTTGATTAAAGGTGAAGAAAGGGCATCTTATCCTTTGACTCTACTTCCATGGTGAATTTAATGTTGGGGTGTAAAGTGTTCAAAAAATTCAAGAAAAGTTGGCTATGTGCCGGATTATTAAAAATTGCCAAGGAATCATCAACAAAACGGCGGTAGAAGGAGGGTTTGTAATATAAATTAGTGGAAAACATTTGATCTTCGAGATGTGCCATAAAAAAGTCAGCTGCAAGTGGTCCCATTGGAGAACCCATTGCAAGACCATCGATCTGGCAGTAAACTTTATTATTAAACGTGAACCAAGATTGAGAAAGACTTAATTCCAGTGCCTTTTTTAATTGGCTTCGTGGAAATCCATGAAAAGTATTTTGGGAATGGAATACCTTATTTAATATTAAACTGATTGTATAGTTTAGGAGAATGTTAGTAAATAAAGATTCAACATCATAACTCACCATATATTCATCGTTAACTTTGCTGAGTAATTCCTCTTTAAACTTATAGGATTTTTGTATGGAGAACTGATTTTTAGATAAAGGGCAAAGTATTTTAACTAGATATTTAGCCAGTTTGTATGATAGTAAAGAATAAGAGGCAAGTATGGGTCTCAAAGGGACTCCTTCTTTGTGTATTTTAGGTAGAAAATACATGGATGCTAAATAACTGGAAGATACAAATAATTCATTATATGTATCTTTAGGAATAATTGATGCATGCTTAAGTTGTGTTAAGGAACGATTAACTTTATCTTCGAATCGTAGAAGAATAGTTTTAGGTAAATCATTTATAGGTTTATACCACGTCAAGCGAATGACGATTTGCTTTCTGTGACCAGCTTAGCCTTTTCTCCTTCCTTCAGATAGCCTGGCTTCTTACCCTACTTCCTGCCTTTCCCTACAAGGTCTACCACAACATTTTCTGGTTGGCCTCTAATTTCACAGGGTAGACACCGAAAAGCTTCCTCTCACCTAACCCTCTCAGTTCGGGGACGAAGGGGGGGGAACGCCCTCTCACCATTAAGCTCGTTTTTAACAACCTACCTAACCCACACCCATAGGTGGGCGTTATCTCGATAACGATATCGGATTATCCGATATTTTTTTCCGCATTATCGATTAATCGGTATCGCTGATACTTTTGGTTCCAAACTAGCAATAATCGATAATTTCAGTTCAGTTTTTGGCTCCAGTTTAGCACAGGAGCGAGCCACGCGCGCCGTAGAGGCAGAAATATGTAGGTCCGAGCTGTGAGGAGGATCCTCAAAACCTTTGAGGATATGAAGGAGAGCCTCACCAGGTAAGAAACTAGAAACAGTATTCAAGTATTCTCACTATTGTACTATAAAATAACGCTATATATAGTTAATAATCAATATTGTATTATAATTTTGGATTTATCGGCTATCGTGCCCACATATTATGCCCACACTCACATCTCCCTCACATACACTTTCTCTCTCCTTTCACGGTCTATCAATTTTACGCCCAGCACAAGGTGGAGCTGCCATGCCGAAGGGATGCCTGGTCATTGGGCGGGAAAAGTGGTCTCAAATGGTAGCAGCTGGCTTTGCTGGCCTCGTATTCACCCCTCGCAGAGCCGGCTACTGCGTCGGGTAATTAGCGTTTACGTCCCGTGAAGTTAACAAGGTCACCCCATGCCCACGAATGAAAATCTAAAAATAACCCTATCTACTTCCCCTGTAACATCGTTGGAGCCGCCTTCGGGCAGCTCCACATCAGAAAAGGAGGTCCTCCCCTGTGCTTTCTCAGGGGCCCCTCTAAACTTCTTTTACCGGAGAGGAGGCTTACTCTTGTCCTAGGCCTACAGGTGCAGGAGACTCCCATCATCCCTTTCTATGGAGGCGCCTTTGGATGACTCCATCTGTTCTACAGCAGCAGTCGCTCCTCCTTTGAATTCACAGAGGATTGCTCTTTAAGCGGCCTATAATTGATCGGTCGCGGTAAGAGTGGCTCGATAGGGCAAACCCCTATAGGCGGACAAAGGATAACAGGGCCCATAGTACCGTGCTCCTTAATGTCCTGCTTGCATGCGTGACTAGTTCACAGGGGGTCAGTGTACCTGCTTCCCTCTCTTCACCTACGGATGCCCCTATTCAAGCTTGTCCTCAGATCGTTCGATCCTCCGTGAATTCACAAGGAGAGGAGGGACCTCCTTTCCAGGCTAGTGCCCCTTTGACAGCCAAGACCTTTTTCCAATTCAGAGAAGGATCTTGCTGAGGCCGATCCAACCGGCCTAAAGGCTCATTCCGACGGAGAGAAGCTGGAATGAACTTCCTCTACCAAAAAGAAAAGAAACCGTAAGACTAAAAAGACTAAAGGCTCCTCTTCTCCCGTGAGAGCCACGGGGACGGACTAATCCACTGCCGTTTTGGTAAGCGATCAAGCCAAGATTGGCACATCCAGCCCCGTTGCTCCTCCGTGTAGGGCAGTCCCAGACAAATACCAAAATTACAAATGCGCAGAGCGGAGCATCGATTACGTCGTGGCCACTCATTCAGAGGCTACCTGGCGGTTTCGAGCCCGCTGACTTCAAACGCTTTCTGGTTATTCGCTCCCCTGATGGTGACATGTTGGCCAAGGGCAACATCATCCAACAGAGGAGAGCTCTAGCAAGCCTAAGGTGACCCGTTTTTAGAATGGGGGCATAGTGGCGAATGCGTCGAATTACTCCAAGGCGGCCATGATGAGTGTCCTTCGGACACTTGAATGCACGTCGTTGAGTGTGGCGCCGCACTCTACCATAAACTTGGTGAAAGGAGTGGTTTATAGCAGGGAACTCGTTGACTACTCTATATATGACATCACCTTAGAGCTATCAAAGTCGAAAGTGTGATGAGAAAACAGAGAGGGGCCTCGAGACACACCCCTACACTCTTCGTCACGTTCGACTGTGACAAGTTTCCAGAGTTGGTGCGTGCTGGTTGGTATTGCCACTGCGTGAAGGCATTCATGACACTGAAGTTAAAGTGCTAATACTGTCACCGCTTCGGCCATACAAATCGCTTCTGAAGACGTGCAAGTCGGCGTTACCGGAAGTCTGTGTAAGTTGCTCCAAGGCCGCAAACGATAAGTGAACCCTTTGTTCCGCCAGCTCGACCAGCTGAGCACCAGTGGCGTGCGGTGACTTTTGAAGATGGGGCAATTCAAGTTTTACAAAAATAAATATGTTGTTCATTAAAAATAACTATAAAATTGTAAGCTACTCACTTTATTTAAATGTTAATTTTTTTAAATGTTATTTTTAAAAACTTTATTTAAATTTTAAAATATCTTCTGTAGGTATGCCTAACCAGCTAGCCAAGATGTTCTATCATATTGACCTACATTGTATTTGAAAGTGCAACATTGTTTTGGATGACATCTAGTGTTGGCGTATGCCTACATGTTTTAATAATAGTCTCTCGCTTTCATTATAAGTCATTGTACTGAACTTCCTTTTTAATATTTTTTTAATAATGCAATCGCATTTTCTCCCAGCTTCATTTGCATCCATTTTGTTTAAAAGTGATTTATCACTTAAAAAAATTAATAAACCTTGCGCGATGCTTATCTAAACACTGCCTCAGGGCTACTGATCTCAAAGATTCGAAGATACCTATGGTAGGCCCGCCAAAGTTCCGGAAATACTAACAAAATGTTTAAGATATAGCAGCTTAACCATACTAGAGTTTTCTTTATTTAGCTTCTTTATTTATTAGAACTAGGATTTAAATATAACCTAAAAAGATGTTTAAGCTTCAGAGCATAATAATAGTTACGTCAATGTTGCTTTTCTTAGATTCTGGCAACTGTAAAAGTTGCCAGATGCAAGTAGATTACTGCACCCTATAAAAGTATACACCATAGGGTACTTACCCTTTGGTGTATAAGAGTATAGGCAAGCATAAATCCGAGAATTAAATTGATTCTGCTGCCATATTAATTGTTGGCATGTAATTTATTTTTCCTTACTTTTTAAATAGAAAAAGCATTGCTTCCATTGACTGCACGCCACCATTGAGCACCTATACTGAGAACAACCTTCAGAAGGGTTCTAAATTAGCCCGGAAATCACCTTTTTCGTAGGTTTCGAGAGGCCAGGAGCAAAGGGTGACTCTTTTAAAATTTAGGCTTAAGACGTCCAAGGGAGCGCCGGGCGCGCTAAAACCAAGTCTTAAACCTTGCGAAATGAGAGGCAATCCGTCACGTGAACGACTAGGATTTCTTTTTCCAGGAGATACGCACCACATTGCTTCGAAGAAGCGCGCTGTGGCTCTCCGAAATTGACATACTTAACCGTACACGATAGGAATTTATCATGTGTAGCCGTGGATCAACTTACACAGACTTCGGGTAAACCCAAATTCGCATGCCTATACGAAGAGGGGGCAGTAGTAGCAACTCCGCGCCAGTGTCACGAATGCCTTCACGCCGTAGCGATGCCGACCGGCACGCACTGACTCAGGAAGACTGTCATGGTCAAACGAGACGAAGAGTGTAAGGGTGGGTCTCGATGCCCCTCTCAGTTTTATCATCACACGTTTTACCTTGACCACCCCATGGTCGGCTAGCAATCATGTAATGTCTTATGTGGAGTAGTACACGAGTTCCCTCGCGTAGACCACTTCTTTAATGAAGTTCGTGGTAGAGTGTAGAGTCACACTCACTGGCGTGCTATTATGTGTCGGAGGAACAGTAATTATGGCCGCCTCTAAGAGGTCGGGCGCATTCGCAAAAAGTCTACCATCCCAGAAACGAGGCACCTTCGTCTCTACCAATCACGATAGCTAATGCGTTTGAGGCCAGCGCGCTCAATACGGCAGGTAGTCTCTCAATGAGGTGCCCTGGCGTAATCGAAGCTCTGCTCTGCGCACTTGTGACTTTGACCTTGGTTTTGGAACCCTACCCGAGGGCGCCTCGGGGCCGGACGTTCCGTCCTAGGCCTGGTCACCTGCCGAAGCGGCAGTGGACACATCTATTCCCGGATCCCCGCAGAGGGAGAGAAACCTTTAGACCTCTTAGTCTCTTTCTTTCTACTTTTTTGGGGGGAAAGAAGGGTAATGAATGAACCTGCTTTCTTCTAACACCGGAAGAAGGCCCTAAGGCGGATGGACTGCCCTTAGCAAGATCCTTCTGCAAGATAGATAAGGTCTTAGCTGTCGAAGGGGCAGCAGCCGGTGGAGGAGGGCTTTCCTCTCCTTGTGAGTGCTCGAGAGTCCAAACCTTCTGATGAGAAGCTTTCATTGGAGCGGACTCAGGTTCGCTTTTTGGCACCGAACTCGGGTTCGACCCCATATAAGATCCTGCTGTCCTATGCTGGGTCACCTCCGAGAACATGTCCATCTCATGGGGGTCTCCATGCATGTGGCCATCCTCTCCAAGGCATCAGGGATCCTATTCGAGGTATTTTCTAGATTCAAGTCTCTGGCCGGCGAAATGACTTCCATGGGGGAAGAGAGGGAGGGGGGCAGTCACGCCCCAAACCCGCAACACTACATGGGGCATGGCCCAACGCGCCCGGCTTTCCATTAGCCCCTTAAGGGGGTTGGCCCTAAAGTCGCTGTCACCGTAAGCGGTTGATTTGGGCGCCTGCCTAATCTCTTACAAGTCTACTGTAATAGAATAGGGTGGATTCCTAAATGGGGTTAAGGGAACCCCCACACCCGTAGGCCTAGGAGAGGATCAAAGTAAAAAAAAAATAACAACAGAAAAAGGGGGAAGTTAAGAGAAAGGTCTCCATAAGTTCAGAAATTCCAGATTGTGATCATTTACACAAAATCACTCCACAGGTCGAATGTTGATGGTCTTAATACTCTTAATAAATATTTATAATGCATAATAATAAATATTAGTATATCATAATACTAAATACTACTAATAATATAAAAATCGTACTAAATAATAATAATTATAAATAATAATAATAAATAATCAAATACATGATAATATATCATAATGCTACTAATAAATAATATACAAATTAATACTAAAGAATAAAAATGATACTAATAATAATAATAATAATAATAAGGTAAACTAGTCGTGAGAGAAAACAAGGGGCAAGGGCACCAACTACTTTCCCAGGCCCCCTCGGAGAGTTCAAGGCGACCCTGTGCCAGAGAGGGCTTTCCTGATTTGCACTCAGGCTGGGAGGACCTGCCCCTCCTCCGGGTACCCAGTGTTTACAGGGTACACAGGGTACCCTTCTGTTTGGTCAAATATAAACTAATAGGATATAGACGACTGATAATATCGGGCAATAAGGAGTGTAGTAGAACAATTTTTAGAGTTCAGGTAGTTTGTAACTAATTGATAAAACAATGGTTCCTGAAGTCGTGAGATGGCCATTGTTGACGAAGGAAGGGATAGAAAACTCTCCTTAGCAAATTTTGTGGGTGGTGAAGAGTTCGAATCCCTCGTTCTCCCCTACCCCTCGATGCCTAAAGACTGTAAAAGAGACGTCTATGTACCTTTCCCGATCCATACTGGCTGCACCTTGAAACGTCGGAATAACCTTTTAAAATGTTATTGCCTTTTACCACTATCTCGACCGAGGAAGTCTAGCTATTTTTAATTGACAGAAAAAAATGAACCAATCATCGCTTCCATTATAAATGGAAGCTTGAGGTAAAAATAATGCGAATTTTCTCCATTACCTTTATCGGAGAGCCACCACAAATTAATAACAGTCAGATTCGAAAATCATAAATATTTTCCAGTAATTATTCAAATGGTCATTCGTTATTTCACCTATTTTGTTGTGCTGAAGAAAAGTAAATAGAATCTTAAACAATATTATGTGACAAGTAGAATAGAAACTTAATTCTGAGGAATAGATATATGACTCCTTTAGCTATTTTCACAGAATCATGAGTTCTTAAATTATAATTTAAGACGTTTTTGACAACGAAAAGAGTAAAATTCAGGCAACGAAGTCATCTAATATGTATTACTTGAACTGCTTTCTTTTGTCAATTTTGAAGCGAGTTATTAGTTTTAATCTTTAATAAAAAAAATGTTTTAATTTACTAAGTGAGAATAATGGTAAAGTCCTTCAAGAATGAATGTGAATATATCTAAATTAAATTACCAGCCCTCTCTGATCATCCATTGACTAAATTATGTCACTAAAAGCAGAGTTACAGCCATGGGTTGTGACTCCTTTTTGTATATGGACTCCTGATGAAGAACCATATGTGTATGCTATATGGATATTAGGCTTCCATCAGAAGCCAGTCACTTTCGAAACCTGTCTCCTAAGTAAATAAATCTATAAGTATATAGTTTTATAAAAAGAAAATTCCGTAAACTGCGTCTTCCTATCGGTTCAATAGTTGATGTTTATCTTTTTATCATCATTGATATGATTAAGAGTTAATTATAGTTAAAACCCCTTCCTATCTCCGAGTCTAATAACCTGGCTCTTCTTCGTAAATTTCGAAATTCTGCCACTTTTGCATGAAGGCACTTTTTGAGTGATCTTTAAAACGGGACATAAAATCCTATCAGATGGCCAAAATGTAAGAGGTCGTGATTTAACTATTACTCTATTTTTTTTGTAGTCCATCTGGCGACTGCCTACTTGGGCATAAGTCACCGTACACCACACGGCCTACTACTAAGCTATATAAGAAAACAAATAACAGAGAACAAATAATATGTAACTAACAAATAACAACGATAAAAAATAACGAGAAAAAGCAAGAGGACAAGAAGGAAGCATGCTTCGGCGGCGGGGATAGGCCCGCCTCTCCTGGGCGCAGGAGCATGCGACCTACAAAAAGAAGCAAGAAAAAAGGTCAAATATAGGGGAGAAGGCTGGCATACTCCAAAAGTCATAGATTCCATAAGTTAATGTGCACGAACCTGTCCCGAGTACAAGGGATAAGCGGTAGCTACCCCGTTCGTCCCGGTACCTGGACAGGTAACGTGCGCGAAGATCGCCCAGACTGGGACATTCAACAAAAATGTACCGAACAGTCTGGGGGACAACGCAGTCTTCACAATAGGCCGCAGGCGAGCCCTCCATCAAATGGCGGTGCGTCCCGCGAGTGTTTCTAATTCGGAGACGACACAAAGCAACCTGAAGCCTTCGCGGCATTGGGGGGTAGGTCCATGGGAACAGTCGCGGCACAATGGCATGCAACTTAAGTTCCCTTCGACCGTCTCCCATCTTCTTTGCCAAGCAGTCCGAAGAGCTGCCCATATTCCTGCCATGTAGTCGGTGTGATGAAGGGCGAAACGCAGGTCCGGTCACCCAGTCCTCGCGGACTCTTTTGCGCCCTCATCGGCGCGTTCATTCCCAGCAATTCCTACATGTCCAGGAACCCAGTAGAAGATAATCTCGACATGCGCCCGGCTCGCGTAAACAGTGGTGTCAGGGATATCGCGAACTAGAGGATGCGGAGATTCGATTGCCCCGAGAGCACTCAGGGCGCTTTGTGAGTAGCTATAGATCAAAATCCGGTCTCCGAACCGGGCACGTCGCGTAATCTCCCGTACCGAGTGGTGTATTGCCACAATCTCGGCCGTGAAGACAGACGCAGCGCCTGGCAGAGCCCCGCTGACTTCAAACAGAGGAGATCTGGCATGGAAGCCGACCACCTCTTGGGACTTGGAGCCATCCGTATATACTGGCACGGCTCCAGCGTGACATGAGGTGTGCTCCAAAAAGTTCGAACGCAATACTCCCGGCGCTGTAGAAGCTTTGGGAGCGGAGGCTTGGCGACAAATAGCCGAAGGTCGGAAGCCACCAGCCCGAGAAAGAGCGAGTAGCATATCCCCAGCATCGACAAGTAGGCTTTGAATGGGGGAAGTGCGAAAGGCACCGGTCGCCAGGCGAAGGCGATCTAGTCGCGAGTGACTCTTCATCTCACTATATCGGTCGGTCGGTCCCCGTTTTGCTTATATTGATTTTGCAATAACATTGTAACTATTGGGCCGATTCTAACGAAATTTGAACCCCATATGTTGTTTTACATTTTCTTTCGAATGATATAATTGCCAAGGTCCTCCCAAGGTTATCCTGCGAATTATTTAGTTTTTGCAATAACATCATAACTATTCGGCCGATTCCAACGAAATTTCAAACCCTCTTATTGTTTAACATTCTCTTTCAAATTATAAAATTGCCAAGGTCCTACCAAGGTTAGTCCATGAATTATTTAAAGTTTTAAAGGTTGTGAATCGGAATAAGTAAGAACACGTAACGTTTTGGTCAGCAGACTTTGTTATTATTTAGACATAGGGAACATAATCCGCAAGTTATGCTATCTATTTTTGAAAAAACACCTGCATATATATATATATATATATATATATATATATATATATATATATATATATATATATTAGGCCGTAGCATCGATAAAAAAATTTCAGCAAATCATCATGCACATTTCAGATTTTGTGCACTGAGTACACAAAGGTGGGAAAGGATTTTTGAGAAATATTGTGCCCCCCCCCGTCTTTTTGAACAAAATTTCACTTTTTAAAATTTTCGAGCCAGAAAGATATACACCATCAGAGTTGTTGGTTTGTTGTTATTAGTGCTTCTAAATACATTAGAATTAAGTTTAAACGGAAGGATAATGTTAAACAAGTGAGGAGTTCAACTTTTATTATCTACCTGATACATACTATTTGTCAACTTATACATTAAAATCATACTTTGTCTTGAAAGATTGCATGAAATCACGGGATTTAAGTACCGCCCAAATGTAGCCATCTCTTGCTTCTTTTCCATAAACCTCGCCAGAAACTTCCGTCACCATTCGCAAACACCTTGATAATGGCATGCAATGCCAATAGAGAGTGGCTCGTCGACAATATTTTGCAGGTCCGCATTAGATAGATGCATTGTAAGTGGTGGTTCATGTAGATCTGTTAGGCTCTAAGCAGTCCTATCTATTTTTGGTGGCCTGAAATCACGTATCTCTTCCTCATATACACAGTTAACTTCTCGGATCTTCTTGATTCTGCAAATATGTAATTTTCTGTTCTTCTGATCAACGTCTGCCAGCACTGCTAAAAGGACGTTCTCAGGATGGGCCCAGTAGGAATTCCTTTGGATTGTTTGCCATGCTATGGCTTTAGTGTCAGGTTGGAGTATTTGCAGGAGATTGATCTGTTCCAGGAGATGTTTAGATCCCTCTGGGCATTTCGAAGAGAATTTGATGTGAAACCAGATGGGCCTATAATGACACACGACAAACTCTCTGAGGAAATACAATTCCTTATTAGGATTTTATGTTGCCACATAAAGTCGACATATTCTGCTGGCAGTGGTGAGCCATCTTGCATGAGATATTGGCCCTGGTTTCATATATAGGAGATAATCGTCAATTATACCACTTCTAATAGCACTGATGATTCTATACTGGTAAGCTTGGTCCCGACTAAGCTTATTCTCATCTACATCTTGCAGAGGAGTTCCTTTAGCAATACATTGAAAGCCATTTGATGATAATGGTAGAGTTTTACATGTGGTTAAGGCTTTACCAAAGTGGTCCTTTACATTGAGTTCCACTTTCTGTTGGACCAATATATTTCCTGCACAGGTGCCTCGAAGGAAGCACATTTAGATGCAAGCTGCAGATGATCCACTGTAAAAGACGATGTAATTAACATTTCAGCCCCCTCGGCGTGGCATTTTCGTGTTCTTTAGACCTTTTAATCAGAGAGATCAACACTCTGGTAGCCTCCTATAACAAAGGTTGACCCAAAGATCGCATTAATTTCTTGTTTTTATACCACCGACTCTTCTTCCACCAATTGGAGCAATTTGTTTTTACATTCTTGATCGGCTGAATTGAAAGACTGGCTATTTTCCAAATCTCAGTAAGGGCCTCGGATACATCAGGAATAACATCTTTGTGCCACTTGTATTTAGTCTTTTACATATTGAATATATCTTCCAACCTGTTGTTTTGTTGGCAGCACATAATGAACAAGTTCTGGAATTGGGGAGCCAAAGACACTATGACTTGTTGATGTTCTAGTTCTTTTAAACATCTTAGCCCTGAAAATAAATAATAGAAAGCCCCGTTAGTATAAAACAGAAATAATACATGTGATGAGTGAATCTATAACATACATTCCAAAAGGTGAAGCCATATCCCTCCATAGGAAATAGTCTGTAAATATCTCGTAAATTCGTCAAAAATTTATTAATTTATAATTTCCTCCGAGTAGTTTACAAACAATGAATTCCTCAATCTAAAATTGCCGTAGTGTATATATATATATATATATATATATATATATATATATATATATATATATATATATATATATATATATATATATATATATATATCAAATAAATACAAGTCGTTAGTGTTGGTTTTGTTTTCTTAATATAGAATACGATCTTCATATTTGAAGAAAGAACCCAAAGAACTGTGATTAATATATATAAAATTAAATTGGCAATTGTGTGTAGAAAGCTTTCCAAGATTTTCTTAAGGGTAACCTCCAAGGAAGAACTAGAATGACCAATAAATGGGAGCTTAACAAAAATTTTAACCAATAAATTTAAACTCTCCAATATTGTCTCTATGCATTTAAATCAAATAAAAATTGAGTTAACTAACATTGAAATAATTCTGGTTAACTGATATGTAAAGGAGACTATCTCACGGTACATAGCCAACATATCGAAATTCAGAAACGTAAATTAGCCCGCTAAGGAATTCCTAATAGTTTAAACCCTCGCGATCCTTCCCGTGTAATATTTAACTTCTCTTCGGAATCTATTTTCCCTCGTCTCAATATACTCCTAGTATTTGGCCTTGAATTTGCTCTCCCCATTTGTAAACTCAATTCCCATAAATACTTTCTCGCCTTTGAGAAACTTACGGCTTCCCCCAAGACCATTGCTAACAATAATAATATAAGCAACTTTGAGCACATAAAAAGCTTCATCCAATCCATTGCATTTAAGTACTTTTTTAACTTAAAATCCTTTAAAAATTTTAGCACAGTTATTAAAAGAACAGACATCAAAGATATAAAAAAAGTTGGCTCAAGACAAGTCTTTAGTAAATTGCCGGCTCGACAAAGGTAACGGTGTAGTAATTTTGAATTAAGTTTACATCTCAAAAATGCACACTATCCTTTCCGATGTTACAAAATTTGTTAAAGTCAAATCATCTATTAAACATATAATGTATAAAACTGAGAATAAAATTAACCGTGTACTATCCAAATTTAAAACTAAACCTTATTGATCCGCAGACATATTCTCGTCTTTTTGCTTCAGGTTCCGCCCCAGGTATTTTGTATGGCCTACCGAAAATACACAAACCATCTAATCCATTGCGACCCATTTATTTGGCTATAAACACACCATCCTATGTCCTAGCAAAATATTTGGTGCCTCTTCTTTCTCCCCTTACAACAAATAAATACACTCTCCACAATTCCTATGACTTACTTGAGCAAATCTCCAGCCTTCCTACTCCTCATAAGTATACCATGGCAAGCTTCGACATTACAAATCTATTCACAAACATTCCTTACAAGAAACTATTGACATTATTTTACATAAAATTCTCACTTCTCAACATTTTCTACAATTTGACCAAGCACGATTTCGTTCTCTTCTTGATTTATCCGTTTCCAATTCCTATTTTCTCTTTAATAACGAACTTTACCTTCAAAAAGAAGGGGTCGGGATGGGACTTCCATAGGTCCAACTTTTGCCAATATCTTCCTTTGTTTCCATGAATCCTCTTGGATCCAAGCTTGCCCTAAAGAATTAGCCCCAGCAATTCATAAGCGATTCATTGACGACTGCATAATCTTGTTTCGTAAAGAACAACATGCATCTAAATTTCTTGAATTCCTTAACAAGCAGCACCCTAAAATACAATTCACAGTGGACATAGAAAACGATGGCTGCCTGTCTTATTTAGACATCAAGTTAACCCGCACCCCCACCGGGTTATCTAAAAGTGTAGTTTGCAAAGCCACTTGTACTGGCCTATCAACAAACTTCTTTAGCTTTATTCCACGTTCTGTTAAAACTAATACTATTGACACCCTGCTACATAGAGCATTTAAAATATGCTCTAATTACAAACTATTACATGAAGAGTTTTCCTTTCTTAGGAAATTTTTTCAAGACAGCGGATTCCCAAATTTTTTTGTGGAAAACCGCATAAGGAATTGTCTTGATCATTTCCTTAATCCGACTGAAGATAAAGCCACCGTTAATAAACTTTTACTCTTCTGGTCAGTACTCTTCTTTGTCCCACAAACATCAAAGATGACTGTTGAAATAGGCTCGATTATCCAAAAAAATCTGCCTTTTTTGGACCTCAAAATAATCACCCCAAACCAATATACAATAGGCTCGCTCTTTCGTTATAAAGATTATCTTCCTGATGCGTGTCGTTCATCTCTCATATATAGTTACTTGTGTCCATCGTGCGATACGACCTATATTGGCTCTACCAGCCGAACTCTCCATTCAAGAGTTGAACAACACGCCGGGAGGTCCTGCCGTACGGGTTTGCCCCTAGCCAAACCTGACTATTCTATCATCCGACCCCACGCCAATTCTTGCAATTTACAGGTAAAGATCGAAGACTTTTCTATAGTCTCTACGGCTAATACCCTCTCTAATTTACGAATCCTTGAATCCATATACGAGGGGTGGTCAATAAGTTTTGCGAATCGGTAGGGAAAAACAGAGGAAGGGGGATGGCTGTTTGTGGGGGTGTTACGACAAGTTATGACAAGTCAGGACCTGCAGCCACACGCTCCTGCCTCGTCTATTTAAGAAGCAGTAGCTGATCGCAGATCGTCAGTCACAAATTTTCCAACAATGGAGAAGGTTGAGCACCGCGCAGTGATCAAAATTTTGACCAAGGAAGGAAAGAATGCAAAAGAGATCCATGAACGCATGGTTGCAGTGTACACCTATACCGCCCCTTCCTATGCAAACATTACTCGCTGGAATAGGGAGTTCCGCATGGTCGTGAGTCCCTTGAAGATGACCCCGGTCCAGGACGCCCATCAAACGTGACCAACGAGAACAATGTGGCCCGTATGGAGAGGATGATCCTCGAAAATCGAGGGGTGAAAGTCGAAGAAATCAAGAAAGAACTTGGAACAGCACATGGAAGTGTTATCAGCATCATCTACGACAATTGGCCATGACCAATTGTCCCTAGAAACCTCACGCCCCATGATCGACTTCAACGTCGTCAAAGTCCACAAGGCCAGAGTTGCACAAGCTGCCCTGCGCGAGTGCGGATTCGAGGAGCTCAACCATCCCGCCTACAGTCCATCACTGGGATTCCCTAGCGACTACTTTTTATTCCGCCAGCTCAAGGCTGCACTGCGTGGACGCCGGTTTGGGGACGATGAAGATGTCCAGCTCGCCTTCCAGGAGGGGATTGAACAGCAGTCGGGAGATTTCTGGTTGTCGCGAATTCGAAGCCTCAGGGACAAGTGGCACAGCACAAGTGCATTCAAGTCGAGGGTAGTTATATTGAAAAATAATAAAGCCCTTTTCCTGATATCTCGTTTCCTTATATCCGAATTGCAAAACCTATTGACCGCCCCTCGTATATTTTAGATAGTAAACCCACACTTAATGAACAAACTTCGTCTTTCCCATTACATATTGCACGTTAGTTGGTTCCCTTACTTTACCACCTTCATGATAATTTAAATTAATGTTTCCCTTACTTTGCCACGTTCATGTTAATTTGTGTAATGTTGCTATTACCAATGCAATTCGATCAACTATAGTTGTATTATCATGTCATACAAAAAAAGTGACATGTAAGACCATTCCCCTTATGTTAATCGTACTTATCCAATGTCAATAAGAATTACTTTGTATTACTTTGTATTTATATACGAAATATAATTACAGTACCCAGAACATGAGGCTGGCCCTCGAAACGTTGGTTGAAATTAAATAAAAAAAGAAAAATGCATTTCTTTTCTGCTGCCCTGGTTCTCTCTTATATATTGAAACTCCGGACTATAAAGAACGGATCACTTGAATCCATCTCTCTCTCTCTCTCTCTCTCTCTCTCTCTCTCTCTCTATATATATATATATATATATATATATATATATATATATATATATATATGATAAAAATTAATGCAATATCGCAAGAAAAGATGAGGAATTAAACCACATTCTCCGAAGACAATTTAATTCAGAACAGTTTCGGTGTATCTCACACCCTTTTTCAACCGAAACTGTTCTGAATTAAATTGTCTTCGGAGAATGTGGCTTAATTCCTCATATATATATATATATATATATATATATATATATATATATATATATATATATACGTGTGTTTGTGGGTGTGTTTTGTTAAAGACAGTTAGAACGTGATAAAATAAAATTGGTAAAGTCGAAATAATACAACCTGGTCTTTAACAAAAGATGTCTAGAGGAGAAGCTACTCCAATCATACACTGATATAATATATATATATATATATATATATATATATATATATATATATATATATATATATATATATATATATATATATATATATATATATATATACACACTCGTAAAATGATCTGGCGGCGAAAAGCGATTACCCAGCTTTGCTCCATTACAAAAGACAGAAATGATAAAACCCGGCAATTGTGAAGGAAGGAGGGTAGAAAAGGACATGGTTCCCTCGTCCAATTCTGATTTTCAGTACCCCATCCTTTAATCTTAATGCTCTTCCCTGGTCTTCCCCAGCAAGGGGGTGACAGTTGTAGCAATGACAACTTTGCAGCGGCCGAGATCTGGCAGATGTGTGCCCCGCCCCCTCCAGGCTCCAACTCCCACACATTTTCACTTCGTCGAGCTCCACCACATTCCTTTCTGACAATTTTAGTCTCGATTCAGGTCGTTTTCACAGCGTCTGCCATACGATGTAGATACCCATGGTTCTGATCCTACATTAAAATGTTGGCCTCAACTGACAAATAAAACGCGTCAAAATTGAGTGCAGATCGCTGGTAAAACAAATACCTATATAATTATATATGGTGGGCCTTTTACTTCGATCAGAAAATAAAGCGTAGAGGCTTATACAAATAAGTATGCTTGGGTAACTCACGTAAACCGCGCGCAGAGAGAATACAATATCAGGTCTGCCTAAAAATATATTACCACAAGTGGTAACATGCATGGAGTAAATTTTAAATAAGGGACGTCTTGTTTCTGAAGATGAACTAACGTTTCCTATTGACCCTAGAACTTGAATTCGTTTATATACTGATTTACATTCTATCTGTAGTCACAAGCTTCTTTAATTAAAAGAATATTTTTCCTACTGCTAAATCTTGCTATCAATTATAATAGCTCTTTAAACTATTTAGTGCCTTAACAAAGGAAAGTAACTATAGTATAGACGGAAAGCCCGCCTAACACTTCCATGCTTAAGGAAAAAAGCATATTTGCATGTAATTCAACAGACAGATAGATCGATAGATAATAGATAGACGGATACGAATGAAACTCTTAGCAGTTCATAGAAGTTACATTTTGCTTTCAAAGCTCAGCTGTGTTTATCCCAGTGTGTCGTGTATAACCTCACTGTGTAATTGATTTTTTGACCATAGACGATGCAACATCAAATTTTTGCCGTCTATCGCGCAATAACCCAAATAATGCCTAAGAACTCAAATGTTCTCAATACCCCACTCTCAGGTTTAATAAATTTTGTAATTAACCTTTCCACCTTTCGATGGTATTGTTACAAGATTCATGTAAACAAAATTAACGAAACACTGCTGAGAAAAATGCTTAGGAATCTGTTATACTATAAAAAAAACTTTTCTATTTACGGTGCCACCCACTTCTAAGATCGCTTATAACCCCGCCCACTGGTCGTAAAAAAAAGTGAATAAACAGGCAGTTGGATAGCAACCTGCCCTTCTTATGGTAACATTGGTAGATCCACTCAAGAAACTTGTGCAAACTCTTCCCATGTAATATAAGATTGGATTGCTTCCATTAAACTAGCTCTTAGCCCCTCCTTAAGTAATATCCTATTACTTAATATAGTAATATCCCTTTAGAGGCGAGGCCGCCTCCTTCTCCATATAAAAAACCTTGTAAGCTTTAGATTAAGCATTCTGAGCATATCCTGTATTTTGAATAAAGCTAAAGTCATACAGATCCTTTCGCTCTCCGCCAGTGTCGTCCCAGGTTTCGAAGACGGGCAAGCAAATTACGTTGAATTGCTGTGGATGACTGAGGATCACCGCCTTCTTCCACGATCGAGCCCCTTGCAAGAATCATCATTGCGTCAGATTACACCGTGTACCAAACTATAGAGAGTCCTTTCTTACCAAAAGGATTGTGTTACGCCGACTGCCTGATCACCTTGACTTTGTGCCCCATAGTTACAAGGCAAGAAGAGGGACACAAACTCACGTCAACAAAACTAAACAATGGTTATTTATTTACTCAAGTTCCTTTTTATTTCGAATGTAAGACTAACTTATGATGCTTCTGTTATCAATGAATTCAGTTCTTCTGCACTATGATGAAATTATAAGATATGGTCAGCAACGCGAAGGTAGCTTTAATATTTCCATATAATTCTGATTCACTTTTGTTTACACTAAAATCCATTGAAAATCAACTCAGGAACTGATGTAAACAGTTTTCGACAAGTTGGATAAAATTGCTTTACTCCTTTTGATTTGTATTTTTCAAATAAATGATGTAACCCAAATGATGATGAAAGAGTATTTCAATCAAAATCATTGTCCCTTTATGCAATGTAGTTATTTCTGAAATATAACTAGCCTCGGGATTGGTTGGGGCTGAGAAATGGGTTAGTCTAATTTTAAAGAATTTTGTTAGTTGCTGATTAAAGAATTTTGTAAATTGCTGATTAAAGAATGAATTGTTTATTTCTCCAATGTAGCCTTGCAAGCAAAGAGCTAAAAGTATCCGTTGGATCACGCCATTCCTATTATATTTTCCTTTAAGCATTTTATAATAAAAATGGCAAGATCGACATGACGTTCTCCACCAGCTTATATCAAGTTGATTTACTATTTATCATGCTCCTAATTTTATACGGCTTGAGGTGGGACTTCCTACCCATTTATTGGAAAGCTTTTGTTTTATTTCCATTGTAATCTCCTAAAAGATTACTTCAACTTTTACTATTTCAGTAATCTTTTATATCTCTGCTTTTATTCCACTGTGTCCTTTATTAATTTCAATATTCATTATTTTTCTCTTTTTCCATCCCGTTTCTTTTGACGCCTTATCTAAAAGTCTTAAAATAGCGTGATTAATTTTTGTGGTACATTACATTTGCTTGATGGTGTTTACTATAATTAGACTAAAAAAATAGTTTCGATATATTTTTATAGTAGTTTTTTATATATATATATATATATATATATATATATATATATATATATATATATATATATATTTTTTTTTTTTTAGGAGCCCATCTGGCGACTGCCTAATTGGGCATAAGTCGCCGTACTCACCACGACAGACTAGTACTAGGCCACTGTTGGCGACTGAGGGAGGAGCTGGGCTAGCGCGTAGAGGTGAATAATGCACTGTGCACGGCGTAGAGCTAGTGGCATCTCCCCAGTATCGACTAGTAGGCTCACAATGGGCGAAGTGCGGAATGCACGGGTCGTCAGGGAAAGGCCGGTGTAGTGGATCGAGTCCACCTTCCGCAATATACGCTCAGCAGGTCATGCATAAAACTCGCATGCGTAGGTCGAGAGTCGAAAGAACAAAGGATCGATAGAAAAATGAAAGATGCCCTATCAGTGCCACAAGGGCTGAACGTCACGGAACGGAGAATATTCATGGCGAGGGTACAAGAGACCTTAAGGCTAAGAATATGAGCCTCCCAAGTGAGGCGTCGGTCAAATACAAGACCAAGGAAACGGTGCGAGTAAACCACTTAGAGGCGAACCCCATTTAGAAACAAGACTGGGTCAGGGTGGAGCCGTGGATGGCAGCAGAAATACACCACCTTAATCTTAGTCAAGGAAAACAGAAACCTACATATATATACGCTTCGGCATATGGAGAGAGGGGGTTCAATGGCTGTTGGAGTCGCCCCTCCAGAGTTGGCAACTAGGCCGCGCCAAAAGAGATCGAAAGGTCGTCCACGTAGAGCGTAGCGAGAATATTTTCCGGCAGCACAGAGGGGATGCCGTTGATGCTCAGGGCAAAGAGTGTGATACTGAGGACACTTCCCTGCGGAAGACCCTCCTCCTGCTCCATTGGGCTGAAGAGAGCTCCCCCCACCCATACGCGGAATCGACGATCTCACAAAAACTCAGATATAAAGATTGGGAGGCGTGCCCTCGTCACCATCGTGTGAAGAGTCTCCATGATACCCAATCGCCATGCGGTATCATAGACCTTCTCCAGACCGAAAAACACCGTGGCGTATTGATGTCTACGAAGGAAGACCTCGCAGGCGGCATTTTCGAGTCGTAGCAGAGAATCTGACGTGGAGTGGAACTTGCGGAAGCCGCACTGTGCAGAAGACAGATTGTCTCCAATGTCCATAAAAAAGACTAATCTAACATTTACCAATTTTTGCATCAACTTGCACACGCAGAAGGTTAGAGAGATTGGGCGAAAACCACCGGGGTAGAGTGATCTCTCCCCAGCTTGCGAAAGGCGAGCACAGTAGTGATTCACCAGGAATCCGGGAGGAGACCCTCCACCCAGATCCTGTTGAACAAATCTAACAGTAAGGTTATGCCTCGCTCATCCAGGTGGCGAAGCATGGCTTACGGGACATCACCCGGACCATGGGCGGTGTTCGCGCACGAAGCAAGAGCGAAACGCAACTCACTCAGAGTAAACCTATCGTTGAAGGCTTCTCCGCTGCTGGAGGTAAACTCCAGCCGGCGGCTTCTGTGACATCACGACGTGCATTGTATGCTGGCGGAGCAGTATCTCGGCTAGAGAATGCGGAGAAAGCAGTCGCGAAGGATTCTGCCACGGACGCAGGGTGCAAGATTACAGTCCCATTCTCATCTAATCCTTTTGCCCAATCCATTTGACTCGCTTTCACACCTCTGCGAGAGGGGTCTTCCCGTCAAGTGAAGACACTTATGCGCGTCAAGAAGAGTGGCGGGCGTGCTTTGAAATATACCAGAACCTAACCGTAGCCCGATGAAATTCACCGACAGTGAAATCGTTCGGGCGGCGCTTATAGGGCAGGTAGGCATATAACTTCTGTTTGATGGCCGTCACACACTCAGCTGACCATCACGGGAGTGGTCGGCGTTTAAAACGGCGAGACCTTCTAGGAATAGTAGTTAGCCCGTGGAGATGAGGTTGCCTGAGAAGAACTCAACGGCTTCATCTATCGACCTAAACTCCTCGACTGAGATAGAGAATTCAGTCATTTCCTGAAATGCAGACTACCGCACGCCCACGCCAAGTACCACCAGGGCGGGCTCTCGGTCGTTCGCAGCCGAGAAAATGATATTTGAATGAGAAAGTGATCACTACCATGGAGGTCATCGACCACTCCCCAATCAAAATCAGGCTCTAAATCCGGAGATCAGGTTGGCAAGGACTTGACCCCATGGATTAATAGAGTAGTCTCCCAAGAGGGGGTGTCTACCCTTTAGATCTCCAAGCAAGAGAAAGGGCCTCGGCATAAGTGCCGAGACGCGTCGGAAGTCACCCGCGTCGAAGTGGGGGTGTATAACAGTATACCTCCTATCAATGTGCAGGTGCACATCTACTGCCTGAAAGGGGGTATCTAAAGCGAAGAGAAGAACGGAGACATCATGCTGGGTGTAAATCGCACATCTTCCCGGAGACCGCAGCATTTCCATTAAAGGAATATACCCTCTAGGCCTAGCTCGGAGGAGATACAGGGGACCTCTTCGAAGAGAAGACCCTGGCGGGAATGGCCATACGCTTCCCGGAGGCAGAACTCCGGGCGCTGTTGGCTGAACAATGCGCTGGAGGCCCTCTCGCTTTCGAGGGCTTATTGGGGGTAGATTGGGCTCTCCATGCGAGTTTATTAATCCCTCCGCTACGGAGGAGGGGCTTCCTCTTTTCGAGAGTCCACCGTCTCCGAGCCACCCAGCCCACCACTGGGCGTTGGCGAAAGAGCCAAAGCTCCTTTGGTGTTGTCCTCCTTTCGAGAGGCAGCTGTAAGAACCCCCGAAAATGGCCTGGCTCCAACCTCAGGGGTGTTGCCTCCTGTGAGTCTAACGACTCGGTGGAGGCGCGTGGCCGTTTCGCCTTACGGAAAACGGTGCTGAGGGAAGGGGGAGATGGATGGTTTTAGCCGGGGCTGGGTGTGGACCCTTTGTGCCGCCAGCTTTACCAGAAAAGCGCCCGGGGTGGGTAGAACACGCAGAAGGGTTCCAAATGGGCGCGGAAACGACCGTACTCGTAGGCCTGGAGGGTCCAGGAGCAGAGGGTGTCTTTTTTAACATTGATGCATGGGACGTCCCGCGGAGCGCCGGGCCGCCCAGGATCAGGTCCTTAGCCTCGCGAAATGAGAGACGATCCTGATCCTGAACGGCCAGGATTTCACCCTCACGTAGATACGCACCACATTGTTTTGAAAAAGCGGGGTGAGGCTCTTTGCATTGACACACTTGGCCACACACGTGTTGGCCTTATCGTGTGCGACCTTGGAGGAACTTACACAGGTTTCAGGTAAGCCAGACTTTGCACGTCGACAGAAGCGATTAGTATGGCTGAAGCGGTGGCAATAATAGCACCTCCGCTGCAGTGGCACGAATGAATACCTTCACGCGGTAGCGATACCAACTGGCACGCACCGACTCAGGTAGCTTGTCACAATCGAACATGACGAAGAGTGTAAGGGTGGTTCTCGAGGTACCTCCATGTTTTCTCATCACAGGTTTGACCTTCACCACCCTATGGTCGACCAGATCTGAGGTGATGTCGTCTATGGAGTAGTCAACGAGTTCCCTCGCATAAACTACTCCTTTCACGAGGTTCATGGTAGAGTGTGGCGTCACACTCACAGGCGTGCCATCAAGTGTTCGAAGGGTACTAATCATGGCTGTTCGGATGAATTTGACGCATTCACCAAAAGGTTCCCGCCTGACAAACGGGTCACATTTAGCTCTCTACCAATCACACTAGCTGAATCTCTCCTCTGATGGATCATGTGTCCCTTAGCCAACATGCTGCCATCAGTGGAGCGAAAAACCAGGAAGCGTTTGAAGCCAGCGGGCTCGAAAACGCCAGGTAGTCTCTGAATGAGGGGCCTGGATGTAATTGAAGCTCCGCTCTGCGCACTCGCACTTTCGGTCTTAGTCAGGGGCTCCGCACTCAGGGGGAGGGGGGCGCATGTGTCGATCTTGGCTTGGTCGTTTACAGAAGTGACAGCAGACCCCTCTGTTCCCGCAGCCTCCGTGGATAGACAGGATCCCCGAGTCTTTTTAGTATTTTTCTTGTTTTTTTTCTTTTTAGGAGAGGATGGCGGGAAATGAACCCGCTCTTTCCCTCAGACAGCAGGAGTTCCCAGACCGGATAGACGGCCCAGTAAGGTCCTTCTCCGAGATGGAGCAGTTCGTGGCGTTCACAGGGGCACCGGCCGGAGGAGGAGATCCCTCTATTCCTTGTACTGCCTTGGAGACCCGGGCCGTTTGAGGAGAACCTTACATAGGGGTGGACTCGAGTTCGGTGTTGGCGCCAAGCCCGGATACGCCTTCATGGAAGGCCTAGCCGTCTGAGGCTGGGTTGTTTCAAACACAATGTCTATCTTGGGGCAGGGGGGAGGCTGCATTTTTCCATCTCTCCTATGACATCACAGGTCCCATTGGCAGCGGTTTCACTAGTCGAGTTTTGGGAGTCACACCTTGACCCCCCACTAGGTTTAATATTTGAGCCAGCAGGTCTTTTGAGGGAAGCAACCGATGGCGCCTGTCTCCCCTCTTCGCCCTATGGCGGTTTGCCATACCGAGCCGCTTCATTGCGGAGCGGTCGGCTTTGGGCTGCCTGCTGGCTTTCTTGCCAGTCCCCTTAGAAAGTAAAGTGGGGACTGCCGCTGGAAAGAGGGAGGCACCGAAGGCACCTCTAGACAAAGGGGTGAGGGGGAGTCCCCTACACCCGTAAGCAAAGGAGAGGAGTAAGCCTTTCCTACGGTTAAAGAACTTTGGAGGTTCCCCTTTGAAAGCCCAGGAAGACGGGGACTTCCATTTTATCAGTGGAGCTACCCGAGGACGGCTCCGACGGTGGACAAGGGAAAATTGAGTGATGAATTTTGGTTTTGTCATCATTGGGCATGGTAACAGTATTTTTTTACTGGATGCCTACGCTAACCACTCCTTGAGGTAGTCCCCTCTGCAAGGGGTGCGTACAAAGCTGGCTGAGCCAGGTGCCGCCATTTAAGGCCACCCCTCCCTCCTGGTGACCTAGCAGCTCTTTGGCATGGAGGCTCCACCTTGGGCACGGCGTAAACTGAGTGTGTGAAGTGAAAAGGAATGGATTTTTCTTTTTTAATATCTCATCTGGCGACTGCATTCAAGGGCATAAGTCGTAGTACTCATCCTAGCCTAAATTTAGGCTATGTTAAAAGCCAAATAACAGAAAGAAAAAAGCTACAAAAAAAACAAATTGAAAAATATAAAGCGAGCTCCGTCGGGGGGGGAGGCCCGCCCTCCCCCAGCGAAGTAGCACGAAATCAATAATCAAATATTCAATAAGGAGAGAGGAGGCTGGCCTCCTCCAAAATGTCTAAAAGTCCACAGGTCGATATGAACGAACCTGTCAAGAGTACAAGGGACATGCGGTAGCAACCGGGTCCATCTCGGTACCGAGAGAGGTAACGTGCGCGGAGATCACCCAGACTGGGACATTCAACAAGAATGTGCCAAACAGTCTAGGGTACGGAGTAGTCGTCACAATATGGCGCTGGGGAGCGCTCAATCAAATGGCGATGCGTCACACGAGTGTGCCCGATTCGGAGACGACAAAGAGCGACCTGAAGCCGTCGCGGCATTGGTGGGTAGGTCCATGGAAACAGTTGCGGCGCAATGGCACGACAATTTAAGTTTCCCTGGACCGTCTTCCATCTTCTTTGCCAAGCAGTACGAAGAGCTGTCCGTATTCCTGCCATGTATTCTCTGTGTGGAAGAGCGAAACACTCGTCCAGTCGCCCGGTCCTCGTATGCTCTTTTTCCACCCTCGTCGGCGCGCTCATTCCCCGCAATTCCTACATGTCAAGGAGCCTAGCAGAAGGTAATCTCGACATCCATCCGGCGGAGACTTCAATGTGCCGAGAGCACTCAGGGCGCTTTGTGAGTCACTATAAATCCCAAACCGGTCCCTGAACAGGGCAGGTCGCGTAATCTCCCCTACCGAGTGGTGTATTGCGACCAACCCTGCCATGAAGACAGACGCATCGCCCAGTAGAGCCCTGCTGAATTCAATCAGAGGGGATACGGCGTGGAAACCGATCCCCTCTTTGGACTTGAAACCATCCGTATACACTGGCAGGGTTCAGGCGTGACAGGAGATGTGTGGCAAAGATGCCGAACGCAATACTCCCGGCGCTGTACAAGCTTTGGGAGCAGGGGCGTAGCGACAAATAGCCAAATGTGGTACCCTCCAGGGTAGCGTTCTGGGCAGAACCAGGGGCGCCACTGTCCCGAGAGCTATATCTAGCTCTCGAAGTAATTTCCTAGCCCTAAACCCAAAGGGCTTAGGGTATGACTTGCGTCTCTCGGGGGCATAGGCATCGTCGTGATCAGTTGCGGATGCTTTGAAAGCCGTTGGTGACAAATGGAGATGCTTCGCTAGTACGTAACAGGCGAGTAGTGCACTGTGCACGGCGCATAGATAGTGGCATCTCTCCAGCATCGACGAGCAGGCTCTCAATAGGGGAAGTGCAAAAGGCACCGGTCGACAAGCGAAGGCCAGTGTGGTGGATCGAGTCCAAGTTCCGCAATAGACGTTTGGTTGCGGATGCAGAAAACTCACATCCGTAGTCGAGCTTCGAATATACAAAGGATCTATAAAACAGTAAGGCAGTAGCCATATCAGCGCCAGAAGCGCTAAACGTCACGTAACCGAGAATATCCATAGCGCGAGTACAAGAGATCCTAAGGCTAAGAATATGAGCCTCCCAGGTGAGGCGTCGGTCAAATACAAGACTAAGGAAACGGTGCGAGTCAACCACTTTCAGGCGCACTCCATTAAAAAACAAATATAAGTCAGGGTGGAGCCGTGGATGGCAGCAGAAGTGCACCACCTTAGTCTTGGCCAAAGAAAACCGAAAGCTGGGTGCTTCGGGATAGCGAGAGACGTGGTTCAATACCTGTTGGAGTCGACGCTCCAAAGTTGGCATCTGGGCCGCGACAAAGGAGATCGAAAGGTCGTCCACGTAGAGCGTAGCAAGAACATCTTCTAGGCAGCAACGAGGAAATGCCTTTGATCCGGAAGGCAAAGAGTGTAACGCTAAGGACACCCTCTTTTTGCTCAATTAGGCCGGAGAGGGCTCCCCCCCCGTACGCGGAATCGACGATCTTGCAAAAATTCAGATCTAAAGACCGGGAGGCGTCCCCTCGCCCCCTCGTGTGGAGAGTCTCCATGATACCTTATAGCCATGAGATATCATAAGCCTTCTCCAGATCGAAAAACACCGTGGCATAGTGCTGTCTATGAAGGAAGACCTCGCAGACGGCATTGTCCAGTCGAAGCAGAGCATCCGACGTGGAATGGAACTTGCGTAAGACCCAATGCGCAGAACACATATGGCCTCCGCTGTCCAGAAAAAAAATGAAAGGGGATGTGATGAAGGTATGGTTGGAGATGAAGCAGGTTATTAAAAACCCACCATCCCAAACCAGAGCTCAGGGGTTCGGAAACATTGTCCCCTACCCCCTCAGCGCTGATCCGGATAGTTGGCTGAGAAGAAGGTCAGCATCTACCCTGTGAAAATAGAGGCTGACCGGAGAAAGTTGTTGGAGAGGTTTTAGGGGAAGTGAGGAAGTAAGGGAGAAACACAGGCTGTCTGAAGTAAGCTGAATAGGCTAAGCTGGTACGGGACGGGGCGCTGAGTCCCATCAGCACGGCGGCCAGGAAAACAAATCGCAAAAGCCCCTTACGGGGAGTTTTATAATAAGAAATCTTTCACTTGGTCAGTTACACTTTTTTTTTGCAAGTGTAATTTGGAATGCATTTATTATACCTTAGGCATCAGGTTTGTCATGAGTTAGTTCTCACTACTTCTGGATCTATTTTAATCTTATCTTTCCTTAGAAAGTTCCCATAGGAAAAACCTTTTATTTTTAATTTATTGAGCAAAAAAGGACGTACGTCAATAATTGGTTGCAGAGACCTCCCTTCCATATTTCGAAGGACACCCCACCCACTCTCTCTATCTATCTATCTATCTATCTGTCTTGTGCACAGGGAGCCTTTCTACCCTTTGCAAATTAGGGAGTATATTGTCAATGGGTAGAAAAGATATTAAGTCGACACTGCTTTCCCTGAATGCAACCCTTTGCGGGGAGACGAGGAAATCGGATGACCGATAAGTCCTTTATGGCGATGCGGATGGATGGACAATTTGGCTCCTTAATTGATTGGTAAGATAGCTTCCGTTTCCCTGAAGTAAGGACATATATAAAGTGCTCAGGTCCATGTGACTTTGAGGGGTAAGTGTGTTTAGCGATCATTACTACTCAACTCTTAAGTGGTTCGACCATGTTCTTATATTTTGAAAATCCGCCCTCGAGGACGCAGGTTTCATTTAAGGTTTCTAAACAGATTTTAGAGATTCGAATTGGGAATAGTTTTCTCTTATTTTATTCACGTTCTTCTTCTACTCGAGCGCATGCCAGCGTCCCATCGCTAGAAAACGCCATTCGGTGCTGATCAGCTTGATAATGGAGAGGGAACGGGTGAGTGAGTAAAGGCGGGAGCCAGTGCATCCTTTAGAACCTCGACTAATTGTGACGCCCCTAGTGTTGGTACCAAGCAAGCCCGAATGGAATGACGAATGCAAGGACTCATTATTGGAGGTCATGAATACTCCTATAGAAACTTTTGAATGCTTATGTGAATTAACCAGAAGTAATAAAGCGTAGGAGCCAGGAAATTTTATACCCAGATCTATGACTATAACCTCAAAATTTTCCACTACCGGGTGACAGCTGAAAATGTCCCTTTCTTATAATGCTGTAATTTGTTATCCATTAAAGTTTGAAGGTAGAAATAAGTATTATTATAAAAAAAAACAATATTTTATTAGATAGCTTAGGTAGGCTAGGCTTGCGGTGTATATCCTATCTCAGCCTAGGATAGCCTATCTATGCAGATATTTAACAGTTCTGTATTGGCTCTCAAAAATGGCACAATTAACATTTTAGCAGCGCAGGTTTGTCGTGGGTGGAATTAATGATTCAACATCGTCCCATAATCAAATCAATTCGTCTTTTTCAAGCAAGATATGGTATATGATTAAACAAACAAAACAATCCAGAGAAATTACGCTAAATGGAATGTACCTAACACAATTTGTAATTGATATAAAGGAAATTCCGGGCGTAAGAAAAGTGTGAGGGTGGAAACGAATATTGACAAGGTAAAGACTTTAATTGATGCTGATGAAACAAAGTCAGTGAGAAAATTGGCCGCTGAAAGACATTTGAATAAAGAAGCTGTGCGAACTCTTTAAAAAAAAAACCCTGAATTTAAAGCCATACAAATATCAATGTCATCAAGAAATCTCAATGCAGGATAAGCAACCAAGGCTATCATTTTACCTCAGGGATAGAGAAGTGTGCGATGATAAACAATTAGTACTAAATAACATAATTTTCCGTGATAAATGTCACGTTTACCTGAAAGGCAAGCCAAATAACAGAATTATCGGAAATGGTCACTAGCTAAGCCAAATAATCACTTTCAACACCTTTGCACTCCCTAAAGATAAGAGTATGGTGTGGACCAAGTGGAAATAAGATTTATGGGTCCTATTTCTTTGAGGACCATGAAACAGGAAAGTCTCACTCAATTAACGCCGCCAGATATCTTGCCATGCTCAAAAGCATTTTCACCAAATAGCACATATCCTCACGAATCGTCTCAGCAAGATGGCGCTACAGCCCATACTGTATGTGCCACCATGTCATGGTTGAAGGATCGATTTCTTCAACGACTAATGTCGCATAGGATAAATTTCATCTGGCCGCTAGGTGACCTGACTTGTCACCTTTGGACTACTTTCTATAGATTTTTGTAAAAGAAAGACTATTTAAAGCTACACCATTAATATCGCAAAACTGAAGAATGAGTTTCGAGAAATCATTGCATTCATCAATGTCAATATTTTGCAGAATACCATAAGAAATTTTGCTAATCGTATTGATAAGTGCATAGAGTCCGGTGGTGGTCATTTCGAATGTTAAAAAGCTGTCTAATAAAATTTAAAATATTGTTCTTTGTAATGGTACTTATTTCTATCTTCAAGATTTAATGGCTAATAAATTACAGCATTATAAGAAGGGGATATTTTTGGCTGTCACCCGGTATAAACATATTTAAAACAACTTCAAAAGTAAGTTTTGCATGCTGTTGGATCCTAGCTTGCAATTCGTTACCAAATTTTAGACATACCGTTGATAGCAACTATATTTTTTGCCTTTGATATAAAGTGGTTAGTTAAATGGAATTTAGTTTAATTTTGATATTTCCAAAGGGTTGTCTTCGATACTATTTCAATTGCAGATTTTTTTTATTTCCCTTTCTTCGGAGGGATTTAAAATATGTCCTCACGACCTTTACATATCAGTAATTTCTTGAATAGCTTTTTATTCTATTTTTTTTTAAACTTTATTTCTTTTTATTCATTCCTTGTTTATATCCCAGTTCACCGAATTCTCTTCCGCCATTCTATTCTTTATTATCAGTTTTGTCATCAGAGAGTACTATTAAAGTGGATATTTATCTCTCTCATCGGATTGCCATTACTTGGGTGTTTGTTCTCCTGGAACTCTGCTAACCTCCCGAAACCATCATCTTATTGGACCATTTCTACCCCTTCTTCTCTCACCTTAAGCGAGAAACAGCGAGTCGTCTCTCTCCTTCTCTTTTATCCATCAGAAATTTCGACCTTTTAAACCCTCGTAAATCAATTAAAAAGTCAAAGAATCCGTTTCAATTCGCAGCTTCTTCAAGGGAAGGTCTATAGTGTCGCTCGCAAAACTATCGTTCATTTCCTTAAAATTTGCGACCGCATCCGAAGGTTACGGATGATCAGATGACTCATTTTGATCAGGCGGAAAAAAATGACAAAATGGAGGGAGGGGACTTCTGATCTAGGCCTAATTCGTAGAGGAAAACAGTTTGAGTAAAGATCACCAACATTTGCCAAATGGCATTACGTTTGTCGCCGGGGGTTGTGGGGTGGGGGGTCATTATATAATGATAAGTGGGTGTGTAGAGGATGTAAAGAGGATGTATAAAGTCGCAAATACACATTTTTCCTGTAACTCTTTGTTCAATGCGAGAAAAAAAGGGAGAATACTGAAGTCGAAAACTTACAAAGGACACCGGGGGAGATCTCTCCCCATTCTTAATAGACTGCCTCCAAGGGCACAAATCGCCGCAATTTAGTTATAGCGAAGGCGAAATAAAAAAGTCAATAAAAATATTATATAAAACCCCCAAAACAAACAAAAGCAAAAACCCCCAACAAGAATCAAAATAAAAACAACAACAATAAAACAATAAGAATAAAAACAAGAAAAACAACATGAAGAAAACAACAAGAAGGAAAACAACAAGAAGAAAAACAACAGGAAGAAAAACAATAACAAGAAAAACAACAAGACACACAACAAAAACAAAAAAACAAGAAAAACAACAAAAAGAAAACAACAAAAAAGAAAAACAACAAGAAGAAAACATAAGAAAAAGAAAAAGAAGAAGAAGAAAGCAGCTCCGGCGTCAGGGGCGGATCCTGCGACCAACACCGGGAGAGGACTGCAAGAATCTACCCGTTAACTGGCCATGACAGGTCGGACGGACCCCGTGTTTGAAAAGCTACGCCCTAAGGACCACAAACTTGAAGCGCAATAGCAACGAGGGCGTCTCGAGAAATTTGTGAACACGACATCTGTAAAGAAAGTGGTGAAGATGGAGGAAGTAAAAATGATTGTGTGGAAGATACATGGCCGCAGATTCGCTTGCAGGCCTTGGCGCAAACTGTAAGCGTTGGGGACAAGGGGGCGCGATATCCTCCAGCCGCAGCAGGGCTATCCATGCTACATCTGACATCGCCCCAGCCAGAGCTAAGAGAGACGAGAGAACCTCCCCCCTTATCCTCCCTGCCCCCTCCCCAGGGAGGAATGAACGAAAGCGAGTCGGCGACTAGTCATTAAAAGTAGTCACCAACGAAGAAAAATAGGTGAGAAAGGTTTGTAAAGAAAAGGATAAGAAAATGATGAAATATAAGTGCGCTGAAGCGATAATGCCCAGGTAAACTTAATCTAGTATATTGGGACCCGAAGAGCATGCTGCTCCCACAGGGACTAGGTGTGGCCGCTGATAGGGGCAGAACACCCATACGAAAAGGGCAAATTGCGTGCACAAAGTATGTAAACAACCCACAAAAAAAGAAAACTCAAATTCCGAAAACTATCGTCTCTTATTTTCAAGGATCCTAGCGGTTTTAATCTTGGAATTGCATCTTTCTTTTTTCCTTGACTAACCTACTAAGTTATTGAGAAGCCCATTGACAAATAGATCTAAACAGTAGCCTCTGGAAAAAGACGGCTTGGAATTATAAGCTATTCCCCTTCATTGTTCCCGCAGGTGAGTTTAGATTCCTAGTTTCGAGACTCTGAGTCTTTGCGATACCCCCACATGTGCCAATTGTCAAGAGTTAACGATGTTTGCTATCGTACCGTTTCATCTTCACCCTTTATTGCTATTTCTGTTCCTTCTGTTCATGCCCTTCTTTTGTCTATCTTGACCTCCACCCATAATGTTTCCGAGTGAAAATGCTCTTGTTGGTTACACAACTTTCCTTCCTTTCCTCAATAAAAAAACTTAATTCCTTGGTCCTATTAAAAAAATGTATGACAGCCTTAATCGTACACATGGGAATCGAGTGATGTCCAGTTTTATTCGAGTAGCCCCGGACAGATTGGGAAGGAGTAATCGATCGCCCTTTAAATCCGTCCTGCACCGCCAGAGCGGGAATCGAGAGAAAAAGCTGCAAAAACAATGATAAATAAAGCACCCGACGAAGGCCTGCTCTTAGTTCAAAGATGGCGCTTCGTCCTAGTTAAAAGAATTTGTCTTGGATGATTTATAAAAAGTGCTCCACCCACCCTTTACGGTGTATGGGGTTTTGTTGTGGCCCTATTCACCCATGGTTCCTCTTGACCGACTGTTTTTCTTCTGTCTGTCCTCCCTATAGAGCATCAGTGGTGTTCAGTAGAGGCAGTATCCAATTACCTTTTAATATCCTGAATTAAGTTGTGATAAAAAACACCATTATTTAAGTAAATGCAATATTGCGTTTTTGCGCGAACGGGGGGTTCGCGCAAAAACGCAATATTGCATTTTCATCTACGAATTTGACAGGGATGCGTTGCGGGAGGGGGGGGGGGGAGGTCCAGCTAAATTATGGGATTACTCCTTAAACATTAAATGAAAGATTGTGGTTGCGATTCGTTAGTTTACTCGAAAAATAAACTTTTGTATGGTCCTTGAATATATGGAAAAGATAACGCTTGATTGATCAAAAACATCCATACTTTCTCCCATTTACAAATATAGAAAGAGTAGTTAGAAATATATTATTAACATTAGATTTCATCCATTTTTTGGCCTCCAATTAAATAAGTCAGAGTTTCAAAACTGTGAGACGCGAAAGAGAATAGCCAAATCGTAAAGTTTTAGCTCATTTTCTACCTAAAACCAACTTGAAAGTGGATAGATGGAACTCGTTAATTCTTATCTTATACATGCGTATAAGTACGAATGTATTTTTCCTCTCAGCAATTATTAACATGATTTTTTTAAAGTAACACTTCCATGAGTAATTATAAATCCCATTCTGATTGAGGGAAAAATTAAATAATAAGTAATTTCAGACGATTTTCTTTCAGTAGACAGAACGTTAAGTCAAATCAGGCAAGATGATTTCATAATATTTACCACAGATTATAGTATAGAACAATGGTTCCCAACCGATTTTGGCTTATGGCCTCCTTAGGAACCTTATTTTTTCCTGTGGCCCATAATCATTATTTTCAGTAGGTAATATGCAGTTTAACTCTACTTTTAAGGATAAAAGATATTAAAACAGCTATTTGTATTCAGGTACAAATATATTTGTCACATATATAGGACTATAAACATAGCAAAAATTAAACAGTGATTAACAAAAATGTAATACTCTTTTAAAATAAATAATTAGTCTTGCAAAGAATAAAATCCCTTAGCAAAATGAAATAAATATATCATCAACTCTTTATTCATTCAATGCAATCCTTGTGCTTCATGCAGTTTTACAAGTTTTACAATATCAGGGTCTATAGTTGTTAGAGACAGACGAAGATCACCTCTTCTTACTATTTCTAAGCGGCTGCGAGCTTTTGATAGGAAGTGTGACACTTTACTAAAACCCGGCTCAACTAGATGAGAAGTAGGAAAAGCAATAAAATATAATTTTACTTCGTCCCAAAGCAAAGGGCATTTCATAGCAATTTCATGACTTGTCCATAAGTTCCTAACACTATGCTTAAATATAGCCAGAGAAGTTTGATCACTCTGTAACTCAATGAGGCTTCCTTGTAATCTGATATCAACATCAGCTGCATTAATTCCAAATGGGTCTACCACCCAACCTGGAATGTCCAGTTGTAGAAGATCTCTGAACCTAACTTCCATATCACTATGCAATTTCTCCAAATGATAAATGTATACTAAAATATCATCTTCTTTCAGCTCACTCTCAATAGTGCGGAGGGTTGGAAACTGTATCAACTCTTTTCGCCCCATATTTGTCTTGAACAGCTTAATTTTCCCCATAAATGCACAAATAGACTCTTTGCAAGTTAAAATATTTGCATTTTTACCTTGTAGCTGTTTGTTCAAGATATTTAGATTTTCAAATATATCTGTAAGGTGTAAGGTAGAATATGTCACATTTGGCAGCAATGATTCTTACTCCGAGCTGCTTACCATCCAGAAATAACACAACACTATCCCAAAGTGCAATGAAGCGATTCAGACAATTGCCCTTAGAAAGCCATCGCACCTCTGTATACAAGAGTAGGCGCTCAAACCCTTCTTCATTGGTAGCACAGAGTTGTCGGAAAAGACGCCTTGAAGTGGATTTGACTTGATAAGGTTGACTGTCTTGATTACACTATCAAGTGAATCTTTCAGACGTCCTCCTAGGTTTTTTTGCAATCAGATGTTGACGGTAGACAACACAGTGTATGCAAAAAACTTTACCTACAGCCTATTTTAAATGTGCAATAAATCCCCTATATCTACCTACCATAGCAGCGGCGCCATCAGTTGCACAAGCCAAAATATTCCCATTGAAATATCATTTTCTTTGAAATAGATCACTACTTCTTTGAAAATTGTTTCACCTTTAGTATCTGTCACAAGGCTGCGAGAAAAAAAGCATTTCTTCTCTGAGTTAATCTTTATCCAAAAACCTAACATACGCCATGAGAAGGGCTTCGTTATCACGTAATAACATTTCATCAATTTGTAATGCAAAAGTCTTTACTTGTAAATGTTCAACGATTTTTTCCTCTACATCCTTTGCCATTTCGTCAATACGTCTTGATACTGTATTGTTTCTCTGCGGAATGACTTGTGAATTTGGGGGGATTTTGTTGCATGACAGTTGAAATAACCACAGATAATGAAGGCAAAATCAATTCATCGCCAATATTATGAGGTTTTCCCGATATCGCTATTAGCTTAGAAATATCATAAAATGCAATTAAACCTTTGTCAAGTTTTGCTAAATATATCTTGAATAATGTTCCTTGCTTAGAAATCATCCCGCAGCTTTTTAAAGTAATCTAATATTTTGTCTTTTTTGTCCTTGTGCTTATTCTCCAAATGTATTTTAAGCTTACTTGGTCGCATACTATCATTAGAAAGTGTAGCCATACATAAAAGACACAATAGAGGTGTTATATTGTCTGGTAAATGTATAAAACCATAAGCTAAATACTCACTGGAGTATTGTCGAAATTTTTTCTTCGTTGCCGTAGCCATGGGTAATATGTGCAGAATAAATTTAATATATTAATAATATATATGTTACATTTTAGAGCCGAAGCTCACCGCAACAGAATGAAAGGCGCTTATCTCAGCAGCGAAAAAGGAAGAGTATTTCTGAGAAAAGACCCAGAAACAATCTCCATTCCCTGTGCAGAGCATCGAGTCTGTGTCCAACACCAACTCCTATCACAGTCGGTCACGAAAATTTCAGACATGTCCGAATAAATAGAAACGCTCATAAAAATAGCTGCGTTGAATTTTTATCCCCTTTTTTGTGCTAAATACTTGCCCTTAATGGTAAATATTTGACACTAAAAAAAGAACCATAAAACAATGCAACTATTTTTAAGAGCGTTTCTATTAATTGGACATGTCCGAAATTTTCGTTGTTGATTGTAAATCTTGATACTCTGTACCTGTACCTAAATGCAAAACAACAGAAATGTACTCCCTCAAGGGGGTAGATCTGCATTAATTTTAGTATTATATATATATATATATATATATATATATATATATATATATATATATTACTCAATTTATTGCAGATACAAAACGATAAGTATAATCATCAGAATCTAAGATTAAATGCTAATCTTGTAAATAAGCCCTAAGTGAAACCGAAGTGAAAAAAAAAATGATTCGGTGTAGGCCTAGCAATGACACACTTTACTTACAAACAAAAATGCTCAGTTATTTACTTATAAAAGTCTTATATTATTGTGCTTGTGGCAATCTATTATAATTTTAAAAGCTAGTAAAGTTACTACAACTTCGCAGTATTAGGGTAAACAAATAAAAGCTACTTATATACTATAACGCCGAACCACTTGATAAACAGACTGTAAGGATTTAAAGTTCCACCTGAAGTATTTTCATCAAGCCAACAACGGTGCCACGCACATAACGATCAAGCGCACAATGGAATGCGACGCAGAATAAGCTTGTAAGATGCAAAATATTTGTTTACAGATTAATATAAATCCTATTATGCTAATAAAATATTTTAAAAAATGGAAAATATATGTATTAATATTTTACAAATGTAATTCAACTGCATAAATTAAAATTAGGTACTGCCCTAACTATAATTCAGGTTTCAATAGGTTGAGTCCTGTGGCCCCCTTTATGGATCTATGGCCCCTCTAAAGCTTAAAATTTTCCTGTGGCCCCCTTCAGATGTGCCACGGCCCCTAGGGGGCCATATGTCCCCCGGTTGGGAAACCCTGGTATAGAAGATGTCCGCCAAACAACGGCGTAAACGGTCGAGTTGGAGAGTCAAGTTTTTATGCTAATCTTTATTTCCATCCATTTCTTCATTTTTCTTTGGGTGTGCTTTGTTTGCTCAGTCACTAAATAATTAATACAGACACACAGAAATAGACATCCTTTGCTTAGGCACCATGGATATATTTAGAGCAACTTTTCGAGAGATGTGAACGATCGGTTCGGGAAGTTTTCGTGTGCGATATCGTCTTACCATTTCACACTAAAGGTGATGGGCTGTTTCTGAGACCCTCCTAATACAACTCCATCTCGAGTAACCTCCCGAATATCCGCTTTCCCGTAAAGGGAGCCTCCTTCGTTGAAGGAAGGGGTTAAGGTTTACGAGAGTAGAGCTTCCTCCGGTCTACTCTTTCTCTCTACTACTCACAAATTTCCACTTTCCGTCAACTTCCACTTATTGGATACAGACAAAATTACGAACCTGAAAGACTTAAGATCCACTCGGAGTTAGTTCAGATGACACTGTCAGTGACAGATGTGGAGTCAGCTCTAATTAATTCATTCCACGCTTTCAATTTATCCCCCCGGGAATGCGTTTGCCATGAATCGCCACCATCACAGTGCATCGGGCATGACTGGGGGGTGCTCTTCATCCACGCCATGCAATTGACTGTATCTAATAGACATATAACAGTCTTAAAAGAACTGTATCAATTGTCTATTTTAGCCCTTCACTTTTGCCACCATCGCAGTACACGGGATTGTTTTCATCCACCAGCGGGGTGAAGGGGTGGGGTGGGGGCAAGCTAGGCATGGATGAAGAGCACCTAACCCACAAACGGCGTGCCTGATTTAGTATGAAGGTGGCGACTCATTGTTATGACAACCACACATCATCACCTGATTTCTTGTCTGAAAGAATTGGGAATTTATGTATAGTAATTTTCTTCCCCTTTTTCACTTTAATATTATTATTGTTCCCTTCTCTTTACATTGGCTTTGTCTAAAAGCAGTGAAGCTGACTCAAATGCTCATCATACAACTGTGAGATGAGCCAAGGAGACATCTTTAAACTAATCCTGTACATAGAATTAATAAAAATGATTATATCGCTTATTTTCTCTTATATTTTAAAGTATTATTTTACTGATAAAATAATTATATTCCTTACGATATTAATTAACTCTATCGTTTTCAAAGATATTTTTAAGCAAATTATTACAAATTTCTGTTATTTTCAAGAATTTTTTTGTGCTATCGGTGTTAAATCTTTTGTTCCTTACCTTGAAAGCGTCATGTCTAGTTGCTGCTCGATCATTTATATTAGCGAACTCGTTTAGTATTTTAGAGAATTCAATAAGTTAGCCGCGTGATGCCAATGTTCCAATGTAAGATTCAGAAATTAACTTCGTTGTTCGACACAACGTGTTCCAATATCACAATGTCCTTCTGCATGAAGGGAGACCATAAGTGCACCGCATACTCTAAACGAGGTCTTCAAGTGCTTTATATAAAGGAAGAACATCAAACTTGTCCACGTTTTACCTCACACTTGTCATGTTAAAAATAAATGGTGTTTGGCTAAATTTGATGGTTTGCAATATATCAGTCAAAAGTAAATGTATTTTAAAAATCCTAAAGATATCACCTAGATTATGGTTGGGATATAAGAGCTTACTCATATTAGCCGCTTTCAACTTTCACCAGGGCCTCAAGCGGTTCCGGATCCTGGCGCATAAGTTTCTCATAGTGCTCCTAGGAAGATCTTCGAACACCTCATTGATCTTGGTTACCACCTTAACCTTGGATTTGCTGGCAGGGCGGCTGGTGTCGTTCTCAACCACGCTCTACACATAGTAATCCCTGGGATTACAATCAGGCGATCTAGGAGGCCAGAAAGGAGGGTTAGTGAAGTCTCTCTCTTGAGATATGGCCTTCCAGCAGCAAGCATCTCCATCCAGGGTTTGACCATAATCTCCAGTAGTTACACATAGCCGTCTGAATTGAGCCTAAGATCCTGCTCAATTATGTGGGGCAGCATGACGTCCCTCTGACTGGAGAAACACCCAAAGACCATCACAGTGGGGAAACTTGGACTTCAAGATACATGGAACGTCGCATGGATTGTAGGCAATAGACCTGTTGTTCTGGTTGTTAAGGAACTGATTCTAGGAGAAGTTCTTTTCGTCTGAGAACCAGATGGTCCCCTACTCAACAAGATGCTTCAGTTTGTTCAAGAGCTTCTATGCCTTCCTCAAGCGGTTCTCCTTGGCATTGATTGTCAGAATTTGTCTTTTTCGCCTCTTGTACGAGTGGTTGCGAAAGTTCTCATTCAGGGCCAGCTTCATGATAGTGACCCCAACATCTATCTCTCTCAGCAAAGCCCGGATTACCTTGCTTGGATCTTCCATTACCTTGTCCTGCAGTTGCTGGATGAATCGTAGTCAGAACCCTTATCGTTCCCCTTTCTGCTGGACACCGTTTCCTAGTCTCCGTTGAAACTGTCTATGTCACGTCTTACAGCCTTTGCAGTGTTAACAGGGCATTGAGTTGCAGTCATAAGGTGGGCATTTTGATGTTTGGCGTGAATCATCACGATGAAGGTAAAACTTTTTCAATATACTTAAGGTTTCTATTTCTTAATCTTAGCTAACTTTTTCTCAAATAAAACTTTAATTAGTATGCTCTACAACGCCGTCGACTGTTCACCCATACATCAACCTGTTCCTGAAAAAAGAGACATTAATATCGTCAACTTAGACCGAACACCCTGTACCTTTGCACAGTCCCATGGTTCTTTTGTTTTTCTCTTAAGTAAGCACAAGAAAATGCATTTTAGTTGATTCATAAAAGAATTGGTGGGTAGAATACTTCAAGCCTAAATTACTCACTCATTAAAACATAATGACTTACATCCAATCCAATACAAGGATCTGAGTATACGCGGAGATAAAACAGAATCTTCGAATCCCCTCAAACAGAGGGAATATGGAGTGGAAACTGACCCCTGTTTGGAATTGGACCATCCGTATACATTGACACGATTACAGCGTGACACGAAGTGTGCTCCAAAAAGGCTAAACGAAATACTCCAGAAGTTGTAGAAGCACTGAGAGCAGAGGCGTGGCGAAAAATGGTCAAAGGTGGTAGATTCCAGGGTGGCGTCTTAGGATGAACCAGGGGCGCCACCGATTGGAGAGATCTACCTAGCTCTCCAAGGAGTTTCCTGGCCCTAAACACGAAGGACTTAGGATATGAATGTCGTCTCTTGGCAGCATAGGCCCTGTCAAGCTTAGCTGCGAATGAATTGAGAGCTGTTGGGGACTATGGAAGACACCGGGCTCACATGTGCAAGCAAGTTATGCAGTGTGCAGGGCGCAAAACCTGTGGCATCTCCCCAGCATCGACAAATATGGTCCTAATGTGGGAAGTACGGAAGGCACCGGTCGCCAAGCGAAGGACGGTGTGGTGGATCGAGTCCACCTTCCACAACACACGCTCGGCTGCGGATGATTAAAACTCGCATCCGTAGTCGAGGTTCGAACGAATATATGATCGATACAAAAGTAAGGCAGTAGCCATATCAGCAACCCAGGCGCTGGACGTCACGTAGTGAAGAATATTAATGGCGCGGATACAAAAGATCCCAAGGCTGTGAATATGAGCCTCCCAGGTAAGGCGGTGGTCGAATACAAAATCAAGGAAACGGTGCGAGTCAACCACTTCCAGGCACACCCCATTTAGAAACAAGTCTGGGTCAGGGTGGAGCCGTGAATTGCGGCAGAATTGCACCACCTTAGTCTTGGCCAAATAAAACTAAAACCTAGGCGCTTCGGCATAGTCGACGCTTCAGAGTTGGCATCTGGGCCGCGCCAAAAGAGATCGAAAGGTCGTCCACGTAGAGCGCAGCGAGAACATATTCCGGCAACACCGAGATGATGCCGTTGATGCTCAGGGCAAAGAGTGTGACACTGAGGACACTTCCCTGCGGGACACCCTATTCCTGGTCTATTGGGCCGGAGAGGGCTCCCCCACCCGTACGCGGAATCAACGATCTCACCAAAATTCAGATATGAAGATTTGGAGGCGTCCCCGTACTCCCATCATGTGGAGAGTCTTAATGAAACCTAATCGCTATGCGGTATAATAGGCCTTCTCCAGATCAAAACACACCGTGGCATAGGAAGGCCTGGCAGACGGCATTTTCTAGTCAGAGCAGAGCATCGGACGTGGAGTGGAACTTGCGGAAGCCGCACTGTGCAGAAACCAGATGGCCTCAGTTGTGCAGAAAGAAGGCTAATCTAATATTTACCAATTTCTCTCTCCGGTTTGTGAAAAGCGAACAGAGTAGCGATTGGCCAGGGATTGGGAAGGATACCCTCTACCCAGATCCTTTTAAACAGATGTAACAGAAAGGCTATACTTCGCTCACCCGGGTGTCGAAGAATGGCGTACGGGACATCCTTTGGACCAGGGACGGTGTCCGCGAGCGAAGCGAGAGCAGAACGCAACTAACTCAGAGTAAATCTGTCGTTCAAGAGTTCTCCTCCTCTGGAGGTAAAGTTCAGTCGACGACCTTTCGCGTCATCACGACGCGCATTGAATGCTGGCGGAGCAGCATCGCAGTTAGAGAATGCGGTGAAAGCGGTCGCGAAGGAATCCGCCATGGATGCAGGGTCTGAGATTGCGGTCTTATTCTTTAGGAGAACAGGAGGGGAAGTCATGCGAGAACTTGCCCCGAATCCTTTTGACTCTTCGCAACACCTCTGCTAGAGGGGTCTTCCCGTTAAGTGAAGACACGTATGCCCGCCAAGAAGAGTGGCTGGCGTGCTTCGAAATAAACGGAAAACTAGCGCGAGCCCGACGAAATTCAGAGAAGGTGAAATCGTTCGAGCGGCGCTTATAGCGCATGTAGGCATAACGCTTCTGTTTAAGGGCAATTTAACACTCCACTGATCACCATGGGAGTGATCGGCGTGCAAATGGGCCAGAAGTTCTAGGAATAGTAGTTAGGTCCAGGGCAATGAGGTTGCCGAGGAAGAACTCAACGGCATAATCAACCAACTAGAAAAGCGCCCGGGGTGGGTAAAACCTACAGAAGGGTTCCGAATAGGCGCGGAAACGACCGTGCTCGAAGACCTGGAGGAGCCAGCAGCTGAGGGTGCCTTTCTTAATATTGAAGCATAGGATGTACAAGGGGCGGTCAATGAGTTTTGCAATTCGGATATTAGGAAACGAAATATCAGGAAAAGGGCTTTATTATTTTTCAATATAACTACCCTCGACTTGAATGCACTTGTGCTGTGCCACTTGTCCCTGAGGCTTCGAATTCGCGACAACCAGAAATCTCCCGACTGCTGTTCAATCCACTCCTGGAAGGCGAGCTGGACGTCTTCATCGTCCCCAAACCGGCGTCTACGCAGTGCAGCCTTGAGCTGGCGGAATAAAAAGTAGTCGCTAGGGGCCAGATCTGGACTGTAGGGGGGAAGCTCATTGAATCCGCACTTGCGCAGGGCAGCTTGTGCAACTCTGGCCTTGTGGACTTTGACGACGTTGAAGTCGATCATGGAGCGTGAGGTTTCTAGGCACCCAACGGACAGAGACCTTGGTCATGGCCAAATTGTCGTGGATGATGTTGATAACACTTCCATGTTCTCGCTCGATTTCTTCGACCTTCACCCGTCGATCTTCAAGATCATCCCCTCCATACGGGCCACATTGTCCTCGTTGGTCACGCCTGACGGGCGTCCTGGACGGGGATCATCTTCAAGGGACTCACGACCATAGCGGAACCCTCTATTCCAGCGAGCAATGGTTGCATAGGAAGGGGCGGTGTCGTTGTACACTGTAACCATACGTTCATGGATCTCTTTTGCATTCTTGCCTTCCTTGGTCAAAAATCTGATCACTGCGTGGTGCTCAACCTTATTTATTGTTGAAAAATTTGTGACTGACGATTTGCGATCAGCTACTGATTCTTAAATAAACGAGGCAGGAGCGTGCGGCTGCAGGTCGTGACTTGTCATAACTTATCCCAACACCCCCACAAACAGCCATCCCCCTTCCTCTGTTTTTCCCTACCGATTCTCAAAACGTATTGACCGCCCCTCGTACTAGGCATCGCCGGGCGCGCCAGGACTAAGTCTTTAGCCTCGCGAAATGAGACACGATCCTGAGACTGAACGGCCATGATTTCTATCTCAAGGAGATATGCACCACATTGCTTCCAACAAGCTGGGTGAGGCTCTCCGCAATTGACATACTTGGTAACACAGTCTTTAGACTTATCATGTGTGGCCTTGGAGGAACTTACACAGAATTCGGGTAACCCAGACTTTGCACGTCTACACGATCGATTAACATGGCCGAAACGGTGACAATAGTAGCACCCCCGTAGCAGTGGCATGAAAACCTTCACGCGGTAGCGATACCAACCGGGACGCCCCGACTCAGGGAGCTTGTCACAGTCTAACGTGCGAAGAGTGTAGGGGTAGGTCTCAATGTTCCCCACTGTTTTCTCGTCACACGCTCGACCTTGATTGCTCCATGGTCGGCAAGCTCTAAGGTGATGTCATCTATAGAGGTCCTTTCACGAAGTTCATGGTAGAGTGTGGCGTCGTACTCACAGGCGTGCCATCAAGTGTTCGAAGGACACTAATCATGGCCGCCTCGGAGGAATTTGACGCATTCACCAAAAGGTGTCCGCCCGACAAACGAGTCACTTTCGGCTCTCTACCAATCACACTAGCTAAAGCTCTCCTGTGATGGATAATGTTGCCCTTAGCCAACATGCTGCCATCAATAACAAGGAAGCCTTTGAAGCCAACATGTTAAAAAATGCCAGGTAGTCTCTAAACTAGAGGCCCCGACGTAATCTAGGCTCCGCTCTGCGCAGTTCTGGTCTTCGTCTAGGACCCCTCCCCCCTCCCACGCGGGAAGCTTAGTAGCTTACCAAAACGGCAGTAGCCCCGTCCGTCACCGCGGCATCCGAGGAGGGAGGGGAGCCTTTATTCTTTTTATTCCTTTTCTAGTTCTTTTTCTTTTTAGGAAAGTAGGGTGGGGTAATAAACCCGCTTCTCCCCTCCACAGGGAGGAGCCCCATGCCAGATGGACCGGCCTCAGCAAGGTCCTTTCCGAGATTGAGAAAGTTTTAGCTGTCACAGGGTCACCACCCGCAGGAGGAGATCCCTTCTCTCCTTGTAAAGCCTTGGAGATCCGAGCCGTCTGAGGAGGACCTTGGACAGGGGCGGACTCGAGTTCGGTGCTTGGCATCGAGCCGAGGTTCGCCCCATGAAAGGTCCTAACGTCTGGGGGTGGGTTGCCTCAGAGATTATGTCCATCTCATGGGGGGCTTCCATGTGGCCATCTTCCCCCAAGGACATCAGAGGTCCCAATGTTCTCAGCGTCTTTGGTCAGGGAAGAGAAGTGGGCATGTACAATGACCTCCTCTAAACTCAAAATGCGAGCCCGCACGTCTTTAAATAAAGGGAAGAGGCCGACGGGCCCTGTCTTCCATCCTCCTCCTATCATGCCGCTCAATTATGGACCGCCTGCCTTTCTTGGCAGACCGCTTAGAAAGTAAAGGAGGGACTGCTGCTGTAAAGAGGGAGCACCCGATGGCACCTCCAAATTAGGGGATGAGGGAGAGTCCCCTACACCCGTAGGCAAAGGAGAGGAGTAAGCCTCCTCTCCGGTTGAAGAGTTTTGGAGGGTTCCCTACGAAACCACATGGGTGGGGACCTCCATGTTTTCGGTGGAGCTGAACAAAGGCGAGTTAATGGCGTTTTTGAAGTCTTCATCATTGGGCATGGCGGCCCTTGTATCAATTACGGGACGCAAACGCTAATCACCCCACGCAGTATCCGTTCTGCGAGGGATGAGTACGGGGCCAGCGAAGCCGGCTGCCGCCATTTGGGGTCACTCCTCCCGCCTAGAGCCTGGCAGCTTATAAGCATGGCGGCTCCTCCTTGGGCTCGGCGTAAAATCGATAGAGATTGGAAAGAGAAAGAAATGAGATGTGGGGAAGGGGGTGGGTGGGGATGAAGCAGGTTGTTAAAAACCTACTCCGCTCCCCAAACTGGAGCTCAGGGATGAGGGGGCGTTGTCCCCTCCCCCCTGATCCGGGATGGATGGGTGAAAAGAAGCTGGTTGGCGTTTACCCGTTGAAATTGGAGGCCGACCATAGAGGGTTGTGGGATAGGTTGTAGGGAAAGTGAAGAAGTAGGGTAGAAATTCAGGCTGTCTGAAAGAAGGAGAAGAGGGTAAGCTGGGGCCAGACGGGGCACTGAGTCCCGTCAGCATGGTGACCAGTAACGCAAATCGCCGCGGCCTTTACGGGGCGTCTCGCCAGGAGCGCGTGTGCGCCGCTGAAAGCAGCCGCATTGATTAATATTACAATTTAAACACATATTCATTTGTTAAAACAATAAAAACGTGTAACTGCATTCAAACTGTCATTGTGTCCTTTTTGCAGAGTTTTGTAACGCTTGTAACAGTACTTTTCCAATTCCCGGTACAACTATAAGAATGGTCGTGGATTTACTTAAGTACCATGAACACAATTTGATCATATGTGTAGACCTTAAAATGGTCAACTTCCTCCTTGGCCAGCAGAAGGGATATACAAAGTTTCCATGCTATATATGTATGTGAGACAGTCGAAACCGTGACAAACACTGGTCCCCAAAAGATTGGCCAGTTCGGGAAACTTTGGAAGCAGGAATGCCAAACATTGTTAATGAGCCAATCGTAAGTCGAGAGAAGATCGTTTTTCCTCTACTTCATCTCAAACTGGGATTGATGAAGCAATATTTCAAGGCGTTAAGCGCTGACAATGATTGTTTTCAGTACATAGTATGGGCGTTTCTGGCTTTGTCATACGAAAAAAATAAAAGCAGGAGTATTTGATGGTCCCCAAATCCGAAGACTTCTGAGTGAATATAGATTCGTGAAAGCCACGAATGAAAAAGAGAAGGCAGCCTGGCTCTCATTTTCTGCCGTTTTTCGTAACTTCTTGGGAAACGAAAAAGCGCATAACAACGAGGATTTGGTTACTAATATGCTTTTAGCATATCGTGATCTGGGATACAACATGAGTGTGAAGCTACATTTCCTAAATAGTCACCTCGAAGGATTCCCAGAGAATCTGGGAGCAATGAGCTACGAACAAGGGGAACGCTTCCATCAGGATTTGGTGAGGATGGAAGAGTGCTACCAAGGTTACTGGGATAGATACATGATAGCGGACTACTGCTGGACGATTAGAAGAGATCAGCCAGAGAAGACTTACAAGAGTAAGAGTTACAAACGCAAATTTTTGCCCGATTGAAATCAAGAAGAGGTCCTTCAGCCTGATGTACGGTCATTAATAAATTAGCATCTATTTGATTACAGTATTTGTAATCCTAATGTGTAATTCAACTTTCTTCTCATATGCGATAAAAAGTTTGTGCAAAAAAACCTGCTGTACTATAAATAACGCAAAAGGATGATTCAAAATTACTTCAGGGCATGATAATAGGCATGATAAAATGAAAATAATTTTAGAATATTAGTTATTGATATTACGAAAAATCTGTAGCATTTAGAGAGAATCTGATTTAAGATTTGAATTCAGTTTGCTCGAATTAGGTAGGAAAATGTACTTTTGTCAATTCACCAAATACATTGTTCTCCAGTGTAATCAATCCAAAATCTCAAATATTTTGCATATGTATTTTCAATATATTTTTTGTAATATATAATTGCCATCCAAAAATCATGGCTAAGATACATTCTTTTCGGCAACACTTACTTTAGTCAAACACACAAACTACCTCGCTTTCAGCTCAACCCCATTGAACGCGAATATTCCTCACTCGTCTCTCGCCATTCTCAGCATAAAGATCCCAATTCACAGTACATCATAGTTACCTTAGTTACTGTACCATACCTTACGTCACTTCACCTTACATTTCACGCTACTTTTCATTACTTTCATACATTGTATTACGTTGTATTCCTTAACGATTCTCAATTTAATTATAACATTCATCCGTATAATTTAAATAACCGCTCACTAGTTATTTACTAATCCAATTCTCTAATTGTGCATTCGTTGATTTTGTAAATATATTTATTTTGTTTATCGTCCGTTTTTCTTACAAACCTCGCGCCCAAAGTTTTCAAAATTCAGTTCACGTCAGTCGTTGGGCCTAAATATTAGCAGACGACTATTCCATCCAATTCAACAAATTTATGGTAATGGTTTTCAAATAGCTATCTAGGATGATTTATTAACTAAAATCAATCCCACTAATAATCAAACACCATACATGGATGTGGCTGGGAGCTGCGAGCTTGATTCCTGCACGCGGGCGGTGTTGATGTGATCGCCACTGGCTGAGTGGCGAAAAGGGCTGGCTCAGCTTTCAGTTGCTAAGTGGCCAGTACGGAAGCCTCACTGCTCGCCCAGGAATGAGAATGACCGTTACCAAGACTCGGTTTAAAAAAGGCAGCCTTACAACAACCTGGTCAGAACACCGCGTCTGCCAAGGCATCGCTGATTGCGGTCGTAAACTTACGAAAAAGATCATACCACTTAGAGTAGCTGAGTGGAATATCAGGACCTTATTAGATAATGAACCCCAAACCTGACCTCGATGCAGAACAGCTATTATAGCCCATGAACTAAACATATACAATGTCGACATTGTGGCACTGAGCGAAACGAGATTACCAGGCGAAGATAGTTTAACAGAGGTTGGTGAGGGATATACAGTCTATTAGAAACGCTATGATGAATACAAACGGAAAATCCATGGACTTAGCTTTGCCAAACGTAACAAATTACTCACCAAAATAACTGAATCGACAGTAGGCATATCCCCAAGACTGATGACATGGCGTATACCTCTTGCAAAGCACCGGTTCACCACCCTAATTAGTGCATATGCTCCGACACTAGACTCCAGCGAAGAATAAAAAGATGCATTCTTTGAAGCGCTACATTCAGCACTAGTCGCAGTACCCAAAGAAGACAAAATTCTATTGCTTGGGGATTTCAATGCAAGAGTAGGAAAACAAGCCCATCTCTAGCCACGTGTCATTGGCAAACATGGAATGGGAAAAATCAACAGTAACGGTCTCAGACTCCTAACACTCTGTTCAGAGCATAATCTTGTAATCACTAATACTACATTTTACTTTCCGAACAAATATAAAACCACTTGGAGTTATCCACGTTCCAAGCATGGGCATATGATTGATTTTATAATAACCAGGCAGAGTGAACAAAAGGACATTTACCTCACACGTCCAATGAGAGGTGCAGAGTGCCCCCCAGCTCAGCGCACATGCTCCTCAAAAAGGATAAATACCAACAGCTTGAAAGATCAAGTAAAACGAAATGCTTACAGAAGCTCATTATATGTAAATTTGCTGAAAGGCCACGAGCCCCCAACTGTAACAGCTTGCGACGTCTGGACCACTCTTCATTCCACTCTGAAACAGTGTGTAGATGAGACTCGGGTTTCAACCTCGACAACATAAAGACTGGTTTGACGAAAATGCGAAATATATTCAAATAATGCTAACGCAAAAGAACAAGGCCCATGATGCCTGGCTCTCAAAGCCAAGTTTCGCACATCTGAAACTAACTTTTGATAATTTAAGAAAGGAAACTCAACCCAAGCTTCGTCATATGGAAAATGAATGGTGGACCAACCAGGCAAAGAACCTGCAACACCTTGCTTACAATAACAACCAACATGTGTTCTACAACGTCCTGAAGACTATATATAAATATGGGCCTGTAAACCGCAATTTAGCCCCTATCAAACCCCAAGATGGCAATCTCCCAAAAGACAAAACAGCAATTCTAAATCGCTGGGTATAGCACTTCCAAAACCCAGTTAAATCATAGAAACCCTATAGAACCAAACCTTTTAGATGCAATTCCTCAGGTACTACTAGCAATGGAGATGGACAAACTGCCCACTTTTGAAGAAACTATTTACGCCATAAAATCATTAAAAAATAATAAATCACCTGGCCTTCCCTCTGAACTGCACAAAGAAGGTAACTATTTCTTGCACTCAGAGATACATGAGCTCATGTCGGTCATCTAGAATAAAGAAGAACCTCCCGTTGAATTTCTAAAATCTGACATAGTGTTTGTGTACAAAAAGAAGGGTGATCGAGCACTCTGTGAAAATAGCAGAGGAATATTTCTACTGGCAGTGGCCTCTAAAATTCTGACAAGAATTATGCTTGTCAGATTATGTCGCCATATATCAGAGAGCACCTTGCCAGAAACACAGTGTCTATTTCGTAAGGACATGAGCACCTGCAACATGATATTATGTGCAAGACAACTACAGGAGAAGTGCAATGAGGAAAACACAGACTTCTACATAGCTTTTATTGACCTTCAAAAAGCTTTTGATCCAATCAATAGGGAACTATTATGGATCGTTTTAGAAAAGTTTCGCTCCCCTCCAAAATTCCTCTAAGACCAATCAATATTCCGGTCGTTTTCAGTGAATGAATACCCGAGTGAGATAGTTGATGCCCTCTACACACATGTTAACATCGGCAAGATATTTTTTCGTTCGGTTTCAAAACCATACCCCACTAATCAAGACTTAGAAGTTCTTAATGTTAATTATAAGGGGTCTTTAACGAAAAATCTACATAAGGATCGTACTTAATCATAATATAAGGTAAATGAAGGCAAAGAGCTGGAAAAGGCCGGACCGTTGAAAAAATGTCAACGGGTCAGCTGCAATCAGGGTCTCTATAGTTACAAGGGAACTTGAATCTACGGTAACGGAGCTAATTGATGAGATAGATCTGAAACAAATGAAACCCCCTGGACTATTACAGGACCAGGAGTTTACTGGTAGAAACAGAGTTAGTGATAAATTCACGGAATAGAAACCAGTATTACATTTGAATGTAGCTTAAATGTGCTGGTTATGAAAAACGGAGGGAACAAGAAGAAAAATAGAGGAAATAAAAGACACTGGAAAAATATTTCCTTTTAAACTTTCTCATCATTCTTATTCCACTGTGAAAACATTTTCTTATGGGATATAAGACAATGTTTACTCAGTAGAATAAGAAAATTTTTAATAATCGCATGAGAAAATGTATACTCAGTGGAATAAGAAAGATGGGACAGTTTTAAAGGAAATTAATAAAGTGAGTGAAAATAAAGCAGTAGTAATAAAGAGAAAAGAGAAACTTGACTGCAAACCTCACGAGGTCGAACCCCGTAACCCTACTTCCAGTAAAAGGCTCAAGAAGAAACACTTAATCCAGGAATAAATTCATCTAGTAGAATAGTGGCTAAAAAAACATTGGTAGAAAAGGAATGGGAATAGTCCTTACGACTCAAATGGTGTGGTGGTTAGAAAGAGGGAATGGTGTGGTGGTTAGAAAGAGGGTATGGTGTTGTGGTTAGAAAGTGGGTATGGTGTGTGGTTAGAATGAGTGTATGCTGTGTAAGGTAGAAAATGGGAATGATGTGGTGGTTAGAAAGAAGGTATGGTGAGGTGGTTAAAAAGACGGAATGGGCTCTAATAAATCCCAATGCCGCACAATCTTGCGGAAATTTTGACATAAGAGAAATTTATGAGTGTTTGCGTGAGTTCCTGAAAATAAGGCCCATTTCATGAATATCAACAATTTCCTCGTATTTACTCCATTTATTGTGCGTTTGAATATTCAAGGATAGAGCGGAAGTGATTGGAAGAATTGGATAAAATCAGTAAAATAACAAGGATAATGTAGAAATAAGAAACTAGGTGGAAGAAATGCTTGCCGGTCGTTATGGAAATCTCTCACCCCATTCTAGGATTTTCGAGTGAACAGAATTTTTGTCGCGCTCGTTGTTAATTTTCTTTTATTCTTAATAACTATTCTATTCGTTCTATTTTCCTTTTTGTTTATTCTATCACCCGGCCTACATAGTCTTCGTTGGTCATCACAGTTTCGAGGATCCGTGTCATTAAAACAAAAACAAACTGCTCCTTATCGTTCCACATATTCAGTAGTGTCTCGTCAAAGTCGATACTTTCTTCCTTGGTGCTTTTATGATATTTCCCATTCCTATCTTTTAATTCATTGGTTTAATTATGATCAAATATTTTCGCTTTTAAGGAATTCATTATTCGACGGTCTGGAAATGCGCCCGGAATAAATAGGAATTTAGCGCTTTGACATCATAGTGGGGACTAGGGTGGATGTAGTGCTTTGACATCATGGTCGGGACAAGGGTGGATATCCAAGATATTTTCTTTGAATATATAGCTAGAGTGAAAATTTCATCATGCCATTAATGATATTCAACATTCACTCAATTAATACAAAGAGGAAATAAGAAGATTTTCGCAAAAAGACCGCATATTCTTTGGATCCATAATTCGACAATTACTTTAGTTAGCTCTTAAATTTGATCCGGAATCCAATTTCTTTTCGACCACACAATTCGACTCATCTGTTCACTTTCGGATGCCGGCCAAGCAGTGGCGGCTCGTGTATAGGCACTGGGTAACTGCAGCACCCCCTATTTCTACTCGATATTATCGATAACATTCGATATAATGATTCCTTTTTTTCTTTAATTATTTCTTTATACTTGTACATTATATAATCCTTAAGCATAAAGTCAGTAGCCATCCCCAGGAAGCTGCACGATAGGGAGAGAGAGAGTACTGTGGCTCACGCAGTGCCGACCCTGGTGTGCTAGTGGAAGGTAGTGTTTCTTTTTGACTCCACGTGTGTTGTGCTTTAAAACATGTTTATATTCTTGAATGTGATCAAATGTAGTAAGTAAAGAAATGTTTGATTTTGTTATATTTAGGGTTTTATCAAGTCTTTCTATAATTTTCTTTTTAAAAGGTAATTTGCAATTACACAATATTAAAACATGCTACAAAATTTCTGATGCAGCACCTCCACTAATTTTAGCTACTAGCCGCCACTTCGGCCAAGGCTAGGAGTCGATCAATTTTTGCCTCCACGAAATTTCCTGCATAACCTCTCTAGGAGCTGGATGGGGCAGCGGGTGGCGATGGCCCTGCTACAACTGAAGCCTGGAGGAGCGGCGCACCCTCCCGACCCCAGTGCTCCAAGAGAAACTGATCTTTTCTTTTGTGTCATCTTTTGCAACACTTTTAAATCTCTCACTATCATTTCACGCCTGTTTAGACCCAACAAGGTGAAAGAGGGTGTTAATCGTTGAAAAAATAAAATAATTCATTACTGTATTGCAAAGTTAACCTTTTTACCTATGCATTAATGAAAATAGCAATTTCCTAACGATAAATTATTTGGATTATGCTAATGATTGATATGGTATGCAATTGCACACCCAATGAACGAAAACAGACAAATTTCATCCTTCTAGAAGCTAATTTAATTAATAATAACACTAAACTTTATTTAAATCTCCAACAAAATAACTAAACTTGATTATTATACATGGAGGCAGGAACTAAATTTATACCCATTCAACTCACATCAAAGTCATAACTATCCTTTTTTTTCTAAGGGGTTTATTAGGTTTAAATCTAAAGAGGTTATGGAAAATAATGTAAATACCTAAAATAGACAATGTATCTACGCTCTATGGGACCGCCATTTTACTTTAAGAGTGTCTCGATTTTTTAAAATTATCCATCTTCTGAACCATATTTCTCTTAAACCAAGCTACCAGACGTTTTATGAGTAAATGAATGAAGGCGGGAAATCAGTTTACCACTTTACTCCTCTTCAAGCCTACTTGTTTGGGCCAGCCGCTAAATGACAGTGCAAAGGTGGCGCAGGTTGGTTGCACCGACCAGGGCAGACATCGAATTCGATTTCTTCCTTCCTCAAACCAAGCTTGAAGTAATTTCGGTGTGTGTATGGACACATTATCATCTTACAAAGCAAACTTTCCGTTGGAAAACTGAGGACTTCCTCGAATAATACACGTATGAAATGTGACTTCGTTCACGCAGAGCAGACATTTCATCAACTTACATCCTAAGTTTTTAACTCTCATTTCCTGCAGGTGGCTCGCTCTTCCGAGCAGGAACTAATTCCGGCAACTCGCACGCGGTAAGCAAATTAATATAGTTTCTGCTTTCATCAATACAAATTGTTAATCTACAAATTATTTTGGTTGTAGTTTCCACTCATTTCACTCTCTCTCACCTGCACCCTAATTTAATTTGGCGACCAAATTTGGGAAGTTTAATTAAAATCTAGTGGTGCTTTTTACTGGCTTAATTATTTGCAAGAACTATATAAAATAAGAAAGAGCTAACTATGGCTTCATTTGGTTATCTTTTTACAATGTCTCGTAAATCCACTTAACTTTACTTTACTAATGTCCTTTTGCCCTACAGCTGATGTTAAAAAATATCGCAATTGGTGGCAGTATCGCTAATTACCGTTTCTTTCATTCGCATCTTTTCCTGTCTATTTGCCTCATCATTTTTCGACTGTTTTGATTTAATAGGGGTACCAACTGACGGCGAAATTAATTACTATCCTATTCTTAGGATAAATTAAACAAAGAAAAAACTTAAATAAGAAACAACAAACCAATTCTCCACACAAAACAAAACCCAGCTAAGACTAAAAAAAAAACATGATCAGGCTGGAAGGAGGCCCGCTAACTCAGGTCTTCGAGCATGCAAACAACATCCAAAGTGCCTCTTCCCAAAACTTTACGTCATAGTGGAGTGTGAAAGAACCTCTCGCGAAGGCAAGGTACGTCTGGGAGCGAGTCCGCTCGTCCTAGTAACGAGAAAGATAGAGAGCACACAACTCCTCCAGACTGAAACGGTCTACGGGAATGTCCCGAGGAGTCTGGGACCAATTAGTCGCCACGATAGGATTAAGAGTAGCGTTCCCCCGAATGGGACAGTGACCGACAAGTGTGCCCGATTCTGAGGCGACAAGGCCGTCGAGACTTTGGGGGTAGGTCCACGCGAAACGTCGCGATACAATGACACGCTACTTTAGATTCCTATTATTATCGACCGTCCCCCTATTTTCCTTACCATGGATGCTGACGGGCTAACTTGATTCTTATAATGTAGTCATAGATGGGAATAAATGCGAAAACCGTACTCCCAGTGGCAATAAATTTTAACGTTGTACCTTCCAGGGTAGAATCCTAGATAGAACCAGTGGTGCCACCGGTCCGAAGGCTACATCCAACGGCTTATGGTATTATTGGTATCTCACATTGGCATAAGTACCGTCAAGAGCGGCGAGGAACGAAATGAGAACGGCAGTACACAATGCACAGTTCACGCCGTAAAATGAGTGACAACTCACACGCACCCACAAAAAGGCTTCCTGCAGGGGGTGTGCGGAAAGAACCGACCGCCAGACGGAGACCAGTGTGGTGTATAGAGTTCAAAACTTCCGCAATTCACGCTCGGTTGCGGATGCGTAGAACTTAAATCCGTAGTCTAGCTTAGAAGGAACATAGACAGAGTAAAAAAGTGAAGAGGTGGCCCTATCAACACTCCCAGTGCAGAACATCACGGAACGAAGTCCATTGCTCGTGTACAAGAGACGCTAAGACTGGGAATGTACGCCTTTAGGTAATGCGTCGGTCCAAACAAGACCGAGGAAACAGTGCGAGTGTAGCACATACAGGCGATCCCAAATTTCCATTTAGGAACAAGCCTGGGTCGCTCGAAGACGTGGATGGTGACAAAGTGCACCCATTTAGTTTTCACCACAGTAAACTGAAACCAGTGAAATTCGACATAGCGAGAGACGCTGTTAAAAGACTTTTGTACTCGTAAAACCACAGTTAGCCTCTAGACTGTACCGAAAGAGATAGAAAAGTCTTCTGAGTAGAGCGTGACAAGAAAATATTCTGGCAACACTGAAGTGATACATTTGAACCTCAAGGCAAATGTTGTGTCAATAAGGTCACCTACCTACGGGACGCCCTGTTCTTGACCAATTCAACTGGAAAAATCTTACCAACTCGAGGGTACCATCGAGTATCTCGTAGGAATTCATAAAAGAAAATTTGAACACGTCCCCTCACCCCATTTTACAGAGGGTTTTATGATACTGCATCGCATTGCAGTATCATAGGCTTGATGCAGATCAACGAACACCGTGGCGAAGTGCTGTCCATGAATTAAAGACTCTTTGATAGCATTAGTCTACATAGCAGAGCTTATAACATGAATTGGAACTTGCGAAACCCGCACTGTGCAGGAGAGAGCTGACCTCCAGTGTCCAAAATATAAGCTGGCATAACGTTAATAAATTTCTCCATCAACTTACACACGTAGGAGGTTAGTCTCTCCCTGTGTTGCGAAAAGCAAGCACGGTAGCCATGAATCTGGGAAGATACCCCCCATCCAGCTCCTGATGAACGAAGCTAACAAAAAAAACATGCCTCGTTCCTCAGGTGTCGAAGAATAGCGCAGGGAATATTTTCCGAACCATGGGTTGGATTCTCACGCGAAGAGATGGAGGAACGTAACTCACTAAGTCAGTGGTCATCAGCAAGCCCAAGTCGTGATTTAGTTGATGGCAGCATCACGGCAAGACAATGCAAATAAACTAGTCACGAATAACTTCGCCAAGAAGAGCGGCGAGCGTTAATGCAATTCACCCAAGATGAAATCGTCCGGGCTGCGCTTGTACCGTATATAAGCATATCGCTTCTCTCTGATGGCCGTCTCACACTCGGCCGACCACTAAGGAAGCAGTTGGCTGGCAAAAGGGCCAAAATTACGAGGAATGATAGTCAGACCTGCGTCGAATAGGGAGCACGAGAAGAACTCACGGCATTATCAACCGAACTAATCTCATAGACAGGTAAATCAGTCATTTCCTTGAATGCAGACCACCGCGCCCGCTCCAAGCAACACCGAATATCTTTTCAGGCCAATGTGGCCTGGCGAAACATATTTGGTTGGGGAAGTGAACACTACCATGAAAACCATAGACCATCCACCAACCACAGTCACGGTGTGAATCCGGAGAACCAATGATAATTGAAGCAAGTAAATGAAGCAGTTCTCTTGCAGTGATAGTTAAACTTATCTCCATTTATTAAACAGACTACACAGATCTCCTGCCTTCGATCAGGTCCGCCAGGCCCTATTCTTTAGGATTTGTCATGTATCCGCCGATAGGGAGTGGCTACCATTAAAATTCCCAAAAGAGGAGAAAGGACATCGGTAAACGTAAAACGACGTGGTGGAAGTCCGCTACATTGAGGTCAACTGACGGTGGAATATACACAGAAACGAGAGAGTATCTCCTATCTAAGGGTAGCTGCACTGCTATGCCTATAAAAGGGTATGTAGAGTTAAAATCGTCTCCACATCTCTTCCCAATTAGCCCCAAGTTCACGGCAATTCCATTGAGAGAAAATGCCCTTCTGGCTTAGTTAAAAGGGGGAGCAAGGAACTTCATTGAAATAGTAAAACCCCTAAAGGGAATGGCTGTAGCCTTACTGGAGACAAAACTCCGGGGACTTTGGGAGTAGAAAGCACTGGATACGCTGCTGCACTCTAGGATTTAGTGGAAGAGGCTTGACTCACCGTGCGAGCTTTTCTCTCATTCCTCCTCGAAACTTTTGGCCGGCCGAGTGGCTTTGGAATCGGGGGTCACTGGTACTTTGGAGGGCCGACTTTCCAGGGCACTACGCCCAGCCTGAGAGAAAGACGAGTGTGCTGAGCTCCCATGTTGCTACTATCCTTTCGTGGGGCAGAAATGAAATCCCTGGGGTGGCCTCATCACCACCTTCCAGGGATTTGTCTCTTGTACTTCTAACGACTCTGTGCAGGAACGAGACCGCTTCGCTTTTTACGAAGAAGCTCCCATTTGGGGGTGGGATGGGCGTTTATCCAGGGTTACCCGAATTGCAACCAGCTTTACCATGGTGGCGTTAGGAAGAGGTAGAACCCGAATAAAGGTTCTGACTTAGCGGGGTGGCTACCGTGCTCGTAGGCCTGAAAGAGCCAAAAGCGCGGGGGGGGGGGGGGGTAAGATGAGAGAAGAAGGAAGGCGTAGGCTGCGACCAGACTAATTCCTTTTCCTCTCTGAATAAGGCTCAGTCGCATCCTGGAGGGCCAGGATCGACTTCTCAAATAAATACGGGTCACATTGTTTCGTGGAAGTAGGGCATGGCTCGCCATATTTCTGCACGATACGATTTTATCGTATAAGGGCTTGGAGCAGTTCACACAGATTTATGGTTATCCTGATTTTGCACGGTGACAAGTTCTATTATTATGGCTGAAACGGTGGCAGTGCTAACAGTGTAAGAGTAGGTTTTGCGTCTTCTTCCTTTTTACTCATACACGTTCGACCTTGATCATGCCGTGGTTGGCCAGCTCTTCAGCGAGGACTTTAAGGAGTAATTAATGAGTTTCCTCCTCGAAATTACTCCTTCCACCTAGTACATGCTAAACTGCGGTGTCACCTGTACACGCGAGCCCTCAGCATCAGAAGACCACTCACTATGGCTGCATCATCAGGGTCAGTCACATTCACCAAAAGGCTTTCATACAAGAAACGGTCAACTTTCGTTTTCCTCCCCAAATTCCTGCTTAAGAACATAAGAAAAGAAGGAGACTGCAAAAGACCATTCATGGCCTACACTTGGCAGCTCCTGTTCCAGTCAACACACAAAAGATTTCTTACCAGAGAAAAGTCATCAACATTGTCACCCTTTACAGGAGTTCGTCAGATCTAATCTACAATATACATAAAATGCATCCAGAGGATTATGTCCATTCATGCAACCGCAAAATATAATCTCCCCACTCCTTAGAAAAATATATACATATGTACATAAAAAAAAGTCAGCCCCATCCATATATTTATCTAATCTATTCTTAAAACTACCCAGAGAGGAGGCTTCTATCACATGTCTAGTGAGCCTATTCCATTCATCTACCACACGATTTGTAAACCAATTCCTCCCAATCTCCTTCCTAAACCATACTTATCAAGCTTAAACCCATTGCTACGTGTCCTGTCATGTTCACTAAGTATAAGAACCTTACCCAGATCCCCTTTATTAAATCCTTTTACCCATTTGAAGACTTCAATCAATTCCCCTCTGACTCTTCTCCTTTCCAATGTATGTAGATTTAGTTTTCTGAGCCTTTCACCATAAGGTAAGTTCCTTAGCCCACCAATCATCTTTGTCATCCTTCTCTGCACAGACTCAAGCAAATCAATATCCTTCCTATAATATGGTGACCAAAATTGTACTGCATAGTCTAGATGAGGCCTAACTAGGGCCAGATACAGTTTTAGAATGACTTCAGCACTCTTATTGCTTACACTCCTCCTAATGAATCCCAATATCCTATTAGCTTTATTCTTAGCATTTAGGCATTGCTTTCTAGGACGAAGGTCTGAACTTACCAAAATACCCAAGTCCCTCTCACAATCGGTCCTCCCTAAAATTCTCCCATTTAATTTATAACTATTCAATGGATTATTTCTACCTATACTAAGTACACTACATTTGTCTATGTTAAACTTCATTTGCCATTTCTCGGCCCACTTGGACAGAATGGTCAATTCCTCCTGCATTACAACAGCATCAGAATCAGCCCTAATGGCCCTACCTAGCTTAGTATCATCAGCAAATTTACTCAGGTCACTACTTATACCTATGTCAAGATCATTAATATAAATTAAGAATAGCAAGGGACCCAAAACAGATCCTTGCGGAACTCCACTGCTAACACACCCCCACTCACATTTAACTCCATCTATACTAACTCTTTGCTGTCTGTCACCAAGCCATGACTGAATCCACCTAAATATACTGCCATCGATCCTGTGTGCTTTAACTTTCCTCAGAAGCCGTAAGTGTGACACTCGATCAAAAGCCTTACTAAAGTCCAAGTATAAAATATCATAGTTTTCATCCTTATCTGCTGCTTCATACACTTTACTATAAAAAGACAGCAAATTAGTCAGACAGGATTTACCCTTACTAAAGCCATGCTGTGATTCTTTTATCAACTTATGCTTATCCAAGTGATCTCTAATATTCCTTGTTATAATAGATTCCATCATTTTCCCTACCACTGTAGTCAAACTTACTGGTCTGTAATTAGACATATTTGTTTTATCCCCTTTCTTAAATATAGGTATCACATTGGCTTTCTTCCATGCCACTGGCACAATGCCACTCTCCAATGATTTTCTAAAGATGCATGCTAGGGGCTCACTTAACACATCCTTACATTCTTTCAAAACTCTAGGCAAGACCTCATCAGGACCGGGTGCTTTACTACTTTTGATTTTATCAATTTCCTTTGTCACTATCTCCTTTGTGATCAAGATATCCTTTAATTTCTCTTCATCATTACCCCGAAAGATCATTGACACCTCAGGTATATTTAGAGTATTTCGCATTCCAGCCATTGAGTCCCTATCACTCACTAATTCTCCATTGGAATCTATAAGTCGGCCTATTTTATCTCTAACTTTAGTTTTGTATAATTGATAAAAACTTTTAGGATCTTCCTTTGCCCTATTTGCCACTTTAATTTCATAATTTTTCCTTGCTACTCTAATTAACTTTTTAACATCTCTTGCTAGTTCATTATATCTCTGCCTTAAGTGATCCTCTCAATTTTTTATTTTTCTATAAATGCCCTTTTTAATGCCAATATAATGTTTAATTTTATCTGTCATCCATTTTGGGTCATTATTTTTAGTCCTAATCTCTTTATATGGAATGTTAATCATCTGACCTGTAATTAATTGCTCAATTATTTTTTCATATTCCTCTTCAATTGTAATCTCTTCCTCCTGGTGATTATTGTCTCCACTAACTGATATCATTGAATCTATTCCTGATTTGATTTCATTGCCTGGTTTCTGTACAACTGCCTCCAGGTAAGTCCTTAGCCCATTATAATTTGCTCTTCTAAAGTCAGGAATTTTAACATTGTTCATGCTACTATCAATACCATTCCATTTCATCTTGAATCTAATTTCACAATGGTCACTATTGCCCAAATTTCCTCCAATCTCAGTATCCTTAATAACTTCTTCCCTATTTGTCAGAACTAAATCCAGTATATTATTACCTCTAGTGGGTTCGTTAATAATCTGCCTCAGAAAATTATCTTGGACAACATTCAAAAATTCCTCAGCCTCCTGATCACCCACAAGAGCTTCCCAGTCTATATTTCTGTAATTAAAATCGCCCATTATACACACATGCTTACTTCTACATGCCCGTTCTATCTCCCGCCACAGAAGATTTGAAGCTTCCTTACTAAGATTTGGTGGTCTGTATAATAATCCCATGACAAGCTTGTTTTTACCTTCCTTTACATTTAGCCATAATGACTCTGTGTTATCATCTAATTTAATTGTACTGTTTACACAACACTGGAGATTATCTTCAATATAAATAATAACCCCTCCTCCTCTCTTCCTATTCCTATCTGTATGGAACATGTTAAAGCCCTCAATCTCAACCTCAGGTTTAAAGTGATTACCTGCCAAATCAAGCCATGACTCTGTTATCGCAATTATATCAAAATTCTTTTCACTCGCTAACGCTCTTAAGAGATCTATCTTATTCCTTATACTCTGACCATTTGTGTAGTATATTTTAAATTTTTTTTTATTATTCCCATCCTCATTGCATCGTGCTTCTTATTCCTAGTGATCTGCTCATTCACTTGTGCATTAGTCCCCCTATAATGCATCAGTATGCCCTTCCCCCTAGCTCTTCCTCTATCTCTGCATCCCTTCCATTTCCTACACCTGTCCTCTAATCCTGTTATTCCCTTACCTCTAACAGCTTCTAGTTTTTCACACTATCCAGCTTCCCCCATAGAACCTCAACACCTGCCTGACTAAGATGGAGCCCATCCATCGCATACAACCTCCTATTCCCGTAAAACCCACCCCAGACATCTACAAACACCAATCCTAACCCCTCACACAGTCCTTTCACAAATTCATTCAAACCAATTGCACGCGACAACCATTCTACCCCCACATCCAATCTCGGAAGCACACCAGAAACAACACCTTTTACCCTGCTTTTACTCATTCTTTCAACTAACCTTTTATATTGCTCACGTAACTCACATGTACCCACCTTCTTTACATCATACACTCCCACATGCGTAATCACAACTGCATCCCTCTCACACCCAGAAACCAGTCTATCATACCTCTCACAAACATCACTTACACCAGCACCCGGCAGACAAACTCTCATTCCCTTCCACTTGCTATCACTCAACTTCCTATCTAAATACCTAATCTGAGAGTCACCCATCACTAGCACCTCAGTCATTCTCCTATTCTGTCTTGGCCTAACATTACCCTCCCTCCTGCTCTCAGTCACATTACCACCCATCCTGCTTTCATCCACAATCACACCAGGCAAATCACTTTCACACTCTTCCTCTCTCAGGACATTGAATCTGTTAGTCAACCTAACAGGTTCTATGTCCTTCCTTTTCAAACACCTAATCTGTCGTAACTTATCTATCCTATCCATTTTCACCCACCATTCATCATCACTCACAACTTCCACACTGTTCCCAGTCCTAGCCCTATCTTCCACCCTCTTAGCACTAATCTCACCCTTCAATCGCACACTTGCATCTCTTCTCACCTCAAACACCAAATCATTCAACCTCTTACATTCCCCACTCAACCTCCCCTTCCAGAAAACACACACGGCATTCAGTTACATTCACTCTCCTTTCAACTCCACATGCATCACACAACACATACACACTACTTTCAAACGGCATGCTCTCACCATCTATACAAACAGCCATACTCTCAGAAATTTACTAAGGAAAAAGTTAACACTCACCAAAAAAATTCTTGCTCAGGATTGCTGCCAGTTATCTTCCCCAAAAGTATTAATCACTAATGTATTTATTACACAGTGATTGATGTATTAAATAAATACAAGAAAAACTACACACCCAAATCAGTATTATATCCCAATCTTACAATGAGAATCAGGAGCTTCCTGTAAGACAACCTTCCAGAAAAAAGCCAGACAGCCAACATGTGTCATTTGAACAGTTTGTTCTCATTATTTTAGCAAATTATCAAAAAACATTTGAATCCGAAGTGCTCGACACCGCTTGGCAGCTTTTCTAGGAACCAGACATCACCCAGACTCCACTATGCACTTACCATTATTCGCGCTCCAACACACAGGAGCCAACAAGTCTGGTCTCTGTGATTTTAAGACGTTAAAAGGCATTGTTTATAGAGGTTTCAAAGCATAGCTTCTGACACGGCACAAGGTAGCTGATCAGTTCATTAAACATAGATAGAGGAAATAAAGAGGGGGAACGCACCAGAGTCCCTAGTCACATTCAAAGTTTAAGTCAATTCAGTGAACCAAGCCGTTAAAGATGCATTATAACGCATATTTTATAATGAATTTAAACATTTATTTTTCGTATACAGTTTTATGTATACTTTTCAAACCTGAAACTCATCTTTACTTGCGGGTGACTCTACATCTCACTATGTCGGTCCCCATTTTGTTTTTTTTGTTTTTGTAATAACACTGTAACTATTCGGCCGATTCTTTGTAAATTTGAAACCCTTATGTTGTTTTACATTCTCCTTTTGAATGATATAATTGCCAAAGTCCTCCCAAGGCTAGCCATTGAATTATTTTGTATTTGAAACTCATATGTTGTTTTATATTCTCTTTCGAATGATATAATCGCTAAAGTCCTCCCATAATTAGTACAGGAATTATTTTGTTTTTGCAATAATATCATAATTATTCTGCAGATTCTAAAGAGGTTTTAAACCCTTATGTTGTTTTACATTCTCTTTTGAATGATATAATTGACAAAGTCCTCATGAGGTTAGTACAGGAATTATTTTCTTTTGGAAATAACATAACTATTCAGCATTTGAAACTCTTATAGTTTTATATTCTCTTTCAAATAATATAATTGACAAAGCCTACCCAAGTGTAGCCAGGGAATTATTTTGTTTGGGCAATATCATAACTATTTTGCCGATTCTAACGAAATTTGAAACCCTTATGTTGTTTACAAATTCATTAGAATGATAGAATTGACATGGTTCCCCAAGGTTTGTCCAGGAATTATTGAAACTTTTGAAGGTCGTAAGATCATAAATCAGAATAAGTAAAAGCACGCGACTTTTTGGTCAACAGACCTTGTTCGCGGAAATGCATACTTTACCCATCATCGAATGAAGTTTCATAATAGGAAAAGTATGGATTTCTAGCGAAAACGAGTTTCAGATCTCCAAAGTACTCATAAAACTGCATACGAAAACACATTTTGGATTTCATTTAAAAGATCCAGAACCCAACCCAACCCTAACCTAACGATATTTTCTCAACTTCTCGCTGAAATAAAGTTTTGCGCAGAAAACAGTTGAATGCTGGCATTAGAAAGCCACGTGCCCTTAAACGGCCTTTCGAATCTTTAGCAGAAATATTCCAGTGAAAGAAATTTCGATCTTGGCTAAATTTACAATTCCTGTATGTAAGGCATTTAATAACTTGCTGGATTATACTATGAACCGTATATATTTGTAATTACGATTTTTTTAATTTTAAAAGACATAAACCTGGTAAGGTTTGCTGCAAATGGTTTCACACAATCTTTTTTCGAATACTATTTTGTATTAGACTTGTTGTGAAGCGTCTGATTTCCTGTCTTGTCCAGAAGAATCTCCCAACGTCGTGGACTGGAGCTGAAGAGAGTGTATGTTGTCTGAATTGTTCCGGAAAAGGTGATAGCTTCAGGATAGCATTCAGCAGAGTCTGTTGTACATAAATTTAAAGTATAGCATCCGCAGGGTAAAAAGAATGCCAATTTTCGCAGCGTCAATCACTCTCCTTCTTCGGCCTCTTCTTCTTTTACATATTGACGAAATATTATTATCAACATCGCGAGATCAAGGGCGAGTTTTAATTGCACTTTCGTTCCAACGTAAACTAGAGAATACTATTTCCACTAGAAGTTACTCCCTAAAAGAAATATAGAAAAAAAGGTTCATCACTATACCATTTGATCTGTGCGAAAACAATAGCCCCTCTAGGCACTTGAGCCCAGCACGATGTACCGGCTGTATCCCCCTCTGGCGGGTCTGCCTATGTGGGCCACCAACTGTTACATACAGAAAAAATAAAAACTTAATAATATAATAAATAATAAATTAACTTAACTACATGAACACACAACAAAAAAAGCATTTATAAGAGAAGTTCCATCCCAGCCATCCATAACCAAATACAATTTATAACTAGAAAAATAAAAATTACTCAAATGAGAATGGGTTATGTACAATAATTTAATTTATTAAAAATTAAAAAAATGAAAATCACTTTAATTTGATTATTTTTTTTTCGAATTTCCCACTGGCATTTGCTGCTGACGATGAATTTTCCCGAGCGTAGTCTCGCATCTTCTTTGCCATGTAGCCCGAAGCAGTTGGCCCGCGCGGCTCCAACTGTCATCTGTCGCAAAAAGAATTTGTGTTTACGGCCGTCGGGGTTCAGTCGTAATTATCTATGACAGTCGTTATGATGAGCCCGACTGTCGTGATGCAGATTCGTCAATTGACATTTTTTACGAGTGGCGGCCGGAACCTGGCAACCGCACCGCACTGCTTCGTGGCGGCAACGTCAGACGGGGAGTATTTAAGGAGCAGCAGGTGGCCATTCCCGACTGTCCTCTCACCGAAGCCGACCATCCTCCAGCTCAACACCACCACCTCTCCTCTCGCAGCACCTTCAGCGCCTACAGGAGCCCTCCACCAACTCTCAGCCTAATGTGTTTCCCGTTAATGGCTCCTACACAATGTGGAAGGTTCCATCGTTCGTCAAAGTCAATGGCTACCTGTTTCCACTCAGCAGGTGCGTTCTGAGTTCTTCTTTTCCGTAGACAGCAATAATGGCCCAGCAGGTATCTGGTACAATGTGAATGGTTGTGTTGTGGGCAACTCGAAAGGAGTATTGCAGGCTGTTGTATGAAGCATCTGTAGCGAGAAAATGTGGAAGGTTCCATCGTTTGTCAAAGCCAAGGGCTACCTGTTTCCACTCATCAGGTGCGTTCTGAGTTCTTCTTCTCCGTAGACAGCAATAATGGCCCAGCAGGTATCTGGTACAATGTGAATGGTTGTGTTGTGGGCAACTCGAAAGGAGTATTGCAGGCTGTTGTATGAAGCATCTGTAGCGAGAAAACGTAGGATGATGACAACACGCAGGTCATAATGAATGGGTTTGCGTCCTAACGTATGTTTCTTCTGAATGAGGGGCGTGACTTGTTCTACTATCTCATTAAATAGTCGGCGATCTATTCTCGTGAAGTTCTTGTAAAGTTCTGGAAATTCTCGGGGCAACTCTTGCAATAGTTGTCGTAATGGCCATATTCCATTCTTCGTTGCAGATAGGGCCACACCCAAACTGATCTCGGTTTCCTCGTCTGTTTTTGTTATTCCTCTTCTTCGATTAGGACCTTGGCTATTGCCACTCATTGAATGGCGTCTACGTAGTCAATGATTGCTTGCATTATCTTCCTGCTACGCACGTTTTGAGGTGTTATTAGGGACATGATCATGTCAATGTCCTCCATGGTGAATGACCAGGGGAGGTTTCTGCTGCTGAGGGGAACTGGGAATGCAATGATGTGCTGGGGTTCCTACCCTTTTGTAGTTGCCCGCTTAACCCCACGACCTACGGGGTCGACAAAGATATTCCCTGGCATAGGGGGTGGGGCAAAGACTGTCCGGACACGGTAGTATTACGTATTACATAGTACGGGCTCAGCTACGCACGTCTTGAGGGGCCATGACCTGGGCGTGGCCTGTGGTCCCGACAATCGGGCCGGCAATCGGGACTTGGTTACGCAAGTCGAAAACGCCTAAGCTTTTCAATACGACTACGACTAGACAATCATACAAGGTCGGTGCAAGGGATCCAACTGTCGGACCATGGTGACGATCCACATGGATCAGGGGACCAACAGACCCTACACTCACGCATGAAGAAAATATCAGAAATTTCGACGTGCGGGAGCTGTCTTTGGTAATGGCATCGTCGAAATTGATCAAGGAAGAAATGAGAGTCGGTGACGAAAGGGAGGAAATGCTGTCCTCGCGCGTATACAAGCGCATCGTGCATTGTACACGACGTAAAGCGAGCGGTATCTCCTGCATCGACCATAAGGCTCTTCTAAGGGGACGTGCATAAGACACCAGCCGCCAGCCGGATAGAAGATAGGGGGCTCAAAATCACCGTATGTGCTAGACGTTCAGAGTAAATGAAAAAGTAATTATTTTCAACTTTGTATTAATCAGTAAATAACTGAAAAATATAGTAAACCATAATACTCGGTAAATCCTTCAAGTTTGAGTATAAAGTTAAATAGCTATCCTTTCCTAAAAATACTATTAATTAGTAGGAAAAACGGCATCGATCCAATATAGGGAAGCACGGAAAAACGTTCATAACAATGGAACTAAGAGAGAGCGGGGAAAAGGAGGAAAACTATTGAATTGGTAGACGTCGGTTATTGTAGAGAAATAGCTGTAAGTAGAAATATCTCGAGTCATCCAATTGTTGTTTTACATTTTACTTATAAATATAAGAGCCACTTAGGGATGCCGGAGCGTGTTTTCCTCTTCTTGCTTTGTTGTTTCTTGTTTTTGCTTTTTTGTTGGCTTTGTTTTTACCTTTCTTTGTTTGGTTGGTTATTTTTTGTTTTTATTGCTTTGTTTTAATGTGATTCCGGCGACTTATGCCCTTGGTAGCAGACGCGAGATGGGTGCTATAACAAAAAGTGAATATAAGAAATATTTTTACCCCTTGATAAATCCTTTGTTTATTCTTTTTGAATTATACGATGTAGTTCTGTTCTCCACACTCACTAGGAGTTGAAAGAATTTCTGAAAGAGAAAAATCCTTCGTGTAAAGAGCGATGAAACTGAAGTAAATTGAAGTAACTAATCCCATTTTAAAACTCGATTTAATAATGTTAAATAGAGAGAGGCATTTCAAATGAACCCCACCACTATAACGAGAAACAATGGACACAAACTGCGAGTGTTGTAGAATTTCAACCAGAAATTGCCAACAATATTTGTCTTATGTGAAGTTGTTAATTCTTGTAATAGTGTGTCTACCTGAATTAGTCACAATTACCAACTAACTCTAAGTTAGGTTAGGAAAAGTGGTATGATTTTTAATCTTTTACCTCAACTAAAAAACCCACACAGCCAGAAACTAGACGATAGACTACAAACTTGATGGTTGACCATACATTCTTGATTTATTTTATCTGCACAAGGCTAAAAGACGTAAAGAGGACAGACAACCCGGAGTATTTTTGCTTTGTTGACCCCGAATTTCCTATACTTTGACCTTAATAGTGTTTAGGAGGATAACGTTCAGCATACTCCACTTCCCACATTACCAGATACATCATAATTGTAATATATGATCATTAAACTCTTTCTCTCTTCTTCATTAATTTCTTGCGTGTATAAATGTATTGTGACAACTGAATTTTAATTTCGAGTGCACACGGTTCCTCCCTAAATTTTGATATGATCCTTTGCACCCAGTTTTTACAACCTCCATCTTCTGCCGCCTCTCACCTGAAAACCAATTGCTAGAGTGTCCCACAATCCCTCGTTGATACCTTCTGGAGATGTCTTAAGTGAGGCCAAGAGGAGGAAATGAAGATGAAAATCTGTCTTGTCGATGACTCTTTTTACGTTTGAAAGAGGCCCTCAAGCACGTGATTTTTCTTAATATTTCACTGTGCTGATCTTTCGTTCGCGTGTGTACCTGGAACCAGTGGCGGCTCGTGTATAGGCACTGCGTAACTGCATCACCCCCTATTTCTACTCGATATTATCGATAACATTCAATATGATTCTTTTTTATTTAATTTTTTCTTTATACTTGTACATTATATAACCCTTAAGCTTAAAGTCAGTAACCATCCCCAGGAAGCTGAACGCTAGGGAGAGAGAGCACTGTGGCTCACGCAGTGCCGACCCTGGTGTACTAGTGGAAGGTAGTGTTTCTTTTTGACTCCACGTGTGTTGTGCTTTAAAACATGTTTATATTCTTGAGCGTGATAAAATGTAGCATTTAATTCATAGTTTTTGCGGTTCTTTTATTAATTAATTGAGCTGCTGAAATTTATCTTAGAAAATAATCTAGATGATGTTCTTATGAAAATTACGAAACTGATGAAAATCCTCTTGACAATTCCCATGATTACATCACATGCAGACGGCTGCTTTTCAACACTTTAAGGAATAAAATCTTTTCTAAGGAGCACTATGAATTCTGAAAGACTAAATGCAGTTCCAGTGCTTTCGATGGAGACAAAATTCTTCAGTAGTCATCCAGAGATCAAATAGAAATTAATTAATCTTTTCACGCAAATTAAAACAAGAAGAATAGATTTTGTTTTTAAATGAATGGATCAAGCTTGAAATGTAACAATTTAGGCTATTAGTAAGTAAAAAATGTTGGATTTTGTTATGTTTAGGATTTTATCAAGTCTATCTATAAATTTTCTTTTTGTATGTTAATTTCCTTTTACACAATATTAAAACAATGTTAAAAGAATTCTGATGCAGCACCCTCACTAATTTTAGCTACTAGCCGCCTCGCTGGACTATGCTCGTGTATGTGTATACGAATCTGTCTGCCAAATAGGTCCAGTGGTACTAGTAGAACCTCTCTCCCCGCAAAAAAAAGCCCTCTACGGCATCCCGAGAAGTGCGGTAGATGTTTTATTGAAGAACGAGAAGAGATGAAGAAAGAGCAATCGACTCTGCCACTCAAATGGGACCTTTGGGTGAGGATAGATAGGAGTAAATCAGAATGTTGGAATCTTCCCCATTGTCTACCAGTGTACTCACGTTGCAGAGGCTTCACTGATGAGGCAGCGACGGCACAGGAATCCCGCTGACATTGCACAAAACACAAACATACTTCGATTACTTTTGCATGTAAACACAATATTTCCCACGGAGACGATCGCAAGTTTAATCCTTTTGTATTCACAGTTCTGGAAAGAAAAACGAATACAAATTATTTTGGGAATGAATGACGTGATATGGTTATTGCATTTATCGAAGGAGTGCTAGGGGAAGGGGATGGGGTATACAAAGAACTACAGAACTACGACCGGGCCATAAATACCATAAGTCCAGCCCGAGAAGCAAGGAGGTGACAGCTACGACAACAAACTATATCAGACTACCAGAATGACCATCTTACTACTAACATCGCCTGAAGGATCACGATAATTTTGATGTTAACACGAGAAGCGTTGGCAGATGCGTGGGTGACAAGAAATATAACAAGAAATCACAATCAAAAAGGTTAATGGAGTTAAAAAGATTTCTTACCGTCCTTGTGGAGCAGGGGTAGAGTTAGTAGGGATTATTATACAAAACCCAAACCGATTTCTTCCTGAGTTTGAAGTATGGATCTCACCAATTTTGACTTCTCCTAATTTCACCACTTTAGACCCCTTTTTAAAACTTTCCCACTGATGCCCCCACTAGTTCCCTTATTTTTTTACTAAAAAACCCCAAAGAATTCCTAGAAGCAAAAAATAAAAAAAGAGTGGGAACACCAAGAGGGCCACTACGTAAAAGACAGCACTGCCGATGAAGAGAAAAGTGTCTTTCGCTGCTGACTTGGCACTTGCATTATTTTCCCCAGTGTTCTGCCTGTGTTATGGTTATCGAAAATGATAGATATTCTTCAATCTGTGGGTCTATTTAGGAACTTTCAGAAGATTCTCAATCCTGGTTTAGAACTTCTTCGACATTCAGGACAGGCAATTCTCGAGGGAAAAATGGGCTTTGGTCGTTGCTTTCTCTCCTTTGCCGGAGAATCCAGAAAGGAGCTTAGTCACAACCTCTCCCTCCACTTTTACATCTTATTTCCAATCCTGATATCCCCAAAGAGTGTTAGATGTACCATGAGCAACCATGCTGTACCTGATATCTGGATTAATGAGTGTCCTTAACAATATTTGTTATTTGCCCACCAGGCCTCAAAGCCTACAAGATGATCTACAGCATATATCTACCACATATTTTCCCTTCCTTCATCTTCACCATTTTCTTTACAGGTCTCTCCTTACAAAACTTGTGCTGGGGGTGCCCAGGTCGGGGTCGCTTGAAAACAAATAGGACTGACGAAGCTATCGCAATGAGCCCCTTTACAGAACTATAAGGGTAACGGTGCCCTTCGGGAAAAAGGAAACCTTTATCGAGTGTCCGCCGAAAAGTCACTCCAATAACCATCATGTAGTTTTTTTTATTGCTAAACGCAAACTGACATAACAATTGAGGGTGTACCATAAACCTAAAATAATAAGTTAGTAAAGTAAACAACACACTCAAATATGAGGATGTTAATACCCTTTTCGGGATCTCGTAGAAGAACCGAGTGCAACGCAAAACCGTGAAAGCTGTAGGAGGTTCTTTGCAGGCCACCATTTCTAACATCATTCCTTGCGTCTTTTTTTCTAGAGAACGGCACTTTACCACTCGCACATTATTACTGAGGTAACACTAGCTTAGGGATCGAAGGTGGGTGGAGGGGCATTTCGATTTGGGGGCTGGCAAAACTAATCGAAGTTTGGTGTTGGACATAAATTAATTTGTATGCTTGAGTAATATACATACGAGTATATCTCTATATTGATCTTTCTCCACAAAACAATTTTCCATCACTGTATTTCTTGTTCTTTACAGAGCGATACACTAGCTAATGAAATACATATAGTGAAATTCACATAAAGATCAGAATCAAAATCGCTGACATGGGGCAACAAATTGTCTTTTATGGAGGCTAAGGAATGAAACTGAGGTCATAGGTAGCATTACTTTGAATATTAGGAAGGTGGCTCAAAAGAACATTAATTTTCATTAAAGATTGCTGAACCTTGGTAAGTGGTAATCAAATTTGGTTACAAATAAATGTATGTGGCATCTTCACAAGGACTTCTCAAAGGCAAACATTATCCAGATATTTATATTGAAATTTCCATAATGTAATTTTCACCATTTGTGAAATTGTGCGATCGGATAGCTCACTTGAGGATAATTTTTGCCTTTCGTGAATGAGGCAGATTCGGGAAATGGCGTATGCTTGCAGACCTTTTCTCGGGTTATATGTCGTTTATATTAACCATTATTTTCCTAAAGAACCCACAAACCCCTTTACAGAAACTTATTAACGGGAATGCCTTCGTAGGTTTTGCTTTTTATCTTAAAATTAATACATTAATGTACATAGGTCCCATTGAATTATAGAAAAAAAAATTCAGCGTGAAATAGAAGTTAAAATAGCCAGAAGTTAGTCAGGCTTATGATGTACATATGTATACAAGCTGTCCTGGAGAAGGCGGCTATTGGTCAGAGGATTGATTTAGACATTTCCTCTCCTGAGATTGAAGGTCCAGTTGTTTTTATAATAGGAAATATTCTGTCAATTTTCTCCTTTCCTTGTCTGGCTCTACTCTCCTACTATCGAATCACTCTAGCCGTTAGAGCTTGGAGGAGGGAGTACTAGGAAGAGGAGGCCCACAAAGGCTGCTCTATCTCTTATCATATATATATATACATATATATATATATATATATATATATATATATATATATATATATATATATATATATATGTATATACAAATATAGATACATATACATATATACGAGGGGCGGTCAATAAGTTTTGCGAATCGGTAGGGCAAAACAGAGGAAGAGGGATGGCTGATTATGGGGGTGTTAGGACAAGTTATGAAAAGTCAGGACCTGCAGCCGCACGCTCCTCCCTCGTCTACTTAAGAAGCAGTAGATGATCGAAGATCGTCAGTCACAAATTTTTCAACAATGGAGAAGGTTGCAAGGAGCTACAAGGAAAATAAGTACCTTAGAAGACCTTACGGTCCATACAAGGAGGGTACTTTTGGCGCAATCTTAGAAGGTGTCCGTTGACAACCTCGAAGATTAATCGCGAGGATCTTAACGGCGATTTCGCAAGACTTTATCTAGTCTTAACTTGAACTGGTCAACAGATTCACTGTTGATAACTTCCGTCGGAAGTGCGTTCCAACTACCGCAGATACTGTAAGTGAAGAATTTCCCACACAGATCACGGTGGTATCGCTTCAGTTCAAGTTTAAAGCCGTGATTTCTTGTTCTCCCCTCGCTGAGCTGGAAAATATCCCCGTAGTCCAGTCTATCGAAGCCTTGAAGTATTTTGAATACTTCGATAAGCTGACCACGTAGTCTCCGGGTCTCCAGCGAGAACATATCTAATTCCCTTAATCTATCTTCATAACTTTTATGTCTGATAGAGGGAATCAGTTTGGTTGCCCTGGCTTGAACGCGTTCCAATCTCGCGATGTCTTTTCGGAATGAAGGACTCCAAAATTGTACGGCATACTCCAGGTGTGGCCGAACAAGGGAGTTGTACAGACAAAGTACTATCTCCCTGTTACGGTATCCAAACTGGCGCATTATGTAGCCTAACATCCTTTGGGCTTTCTTCTTCACCTCAATACACTGTTTCGAGAACTTGAGGTCACTCGTGATAGTTACACCCAAGTCCTTCTCAGTGTCGGTGGATTCAAGAGCAGTGCCCTTAAAGAAATACTGAGATTGGGGGTTTCTGTGGCCGATATGCATCACGTTGCATTTTTTTTACGTTGAAAGGCATTTACCACGTATCAGACCACTCCCCAATCTTCCGAAGATCTTCCTGCAGGCTTGCAGTATTTCCATCCTTTGCAACGTTCATATCAAGCTTGGCATCATCGGCAAATTTGGATATCTTGGCAACCATGTCACCGTCCATGTCGTTGAGCACCGCGCAGTGATCAAATTTTTGACCAAGGAAGGCAAGAATGCAAAAGAGATCCATAAACGCATGGTTGCAGTATACACAGACACCGCTCATTCCTATGCAACCATTGCTCGCTGGAATAGGGAGTTCCGCCATCGTCGTGAGTCCCTTGTAGATGAATCCCGTACAGGACTCCCGTCAGACGTGACGAAAGAGGGCAATGTGGCCCGTATGGAGAGGATGATCCTCGAAAATTGACGGGTGAAGGTCAAAGAAATTGAGCGAGAACTAGGAATATCACATGGAAGTGTTATCGACATAATCCACGACAATTTGGCCATGACCAAGGTCTCTCTCTGCTCATTGAGTCCCTAGAAACCTCACGCCCCATGATCGACTTCAACGTCGTCAAAGTCCACAAGGCCAGAGTTGCACAAGCTGCCCTGCGCGAGTGCGGATTAGAGGAGCTCAACCATCACCCCTTGATATCTGGCTAGAGATTAAAAACAGCTAAAGAAGGTCCATTTTATTTGATCGTATTTAAAACTAATTCAAATTTTGGCTGAGATGCCTTTCTTCATGGTATCTTCTGGCAGAACTCTTCGTTATTGTTGATCCAGCATTGATGTAGAGTTTTCCATCCGCTTTGCCTCCTATAACGGTGGTCATGAGCAGCAAAGGTGCTTATCTGCTAAAAGTGAACCGTACTCTAACTCAGACCTATAAAACCATCGAAGAACAAAAACGAACTTCATGGATTCGATTCAATTAATGACTGTTCGGTTTCGGCCCGATAGACAGTCTCGAATTTGAGCTATAAGACTCGGAAGAATTCGCTCGCACTTCATTTGCATTGGACGCTGCTTATTTTGGAGAGAGGAGATGAAGATTAGTGACATAGAAGGCCAAACAACGCTGTTACGAGCAATATCGACCCACTCATTATTCTCTTCAAATCATCTTTCTTCATCTTTCCCCTACGAGGGAATTGAAAAAAAAAAATTATCTAGATTGTCATAATCGATATCATGGCGGCCTAAGCTTTCTCAGCGCAGCTGTGTGTACTTACTGACAATCGGAACCTAGTTCGAACTATGCCCGTCATGTGATAAGGCATAATTCGAGGCGGTGGGCAAAGAGGTTTAAGGAATAGCCCACTGTCGAACACGCTGTCATAGTTATCCCGGATAAGAGGCGTAGCTTCGACCTTGGGGAAGGGTTCTTTCTATCCCTAAATGGCAGGCCAGGACCACAGACACACATAAAACCTTCTCTGTGTATGTGTACGCAGGAAGCAGCTTCGCTATCCAAACCCCTGAAATTACGGCATCCCCGATTTCATCGCCTCATTCATTCATCATTTTCACCCAGGCAATTACACCGGCTGCGCGCGGGGTGGGGGGTGGGGGGGGGGGGGGGGGTGAAGGTACCATTTTCATCTCATAAACAAAAAACCAATATTCTCACTTCCAGGCAAATCCTAGATACAAGGAAAGGGAACTCACCGCCAAGAAGCAGGCTCGACACGAGCCACCACGGATGGCCGCGAAGGTGCGAATAGGGTGCTTCTTCGTATCCTACCCAGTAACGAATAACTGACCTATGAGAAGACCTTTTAGACAATATATGCATAAATCGGTGTAAAATTACTCAGGCTAAAGGGATAATATAACATATATGTTGTGCTCTGCAACATTGAAAAGTTCTAGGTGTTCTACTGAGAGAAGACGCAGCAAGGTAATCGTAAAAATCGGACTTGTACCCCACACACACCCTGACGTCACGACGAAGAGATCCGTGATTTGCAAACGCCTTGACTCTTGGGTTTGAGAACCCTCGGCTAAGGAAATAAAAAATAACTTGAAAAAAAATAAAAATAGGCAACCGTCTATGACGTGGTAAAATTAAAAAAAAAAAGCGGTGAAAACACATACGTCTTCAAGGTGATCTTTAGAACAACGGAAATGGCAACGAAGGCAGCAGAACACGGCCTACTTGCATTTTACACAAAGATTTCCCTGCAACAAATAGAACAAGAAAAGTTCGTCTCTGTTCAGGTGTGTTTCACCTGCTACGCCATGGACCAGCACACAACGAAGGAATGCACATACAAAGGAAAGCCTGTTCAGAATGCACAAGCAAAGATCTCAGATGAGACGAATGCAAGAACTCGGAGAAGAAATGCCTGCCTGAACTGCGGGAATGCTCATAGAGCGTTCCCGGGAAGAAAAAAGAATACAACCTATGCCGCAGCAACCGCAGGAGGATAATTGAAGACACCTGCTCCACGGACCACGACACTCAACATAGAAAGAAATATGAGATCACACATAATACTATGCATAATGCACGCACATATTGTAAATATAACAAAGCCCGGTTCCTACGCCAAGGAACTAAAAACCATGTTAGAGAAAAACGGAATAAAATTGTGGTTTCCGGAGAACCCTCCCTCAAGTTACATCTACAATATAAATATGAAACCCAAGGAAAAAGAAACAAACATGGAAATTCAGGAAAAGACTCAGATGGAAACCGATCAAGAAACAGAAGACACGTCCGACTAGGAGATGTTTAAAGCAACTCGGGATATTGCCGACAAACTTGAAAAAGAAAAACAAAACAAAGAACCAAAATGAACACGCAAGAGGTGAACATCAAAATATCCTGACCAGACGCGTCTCACCCTCCCTAGGGCATGCAAACAAAAGAAAATAGAAGACGGATTATTAAACGGAAAATTCAAATGGGACTATGACGCGGACGTCGACGAGAGAGAAATGCATAACGCACTCAAACAGAGAATGATTTTAATCGTTCTTAAATCCCACTACAATATCTCAAACGACCAGTTCAATAAACGATCTAATCGCACTCATCCTCAACCAGAACTGATAAAGTAAAAGCAGGAAAGGAACAAAAGTAGGAAAAAAAACAAACATGTGCACGTATCAGCGAAGAATAAAATCCTCACGCTCTACGTAAAAGTTTGAAAGGGTAAACGGATAGTATACTCGAACATAATAAGAAAAGAAGACCCAGACATTGTCGTACTCGCAAGACATGGACTCAATACGGAAACAGAAACAATGAAAATACCAAACTACAAGATTATAACCACAAATCACACCCAGACCAGATACAATGGTGTAATGATCGGAGTGAAAATTGGGATCCATTATACCTAAATAAAAAATCTCGAAGAATGCTAGCTAGCAGTAAAGATAAAAATGATTACAGGCAATCTGGTAGTAGCCGGAACATACCAACCACCGAGGCATCCATATCCTTCCATTCCCAACTCCATCACATCAAACTCTTTCGCCGACCATCATCCACCATACTAGTCGGAGATCTTACTACGGGATGTACGGGAGCAAGATATACTCGTACAACCTAAACCAATGGTACAGGTAGAACTCTACAATTATCAATGCAAAGAAATTTGGTCCACAAGGAAAGACCAGACTTCCCAACAGTTCTAACCGACCGAGCATCTACCACTCCAGATATCGTTTTTACAAACCTCAACTTCATCCTTAATCTCCACACCGAACCAAGCCCAGCAATACCATCCGACCACCTAAGCATGGTACTACCATATCTACCCCCACTCTTCATCCAAATCAAGATCTAACAGAGATAAACTATCAACAAAACAGACTGGAGCAAATATAAAGAGCACCTAAATTCAATAGAAAACGAATTTCTAAACAATCAAGGAACAAATGAAATAGAAACTCAATTACAACTAATAACTGCAAAAATGACAGAAGCAGACAGACTGTACACTCAAAAAATAGAATACAGAACCCCACCTGCACCACGACGGAACGACGAGATCAAAGATAAAATGGAGGAACTCCAGGATCTAGCAAAGGAAATTATGGAGTAGGGAAACATAATGGAAAGGCACCATAGGCTTAACACAATCAGAAGGTAAGTAAGAATACTAATAGAAGAAGAATAAGATCTGGTCTGGAATAACCTAATATAAAAATGGACATTGAACCGGATCCAAGGAAATTCTGGACCCAGAGCAGATAACTACAAGGATTACAACCAAAGGAAAAACTAAATATCAAAGTATAAAATAGGAAAGTACATTTTTTTTATAGATCCCATCTGGGAACTGCCCACTTGAAAATAAGTCGCCAGAAACAGGACAGCCTAGAACTAGGCTACTTTAAAATAAAAATATGAAAATATAACAATGATAAAATTTGGAAAAACTTAACAATTAGAAAGCAATCTCCTGCAGCGGGGGGAGGTCCCCCTCACCCCAGTGCAGGAGTGTGAAACCTACAAAGGAAACAATAAAAAACAAAAAACAAACCCCCCCCCAAAATAGAACCTTCTTAAATGAAGGGGAGAAGCCCGGCCTCCCCCCAAAAGTCAACAAGTCCAAAAGTCAATGTGCACGAACTCGTCCCGAGTAAAAGGGACAGGCGGTAGTGACCCTGCCCATCCCGGTACCGGGAAAAATATCGTGCGCGAAGATCACCCAGACTGGGACATTCGACAAGAATGTGCCAAACAGTCTGGGGGACGACGCAGTCGTCGCAATAGGGCGCTGGTGAGCGCTCCATAAGATAGCGATGCGTCACACAAGTTTGCACGATTTGGAGACGACAGAAAGTGACCTGAAGCCGTCAAAGCATTGGGGGATAGGTCCATGGGAACAGTCGCGGCGCAATGGCACGCAACTTTAAGTTCTCTCCGACCGTCTCCCATCTTCTTTGCCAAGCAGTCCGAAGAGCTACCCGTATTCCTGCCATGTAGTCGGTGTGAGGAAGAGCGAAACGCTGGTCCGGTCGCAGAGTCCTCGCGGACTCTTTGGCGCCCTCATCGGCACGCTCATTCCCCGCAATTCCTACATGTCCGGGAACCCAGCAGAGGATAATCTCGACATCCACCCGGCTCTTTGAAACCGTGGCGTCACGGATATCGCGAACCAGGGGATGCGGAGATTTCAATGCCCCGAGAGCACTCAGGGCGCTTTGTGAGTCGCTATAGATCAAAAACCGTTCTCCAAACCGCGTAATCTCCCGTACCGAGTGGTGTATTGCCACCAGTTCGGCCGTGAAGACAGACGCAGCACCTGGTAGAGCCCCGCTGACTTCAAACAGTGGTGATACGGCGAGGAAGCCGCCCCCCTCTTGGGACTTGGAGCCATCCGTATACACTGGCACGGTTCCAGCATGACACGAGGTGTGCTCTAGAAAGGTCGAACGCAATACTCCCGGCGCTGGACAAGCTTTTGGAGCAGATGCGTGGCGACAAATAGCCAAACGTGGTACCCTCCAGGGTGGCGTCCTGGAGATAACCAGGGGCGCCACCGGCCCCAAAACTATATCTAGGTCTCCAAGGAATTTCCTGGCCCTAAACCCAAAGGGCTTAAGGGTATGACTGGCGTCTCTCAGCGGCATAGGCACCGTCGAGATCAGCTGCGGATGTAGTGACAGCTATTGGCGACTGAGGGAGGCGCCGGGCTTGCGCGTACAGGCAACTGATGCACTGCAGGCGGCGAAGAGCAAGTGGCATCTCTCCAGCATCGACCAACAGGCTCTCAATGGGGGAAGTGCGGAAGGCACCGGTCGCAAGACCAAAGCCGGTGTGGTGGATCGAATCCACCTTCGACAATAAACGCTCGACTGCGGATGCATAAAACTTGCATCCGTAGTCTAGCTTCGAACGAACAAAGGATCGGTAAAAAAGTAAGGCAGTAGCCCTATCAGCAGCCAAGCGCTGAAAGTCACGGAACGGAGAATATCCATGGTGCGGGTACAAGAGACCCTAAGGCTGCGAATATGAGCCTCCCAGTTGAGGCGTCGGTCAAATACAAGACCAAGGAAACGGTTCGATTTAACCACTTCCAGGCGTACCCCATTAAAAAACAACTCTGGGTCGGGAGGAGCCGTGGATAACAGCAGAAGTGCACCACCTTAGTATTGGCCAAGGATAACAGAAACCTGTGCGCATCGGCATTGCGATAGACGCGGTTTAATGCCTGTCGGAGTCGACGCTCCAAAGTTGGCATCTGGGCCGTGCCAAAAGAGATCGAAAGGTTGTCCACGTAAAGCGTAGCGAGAACATCTTCCGGTAGCACCGAGGTGATGCCCTTGATGCTCAGGGCAAAGAATGTGACACTGAGGACACTTCCATGTGAGACACCCTCTTCCTGGTCTATTGGGCCAGAGAGGGCTCCTCTCTCCCGTACGCAAAATCGACGATCTCACAAAAATTCAGATATGAAGATTGGGAGGCGTCCTCTCGCCCCATCGTGCGGAGAGTCTCCATGATACCGGATCGCCATGCGGTATCATAGGCCTTCTCCAGATCGAAAAACACCGTGGCGTAGTGCTGTCTACAAAGGAAGGCCTAGAAGACGGCATTTTCCAGTCGGAGCAGAGCACCCGACGCGGAGTGGAACTTGCGGAAGTCGCACTGTGCAGAAGACAGATGGCCTCCGCTTTTCAGGAAAAAGGCTAATCTAACATTTACCAATTTCTCCATCAACTTGCACACGCAAGAGGTTAGAGAGATTGGGCGGAAACCGGTCGGAGTATAGTGATCTCTCCCCGGTTTGCGAATGGCGAGCACAGTAGCTATTTGCTTGGAATCCGGAAGAAGACCCTCCACCCAGATCCTGTTGAACAAATCTAACAGAAAGGCCATGCCTCGCTCACCCAGGTGTCGAATCATGGCGTACGGGACATCGTCCGGACCATAAGCGGTGTCCGCGCACGAAGCAAAAGCGGAGCGCAACTCACTCACAGTAAACCTTTCGTTGATGGGTTCTTCGCCTCTGCAGGTAAAGTCCAGCCGGCAGCCCTCAGCGACCTCACGACGTGCATTGAATGCTGGGGGAGCAGCATCCTGGCTATAAAAAGCGGTCGCTAAGGATTCCCCCACGGACGCCGTGTCTGAGATTTCAGTCCCATCCTACTGGAGAACGGGAGGGGCGTCCTGCGAGAACATGCCCCGAATCTTTTTAACTCGAGTCCACACCTCTGCTAAAGGGGTCTTCCCGTTAAGTGAAGACACGTATGCCCGCCAAAAAGAGCGGAGGGCGTGCTTCGAAATATACCGGAACCTAGCCCTAGCCCGACGAATTTCAGCGACAGTGAAATCATTCGGGCGGTGCTTATAGCGCATGTAGGCATAACGCTTCTGTTTGAGGTCCGTCTCACACTCGGCTGACAACCATGGGAGTGGTCGGCAGGCAAAATGGCCAGACGTCCTAGGAATAGTAGTCAGGCCAGCGGCGATGAGGTTGCCGGAAAGAACTCAACGGCCTCATCTACCGACCTAAACTCCTTGACTGAGATAGAGAATTCAGTCATTTCTTGAAATGCAGGCCACCACGTCCACACCAAGCACCACTGAGGTGGGCTCTTAGGCGGCAGTTGCTCTGAAAATGATATTTCAATGGAAAAGTGATGAGAACCATGGAGGTCATCGACCACCCCCAAATCAAAATCTTGCTGTGCATCCGAAAAGCACAAAAATACGTTTAAGGCAAGAAAATGAAGCGGTTCTCGGACAGTGATGCGTAAACCCATCCACGTTTAGGACACCTATCTCAAGCTCTTCGATCAGATCGGCAAGGACTTGTCCCCTGGGATTTTTCGAGTAATCTCCCCAGAGAGGATGGCTGCCATTCAGATCTTCAAGTAAGAGACAGGGCTTCGGCAACCATGCCACGACGCTGCGGAAGTCCCTCGCGTCGAAGTCAGCTGACGGTGGAATGTACGCAGAAATGATAGTATACTTCCTATCCAGGTGAAGCTGCACAGCCACTGCCTGAAAGGAGGTATTTAAAGAGGAAGGAAGAACGGAGACATCATGCCAGGTGTAAACCGCGCATCCCCCAGCCCGGCCATCCCGTGGTGGTGGGGTCGCAAGACCCTTGTACCCCGGGAGGGCGGGCAGGGGGCACGCGCCTAGCATGGTCTCCTGCAGAAAAATAGCTAACGGGAAACGGGACGAGACGATCTCCGCAGCTCCTCCCAGTTGGCCCGGAGTCCACGGCAATTCCATTGAAGGAATATGCCCTCCAGGCCTAGCTCGGAGGAGACGCGGGGGCCCACCTCAAACAGAAGACCCTCACGGGAATGGCCGTACGCTTCCTGGAGGCAGAACCCCGGGCGCTGTTGGCCGGACAAAGCGCTGAAGGCGCTCTCGCCTTCGAGTACTTATTGGGGAAGGTTGGGCTCGCCATGCGAGTCTTTTCCTCCCTCCGCCTCAAAACCTTAGGCGGGCGTTGCGGCTTCGGAGGCGGGGGGTCCTCCTTTGGAGGAACCACCGTCTCCGAGCCACTCGCTCCACTAAGGCGTATGGGAAGGAGCCGAAGCTTCTTTGTTTCTGTCGTCCTTTCGGGGGACAGCTTTAGGAACCCCTGAAGATGGCCTAGCGACCATCTTCAGGGGTGTTGCCTCCTGTGAGTCTAACGACTCTGTGGAGGCGCGTGGCCGTTTCGCCTTACGGGAAACGGTCACGCTGGGTGAAGAGGGGGGGAGCCCTGGTTTTTACCGGGGCTGGGTATGAACCCTTTTTGCCACCAGCTTTGACAAGGGAGCGCTCGGGTTGAGTAGAGCCCGCAGAATGGCTCCGAATGGGCGCGGAAACAACCGTGCTCTTTGGACTGGGTGGGCCAGGAGCAGAGGGTGCCTTTCTAACTATTAAGGCATATGACGTCCCAGGCAGAGCCGGGTGCGTCAGCAGCAAGGCCTTAGCCTTGCTTAATGAGAGTCGATCCTGGGCCTGAACGGCCAGGATTTCTTTCTCGAGGAGATATGCACCACATTTCTTCGAAGAAGCGGGGTGCGGCTCTCCGCAATTGACACACTTGGCCACACATGATTTAGACTTATCGTGTGCGGCTTTGGAGCAATTTACACAGACTTCGGGTGAACCGGACTTTGCACGTCTACAAGATTGATTGGTATGGCCAAAGCGGTGACAGTAATAGCACCGCCGCGGTAGTGGCACGAATGCCTTCACACGGTACCAACCAGCACGCACCGACTCAGGGAGCTTGTCACAGTCGAACGTGACGAAGAGTGTTGGGGTGGGTCTCGAGGCCCCTCCTTGTTTTCTCATCACACGTTCGACCTTGACCACCCCCTGGTTGGCCAGCTCTAAGGTGATGTTTTCAATGGAGTAGTCAACGAGTTTCTTGCATAAACTACTCCTTTCACAAAGTTCATGGTAGAGTGCGGCGTCACACTCACCGGGGTGTCATGAAGTGTCCGAAGAGCACTTATCTTAGCCCCCTCGGTGGGATTCACCGCATTCGCCAGAAGGCTCCCGTCCGAGAAACGGGTCACCTTCGGATCTCGATCAATTGCACTAGCTAATCCTCTCCTCTGATGGATCATGTTGTACTTGGCCAACATGCTGCCATCAGTGGATCGAATACCGAGGAAGCGTTTGAAGCCAGCGGGCTTAAAAACGCCAGGTAACCTCTGAATCAAGGGCCCCGATGTCATCGAGACTCCGCCCTGAGCACTCTTGGTCTTAGTCTTAGTCAGGGGCTCCACACACGGGGGGGTAAAGGGGCCGGATGTGCCGATCTCGGCTTGGTCCACTACGAAAGTGGCAGCAGACCCAATCCGTCCCCGCAGCACCCGCGGATGTGGGGAGCCCCGAGTCTTTTTTGTCTTTTTATTCTTCATTTTAAGGGAGGAGGGCGGGGAATGAACCCGCTTCTCACCTCCGCCGAAAGGAGCCCCCAGGCCATATGGACCGGCCTCAGCCATGTCCTTCTCTGAAATGGAGAAGGTTCTGGTAGTCGTTGTTGCACCGGTCGGAGGAGATCCCTTCCCTCCTTGTACTGCATCGGAAACCCTAGCCGTTTGGGGAAGACCTTGCATAGGGGTGGATTCGGGTTCGGTGCTTGGCACCGAGCCCGGATTCTCCCCCATGGAAACCCTACCGTCTGAGGCTCTGTTGCCTCAAGGACCATGTCTACCTCAGGGGGGAGGGCTCCAGTTGGCTATCCCACCACCCCAAGACATCGCAGGTCCCGTTGGCAGTATCGTCACTTGTCTTTTGTGGGGAAGCACAGGCCTTGACCCCGGCAAGGTTTATTATTCTTGCCAGCATGTCTTTTGATGTGAAGCGACCGTAGGGGCCTGGCTTCTCTCTCCCCCCTAAGGGGGTTTGCCCTGCCGAGCCGCTTCAATGTAAAGTTGGCTGGCTAAGGGTTGCCTGCTGGCTTTCTTGGCAGTCCCCTTGGAAAGAACAGAAGGGTCTGCCGCTGAAAAAGGGATATGCCCGAAAGCATCTCCAGAGAAGGGGGTGGGGGGGAGTCCCCTACACCCATAGGTGAATGAGAGGAGTCAGTTTCCTCTCCGGTTAGAGAGATATGGATGGTCCCCTGCGCAAGCACAAGTGAGATACCTCCATTTTCTCGGTGGAACTGCCTGAGGGCGGCTCCGTTGATGATACATGGGAAGTTGAGGGTTGGGGTTTTTCTTTATTTTCATCATTGGGCATGGTGACCCTAGTTGTATCACTGGAAGCAATCGCGCATTACCTCTCGCAGTAGCCCGCACTGCAAGAAGTGCTTCCAGGCCCGGCAGAGCCAGGCGCCGCTATTTAACACCACCCCTCCCGCCTGGCGGCCTGGCAGTCCATTGGCATGGCAGCTCCACCTTGGACACGGCGTAAAAAATATAGATTGTGAAGAGGAGAGGAAAAGGGATGTGAGGAAGGTATAGGTGGGGATAAGGCAGGTTGTTAAAAACCAACCACCCCAGACCGGAACTCAGGGGTTAGGGAACATTGTCCTCTTCCCCCTCAGCCCCGATCCTGGACGGTTGGCTAAGAAGAAGGTCAGCATCTACCTTATGAAATTAGAGGCTGATCAGAGAAAGCTGTGGGACAGGTTGTATGAAAAACGACGAAGTAATGGAGAAATACATGCTATCTGAAGGAAGGAAAAGAGGCTAAGCTGGTGCCGGACGAAGCGCTGGATTCCGTCAGCATGGCGATAGGAAAGTACAACGGAACAACCAACTACAAGAACACTTCCAAAGACACTGAAAACAAATATTCTCAATTTCTCCGGAGGTAAACCTCGAATACGATAGGGAATATGAAAAAGAGATTATGCACACACTGCAAGCACACAAGAAAATATTACATTATACGTACTAGTTGATGAAAGACACAACACGTCAAGAGAAGGAAACCTTTGGCCACGTGTTCTACGTTCCTCAGTTTAGGTATGAAGTTGCTAAATTAGCTCTATTTGTCATTTGGGGTCAGGCATTAAATGTATTTCGAATATTAAACGAGGAGAAGTATGAATCTGTGCTAAGTTGCTCAAGGCGACTTTCTGCAACCTCCTTCTGACGGGTGAATATTAAAAGTTTCTGTTAAGTAAGTAGGCAGTAAAAGTAACAGCACTCAGAGAAGAAAGTTTAGGAAATGACTTAAGAGGAAATAGGAAGAGGGAGATTGGCCGGTGGCTATACACCGGTGCGACATGTGCTTAATGGCGCGTATGTTGAGGTATTTGAGTGGGGAGGCTAAGGGGTCGGCAAGGCAGGAAGAGGTCCGGAAAATCAGCGAAGATGCCGATACGCTGAGGCGCAGGCCACGAGCGAGCGTGAATTATGGAAACTTCACACGATGTGGCTACTTAATGTATATAGGAGTGTGTATGGGATAGTTGAGCTCTGCTGAGTAGTTTCCTGCCTAAGCGCGTGTTGCATATTCTGTATTTAGTCATATCTAGGGTCTCCCTAGAATGTTCCTAGTTGGCATGTTAAGCGTGTGAAGTCTATGTGATTTGTGGCGTAAGTTAGTTTGAGTCGTGTTGGGTGAACATTCTCGTGTACAGGGGAGAGCGACAGGCGCGCTTCAGAGCATAGTTCTAAATGCGTTGAGCGCTCCTCTACCATGTGGGGCTGGTGAGGGTTAGTTTAATTGGCGCATATGTGATTAGTGGTCTGACAACTGTTTTGTATAGGTGTAACATCATTTTTTTACTGCTGGGATAGAATCTCTTCAGTATATGGTTTGTGTGTTAGGCTTTGGACTGTACGTTGTTTTGGTGTGTGTGAAAGTGTAAGTGTTTATCGATTATTTTTGTTGCGGTTGGTACGTGAGTCATGTGATAGCAGGGTATTGTTGGTTAGGGGTGTGTTTGTATATTTGAATGTTGTGCATGTAGTTCTAAGACGTACAGTATAGTGTCACCTGTATCTTTTGGGGATTAGTGGTTATGAGCCACTTATCTTTGTATTCTGTCTTCCTGTTGAGTATGTTATGTGACCGGCCGGTGCGCGAGAGTTTCAGGGCGGTGGCCGGAGACGAGGATTTCCGTCGTCTGCGTGCGCTAGTATGTGTTTGGGCTGCTTGTGGACGTGGGGTATCGTTTGTGTATATGATAAAGAGTGTGGTTGCCAGCACGTTGCCCTGAGGTACGCCAGCCCGTGGTGTAAATAGTCGTGATATTGTGTTATTGTATCGTATATAGCACTTCCTCTCTGTAAAGTAGTATGAAAGGAGCCTTCTGGTGCATAAAGGCATCCCATTGTTGTTACTGAGTTTCCAACGGAGCCCTTCATGCCAAACTTTATCAAAGGCCTTCTCGACGTCCTTACTGATAGAGTCTTTTTTTGTCGTGGTTTCTGTATGAAGTCGTGAACGATGTTGAACACCGCGCCAATGGAGTGGCGTCTCCTGAAGCCGTATTCGCAAGGAGATAACCATCCTTCCTCCTCCAAGAAATTCTGGAGGCGGGTGTTAACCATGCGGTCGACTATTTTTCCTAAGTGCTCTAATAGAGCAATAGGTCTGTAGTTGTTTGATTGTTTTGTTTGAGGCCTTGAATACTTTCGGTAAGTATCCAGAGGCTAGAGAGGTGATAAAGAAGTGTCTTAATGTTTGAACGCATATTTGAAACACTTAGAGCAATACCAAGACTCAATATGGATTTGAAATACTTAAAGCAAGATACTAGGGATTTGTAAATCTGAGAAACCTATACTTCGAGTAAAGTTGTATATAAAACCCTTAAGCCTAAGATATAAACTATATGACATTTTAAGCCCTTAATACTAAGACATAATTAGCATAAAATTTGAACCCCTTAAGTGCAAAACATTAGAGTTATTAATCTGAGGAACCAATACTCGGATATTTCACACGTATAATAGCAAGCCAGACTCATGATGGTATTTGAAACCTTTCAGAGCAAGAAATTAGAGACTTGTAAATCTGAACAAACTATATGGGACTGAAGATGATAATAGAAACCCTTAAGTGCAAAACAGAAACTCTAGAGATGGTATATGATAATTTTAAGAGCAAGAGAGACTCAATGTAGTATTTGAAATCTTTAAGAGAAAGATATTAGGGTGCTTGGAAATCTAAGAATCCTGTACTCAGGGATAACTTGGGATTCGAAACACTTCGAGCAAGATGGAGATGCAAGATGATATTTGAAACCGTTAAAAGGTCATTAGAGACATAAATCTCTGTAGTCTATAATCAGGCTGAATATAGTATTTGAAAACCTTAAGAGCAACTTACACTCAAGATGGTATATGAAACATTTAAGAGCAAATATTAGAGACGTCTAAATCTGTACAAACTATAATCGGATGAAATATGGTATTTTTTAACTTTTATGAGGAAGCAAGGCACAATATAACATTTGAAACACTTAAAAGTAAAATATTAGAGAGTTATAAATCTGAGCAACCTATACTCGGGTACAGATGGAATTATAAACGCTTAAGAACAGGACAGAGACTAAAGATGTATTTTGAAATCCTTAGGTGCGAGACACTAGAGACTTGTAAATCTGAACAACCTCTACTCGGAGTGAAGATTGTATTTGAAACCCTTAAGCGCAAGACATAGGCTCTATATGTCATTTAAAACCATTAAGACCAACACAGAATCACGAAGGTATTCGAAACCCTTAAAAGCAAGATATGAGAGATGTGAGGATCTAAAAAATGTATACTCTTATGAAAGATGAATTTTTAAACCATTAAGTACATGACAGAGAATCAAGAAGGTATTTGAAACTATTAAGAACAAGAGAGACTTAAGATGGTATTTGAAACACCTATAATCGTGTTGAATATTGTATTTGTAAGCCTTAAGACCAAGCCAGACTCAAGATGGTATTTGAAAGCGTAAAGAGCTTCTTTCTTTTCTTTTCTTTTATAGGAGCCCATCTGGCGACTGCCTACTTGGGCCTAAGTTGCCGTACTCACTTCGTTAAGAGCAAAACATTATATACGTGTAAATCTGTCCAACTTATGTATAATCGGATTGAATATGGTATTTTTAATTTTTGTGAGCAAGCAAGCTTCAAGGTGGTATTTGAAACAATTAAGAGTAAAACATTAGAGAGTTATATATCGGAGCAACCCATAGTCTGGTTCAGAATAAATTAGAAACACTTAAGAGCAAGACTGAGGCTTGAGATGGAGTTTGAAACCCTTAATTTCAAAACACTAGAGAGTTATAAATATAAACGATCTAAATATCGAATGTAAGATGGTATTTGAAACATTTAGAGACTTGTAAATCTGAACAACCTATGGTCAGATTGAAGATGTTATATGAAACCTTCAAAAGCAAGACAAAGACTCTATATAGCATTTGAAACCCTAAAGAGCCTGACAGACTCACGATGGTATTTGAAACCCTTAGGAGCAAGATATTAGCGAAGTTGTAAATCGGAGCATTCTATAATCAGGTGGAAGATGGTTTTTCAAACCTTTAAGTGCAAGATAGAGATTAATAAGGCATTTGATCAAGGAAAATTGCAAATCTGAGTAACCTTTACTCGGAATGTAGATGGTATTTGGCACAATTTAAGCAAGATAGAGCCTCAAGATGTTATTTTAAACCGTTAATAGCAAATATTAAAGGCAGGAAAAACTGAACAACCTATAGTCAGACTAAAAATGGCATTTGAAAGCCTTAAGAGGAAGAGAGCAACTCAAGATGGCATTTAAAACAATTAAGAGCAAAACATTTGACAGGTGTAAATCTGAATAACCTATACTCGGAAAGAAGATGGTATTTCAAACTCTTACATGCAAGATATAGACTCAAGATCGTTTTGAAGGCCTAAAGCGATAGACATGGATTCAAGATCCTATTTGTTACCATTGTAAGCAAGACAGAGACTCAAGATGGCATTTGAAAGCCGTAAGAGCAAGAAATTAAAAACTTGCTAATGTGAGGAACCTATACTCAGATGAAGATTGTATTTGAAACCCTTACGAGCAAAACAGAGACTCATGATAGTAATTGAAACCCTTAAAATCAAAATATTAGATACGTGAAAATCTAATCAACCTATAATATGGCTGAAGATGGTGTTTGAAACCCTTAAGAGCAAGATAGAGACTCAAGATGGTATTTAAAACTCTTAACAGAAAGACATGGATGAGTTGTAAATCTGAGCAACCTATATTCGGAATGAAGATGGTATTTGATGCTTTAAAGTGTAAGAAAGAGCCACAAGATGGTATTTGAAAATCCTAAGAACAAGAGAGACCCACGATGGCATTTAAAACTCAAGAGCATGGGGGAAACTCAAGACGGTATTTGAGAGCCTTAAGAACAAGACTGTCAGAGAGAAAGAGAGTCACGTGGAGGCAGAGGCCTAGGGAGTATCTTACAGACGAGAAGACCTCCAATTGGCGTCTTTGGCTAAACTTCCATGGTGATAAGACGAACTGAGACGAGCCAAACTGGAGCCTGGGAAAATATCAGCGAGGGGGGTGTGAAGTTCACGTCCGCTGCACCCCTTCAGATGGAGTGGGACCCGCTTCCGGTGACCTCGTATATAATTCCCAGCATGGGCATGAGAAAATCAGTATTCACCAGAATCAGCCAAGGATATGACGCGCAAATTCTCAAGCGACTCTCGCATCCCAAGGGCTCGCAGGCAAGAAACATTTATTCAGAATTAACGACAGTTAAGCAACGTGAAGACTCGTCCTTCTACAATAACCAGCTCAGCTCCTTCCGGCGAGAATACTCCCTCGTTCCAAACCCTAGAGGCTCACCACGGAAGTTGTAAGACAATTACGTTTTCTCTCTATCAAATTCGAAGAGGCGCGACGCTATTCGACCTCGAAGATTCACCCATGATCCCCTCCTCTCGTTTTCTTCCGGTTAGTCGTTTGTGCATGCTCGCGGCGCGTGCCGAAGCATTCATTTAAATCAGTTTTGCTTTCCAATTAGTCTGGTGTATTTCCCATAGAGTCTCCTTTGTTGTTAAATTTTATTGTTTGTATAGTAATAAAGATTATTTTTGTTTCCCCTGTTTGATTCTCAGAACCACATAGATATTTGACTGAAATCGGTCAAAGGTAGAATAAGCACTCTTATATAATTTCGTTGTGACCCACACCAAAAAGGGGCATTCCACTGCGCCTGCTTGTCGACTCATTTCCCCGCATCCAGGAAGAAAAGCAAAGTTCAAGGAGATCATACCTGACCTTTGGCTCGCGTCAGACGGGAGCCTTCTGACGAATGGGTCAGATCTCTCCCAAGCGGCCATGATTAGTGCCCTTCGAAAACTTAATGGCTCGCTGGTGAGTGAGACACGGCATACTACCATGAACATTATTACAGGAGTGGTCTAGATAACATTACCTTAGACCTAGCCGACCATGGAGCGGTCAAGGTCGAAAGTGAGATGAGAAAACATGGAAGGGCCTCGAAACCCACCCCTAAACTCTTTGTCATGTTCGACCGTGACAGTTCCCCTGAGTCTGTGCATGCCAGTTGGTATCGCTAGCGCAAGAAGGCATTCATACCACTGCTACCGCTTCGGCATTAAGAATTGCTCCTTTAGATGTGCAAAGTCTGGGTTCCCCGAACTCTGTGTAAGTTGCTCCAAGGCCGCACACAATAAGTCCAAATCGTGTATGGCCAAGTGTAACAATTGCGGAGAGCCACACCCCGCTTCTTCGAAGCAATGTGGTGCGTATCTCTTTGAGAAGGAAATTATTGCCGTTCAGGCTACGGGTAATCTCATTTCGCAAGACTATTGACTTGGTCCTAGGGCGGCCAGTGCTGCCTGGGACGTCTTATAACTAAATCTTAAAAAGGACACCCTGTGCTCCTGGCTTCTCCAGGCGTACGAGCACGGTCGTATCCGCACTCATTCGGAACCCTTCTGCCGGCTCTAACCATCTCACGCATTCTCCTGGTAGAGCCGGTGACACAAAGGGGTTAAGACTCAGCCTCGACCAAAACCAAGGCTCCTCCCCCTCCCCCAGCGTGACCGTTTCCCATAAGGCGAAATGGCCGCGCGCCTCCACTGAGTCGTTAAACTCACAGGAGGCAATACTCTTGAAGGTGGTCGTTAGGCCGTCTTCCGGGGTTCCTAAGGCTGCCCCCCGAAAGAAGGAAATAACAAAAGGAGATTCGGCTTCTACGCTCAAACCATTATACCCTCCCGAGGAATTTTGGTTTTGCGACCCTACCACCAGGAGCTATGGGCTGAGCAGGAGGTTGCGCCATTCACACCTAGCACGATGTCTCCGTTCTTCTATTTAAATGGTAGACCCCATCTCTGGGGAGACTACACGATCAATTTCAGGGACCTGTCCTTACCGACCTGATCGACAAACTTGAGATAGGTGTCGTAAATGTGGATGAGTTTACACATCACTACCCTAAAACTGCTTCATTTCCCTGTTTTGATCTATCCTCTTGCTCTTAGGGTGCACAGCCTGATTTTGGGTGGGGGACAGTCGATGACCTCAATGATATTGATTACTTTCCCATTCAAATGTCATTTACTGGACCACTGCTGCCTGAGAGCTTCCTTTCCTGGTGGTGATTGGCGCAGGTGCCGTGGTCCACATTTCAGGAAAATACTGATTTCTCTATCTCCAGGCGAGGAGTTTAGGTCGGTGGATTAGGCCGTTGAGTACTTCTACTGTAACCTCATCACCGTAGGCGTAACTACTATTCCTAGAACGTCTGGCCGTTTTGCACGCCGACCACTTCCGTGGTGGTCAGCCGAGTGTGAGACTGACTTCACACAGAAACGTTATTCCTACCTGCGCTTTAAAAGCCCGCAAGAACTATTTCAATGTGAGTGAATTTCGTCGAGTTTGGGCTAGATTCCAGTATGTTTTGTAGCACGCACGCCGCTCTTCCTAACGGACATACGTGTCCTCACTAGAGGGGAAAGACCCCTCTAGCAGAGGTGTGGAACAGGATTTGAGGCAAGCTCTGGCACGACCTCACACCCCTTTTCCATGATAAGGGCACCGCAATCTTGGACCTCGCGTCCGTGGCGGAGTCCTTCGCGACCGTTTTCTGCGCATTCTCTAGCCGAGATCTTGCTCCGCCATCATTCAATGCGCGTCGTAATGTCGCTGAATTCCGCCGACTGGACTTTCCTTCAAGAAGCGGAGACGCTTAAAAGACAGGTTTACATTTCGTGAGTTGAGTTCCGCTCTCCCTCGTGCATGGAAGCCACCACTGCTCAGGATGATATTATGGCATTTCAGTGTCATTTCTTCAAAAGGATCTTAGTCGAAGCTTTCTTCCCAAAAGACCCAAAGGCTGCAAATATGAGCCTCCCAACTGAGGCCTAGGTCAAATACAAGACCAAGGAAACGGTCCGATTAACTACTTCCAGGCATACCCCATTGAGACAAGTCTGGTTCAGGGTCTGACCGTGGATAGCGGCAGAAGTGCACCACTTAGTCTTGGCCAAGGAAAACCGAAACCTGTGCCTTTCTTCACAGTGAGAGACGCGGTTTAATGCCTGTTGGAGTCAATGCTCCAGAGTTGGCATCTATGCCGCGCCAAAAGAGATCAAAAGGTCGTCCACGTAGAGCGTAGCGAGAACACCGTCTGGCAGCACCGAGTTGATGCTGTTGATGCTCAGGGCAAATAGGGTGACACTGAGGACACTTTCCTGAGGGAAACCCTCTTCCTGCTCCATTCGGGCGGATAGGGCTTCCACCCATCCTTAGGCGGAATCGAGGATCTAGCAAAAACTCAGATATAAATATTGAGAGGTGTCCCCTCGCCTCCGTGGTGTGAAGAGTCTCCATGAGACTATATCACCATGCGGTATCATAGGTCTTCTTCAGATCAAAAATTACCGTGGCGTAGTGCTGTCTACGAAGGAAAGCCTTGCAGACGGGGCATATTGAAGTCGGAGCAGAGTATCCGACGTGGAGTGGAACTTGCGGAAGCGGCAGTGTGAAGATTAAAGATGGCAACCGCTGCCCATAAAAAACGCTAATCTAACATTTACCAATTTCTTCATCATCTTGTACACGCAATAGGTTAGAGAGATTGGGCGGAAACCGGCCGGATTAGAGTGATCTCTCCCCAGTTTGCGAAAGGCGAGCACAGTAGCGATTCGCCAGGAATCTGGGAGTAGAACCTCACTAGGCATTGCACTCTGTAGGCTGAAGGATCAAGCCTACGGTATATGGCTCTCTGCGACACGACCCACGACCTCGATAAATTACTATCAGAAAAAGCGCGCGACGAGTTAGAAAAAATTGATCTCGTGCCCAAAGTTCCCCCAGAAGTAGCAGCGAAGTGCTCGATTATATGTCGACGTATTGACCCATACATTGGAAGCCACTCTGTGGATGAAATCAAAAAAGCGATAGAGGAAAAGCAAAGTTGGCCCAAGATCGAAGAGGCCATCAAATTTAAGAACAGAGACGGCGTTGAACACACTCACATGTTCAAACTCGTATATGAAACGAGAGGAATGGAAACAAAGGCAGCGGAAAACGGATTAATACTGTTTTACTCAAAGATCCCGGCCAGCTGCATTGAAAGGGAGTTCTTTGTACCACTACATATCTGCTTTTCCTGCTATGCATGAGAAAAGCATGCAACAAAGGACTGCTAAATTGAAGAAAAAAGGTGTTCTGAATGTGTTGAATCCGGGCACACTTGGAACGAATGTAGAAACCAAAACAAGTCAAACCTCAACTGCGGGAACTCTCACCACACTCTGCCGATGGCATGTCCATTGAAAAAGACAATCTCAGAAAAGAAAAAAAGAATCATTGAGGAACAAAATCTAAGCAGGACCAAACTATTTTGCAGCTTGACCCTAACATGAGGCCAGATTTGGTAATGTGCATTCTACATGCACACTTCACCAACATAACCAAACCCAGAAGCTACGCAACAGAGCTCAATAAGATGCTTGTGCACAATGAGCTCAAGCCGATGTGGTTCCCCGACAACTCACCGTTTGGAGACCTCTTCCACGCTCAAATTAAGAACCTGCCACAAACGGAGCGAAGGTCGCGCTTAGTCTCTCGAGGTCCACGCTTACGCAAAAATCAGGGAGATCAAATGGAAGTTGCCCAACAACCTGAAACCGAAAATACGACCGTGGATGTACCAATTAAGACAACCAAAGAACTAACATGAAGATTTACGGTTCCCCATCCGCCCGCATACCGAAAAAGTCCAAGGTAGCGGAGTTGATTGAGGGAATTGTGAAAGGAAAGTACAAGTGGGAATTTGGCGCTGACATCTCTGAAGTGGACCTGCTCAAAGCACTAAAACAAGGCCAAATACAAATCTGTTCAGAATCTTGCTTCAATCTAAACAGTGATCAGTTTAGAAAGAAGTACTCGGGAAGAGTTAGGTCCTTTGACAGAGAAAGAGGATCAAAGGCCAAACAACCTAACATCAACTAATATGGCTGACTTCATGCACAAAATTCATCAAAAACTTGAAAATCTTCTCTCTGAACACAAATGGATGGACCACCAAAAGTACCATGTACAATTAAATCATAATATCGGTTGACCCTGATATTGTACTCATATCAGAGCATGGACTGAATGATGATAACGAGTACATCAAAATTTATAATTATGAAGTATGATGACTAGCCATACAAAAGAGCAGTATGATGGAGCAGCCATTGCCATCAGAAAAGGAATCAACTTTAAGGAGGCGTCCTTATCTTCCGATCCCTAACTTCCTGCAACTCTTTAGGAGGAACTCTTCAGCACTTTTGATCCGCGATTTAATGCCAGCTGCAGAAAAGCTGGTTATACTACGTCATTTAATGGAGCTGGTAATTCGCTCAGCCTGTTAATCGCCCTAGGCGTAGTACAAAGGCAAGGACCTGACTTCGATACCTTCCATACTGAAAGGTTTGCGACTACGCTGGATATAATTCTGATAAACAGGGACTTCTCTCTGAACCAAGTCACCATCCCCGGGCCCTTCATTCCATCAGACCACGTCAGCGTGATCAACCACATCTCTACCTCCACAATCCAGGTGCAGGTCCCCAAGCGCAGATGTCTCACAAGGGCCAACTGGGAGTTATACCGTAAACATCTACAACATGTTTAGGTAGAACAACTGGAAGGAGCCACTTTTGAAGATATTGACACAAAAATCAACCACCTTACGTCAAAAATCTTAGAGACCGACTGATTAGGAGTTTCCTGGATGGAGTATAAAGTTCTGCTGGCCCCAAGATGGGAGCATAACATACAGGAGTAAATGGACCAACTTGAAGCGTCCATCTTCTTCACAACCCTGTATGGGATCACGGCACAACGTCACCAAGAAATACGTGATCTAAGAAACGAGATCAAAAAGCTAATAAAGCCGAAATCTAGAGAGCAATGGGATGACCTAATATCAAAAGTTGACGCAGAAGGAGAGCCAAGAAAATTCTTGAGCGAGCTGATGAGATTACGTGGCATTCCCCCAAAGAGTCGCATAACAATCAAAGTCAATGGCGCTGAACTCACAGAAGACCTTGACATCGAACGTGAGTTTCGAACATACTGGCGGAATCGGTTTCGTATCGGAGAAGAGGACATCGAAGATTTTGATGAAGCATACGAAGAAGAAACCTTAGCAAGACTTAGAGAAATAGGAAATAGCCTGACTCCTTATCACATCGTGGACAGGACACGTCTCGCTGGGGTGGAGGGTAGACCCTTCTCCCATGAAGAATACGAAGAAACCTTAAAGATCTTCAAGCAAAAGGCACCAGGACTTACTGGCATCACCAAGATGCATCTGATGAATGCCACTAACAACATTAATGAAGCTCTACTCGAGGTGTTTAACGCCTGTCTTGATGTCGGATACTACCTGGACCAGTTCAAGGGGGCTTGTATGATTTTCATACCTACGCCCGGGAAGCCGAAAAAACAAATTAGTAGCTACAGACCCATCTCCCTAAGGGAGTTCATGGGAAAGCTACTAGAGAAGCTCATCAATAACAGATTAAAGAGTTTCCTTCAGGCAAACAACCTGTTTAATCACCAGCAACACGGCTTCCGAACGAAACTGGGCACCGAAACAGCGCTGGCGTTAATCACCGAAAGGATAGCCATCCACAAAGTCAGAATTGGCAATGCAGATGTCGTATTGCGAGACATGGCCTCGGCATTCGACAGGGTGTGGCTACCAGGGATAAAAAAGAAAATTAGCGACCTACAGATGAGCACCGACATTACGAAAATACTCTGCAACTACCTTGAAAATCGAGAGGCAGTAATAAGGATAAATAACATAGAAAGGGAACCGTTTGACCTCGAGGCAGGAGTACCCCAAGGAGGATGTCTTTGTTACTCCCACACTGTGCACAGTGTACACAGCAGACCTACCTTATCCCGTCCAAGACCTTGTCCAGAACGTCCAGCTGGCAGATGACATTACACAGGTCGTCACCAGCATATATAAAAATCCTGTTGACATCGCCAACAGGACGAGTGGAGAGATACAGAACATAAATGAATACGAACGAAGAAATAAAATCAGTACAAACGTACAAAAATTTAAAATGATCCCTATGGGACGTTACAAGACAGCGGACGAATACTCAAGAGAAGGACGGGTATTTGGCCTGAGGTTGAACTCGAGAGGGTACAATGTCCACTACACGGACAAAATCGCCACAGAAAGGAGGACACTTCGGTCTCTGTATCGATTCAAGCGTCTCTCCCCTCAAGTCAAGAAGAGATTTTAAATGCTGTTGGTGAGATCACACCTGCTGTACCCCGTCATTCCCCTTCATACCTTAAGCAAAGTTGTAATGAAGAAAGCCCAGGTGGTACAAAATACAGCCACACGCTTCAATACGAACACCACCAGATGGAGCCGAATCCCATCAGAAGTCCTGCATGGCATGATGTCACTGATTTGGAGCCAATAAACATCACCCTAAATAGAAGAGCAAGTGAACTATGCAACAATATATACTATATATGCCTGAACACATCCTACAACAAATAAGAATACCGATCGAAGAAATACCCCAATTGAGATTTAGCGTGACTTTCAAAGCAGTCAGCTAAAAATCCAGGAGAACATTGAACCAATTTTCCGATAAAAACTACCCGAAGAGTAAACTACAAATTAAACAAAGGTGAATCAAAAAGAAATAAAATAAATTAAAACAAAAAGATCCGAAGGGGACAAAGATGAAATATAATTAATAATAAAGATCCAAAAAGGACACCAATTAAAAATAAATAGATATAAGAACCAAAAGGACAAACTTAAAGATAAAAACAAGATCCAAATGCACAAATCTTAAATAAACCAATTCAAAGAGATTTAAAGAGGACAAGTAAAATACATTTAAACAAATAATAAATATAAAAAGATCCAAAGTGGACTAGTTAATAAAACATAATTTAAAAACTAAATAGATAAAAAGTAATAATAAAGTCCAAAATCAACTCTGAAAAAACTAAGAAAGATTTAAAACTAAGAAAAAGGCTTGAATGCTAAAAATAAAGAACAAACAACATTGTAAATGAAAATATAATGAAAATTAAATGAGGTTGCCAGACAACCTGGCACATATTCTCTCCATCTACAATTAACTCTTATTCTCTCTATATATATACACTCTAACCCCACACTTTTTCATATCTTTTACTATCGTTGAATCGTTGACAGGAGCGATTAGTATGGCCGAAGCGGTGTCAGTAATGGAACCGCCGCGGTAGTGGCACAAATACCTTCACGCGGTAGCGATACCAACCGGCACGCACCGACTCAGGGAGCTTGTCACAGTCAAACGTAACGAAGAGTGTAGGGGTGGGTCTCGAGGCCCTTTCCTGTTTTCTCATCACACGTGGTACCTTGACTGCCCCATAGTCGGCCAGCTCTAAGGTGATGTCGTCTATGGAATAGTCCCTGAGTTCCCTCGCATAAACTACTCCTCTCACGAAGTTCATGGTAGAGTGCGTCGTCACACTCACAGGCGTCTCCTCAAGTGTCCGAAGGGTGCTAATCATTGCAATCTCGGAGGAATTCGACGCATTCACCAAAAGGCTCCCTTCCGAGAAACAAGCCATCTTCGGCTCTCCTCTGATGGATCATGTTGCCCTTGGCCAACATGGTGCCATCAGTGGAGCGAATAACCAGGAAGCGTTTGAAGCCAGTGGGCTTGAAAACGTTGGGTAGTCTCTGAATGAGGAGCCCTGACCTAATCGAGGTTCCGCGCTGTGCAGTTGTACTTTTGGTCTTTGCCAGGGACTTCGCAACCTGGGGGGCAGCCGGGCCAGACGTGCCGATCTTGGCTTGGTCGCTTACCGAAGTAGCGGATGGAGAGGAGCCCCGAGCCTTTTTCGTCTTTTTTTTGTTTCTTTTCTTTTTAAGAGAGGAGGGTGGGAAATGGACCCACTTCTCCCCTCCGCTGGCAGGAGCCCACCAGCCAGATGGACCAGGCTCAGCAAGGTCCTTCTCCGAGATGGAGAAGGTCCTAGCGGTCGCAGGGGCAACGGCCGGAGGAGGAGATCCCTTCCCTCCTTGTACTGCTTTGGAGACCCGATGCGTTTGAGGAGGGCCTTGCATAGGGACGGACTCGGGCTTGGTGCTCGGTGCTGAGTCCGGATTCGCCCCATGAAAGGCACTACGTCTGGGGCTGGGTTGCCTCAAGGACCATGTCTATCTTGGAGGGGGTTATCCATGTGGCCATCCTGCCCCCACAGGACATCACAGGTCCCATTGGGAGAGGTCTCTCTAGTCGGGTTAGGGGGGATGCACGTGCCTTGACCCCCGCAGGGTTTAATATTCGAGCCAGCAGGTCTTTTGAAGGAAGCGACTGATGGGGCCTGGCTTCCCTCTCCCCGTAAGGGGGTTTGCCCTACCGAACCACTTCAATGGGGAACGGCCGGTTATGGGCTGCCTGCTGGCTTTCTTGACAGTCCCCTTGTTAAGTAAAGGGGGCACTTCCGCTCGAAAAAGGGAGGCACCCGAGGGCACCTCCAGACAAGATTGTGAGGGGGCGTCCCCTACACCCGTAGGCAAAGCAGAGGAGTAAGCCTCCTCTCCCGTCAAAGAATTTGGAGGTGGTCCTGTGAAAGCACAGGGAAGGGAACCTCCATAATTCAGTGGAGCTGCCCGAAGGCGCCTCTGTCGATGGTGAGGGCGAAAGGGGAAGATTTTTTTTTAATGTTTTATCATCGGGCATGGGGACCCTATTCTTTCTGCGGGAAGCAAGCGTTAATCACCCCTCTCAGTGGCCCGCTCTACGAGGGGTGCGTACGGGGCTGGGAGAGCCAGGTGCCGCCATTTTAGACCACCCCTCCCGCCTGGTGACCTGGCAGCCCTTCAGCATAGTGGCTCCACCTTTGGCACGGCATAAAAAGGATAGAGTGTGAAGTGAGAAGGAAAGTGGATGTGAGGAAGGTATGGGTGGAGATGAAGCAGGTTGTTAAAAACCCATCATCCCAAACCAGAGTTCAGGGTTTAGGGAACATTGTCCCCGCCTCCCTCCTCCCCGATGCGGAAGAAGGTCAGCATTTACCTTTTGAAAAGAGAGGCCGACCAAAGAAAGTTGTGGGAGAGGTTGTAGAGTATGTGGGGAAGTAGGCGAGAAACACAAGCTGGCTGAAAGAAGGAGAAGAGGCTAAGCTGGGCAGGACGGTGCGCTGTGTCCCGTCAGCACGGCGGCCAGGAAGGCAAATCGCCGGTCTACTTAAGGGCCAGGTTTGTAGAAATGTATTGTTATTTAGATAAAGAAAAGTGTTGTAGAAAAGTGCTGCAATACACCCAAGGAAGTAGTTCGGAGAAAAGTGTGGTAATTTACATAGGGAACAAGTAGTAGATAATTTTGCTGCAATTCTCCTAAGGAACCAATTGAAAGATAAATGCTACAATTCAGCCAAGGGACAAGTTCATTAAAAGGGCTTTAATTCATCTAAGGAACAGGTTCGTATAAAGTTCTACAATTCACCTAATGAAAAGATTAGTAAAAAGGGCTGTGATTCTCCTAAGGAACAATTTAATAAAAAGTGTTGTAATTCACTTAAGGAAAATGTTAGTTAAAGTGTTGTGATTCATCTAAGGACAAGTCCGTAAAAAGTGTTGTAATGCAATTAAGGACAAATTTCGTAGAAATGTATTGTATTTCACCTAATGAATAAGTTCGTAGAAAACTGCTGTAATTCACACAAGGAATAGGTTGGTAGAAAAGTGCTGTAGTTCACGTAAAAACAAAGTTGTTGCAAAAGAGCTATAATTCACCTAAGGAACATGTTCCTGTAAAATGCTTTAATTCATTTAAGGAACATGTTCCTTCAAAATGCTTTAATTCATTTAAGGAACATGTTCCTTCAAAATGCTTTAATTCATTTAAGGAACATGTTCCTTCAAAATGCTTTAATTCATTTATGGAACATGTTCCTTCAAAATGCAATAAATTCATTTAAGGAACATGTTCCTTCAAAATGCTTTAATTCATTTAAGGAACATGTTCCTTCAAAATGCTTTAATTCATTTATGGAACATGTTTCTTCAAAATGCTTTAATTCATTTATGGAACATGTTCCTTCAAAATGCAATAAATTCATTTAAGGAACATGTTCCTTTAAAATGCTTTAATTCATTTAAGGAACATGTTCCTTCAAAATGCTTTAATTCATTTATGGAACATGTTTCTTCAAAATGCTTTAATTCATTTATGGAACATGTTCCTTCAAAATGCTTTAATTCATTTAAGGAACATGTTCCTTCCAAATGTTTTAATTCATTAAGGAACATATTCCTTCAAAATGCTTCAATTCATTTAAGGAACATGTTCCTTCAAAATGCTTTAATTCATTTATAGAACATGTTTCTTCAAAATGCTTTAATTCATTTATGGAACATGTTCCTTCAAAATGCTTTAATTCATTTAAGGAACATGTTCCTTCCAAATGCTTTAATTCATTAAGGAACATGTTCCTTCCAAATGCTTTAATTCATTTAAGGAACATGTTCCTTCCAAATGCTTTAATTCATTTAAGGAACATGTTCCTTCAAAATGCTTTAATTCTTTTAAGGATCATGTCCCTTCAAAATGCTTTAATTTATTTAAGGAACATGTTCCTTCAAAATGCTTTAATTCATTTAAGGATTATGTTCCTTCAAAATGCTTTAATTCATTCAAGGAATATGTTCCTTCAAAATGCTTTAATTCATTTAAGGAACATGTTCCTTCAAAATGCTTTAATTCATTTAAGGAACATGTTCCTTCAAAATGCATTAATTCATTTATGGAACATGTTTCCTCAAAATGCTTTAATTCATTTAAGGAACATGTTCCTTCAAAATGCTTTAATTCATTTATGGAACATGTTTCTTCAAAATGCTTTAATTCATTTATGGAACATGTTCCTTCAAAATGCTTTAATTCATTTAAGGAACATGTTCCTTCCAAATGTTTTAATTCATTAAGGAACATATTCCTTCAAAATGCTTCAATTCATTTAAGGAACATGTTCCTTCAAAATGCTTTAATTCATTTATAGAACATGTTTCTTCAAAATGCTTTAATTCATTTATGGAACATGTTCCTTCAAAATGCTTTAATTCATTTAAGGAACATGTTCCTTCCAAATGCTTTAATTCATTAAGGAACATGTTCCTTCCAAATGCTTTAATTCATTTAAGGAACATGTTCCTTCCAAATGCTTTAATTCATTTAAGGAACATGTTCCTTCAAAATGCTTTAATTCTTTTAAGGAACATGTCCCTTCAAAATGCTTTAATTTATTTAAGGAACATGTTCCTTCAAAATGCTTTAATTCATTTAAGGATTATGTTCCTTCAAAATGCTTTAATTCATTCAAGGAATATGTTCCTTCAAAATGCTTTAATTCATTTAAGGAACATGTTCCTTCAAAATGCTTTAATTCATTTAAGGAACATGTTCCTTCAAAATGCATTAATTCATTTATGGAACATGTTTCCTCAAAATGCTTTAATTCATTTATGGAACATGTTCCTTCAAAATGCTTTAATTCATTTAAGGAACATGTTCCTTCCAAATGCTTTAATTCATTAAGGAACATGTTCCTTCAAAATGCTTTAATTCATTTAAGGAACATGTTCCTTCAAAATGCTTTAATTCATTTAAGGAACATGTTCCTTCAAAATGCTTTAATTCATTTATGGAACATGTTTCTTCAAAATGCTTTAATTCATTTATGGAACATGTTTCTTCAAAATGCTTTAATTCATTTATGGAACATGTTCCTTCCAAATGCTTTAATTCATTAAGGAACATGTTCCTTCAAAATGCTTTAATTCATTTAAGGAACATGTTCCTTCAAAATGCTTTAATTCATTTAAGGAACATGTTCCTTCAAAATGCTTTAATTCTTTTAAGGAACATGTTCCTTCAAAATGCTTTAATTCATTTAAGGAACATGTTCCTGTAAAATGCTTTAATTCATTTAAGGAACATGTTCCTTCAAAATGCTTTTATTCATTTAAGAAACATGTTCCTTCAAAATGCTTTAATTCATTTAAGGAACATGTTCCTTCAAAATGCTTTAATTCATTTAAGGAACATGTTCCTTCAAAATGCTTTAATTCATTTAAGGAACATGTTCCTTCAAAATGCTTTAATTCATTTAAGGAACATGTTTCTTCAAAATGCTTTAATTCATTTAAGGAACATGTTCCTTCAAAATGCTTTAATTCATTTAAGGAACATGTTCCTTCAAAATGCTTTAATTCGTTTAAGGAACATGTTCCTTCAAAATGCTTTAATTCATTTAAGGAACATGTTCCTTCAAAATGCTTTAATTCTTTTAAGGAACATGTTCCTTCAAAATGCTTTAATTCATTTAAGGAACATGTTCCTTCAAAATGCTTTAATTCATTTAAGGAACATGTTCCTTCAAAATGCTTTAATTCTTTTAAGGAACATGTTCCTTCAGAATGCTTTAATTCATTTAAGGAACATGTTCCTTCAAAATGCTTTAATTCATTTAAGGAACATGTTCCTTCAAAATGCTTTAATTCATTTAAGGAACAAGCCCGTAGAGAAATGCTACAAAACACCTAATGAATATGCTCTTAAATTAGTGTTGTAATCCAGCTATGGAAGATCTTCTTAAAGAGCGCTGTAATTCACCTTAGGAATTTTCTTAAAAATTGCTATAATTCACCTAAGAAACAAGTTCGTAAAAATTGCTGTAATACACCGAAGGAAAAAGTTTTTACAAAATACTGTAATTTAAGTATGGAACAAGTTCGTAAGAACTGCTGTAATTAATCTAAGGAAAGGGTTGGTGAAAATTGCTTTAATTCACCCAAGGAACAAGTTCGTAAAAGTGCTGTAATTCACCTAATGAAAAAGTTCAGAAAGTGATGTAATCCACCTAGTGAACTATTAGATAAATGTTGTAATCGACTTAAAGAACAAGTTCGTAGATTAGTCCTGCATTTCAACTAAAGAACAAGTTATTTAAAAGCGCTGTAATTCACCTGAGGAACAGGTTCGTAGAAAAGTGCTACAATTCACGTAATGTAAAAGTTGGTAAAAAGTCTTATGGGCACGTGAGGAACCTTTGATGACTCAATAGAAATAAGCCAGAAAGATAACTGCAAAAAAGTGATTAAGTAAATTTAAACTAAAAATTAAAACATTTTATATGCAAAACTAGCTAATAAACCTGATTTAGGATTTACATATGGCTAACAAAATGTGATTAGCTTTGGATTAAAATAAACAAAAGTCATCTTTTAAACAAACCTGGATATAAAAAGACGGATTTAGATACAGATTGTCAACAGGCCATCGACATCAATCTGCTCTATTGTTTGTTTACATCTATAGCAAACGGAGAGACACCGCTTAAATCATTTGTGGAGATGAATGTTTTAGATTCGTCGAATATAAAATTTGAAATCACTTTATCATCATCATCATCACTAACTAACTATATTTTGAGAAGGGGATTCTTTCGAGTATTTGAATAATAAATTCATCTGAGATTAGTTATGACTTACGTTTTTTTACCAAAGTTATTTCTATTAATTGTTTTATATTAAAAAACAAAATGGTGAAGTTCAGAAATAAATATAAGTATCGAAATTTTGTGAATTTTTTTAAAATCCAAAGAATTACAAATGGTGAAGTTCAGAAAATTTATTCTTATATATCTACTTCTTCTATAACTCTATATTTTAGCAACGTGATATTTTGAAAGCGGAGAAATTAGTCTAGAGTTCCTTTTAAAATTATTATAATTAGCGAAGCTCAGAAAATTTATAAAAATTTAACCATGGCTGCTTTTTTTAGATTTTAAATTTTAATCTTAGTAGCGAAGAGCAAGCTGGGGGAAGTGGCGAAGCCTGGTAATCCATATATAATTCTGAAGGGGTCTCTCCTTAACCTTTAATAAAAAATTCAGTTGTTCTTCTTTGCCTTTTATAAATGTCGACTAACCAGATAACACGATTGAACCAATGATGCTTCCTTGGTTCCCGTTTCACCTCCGGCACAAGGAACTAAGCTACTTTCCATAAAGCAGATATGTGAGTGTGGGTGTTTATAATGAGAAGCGCTGCTTTTCCTATTAATTTGATCAAATTCAAACAAAGTTTAATGACCCTAACGTTCTCTAGGTTAATATTGATTATACTGGTGCGTGGTATTTATCGGTTTTAGGATATTTAAGGACGTGCCTCCGAAACAGAGCAGCTGACGTCGAATTAGACTCTTGCACACTACAATTAATAGACGTAGTGTTGAATCAACAACAAAGATCAATACTGTAACCTCAATCAGGTTGCAAAATCATCAAAACTGATACCACGCCTCGAGAAAAGGCAAACAGAGGCCAAGTATCTTGCAAATGTGGAAGAAGATGCGACGAGTTGTGGTCATAACGGCGCTGTTGGGTTTAACTGTCTTTCATTGTTTAATGAGTACCGTTTAGATTAAGCACTACCTTTCAGTGCCTACTCAAGAAAATGGTCGGAGTGCTTCCAACAAAGATACGATGAGTTCCTATTTGTTCCTATTGGTTCCTATCCGGCGACTGCCACCAAGGTCATAAATCACCGGAATTTTAAAAAAGCCTATTACTAGACTACATTACCCCCATCCCCCCCAAAACACACACAACAACAATACCAACACAGCAAAACAAGGTCTGCTGGCCAAAAAGACGTGTGCTCTCACTTATTCGGGTTTTGGACCTTACGACCTTCAAAACTTTCAATAATTCCAGAGCTAACGTTCGGAGGACTTTGACAATTATATAATTCGAAAGAAAATGTAAAACGACATAAGGATTTCAAATTTCGTTAAAATCGGCCGAATAGTTACAATGTTATTACAAAAAAAAAGCAGAACGCGGAGCGACATAGTGAGATGTAGAGTCACCCGCGACCAGACCCACACGCGACTAAAAAACACCAAAACACCAAAACTAAAACAACTTTATAAAAGGAAGAAGAAGTAGGCAGTACAGCCCCTCCCACCGGCACAGGTGCGGTCACGATGACAATATGAAGAAAACGGATTACGGAGACATAAACTCCCCCCCCCTCCTCCTGCCTACGTTTACGGTGCTTAGTAAGAGCGAAAGAGCAAAGTGGAGGAAATAATACCGAAAAGGAATAAGAAAAGCAGCAGCAAAAGGTACTTAAAATTATCCCAGGTTACGATGTACAGGTGAATATGGTGGGTTAAATACACGAAAACATTCCACTGCAGATCTTACCTTTAAATAGCAAACACAGAATTACCAAACATTCTCTCTTGATCAGTTCTTCTTCACTGTCTAATACATCATCATTCGCTCTCACATCGACCGAAAACAAAACTCAGGATGTTCACCTTCAAAGAAAATTTTTCAAATTCCTTAAAATTCATTTCACTCGGATATCTTTGGGGGCACATTCCTAATCTCATCGACAAGGGGCCATTAACAAGAATGCCTTTTCCTTTCGTAGGTGGCGGAAGGTGGGGTGATAAACGGATATTACGAAAGAACAAAGGACGACCTCCTTAGGTGAAACTATAATTCATTCGTGTGCACATGTAATGAAAGGTCAATTGAATGTTGAATTTTGTGTGTGCAGTTTTCCATCCCGGTCCCAATTCCTCTTCATCACGTTCTGCTTGATATGCCCTCGTTGTTATTACGTTGTAAAGTTGATATACAAAAATGTCCACATAATCTTCCAACTAAAAATACCACTATATTTCTATACTCTTAAATGCCCACAATATTCCTCCCTCCTTCCAATTGAATAAAAATCAAGATAAATTATGATAATCACGAACCCTTCCCTCTCTTGACACCCATTTCGCGTAAGGCCAATGCTCAAATATATAACACTAATCAGGTAATCGGACTTCGTCGGGAGAAGTCCGAGAGCGGCCCATTCCGCAGCCTCGCCTTGTGGTCCCGGCTACCATCAAAATCAAAGAACCAAAACTTGGAAGAGGTCCGTGGCATCATGAGTGAACCTCCTGACATCATGCGTAGAGGCCGTAGTGGCAATTAAGGTGGGGGTGGGGATGGTTTGTATCTTCCAAACCCGCATCTTTAGACGTGGCAGTATAGCAGCTATTCTGGATATTCTGGGCAGAAATATCACTTGCTAAGCAACGGCATTTGGCGGGATCGATAGTGTGCCGAGGCTTCCTACTCTCCCCGTTACTCGATTCGCTGTCACGTACACAGAGCCCCTCATATCTCCACCCTTCAATGCCAAGCGACATACCAAATGCTAGCCTCCTCCCCGTACTTTCTATCACGATACCTACAACTTTTCTTAAAGGCACCAGGTGACCCATTGCTTTAAGCATAAACCCAGCTTGAATATTCATTATTTTGTGGGGGGGAGCTCCTTCAAAGCACCCTAAATGCGAGATACTTATCGCATTAAACGCAGTATTGACCTCGGATTTCCTTTGATGGTATTTAGCTTTGAATTCGAGGTAAGAAATACTTTGGTTTAATCGTATGCTTTTTTTCTTTAATAAGTGCTCTTCGTCATTTTGTGATGCAGGGGTGCTGGCTACAAGGGCACTAATGAGAGGGGTACCAGCCTGGAGCTAATCAAGAACCATGAAAGAATACAGAGGGTGTCTTCTGCTTGCTATCCCTGTTCGGAAATTACAGCTTTTGTTAATCAATACTCAATTGATCAACGACCTAAAAGGGACAAGTCGAATATACCCAAAATTGAGAATTGTTGTTTGGCGTTTCCTTTGTATTATTGCCACAGTGGAGTCGGTTTTTTATAAAGGCCTATCTGGCGACTGCCGCCAGGGAATAAGTTTGCGTAAACAATTTTTCCTATTAATAGACTATGTTAAAAAACAAAAAATAAACAATTTTAAGACATTCGAGTGGCTTTGCTGTTTGTGTTTCTGGGTTCCAAGAGGTTTGGAATAATTTAGTGAATCACCCTGACTTCTTTTATTCAATCGTTTCCTTTCCTCGTTATTATGTCTCCTCTCGCCTTCTTTTTTATCACACTATCGTGGCTCTCCTGATCCCTCTCCCACAAAATTTATTATGGCACTCTTCCTCACCTATAACTTTCTTATTACTACTGTTAATTATATTTATTCACTTTTTTTCTTCACTTGCCAGCCTCCTATGGCATTCGTTTTTCACTACGTAAAAATGTCATCGTTGCTTATGACAGTTTTCTTAAAGTAGCAATTGTCTCTGCAAGGGTATGAATAGCCAGCCACTCGAGACAACTGGGCCGGTTGATTCATTTTACATAATTCTGGTCGCCAGCTTGCAACTGGACGTTAATGGTTTGGCCACAGTCCTTCCTGGTCACCCGAAACCTGCGCGAAGAACCAATTCGTTCCCTCGTGTCTCCTCCCGTAGACCTCATCAAAAGACATAGATCCTGGATTCAGAGAGTGACTCTTAAGTTTCCTGAGACTCGAAAGAAGGTGGTTTAATGAAGCCTGTGAGTAAGTAATGGTGAAAAGGAGCCACGCATAAAGTGAATAACAGGGCTAACGCCCTGTTGATTAATCAAAACAGAGGTAAGAGTTAAATTAGAAGATCTTTCTCATGGTGAAAATAAGGAAAAGCTTCATTTATGAGAGACATGTTCAAGAACGAAATTAGTAGAGTTTTAAAAACAATGATGTTTTATTCGTAGTAAAGAAGGTGGGAAAGTTACGGGAAACAAAAGTATGTAGCTGGCACATCGTCTAAGTAGATTATTTGGAGCGACATGAAAAAATAGAGCACACAATTCTCTTGGACCATGGAAAACAGGTTTCCTTTCTTATTCAGCAAATAAGGTTAAGCATATTTCCAAGTACGACCAAAATGAAGACCAGCACTCTCGATCATTCTAAATTGAGTTCTTCGAGATCACTGCTGACTACAACTGTTAAGGACCATAGCAGAAATAGCGCAACTTTTTCGTCCCAATTTTCAGGGTTTGGAGCCTTAATTTTCACTTCAGGCCCACAAAATGCATTTCGTTTTACATTTGACCAACAAAATGCAATTTTCATAAATGGTATTAGTAGTGGAAGTACAAGGTGTTACATGAGTCGCGATACAAATAAAATCCTATCGGCAAATCCTAGAACTACGAAACTGGTGTTTCTCTTATTGAGAACCGTTAGCTATGTTTTGCGACTTTGGGGACATCCTCTCTAATGGCTATGGCTTTTCAGCTTAGGACGCGTGCGCGCAATGGGCTTTATTTTGTAATTTGAATGTAGAGTATGTTACCTTAAGACGATTTGTGGATGCCCAATATTTATGTCGAAGAAAGAGAGATCAAGTAAGACTTTGTTTAAAGGAGTCGTGTGAAACGAGAGTTATCGGGAAGAGGAGTGCCCTACGCCTGTCGGCAAACTTCTGGCAAAATTAGCCGATAATTTATTTGGGTCAGTTGGACCATCAAAACCACCGCCGAGCTATAAACGCCGAGGCGGAGAAGCAGAGCTTAATTGCTTCCGTTAGCAAATATAGAAGTTCCGGCAAATGCCTATATATTACCTGTCACAAAATTAATCGTGGAAGTATTCCGTCAGAATCCTCCCAAGGAAGAGTACCGAAGACGTACCTCCACCCCCTTGTAGAAGGCCTCAGGTCGTGGTGGTGAGCTGTCTCTGCGTTGCTCCCGAGTGAACCAAGCCCGGAAAATATACATACAAGGTATTCGGCGGCCTCTTTTAAAACGTCTGTGGAATCATCGACTAACAGCGCATATCCTCGAGCGATAGAACATGGTGTCATACCGGCCCGCAGCTAGGATCTTATTTGAAACGACGGCGTCATGATCAAAGGACCCGTCCAGAAGAAGCGCACAGTCTCAGCTTATTTTTGCAATTCTTGTTAAAGTCCTCCAGCCACCAAAGCCTAATTAAATAAGATCAATCCCGGCCAACCATATTCAAAGTATTCGAATAACAAAAACGCTGCACACTCAACGAAATTCAATTCCAATTATTATTTTGGGCTGTCGTAGTCCTTCCCCGAACAAACGAAAGAATCGAGAATTAGGCGATAACTGCCTAATTCTACGACAATTTAGGAATGACAAGGTTTGTATTTGCAGTCCTTGTCATTTACGACACTTTTCTCCATTCTCCAGGCAATTATTACGCTGCATGTTTCTTTATAAATCCTGAACAATGTTCCCAGAACGTAATTTTGAAGTTAACATAGAGATCAGAACTAAAATACAAGGTGCGTCAGTATTTTGAGTTCATTTGTAAGAATGTAGAAGAAGACGCATAGCACATCATAGAAAAGATATATTTAAATGAAAATTATGTACAAATAATCTTGAGGGAATGGTTGGTGCATTTTGCCATCAACCATCGAGCAGGGAACTCTTTGTGGCCCAAGGCAGAGATCCTCGTTTCGCGGCAATGGAATGTGGATATAAACCTATTCGGGATATTGTGTGTGCGAAGAGATTGGAGTAGAGAGAGACAGCAGTGTTTGGAATTGGCCATGTGGATGCGACTGGAGTTGTCTGCCTGTATGCCCCCAAATCAACACGCCGACAATACATGACTAGCTCTCTACTAACACCAATTTTTTTTGTGTCCATTCTCAGGCTAGGGATCAACTCAGGGTGCCAAACGGGGAAATCTAACCTCTTATCCGCTAGGTTGCTGAGAGTTCCTTCCTTCACCATTGCTGTTCTTCATTAATCCCCCCCCCACTTAATTCTTCCCCTAACTCAAACATGGGGGAACTGGGAGGTCTAAAGACGGCGCACGTGTCTGGTGAACTCTTGGCCCACAACCCCACACCATATCACGTCCCAAGTAGTCACCTAGAACTAGTATCTCCACATATGTTTACTTACTTTAACTCAGGAGTTCTTAACCTTTATTCAGTCATGGACCCCTTTAAGAAGGTGAGGAAAGCTATGGCCCCCTCCAAGGAAATTTTCACATAAAAGTCATAAAAACAACTTTGCATGCAATTAATATATGTACTTTATTTTATTGAAATAATATAATTATGATTGCCTCATGCATGTAGGCTTATAGCATACAAAAGTATAGATAAAGTAAACAATCTTAACAAATAACTCACTCCTTTTCAATTTAAAAGTAAATTCTACTCATTCAAATAAAAGAATACAGTCATCTTGTGCAAATTAAACAAAATTATTTTTATCCTGCTGAAATATACCACAAATACTACTTTCTCTCTTGTTAGCTAGTTTATTTTAGTGAGACGGTTGTTCTTGTTTGTCTTGAATAAGAAGCTGAAACTGTAGAATGGTCTTTGATAAGGTGACACGCATGTCATCTCTGACCTCCAATTTGTTTCGACTTTTCGTTTTGATAGAAACAAGTGCTGAAAACCCTGATTCACAAAGGTACGTAGTAGCAAAGGGAATCAGAGCACTCATAGCTCGCTCTACCAAACGAGAGTAGGCTTGTATCAACGCACACCAGAATTCTCCAAGACACTTCAAGTTGAATTCACTTCGTAAGATTCCCTTTGTCCTCAGGTCATTGAGGTCATCTTTCGCAGTCTTCATCAGCGATACAGTCTATGTTAGCTAGATAAGGATTACGAACCCATGTTTCAACTTGAAACCCATCCATTAATTTTGTTTTAATCTCACCCTCACGAACCCCTTGAAACCCATCCATGGACCCCTAAGGGGTCCATGGACCCCAGCTTAAGAATCCCTTCTTTAACTACATCACTCTTTTTATCAACCTTTCAGAATTTTTTTGGGAGAGATGTCCTCGATGGTTGTCGCTTTAGATTTTTCAAAGGTAAAGAAATACGAATTTTCATCACTTTTGAATGATTCTCTAAATGGAGATTTTTGCTGCTTAAACTACAGAGCTGCCAAATCCTTGAAACAGAGACGAAATTCCATTTCTACGATCATAGTATGTGTTGTGGTTAAAAGCAGAGCTCTTGAACAGGGGGAGGGGGCAAAATTAAGGCGGATTCTTACCACATGACAGTTCTTGGGAACATTGACTTACATCCTTGACACAGTATACTTGACTGAGAGGTTTCAATTATTCAGCCTGTCTATTCATCTTTCATTTGGGCAGAAGTCATCGCATAGATGTGATCTAGATGAAATCGACAATTAAATTCTGCCTCGAATCCATCGTCTCATCTCCAGCGATTAAGGATGATTGCATCCATATGTCAAGAGTTAAATGTAAGCGAATACGGGGAAGGCTTTAACTAAGTGCCACCCTCAAAACAATTGAATATATCGCTTACCTTTTTTTAACTCTTTTACGTATTGCTTCGTAATTTTTAATGTAACATATAACAAATGACACGTAACTTTAAGTTAGGTTAGGTTATTTTGGCACTTCCATCAATATCTGTCGTGAGTAAATGCAGCCAAAGCGAACAATAAACATTTAGCTTCCTTCTGAAGAAACTTAACATATTACTTCCCTCTGAAGACACAACATATTGCTCCCATCTGAAGATACTTAAAATATTGTTCCCATTCGGCCACTTAACGTATTGCTTCTATCTGAAAACAACATATTGTTTCCATATGAAAACACTTAACATATTGCTTCCATCTGAAAACACTTAACATGTTGTTCCTATCTGAAGACACTTAACATTTTGCTACATTTTGGACACTTAACATATTGCTTCTATCTGAAGAGAGCATATTCTTTCCATATAAAAACACTTAACATATTGCTTCCACTGAAAAATGCTAGAATGACTGGTGCAACTAGTATTATTTTCGTGTTTGGGGGTTAATCCCGAGAGTTTACCAAATATTTTTTTTCCTCAGCGATCAATAGCTCGCGATTGATTACTTTACACAGGTTTAGACCACGCATTGGAGCCTACGTTGTGGAAGAGAGCGAAATTACGGAGAGTTGCGAGCCTTCCAGATACGTGTATCCCGAGTGGTATAACTCTGACTATGTATCTTGTATACAAGTTCGCTTACCCTAACTTCTCGTTTTTTACGAAGCTTTTTCAAATTCTTTCTCCTGGTGCTGCTCGTTCGGTTTTCACCTTTTTAATGAAGAAATCAAGTTCGCATTTGAATAGAAAATCATCTTTGGAAGTTTAGCCTATGTCGACAATCCAAGTACCATGATCCTTTACCTCCTCCTACGAATTCGAAACTGTTTATTTATCCTTCGACGATAGAGCTATCGTTGTCTCCCGCCACGAACGCCGGAACAAAGATTCACTATTCACCCACACTAACTCACCCACTCGCCTCATGCTCCTAGTGTCCCATTGTGTTCCAATTTCGCCTTAATCACTGGATCCTGATTGTTTTAGGACCATGACCTTTGATCATACAACATATCTTTTGACAGACTGTATTTTTATCATTATTCTTTTCAGGACAAAATTAAAATGGCATTTGTGATTGAGAGTTTCATTTGTCACTCAGGATGTTATTAATACTGTCAACCAATTCATGGCCACTTTTCAGGCATAATTTGACTATTATTGGTAGCAATGCATCAGAGACGTGCCTGCTCTCATTAGTATGATGGCGCCACATAACGCTGACCACTGGTGGCGACCAGTCTGCGGAATCTATTCCAAACCAATTGCTGTCAGAAGCCGCAAAGCAAGCAATAGATATGTATTTAGTTACAGGACAGATGACTCGCAAATGGTTCTCATTGCAATGTCAATGAGACCTCCTTGCCGGAGGGGGGCATGCCACCATTTCTCCAAATTTCAGGGGTAGCATTCGCGAAAGACACGGTACACCGTTTTTAAATAGGTTAGGCCTAAAATTTTAATGGGGCCGACCCCCCCCCCTTCCCCTGACACCAGCCGTATTCCAAGATAGTACCCATCGATCTCAAGCGCAAAAAGGTGGGGCTGGATTGATTTGCACAAGAAGCAGGAGTGTGTTTCAAATCCTAAGAAAGCTGAATCACATAGCAGCGAGGCTAACCACTTAAAGACTTAAAATAATAAAACATTATTGATGGTTGCTTCTTTCCGAGTTGGGTTAAGAGCTTAGAATAGTCGTGTAAAATAGTGGTTGTATGAAGTTATTTGGTGTAATGTAGTTCTTAAACTACGTTTTTGCTGGATAAATATCTTCAAATTTATTGATTGTTCAACCAACGAAGATATTGTTAGATCACTTTTAGTTCAGGATCCTCTCTCGGCCAGCTATAAATTGGATGAAGTTATTTAGCCAAGCATCTGAAGAGGAGTAGACAAAGGTGTAAAGGAGAGTTCCGGAATTCATATGTTCCGGAATTCATGTATAGAGAAAGAAATAATAAGACTTTTCATCCTTCCTACGGGACAATTGCTACTTAATATCATTTCAACTAACTTTTTTAGGAAGTTGTCTTTCTTACGCTAACTTAGTGTCTTTTTATGTATTTTGTTTGTTTAAATATCGGTTATATTAAATAATTCAATCATTTTTCTATATTTCCTACTATCTTATTTGGGGAGACCCCATACAAATTTCTTAATTTGGGGGGATGCTGAGTCAGGGACCGATCATCTTTACGATGTATAAGGATTCTGCTAATTAGTGAGCGCAAAAGAGAAACCCTGTATAATCCAATAAGGTAAGGGGTTCAGTGAGCGGAGTCATTTTTAGGTGGTGATCAAACGAAAAGATCGAAATAAAGGGAAAATCGGGGGAGGGGAAGGGTGCTCCTTTAGAGCGTGGGTTACCAACACAATCCTTCGTTTGTGTAAGGTCTATACTAGAACCTATCTTAACCGAGCGCAACCTCAATTAGGTTCTTTTGTACACCGTATAGAATTGGGGATGTGGATGGTAGCCTAGCGGATAGCATGGTGACATGAGAAGCGAAGAGCATTCGATGACATAGGTTCGAACCGCACATATCACTTCACTTTCTTTACGGGCAAAAGAGTTCATGTTATTTTATTACGTTTGCCATCTCTCTCTTCATTCTTTATTAGTTTATGTTTGGTTATTGTCCTTCATTGGTCTTATAAAAACTACGAAATCGTTTGTGTATCATCATCCTTCATTATTTCCTAAGGGTTATTGACCATAAGTGAATGTTTGTAGAACGCACAAAAAAGGGACGTCGCTCTCGCCCAAAACTTGAAGAGTTGTGGTAGCGAACTCCAGGAGCCGCAAAATTGTTTTTCAATTTAAAGAGAGAGAGATAAAGCAATACACAAAAGTGACAGGTAAAATTAAACAAGGAGAGAAGATAGGAATCTATCTCTCAATATTATATATATATATATATATATATATATATATATATATATATATATATATATATATATATATATATATATATGTCAAAGTAGCACGAGAGAATGATGAAAATGAATCCATTAAACCACATTGAAAGAGAAAACGGAATAATTTTTCCTTGCAGTAATATTTTTATTACCTTTTTTCGAAAAAAAGGTAATAAATATAAATTTTGTTGAAGACCATGGTGTATTTCGCCATAATTAATTTCCTTTGGCAACTTTCTCTTCTTCTATCTATTTTATTCAATCTTGTAGATGGTGGATCACTTGTCTTGTATTCATCTCTCTTTTAAATGAATGGGTTTGATAAAACCAAACTAAATTGCTAAGCTTGCGATCTTATTGAATCATCTTCGAAGCGTTTTGATATGTTTTTGCCTCCTTTACCGATGTAATGAGTTGAGTGAGGATCTGGCAGAAAGGAAAGGAAACCGATTTTTAAGGGGTATTTATTCCGCCATGGTTAAACGTAACGTTATAGGAAATGAGCCACTCCTGTAAGTGGAATTTTTAAAAGTTTTAATGTGCGATTCCAGCTTGTCGCTTGACCTTTAATGGACAGCTTGTCGCTTGAGCTTTGATGGCCGGCTTATCTTCATTTATTAATATGTCTTCTAAGATGTTAAGCCTTGCTTTATTAACCTCTTTTCTTTGAATAATGGTGTTATCAACGAGCATATCTCTCGTTAGGTTAATATTATGGGCACTCCATATGGTTCTTAGGCCCTCCGCTTTGTAGATGCATGGTTAAACGTCTCGAAAGTGTGGTAGTTGTCATCCCAATATATTTAGAGTTATTATGAAGCTTACAGTCTTTATCGGGGCAGATGAGCTCGTAAACTATGTTGGTTGACTTGAGATTCGAGGAGTTCAGGCAAATGTTATTTTTCATCAGAAGATTGCTGGCTTTTGTTGTTTTATAATAGATGATGAGTTGGATTTTATCCGTTTGATTTTTAACCTTGATGTTACAGTTAATAATCTCCTTAATGTTTTTTTCAGCTATTTTATTAGCTGTGGACATCTAGTTTCTGAAATACACTTTGATGTTGTTGACTTCTCCATGATTACTTTCAGTTTTATCCACATGTTTGTAATGGTAATTTGTCCGACTCCAGCTTAGCCTCTTCTCCTTCCTTCAAAACACTTGTTTCCTCGCTTTTCATACAACCTCTCCCACAACTTTCTCTGGTCAGCCTCTAATTTCACGGGGTAGATGCTGACCTCCTTCTCAGCCAACCGTCCCGGATCAGGTCTGAGAGGGAAGGTGACAACGTTCCCTAACCCCTGAGCTCCGGTTCTGGATGGGAGTTTTTTAACAACCTTTTATATCCCCAACATACCTTCCTCACATCCCTTTTCCTTCTCACTTCACCATATATCCTTGATTTTACGCCGTGCCCAAGGTGGAGCCGCCATGCTGAAGGGCTGCAGGTCAGCAGGCGGTAGGGGTGCCCTTAAATGGTGGCACCTAACTCTGCCGGGCCCGTAAGCACCCCTTGCAGAGCGTGCTACTGCGAGGGGTGATGTACAATTGCATTCTGTAATAAAAAGAGGGTCACCATGCCCAATGATGAGTATAAAACAGAAAATCCCCTTAATTTCCCCCTATACCAACGACGGACCCGCCCTCGGGCACCTCCACCGAAAAAATGGAGGTCCCCATCCCCCTGTACTTGCGCAGGGGACCCTCCATATTTCTCCAACCGGGGAGGAGGCTTACTCCTCTCCTACGCCTATGGGTGTAGGGGACTCCCCCTCACTTCCTTCTCTGGAGGTGCTTTCGGGCACCTCCCCTTTTCCAGCTGCAGTCCCCTCTGTTCTTTCCAAGGGGACTGCGAAGAAAGCCAGCAGGCATCCCTTAGCTACCGCTCCACATCGAAGAAGGCTGGTAGGGCAAACCCCCTTAGGGGGGAGAGGGAAGCCAGGCCACTTCGGTCGCTTCCCTCAAAAGACCTGCTGGCAAGAATAATAAACCTTGCCGGGGTCAAGGCCTGTGCCTCACCACACATGACTGGTAACGCTGCAAACGGGACCTGCGATGTCCTGGTAAGGGATGGCCAACTGGAGGCCCCTCCTGTGATAGACATGGTCCTTGAGGAAACCCAGCCTCAGACAGTAGGGCTTTCCATGCGTGGGAATCCGGGCTCGGCGCCAAGCACTGAACCCGAATCCGCCCCTATCAAGATCCTCCTCAAATGGCCAGGGTTTCCGAGGCAGTACAAGGAGTGGAGGGATCTCATTCAACCATGGCCCCTACGATTGCCAGGACCTTCTCCATTTCGGAGAACGACCTTACTGGGGCCGGTCCATCTGTCCTGGGGGCTCTTGTCGGCAAGGGGAAGAAGCGGGTTCATTCCCCGCCCTCCTCTCTTAAAAAGAAAAAGAACAGGAAAAAGAAGAAAAAGACTCGGGGCTCCTCTCCATCCGCTGGGTCTGCGGGGACAGATGGGTCTGCTGCCACTTTGGCAAACGACCAAGCCAAGATCGGCACATCCGGCCCCTCTACCCCCCCGTGTGTGGAGCCCCTGACTATGACTAAGCCCAAAAGTGCAAAGGACAGAGCCTCGATAACATCAAGGCCCCTCATTCAGAGGTTGCTTGGCATTTTCGAGCCCACTGGCTTCAAACGCTTCCTCGTGATTCGCTCCACTGATGGCAGCATGTTGGCCAAGGGCAACATGATCCATCAGAGGAGAGCATTAGCTAGTGCAATTGGTAGAGAGCCGAAGGTGATCAGTTTCTCGGACGGGAGCCTTCTGGCGAATGCGCCCAATCCCACCGAGGCGGCCAAGATAAGTCCTCTTCGGACACTTATGGCTACTCGGTGAGTGTGACGCCGGACTCTACCATGAACTTTGTGAAAGGAATAGTTTATGCGAGGGAACTCGTTGACTACTCCATAGAGGACATCACCTTTAGAGCTGGCCGACCATGGGGTGGTCAAGGTCGGACGTGTGATGAGAAAACAGGGAGGGGACTAGAGACCCACCCCTACACTCTTCGTCACGTTCAACTGTGACAAGCTCCCTGAGTCGGTGCGTGCCGGTTGGTACCGCTACCGCGTGAGGGCATTTGTGCCACTGCAGCGGAGATGCTATTACTGTAACCGCTTAGGCCATACGAATCGTTCTTGTAGAAGTGCAAGGTCGGGGTCACCTGAAGTCTGTGTAAATTGCTCCAAGGCCGCGAACGATAAGTCTAAATCGTGTGTGGCCAAATGTGTCAATTGCGGAGAGTCGCACCCCACTTCTTAGAAGCAATGTGGTGGATATCTTCTTGAGAAAGAAATCCTGGCCGTTCAGGCACAGGATCAAATCTCATTCCGTGAGGCTAAGGACTTGGTCCTGGTGCGCCCGGCTCTGCCTTGGACGTCTTATGTCTTAATAGTTAGAAAGGCACCCTCTGCTCCTGGCCCATCCAGGCCAACGAGCACGGTTTGCCTACGGACACTACTCAACCCGGGCGCTCCCCTGGTAAAACTAGTGGCAAAAAAGGTTCACACCCAGCCCCGGCTAAAACCAGGGCTTCCCCCCTCTTCACCCAGCGTGACCGTTTCCCTTAAGGCGAAACGGCCACGCGCCTCCAACGAGTAGTTAGAATCACAGGAGGCAACACCCCTGAAGTGGTCACCAGGCCATCTTCCGGGGTTCCTAAAGCTAGTCCCCGAAAGCAGGGCAGTTACAAAGGAGCTTCGGCTCCTTCGCCCACGCCTAGTGGTGAGAAGAGTGTCTCGGAGACGGTGGTTCCTCGAAAAGTCGGCCCCTGCGTCCGAAGCCGCAACGCCCGCATAAGGTTTCGAAGCGGAGGGAGGAAAATCCTGGCATGGCGAGTATAACCTCCCCCAATAAATCCTCGAAGGCGACAGGGCCTCCAGCGCTTTGACCGGCCAACAGCGATTGGGGTTTTGCCTCTGGGAAGCGTAAGGCCATTCCCGTAAGGGTCTTCTGTTCGAAGATGGCTCCCGCTTCTCCTCCGAGCTAGGCCTGGAGGGCATATTCCTTCAATAGAATTGCTGTGGACTCCAGGCCAACTGGGAGGATCTGAGGAGGCTCGTCTCGTCCCGTTCCTCGTTAACTATTTTTCTGCAGGAGACAAGGATAGGCCCGAGCCCCCCGCCCGTCCTCCCGGGGTATAAGGGTCTTGCGACCCAACCACTGCGGGATGGCCGGGCTTGGGGATGTGCGGTTTACACCCGCTATGATGTCTCCGTTCTTCCTTTCACTTTAGATACCTCCTTTAGGTAGTGGCTGTGCACCTTCACCTGGATGGGAGGTATACTATCATTTCTGCGTACATTCCACCGACAGCTGACTTCGACGAATGAGACTTCCACCGCGTCGTGGCACGGTTGCCGAGGCCCTTTCTCTTGCTTGGAGATCTGAACAGCAGGCATCCTTTCTGGGGAGATTACTCAATAAATCCCCGGGAAAAGTACTTGCAAATCTGAACGGAGAGCTTGAGATAGGTGTCCTTAATGTGGATGAGTTTTCGCATCACTGCCCGAGAACCGCTTCATTTTCTTGCCTTGACCTATCTTTATGCTCGTCGGATGCACAGCCTGATTTTGATTGGGGAATAGTCGATGACATCCATGGTAGTGATCACTTTCCCATTCAAATCTCATTTTCAGGACAACTGACGCTTGAAAGCCTACCTCGGTGGTGCTTGGCGTGGGCGCGGTGGCCTGCATTTCAGGAAATGACTGAAGTCTCTATCTCAGTCGAGGAGTTTAGGTCGGTAGATGAGGCCGTTGAGTTCTTCTCCGGCAACCTTATCGCCGCGGGCCTGACTACTATTTCTAGAACGTCTGACCGTTTTGCACGCCAATAACTCTCAGGGTGGTCGGCTGAGTGTGAGACGGACCTCAAACAGAAGCGTTTTGCCTGCATGCGCTATAAGCGCCCCCGAACGATTTCACTGTCGCTGAATTTCGTCGTGCTAGGGCTAGGTTCCGGTATATTCCGAAGCACGCCTGCCGCTCTTATTGGCAGGCATACGTGTCTTCACTTAACGGGAAGACCCTTCTAGCAGAGGTATGGAAGCGAGTCAAAAGGAATCGGGGCAAGTTCTCGCAGGACCCCCCTCCCGTTCTCCAGGAGAATGCGACCGCGATCTCGGACCCCGCGTCCGTGGTGGAATCCTTCGCGACCGCTCTCTCCACATTCTCTAGTCGATATGCTGCTCCGCTAGCATTCATGCACGTCGTGATGTCGCGAAAGGCCACTGGCTGGACTTTACCTGCAGAGGCGGAGAACCCTTCAACGATAGGTTTACTTTGACTAAGTTGCGCTCCGCTCTCGCTTCATGCGCGGACACCGCCCATGGTCCGTACGATGTCCCGTACGCCATGCTTCGCCACCTAGGTGAGCGAGGCATGGCCTTTCTGTTAGATTTGTTCAACAGGATATGGGTGGAAGGTCTTCTCCCAGACTCCTAGCGAATCGCTACTGTGCTTACCTTTCGCAAACCGGGGAGATATCACTCTACTCCGACCGGTTTCCGCCTAATCTCTCTAACCTCTTGCGTGTGCAAGTTGATGGAGAAATTGGTAAATGTTAGACTAGCCTTTTTCCTGGACAGCGGAGGTCATCTGTCTTCTGCACAGTGCGGCTTCCGCAAGTTCCACTCCACGTCGAATGCTCTGCTCCGAATGGAAAATGCCGTGTTTTTCGATCTGGAGAAGGCCTATAATACAGCATGGATATACGGTATCATGGAGACTCTCCACACGATGGGGGCGAGGGGACGTCTCCCAATGATTATTTCTTAATTTTTGCGCGATCGTCGATTCCGCGTACGGGTGGGGGGAGCCCTCTCCGGCCCGAAGGAGCAGTAAGAGGATGTCCCGCAGGAGAGTGTCCTCAGTGTCACACTCTTTGCCCTGATCATCAACGGCATTACTTCGCTGCTGCCGGAAGATGTTCTCGCTACGCTCTACGTGGACGACCTTTCGATCTCTTTTGGCTCGGCCCAGATGCCAACTCTGGAGCGTCGACTCCAACATGCATTGAAATGCGTCTCTTGATATGCCAAAGCGTACAGGTTTCGGTTTTCTTTGGCCAAGACTAAGGTGGTGTAATTATGCCGCCATCCATGACTCCACCCCGACCCAGATTTGTTTCTTAATGAGGTGCGCCTGGATGTGGTTGAATCACACCGTTTTTTTGGTCTTGTATTTGACCGACGCCTCACCTAGGAGGCTCATATTCACAGCCTTACGGTCTCCAGTACCCGCGCCATGAATATTCTCCGTTCCGTGACGTTCAGCTCTTGGGGCGGTAATAGGGCTACTGCCCTATTTTTTATCGATCCTTTGTTCGTTCGAAGCTCGACTACGGATGCGAGTTTTATGCATCCACAGCCGAGCATTTATTGCGGAAGGTGCACTCGATCCACCACACCAGCCTACGCCTTGCGATCGGTGCATTCTGCACTTTCCCAATTGAGAGCTTGTTGGTCGATGTTATGGAGATGCCTCTCGCTCTACGCCGTATGCAGTGGATCATTCTCCTGTACGCGCGAACCCGGCGCCTTCCTAAGTCGCCAACAGCTATCACTGCATCCGCAGCTGATCTCGACGGTGCCTATGCCGCCGAGAGACTCCAGTCCTACCCTAAGCCCTTTGAGGTTAGGGCCAGGAAATTCCTTCGAGAGCTAGGTATAGCTATCGGGCCGGTAACGCCCCTGGTTCCACCCAGGTTGCCACCCTGGGGGCTACCACATTTGGCTATTTGCTCCCAAAGCTTGGACATCGCTGGGAGTATTGCGGTTGACCTTTTTGGAGCACACCTCGTGTCACGCTGGAACCATGCCAGTGTATACGGATGGCTCCAAGTCCCAAGAGGGGATCGGCTTCCACGCCGTATCCCCTCTGTATAAAGTCAGCGGGGCTCTGCCAGGCGCTGCGTCTTTCTTCACGGCCGAACTGGTGGCAATACACCACTCTATACGGGAGATCACGCGACGGGCCCGATTCGCAGGCTGGATTGTGATCTATAGCTACTCACAAAGCGCTCTGAGTGCTCTCGGGGCATTGGAATCTCCGCATCCCCTAGTTCACGATATCCGTCACGCCACGGTTTCGGCGAGCCGGGCGGATCTTGAGATTATCTTCTGCTGGCTTCCCTGACATGTAGGAATTGCGGGGAATGAGCGCGCCGATGAGGGCGCCAAAGAGTCCGCAAGAACTCTGCGACCTGCCAGCGTTTTGCTCTTTCTCACACTGACTACATGGCAGGAATACGGGCAGCTCTTCGTACTACTTGGCAAAGAAGATAAGAGACGGTCGAGGGGAACTTATAGTTGCGTGCCTTTGCGCCGCGACTGTTCCCATTGACCTAGCCCCCCATGCTACAACGGCTTCAGGTTGCTTTCTGTCGTCTCCGAATCGGACACACTCGTGTGACGCATCGCTATTTGATGGAGCGCTCGCCTCCGCCCTATTGTTACGACTGCGTCACCCCCCAGACTGTTCGGCACACTCTTGTCAAATGTCGCAGTCTGGGTTATCTTCGCGCACGTTACCTGTCCCGGTACCGGGATGGGCGGGTTCGCGACCGCCTGTCCTTTTTCACTCGGGACGAGTGCGTGCACACTGACTGGTGGACTTGTTGACTTTTGGGGGGAGGCTGACCTTCTCCCTTGTATTTAACTAGTTTTTAGTTGATTTGTTTTTTTTTGTAGGTCGCATGCTCCTGCGCCGGGGGGAGGGGGACCTCCCTTCGACGCTGGAGATTGCTTCCTGATTGTTGTGATCTTCTCTTTTATCGTTCTTATATTTGTATTTTAAATTAGCCTAGTGCTAGGCTGTCTTGATTCCAGCAACTTATGCCCAAGTATTTGCTTTACTCGTGCAATCTCTTGGTGGTAAAGTTGCTACGTAGAGCAGCAATTATAAGCTCGGCTGATGTACGAGCGATTACGCTTATTCTGTACCTTTCAGACCATTCACTCTCGGCATTGATGCATCTTTCCATGTCCATACTGTTCCTACTGTTTTATGTCCTTTTAAACGTTGATGTAGTTCTCATTTACGTATCGGCAATATGTGTGTGGCGTTTTTTCCATAATGTCCAATAATCTCTTCTCGAGTTAACCCATGTAATAGTTAGTGAAGGTCGGCCCTTAGGGTGACCCCATATCCACTTGATCCACTTTCGTCTATAGATTACCGTCCGGTGTCCTGAACGGAACCTCTGATATGCATGAACGTAACATAATCCTTAAGATGTTTGGGTCAAGGTTTGGGGGAGACATTGTAGGATGTCTTGTAGCGTGGAGTATGTCAATGAATTCCTCCGTGGATTTCATGTTATATTTCGCTGGATGTAGGGTTTTATTAATGCATTTAAGGTTTTAGCTAAACAGTACGTAGAAGTCGTGACTTGAGAGATGATGGGCCTCAATGGGTTTTGCAGTTTATGAATTTTTACATTGCCATACAGATAACCTGCTGTATAATCACCGATGATCTTGTGGAAGTGAAATTCCCCGATGAGTGCATTAGCTTTAGTTATTTGTCCATTTATATTCTTTATTAAGTCTTTTGTTGGATCTTTTTCAATCGTTTAAATTTAGTGTTGTATGTGAGGGAATCCCCACGTGAAAGATCCTTAGCAAAAACGAACTGCCATGTGCAGCAGAAGGCCCGGCTAGGCCTAAAGTGGTAAGTCCCCCCCCCTTCCCTTCCACAAGCGGGAGCCTAGAATCGAGTCCCTCACGATTCACCTTAATGAGGGCTAAAATTGCTCTACAAGAAGATTCGAGGCCCTTCGAGAGTAGAGCCGTTTCCCGCTAACCCCCAACTCCGGGGAGAGCCTCAAGCATAAATAACGCTCGACTCCCCGGAAGAGGCAGAGAGTTGAGAAGTCTTGCCCAAAACCCAGAAGATTTCCCCATGGTTCCAAGTCAAGTGTTAGCAACAAAGCAAAGTGACAGCTGGACTATTTTGTGTATTTGGAATTAGCCCCAGCCAGGAGGTAATTCCACTGAACGATCACCCCGAGTGTTTTTCCCGACTTCTTTCATCCACTCCTGTCGAAGTCCTCCTCATTTCGGGTAGCCGAAATACTCTCCCCTGGACCAGAAGTCACCCCCCCCCCCTTGCTTTTGGAGAACCGTCATCACTCCAACCTCCCGCGTTGAAGTCCGAGCGGCCTCACCTCAAGTTCAGAAGACATCCGGAAGCCAACCCCTCTTCCCCTTTTAGTAACCCAATTGAGTTAATCCCCCTCCCCATTTGAATAGTCTCCTCCGGGAATACGCTTAGTTCTAACTTCATAGCCTGATTTATAACTACAATTTCCCCTTTCATTTACTGATGTGATTTTGCTCGTTAATTCTCTGAGGTAATTTTACCCATCAATTCTCTCATTATTTTTGTGTAAATAAAATTATATTTTTGTACATGTCTCTTTAAATAACCTTGAGCTTTGCCATCGTCCATAATTTACCTGACCTCGCTGCACTCTCTCGCTACTCAGCCCGTCTGAACTCGTGGTTTTCCGTCCCTTTTGTCGGTTCGCTTTCAAGTAATTGGTCCCTCCCTGATAGATAAAATATGTCCTTTAAACTATTTAATTTATTATTAAATGGCAATGTTATAACATTGTCATTTAATAATAAATTAAATAGTTTAAAGGACATATTTGGAAAAGCGGGTATTAATCTAGCCTTTAAATATAATAATTCCTTAAACCAATTGATGATGGCCAGGAAACCCAAAGAACATCATAACATAGGAGTATATGCAATACCATGCAACGATTGCCATAAAGTTTATATAGGGGAAACGGGGAGAAATCTAGACAAGAGATTGTACGAACACAAAAGAGATATTAGAGTGGGCAGCGAAAGCAGTGGAATATTTTGCCATGTTAGAGACAAGAATCATACGATCGATTTCAATGGAGGTAAAATGGTATTTAAATCGGCTAACTATGTTAAGAGAAGAATCGTAGAATCGAGCTTGATATCGTCAGTTCCTAATTTAAATTTATCTGAGGGTCAATTTTCTTTTAATCCTGTAATAAGAAAGCAAATAAACAAAATAGTAAAATGTCAGCCGTTCAATATGTTTAGGCCTAACCCTCCCTTCCAGATTAGCCACAAGTAGGGGATTGGGGGAAAAAGAGGGATCTTGTGTTATGCTTATATGCACTTCTCTTATATTTTCTACCCAGTGTCAGTTGAAAAATGGTGTGAGATACACCGAAACTGTTCTGAATTAAATTGTCTTCGGAGAATGTAATTTAATTCCTCATATATATATATATTTATTCTGCCTTTTTTATATATATTTATCTCTTTAATATTATACTCATTTTAAAAGAGAAGATTTTGGAAAGTAATACTATATGTAGTTAATCAAGTAATCTAATTCTTCTATACTATATATTTTTTTCCTTAATTACTACTTATATTGAAATATATACATTTGTATTGCTTTCATTCAACACATTGATTCATGTTTGTGAGTGTATTTATTAATATATAGTGTGTGTAGTTGTTTGTTCATTGTGGTCTCTATATGAAACACGGTGCCAACTGTTCATCTGAGCATTATCTCGAGCAGGGAAATTGTCTTGTTCTGATCACTTTTTCCCTTTTGTTCGCTGTGATTTTTAGACCCTCAGCTAGTTCGGGTGCTCTTTCATTCCTGATCCTCTCACATGTTCTTTTGGCCAGACTTTGGGTCGCCAGATTGATTGCTGTCAAGGCGGAACTCCGGTGGAGTTCTCTTTGGGTATTTGATCTCTCTTTCTGCTTTTGTTTATATAGAGAGACGCCTTGTTCTGGACTCTTTGCAGGCGCTTCAAGCGAGACGTACTTAGGGTTTGAGCCACCACCAGGGGGTATATGAGTACTGCTTGAATATGCATAAGATATATCTTTCTGGTGTTGTTAGAGCTCATATTTCTAAATCTGTGAAGTTTGCTGAGTTCTAACTTCGCCAGATTTTCCCGCGTTATGAAGTGATGGCTATACCCGGTGGGGGTGATGTTGAGCCCCAAAACACTTCCTTCTTGGTGATAGAAAAATATTAGCACCCCTATTGTTACATCCGCTGTTTTTCTTTGGCCGAGGGCGAGGATCTTAAATCTTCAGCTATTTGTGCGGATCTTCCACTTTCTGTCGTACTCATTTTACGTTGCTAATTTTATTTGCAGTCTCGAGAGCCTGAGCCCTGGGATTCCTGTATGTACCAGGGATTACCTGGGTTATATCATTCGAAAACTGAAGATATAATGAGTCCTCCTTTACCGGAGTTGGTAAATCTATTGTGTAGATTAGATAAAGGAGGGGGCTCAGACAAACAACTTCACTGTGGGACTCCGGCCTCGAGGAGAAACTCTAGTCCTTGGTGACCCTCTATCATGATTCGGGCACGCCGTTCCATGGCAAAGTCGCAGATGATTCGTTCCAGGTTTGAGTCTAGCTGAAGGTTCTGGATCTTATGTTGAAAGCCCGTCAGCCAGAACTTATCGAAGGCCTTTTGCGCGCCCCTTAGTACGATGTCAATGTACTTTACATCCGCTCGGCACTTGGCGATTTTCTCGGTTACGAGCGCGAGTGTGGGTTTCGCCCCACGCTTCTTCTGGAACCCGTGTCGTTGTTCGTTGTGGGCCCCCTACTTATCAAGTTTATTCTGAAGCCTGTTGGCTAGGATCTTTTCCAGAATCTTGCCGATGATTTCCAAGAGGGAGATGGGCCTGTAGTCCATCGGCTGTTCTGGCAACTTTTTCTTCTTTGGTATAAAGATGACTTTTGCCACCTTGTATCCGGTAGGGAAGTAAACAGTGTTCAGTGCCATATTCATTACGTTGGTAAGGCCCTGAATCAAGCGTGGGGGAGCATTAACCAGATGGTTTTTGGTAATCCCTGTCCAGCCAGGAGCTCTCTGCTTGAAGGATTTGATCGTACTCAGGAACTCCTCAGCAGTTATTGGTCTGCCGTGGCCCTCCATTCTCCTTTCCTGGAAACGTACGGGTGGGGATGCGTGCGATGGATTATAGTGTTAAGTTTGTCAATCACCTGGTTTTCGAATTCCAGGTCGAAATCCTCGTTCTCTTCTGGCGGGATGGAGAATCTTTGTCGTCAGTACCTCCTGAACATTCTTTCAAGTCTCTCTGGATCTTCTATGATTTCCTCATGTTCTTCCAGCCTTATTTTCTCCTTCGGCGAATACCTTTCAGTTTTTTTATATCCTACCAGAATTTCTGAGGGTTCTGATCCGTGTCGAGCCTTTCGATAATTCCGTCCCATATGGCCCGTTGATCCGCTCTTTGAGTTCCTCTCTGAGTTGTCGGAGTCTTCTGGTGCGATCTCAGTTTGGGCCAAATTGCCTGACTTCCTCGTAGATATCTCTATGTTCTAAGGCAATATCTCGCATCTCCTCGGTCCACCTGGGTTGCGAAAGGCTTCTATGCGTGATGTATGGAATACATTTTTCGTCCGCTTCCATTATCATGTGTGTTATGCGGTTTGTTTCTTCGTCAATATCTTCCAGGATAGCTTCGATTAGGTTGGCTGGTTCAAAGCTGTCGAGCATTCGCTTGTACAGCTCCCAGTTTGCCTTTGCAAAGCTTTTCCTGGGTGGGATAGGAAGCATGATAGGTGCGAGGGAGATGGTGGTCATGATGAGGATATGGTCGCTTGGAACCGTGGGGCCAGGCATACTGACCAGATTGAAAGGAAAGTTGGTGCTTGTCAACATTATGTCCGGGGCTGTCGCTGATCTTTCAGTGATGTAGGTCGGAAATTCTGGCCCGGCTCTCTCCCAGTCAGTGACAAGCTGCAGGTTTCTGCTCCTTTCGTTTGTTTTGTTGTAGCCCGAGGCCCCCAGTCTATCATTGATTTCGTCCCCTATGAATACATTCCTGTGGTGAGCAGTAAGTGTTAGAAGATTATCGATTCGCAAATATGGACAGCGAGGTTGCTAGTATGCTGCTGCAATCATGAGTCGACCAACAAGTGTAGGGATTTCGACCACTACGAAGGACTCCTCAAGTTCTGGTAGCCTTTTGAAGGTGATTCTCCTTCTTATGGCGATTGCAGCACCATCGAATCTATCTTGTATAGAATTCTTTGCCAGGACGTGGTAGTTCGGGATTTTCATCCGTGTGTTATTCGTGTTGACACCGTATTTAGATATTAAACTAATGTGAGAGTCCGCCCTTCTGAATATTTTGTCATATTCATTCGCTTTCCCCAACCATTCATTCGTGTTTAGTGTTAAAATTTTTAAGGTGTTGTTTATTTTCTCCATATTTTGTGTCTACTTCTATAGTGTGCTGCTTATTCCTTGTGCTTTCGGACCTTTCTGTTCTTCTTCTTCTTATATTGAATGGCCGGGATCGTAAATAGGGAGGCGTTGTCGAGTTTCGCTTTACTTGAGTAGAGTGCTGCTGCAACTTCAGTTTCGTCTTCTGATTCTGTTATTGTCCATTTTAATTTTTGGTTCTTGATGCCTTTAGTTTAGTGACGTCTGCGAGGGATATTTGTTCAGGGAAGGCGGTCTTGTCAGAAGCGTAAACTTTCAGACCTAGTTCCCTACCGTCGTACATGTGCTTGTTTTTCTTATTTTTTGTTCTTTTAGTATTATCCTCTTTTGTGGGTTCGCTCAGGGTACTCTCGATGTCCGAGTCTGCGTCAGTCGTAGTTTGACGCTCCTTTCTTTGTGGTTCGTTTGTGGCATCTTTCTTCGCTTTTCTCGCTACAATTCTGGGATCGGGTCTCCTGGTGGGTTCCCGTGTTTCTTGCCCTTGATCCTTGTGGTGCGAGTCCGTTATTTCAGTAGGGATGGGAGACGCGGCTGCATCTACCTCTCCATTCACCTTTGGGGAGAATTGTAATTGTCGGACATCTCTTGAGGGAGGGTTCTCTGGGAACCACATCTCACTCAGATTGTTCTTCTTGAGCATCAGGTTGAGCCCACTTGAGAACGTGCCTGGATTCATGAGATTTCTTACGTGCGCATAAAAAATGCAAGTAAGAATTTTCGTTGACTCCTCGTTCTCAAGTTTGATGTAGGTTTTTGTAGGGGCTTGTGTAGGGTGGGACATTTTTGATCTTTGCACATACGAAGTTGTCCTCCTCCTCTGTTTTCCTCTTTCTTTGCAGCTTGTTTCCTTTTGATTATATTTCTTTTCATGGGGCAAGCCATGGCTAGTGCTCTGTAGCCCTGCCCGCAGTTGACACACTTCTCTCTCTTCATGCAGTTTTTCTACCCGTGACCCCTTTCACTGCACCTGGAGCATGTATCCTCTGCTTTTTGGCAATCTTTTGTGGAGTGTTGCTCCATTTTGTAGCAGCGGAAACACATGTGCACCGGCGTGAATTCTTCACGCTCGATCTGGTTCCCACGGATCTTTGAATGGAAGAGTAACATACCATTCTCTTTGGCCTTCTGGGCCATCTCCGTCTCCCTGAAGATCACCTTGAATACATGAGTGTAATCTTGGTTTTCTCTTTGATTTCTTAACTTAATTATTTCAGAGACTTTCGCCCAGCTCTGATTGGCTTATATCTCTTCTGCTAATTCCTCCTTCGTGCGATCACCTATCCTGTCATCGAGTTTATGGCAAATCACGCTGCCATGGGCCTTGATTTGGAGTGGTACTGCGGGATGAAGGTTTATATCTTGGAGTGCGAGAAAGCCATCTTCTTTGCTGATCGACTCGATGTCCTTCTCCCTCTCGCAGATCGTCATGTAACCGGTTGGAGTGTCTATAAGGCGAATGACTGCGAAGCTGAGTTTTCCAAAGATAGTTTCGAAAACTTTGCCTCTTTCCGGTTTGGCCTGGCCATTGATTGCCCTGAGGGATATTTTTGTGGCCAGATCCATTGCCATTTTGTTGAGGGTAACACCCTTGTGGTCCATGTGAGACAAGCACGTAATAACTAAACGGTTTAGTAATTGTAGTTATGACCAGGGCGATGGGGTTGGCAGATAAAAACTCAATCTCATCCACCGACCTAAACTCTTTGAATAGGACAGATAAATCAGTCATTTCCTGAAATGCAGAGCACCACGCCAGCTTTTGGTACCGGTGGGGTGTTCTCATGTGCGGCAATGCCCCCCAAATTGATAGTTTAATAAGTAAGTGATGACTACGATGGAGGCATCGACCAGTTCCCTCACAAAATCAGGCTGTGCATCCGGAGAATACTGGGATAGATCAGAACAGGAAATGAAGCGGTTCTCAGGCAGTGATGCGTAAACTCCTTACCGGCTACCATTCCATTGTGGTGGGGTTGCAAAACCCTTATAACCCCAAGAAGGAGGAGGAGTAGGTAAGCGGCTTGCATTGTTTCATGCAAAAATATAGCTAAGGAAAACAGGAGAAGATGAGCCTCCGTAGCCCCCCCCCCTAATTGGACCGGAATCCACAGCAAATCCATTAAAGTAATATCCCCTCCATCCCTAGTTTGTAACAGATGCGGGGGCCTGCTTGGAATGGCTATACACTTCCCGGAGGCAGAACCCCGGGCGTTGTTAGCCAAACAAGGCATTGAAAGCGTTGTCGCATTCAATGACTTCTCAGTGGAAGTTAGGCTAGTAATGCGAGTCTTTCCTCCATCCGCAAGAAACCAAGGCTACTGAGACGACTGCAATCTTTAGGGGATATACTCTCTCCGGGTCATACAGTATAGCTTTGGGTGGGGGCATAGCAGCCGAAGATCCTTGGGGGTTGTCCTCCTTTCGGAGGGCAGCTTAAGGAGCCCCGGAAGACGGCCTTACGAAAGCCTTAGGGGATTTTGCCTCCTATGAATCTACGACCTGTATGGGGACGCGGCCGTTTCAAATTACAAGAAACGGTCACGACTCTGGGTCGGAACTCTTTGTGCCACCAGTTCTACCAGGGGAGCACCCAGGGGAGGGAGAATAACGCGCAGAAGGATTCCGAGTGGGCGCGGAAGCGACCATGCTCGTAGCCAGGAGGGGTCAAGAGCAGAGGGTGTGAAGCGAAATGGGAGACGATACGTAGCCTTAACCACCAGCGTTTCGTTCTCCAGGAGATACGCACCACAGTGCTTCGAAGAAGCGGGCGACTATTTGCAATTGAGACACTTGGCTATACACAATAGGGACTTCTCGTATAATGCTTTGGAGAAACTTACAGAGTTCGGGTAAGCCAGACTTTGCACGTCTACATGAGCGATTCGTATGGCCGAAGCGGTGGTAGTAGTAGCACCTCGGCGGCAGTGGCACAAATGCCTTCACGCGGTAGCGATAACAACATGTGCGTACCGACACAGAGAGCTTATCACGATCGAACGTAGTGAAGAGTTCAAGGAACGGCCTTGATATCCCTCTCTGTTTTCTCATCACACGTTCGACCGTGAACACTCCCTAGTCGACTAGCTCTAAGGCCCATGTCTTCTATGGAGTAGTACAAAAGTTTAGGCGTATAAACCACTCGTTTCATAAAGTTCATGGTAGAGTGTGGCGTCATATTCACCCGGCGAGTCATTAAGTTTCCGAAGCGCACTATCATGGTTACTTTAGAAGAGTCCGACGCATTTACCAGAAGGCTCCCCCCCGAAAAACGAATTACCTTCGGCGATCTAAGATTCAAACTAGCTAATTCTCTCATCTGATAGATCACGTTGAGTTTGGCTAAAATGATGCCACCTGTGGAACGAATAACCAAAAACCGTTTGAAGCCAGCGGGCTCGAAAATAACAAAAAGTCTCTCAATGAGGAGCCCCGACATAATCGAGTCTCCGCTCATTGCATTTGCCGCTTTGGTCTTTGTCTGGACCTCACTACCCAAGGGCGTCTTGGGATGGGGAGTCGATTTTGGGCTGGTCGCTTGCCTAATCGGCAGCGAACCCTTCCTTTCCCAAAGCCTCTGAAAACAAAGAGGGACTCCTAGTCCTCTTTGTCTTCTTGTTCTTTTTAGGCGAGGAGGGCGGGTTGTGAAAGCAATTTTCTCCACCCCCACAATGGACCAGAAGGCCGGACGGACTTACCCCAGCAAATTCCTTCTCCAAGATGGAGGAGAGCTCGGATATCAAAGAGGCACCAGTTTGGGTGAAAAGGCCCCTCCTCTCATTATGTCCGAGGGGCCCCATGTTGCCTGAGGAGAAGCTTGCACTGAGACGAGCTTAGATTCGGTGTTTGGCTCTGAACCCATGTTCACCCCATGGAAGATCTTGTTACCTGGGTAGAAGTCACCTTCGCGACCATGTCCAGCTTAGGGTGGGCCTCGATGTGCCCTCCCTCCAAGGTATCACGGATCCCTATACAAAGCTCTTCACTCCTATAATAGTATTTAGTCATGTGGGCAGGCAAACCGATCTTCATCGGAGAAGAGAGGGAGCTGGTGTGCCTACCCTCTGCAAGCTCAGAACGCATGCATGCACAACAATAGGGGTCACGGCCAAGCAGGCCCCGATATCCCTTAGACCTCTAAGAAAGTGGCCCTATGTAGCCGCTGTGACAGGGAGCGGTCAATTATGGGCGGCATGCGTGTTCTCTCAGCCGTGCCCTTTGAAAAGTTAGAGCTTAATCTACCCCACTCGTAGACCTAGGAGAAAGAATCAGGCATGCAACCACCTCTTCTCAGGGTAAGCTGCCAGCGGGTGGCTCCAGAGATGGTAAAGGGAAAGCCCTTTGCTGCATGGAGATGGTATGGCTGGAGCCTTCCAACGGTCAAAATGGTGTCTCGAGTTACTTCTTCCTCTCTAACACATTGGAAGGGCGAGTTGCAGTGCATCGAGGCAATTCTCCTTCATTTACGGTATCCCACTATTTCTTTCAGTTAAGAGAATAGTACTGATAACACTCATTCAAAACGTATCTCATAAGACTCATTCAAGACGTCATTCAACACACATCTCAGACCAGTCATTAACACGCATCTCAGAGCAATCATTCAACACGGATCTCAGAACACTCATCCATCAATCATCTCAAAAGACTCATTCAACAACAATCTCAAAAGACTCATTCAACAACAATCTCAAAAGACTCATTTAACAAGCATCTCAGAGCAGAAATTCAATACAAATCTCAGAGCAGTCATTCAACACGCATCTCGCAACAGTTATTCAACAAGCATCGCAGAACACTCATTCAGCACGCATCTGATATGGCTTATTCAACGAGACTCTCAGAGCAGCATTCAATACGAATCTCAGACGAGTCATTCATCACGAATCTCAGAGCAGTCATTCAATAAGTATATCAGGGCATTTATTCAAAACGCATCTCAGGGCAGTCATTCAATACGAATCTCAGACCAGTAATTCAAAACGCATCTCAAAGCACTCATTCAACACGTATCTCACAACACTCATTCAACAAGCAGCTCAGAGCAATCATTTAACACGAATCTCAGAACACTCATTTCGCAAGCATCTCAGAACACTCATTCAACCCGCATCACAGAACAAGCTATCTGGTAACTGCCTAATTGGCAATAAGTCACCGCAATCAAAAAGCCTAGGTCTAGGTTACATTAAAATAAAAATTTGAAAACAAAACAACGATAAAAAGGGAAGATGACAACAATTAGGAAACAAGCTCCGGCGTCGGGGGGAGATCTTCCTTCCACCATCGCAGGAGTGTGCAACCTACAAATAAAACAACAATAACACAAAACAAAAAAAACTAGTTAAATAAAAGGGAGAAGGCCAGCCTTTCCCTAAAAGTCTATCAGTCCACCAGTCAATGAGCACGCACGCGTCCCGAGTACAAGGGACAGGTGGTAGCGACCCCGCCCATCCCGGACCAGGACAGGTAACGTGCGCGAAGATCGTCCAGTCTGGGACATTCAAAAAGAATGTGACCAACAGTCTGGGGGACAACGCAGTATTCACAGTAGGGCGCTGGCAAGCGCTGCATCAAATGGCGGTGCGTCCCGCGAGTGTACCCAATTAGGAGACGAAAGAAAGCAAGCTGAAGCCTTCGCGGCTTTGGGATATAGGGCCATGAGAACAGTCGCGGCGCAATGGCACGCAATTTTAAGTTCCCTACGACCTTCTCGCATATTCTTTGCCAAGCAGCCCGAAGTGCTACCCGTATTCCTGCCATGTAGTCGGTGTGAGGAAGGGCGAAACGCTGGTTCGGTCGCAGAGTCCTCGCGGACACTTTGGCGCAATCTTCAGGGCACGCTCATTCCCCGCAATTCTTGCATGTCCAGGAACCCAGCAGAAGATAATCTCGACATCCGCCCGGCTTGCCAAAACCGTGGCCTCACAGATATCGCGAACCAGGAAAAGCGGAGATTCCAATGCCCCAAAAGCACTCAGGGCGCTTTGTGAGTCGCTATAGATCACAATCCAGTCTCGGAACCGGGCACGTCGCGTAATCTCACGTACCGAGTGATGTATTGCCAGCAGCTCGGCCGTGAAGACAGACGCAGTGCCTGGCAGAGCTCCGCTGACTTCAAACAGAGGGGATACGGCGTCGAAGCCGACCCCCTCTTTGGACTTGGAGCGATCCATATACAATAGCATGGTTCCAGCGTGACACGAGGTGTGCTCCAAAAAGGTCGAACGCAATACTCCCGGCGCTATCAAAGCTTTGGGAGCAGAGGCGTGGCGACGAATAGCCAAATGTGGTACCCTCTAGGGTGGCGTCCTGGGCAGAACCAAGGGCGCCACCGGCCCGAGAGCTATACCTAGCTCTCAAAGGAGTTTCCTGGCACTAAACCTTAAGGGATTAGGGTATGACTTGCGTCTCTCGGCGGCAAAAGCACCGTCGAGATCAGCTGCGGATGCAGTGGGAGCAGTTGGCGACTGAGGGAGGCACCGGGCTCGCGCGTACAGGCGAGTGATGCATATACACGTCGTAGAGGGAATGGTATCGCCCCAGCATCGACCAAGGGGTTCTCAATGGTGGAAGTGGGGAAAGCACCGGTCGCAAGGTGAAGGCCGGTGTGGTGGATCAAGTACACCTACCGCAATAAACGCTCGGCTGCGGATACATAAAATTCGCATCCGTAGTCGAGCTTCGAACGAACAAAGGATCGATAAAACAGTAAGGCAGTAGCCCTATCAGCGCCCCAAGCGCTGAACGTCACGGAGCAGAGAATATCCATGGCGCGGGTACAGAAGACCGTAAGGCTGTGAATATGAGCCCCCCAGGTGAGGCTTCGGTCAAATACAAGTCCAAGGAAACGCTGCGACTCAACCACATCCAGGCGTACCCCATTAAGTAACAAATCTATGGCGGGGTGGAGCAGTGGATGGCGGTGGTGCACGACCTTATTCTTGGCCAAAGAAAACCGAAACCCGTGCGCTTCGGCATAGTGAGAGACGCGGTTAAATGCCTATTGGTGTCGACGCTACAGAGTTGGCATCTGGGCCGCGCCAAAAGAGATCAAAAGGTCGCCCAGGTAGAACGTAGCAAGAACATCTTCCGGCAGCACCGAGGTGATGCCGTTGATGCTCAGTTCAAAGAGTGTGACACTGAGGACACTTCCCTGCGGGACACCCTCTTCCTGCTCCATTGGGCCGCATAGAACTTCCCCTAGCCGCACGCGGAATCGACGATCTCAGAAAAATCAGATATAAACATTGGGAGGCGTTCCCACGCCCCGATCCAGTGGAGAGTCTCCATGATACCGTATCACCATGCAGTATCATAGGCCTTCTCCAGATCGAAAAACACCGTGGCATATTGCTGTCTACGAAGGAAGGCCTCGCAAACCGCCTTTTCCTGTCGGAGCAGAGCATCCGACGTGGAGTGAAACTTGACGAAGCTACACTGTACAGGAGACAGAAGGCCTCCCTTGTACAGGAAAAAGACTAATCTAACATTTACCAATTTCTCGATCAACTTTCAGACGAAAGAGGTTAGAGAGATTGAGCGGAAACCGGCCGGAGTACAGTGATCTTCCCCTGTTTGCGAAAGGCGAGCACAACAGCGATTTGCCAGGAATTTGGGAGGAGACCCTCCACATAGATCCGGTTGAACATATCTGAGAGAAAGGCCATGCATCGCTCACCCAAGTGTCGAAGCATAGCGTACGGAACATCGTACGGACCATGGGCGGTGTCCGCGAACGAGCAAGAGCGGAGGGGAACGCAACTCACTCAAAATAAACCTGTTGTTAAAGGGTTCTCCGCCTCTGAAGGTAGAGTCCACTCGGCGGCCTTCCACGACATCACGACGTGCATTAAATGCTCGCGGAGCAGCATCCCGGCTAGAGAATGCGGAAAAAGCGGTCACTAAGGATTTCGCCACGGACGCGGGGTCCGAGATTGCGGTCCCATTCTCCTGGAGAACGGGAGGGAGGTCCTGTGAAAACTTGCACAGACTCCTTTTGAGTCGCTTCCACACCTCTGCTAGAGGGGTCACCTCGTTAAATGAAGACACATATGCCCGCAAAGAAGAGCAGCGGGCGTGCTTCGAAATATACCAGGACCTAGGCCTAGTCCGACGAAATTCAGTGACAGTGAAATTGTTCGGGCGGCGCTTATAGCGCATGTAGGCATAACGCTTTTGTTTGAGGACCGTCTCACACTCGGCCGAACACTACGGGAGTGGTCGGGGTGCAAAACGGCCAGACAGTTTGGGAATAGTAATCAGGCTCGTAACGATGAGGTTACCGGAAAATAAATCAACGTCTTCATCTGCCGACCTAAACTCCTCGAATAAGATAGAGAATTCAGTCATTTCCTGAAATGCAGGCCACCGCGACCTCGCCAAGCACCACCGAGGTGGGCTCTCAGGTGTCAGTTGCCCTGAAAATGAGATTTGAATGGGAAAGTGATCACTACCATGGATGTCATCGATCACCCCCCAACTAAAATCAGGCTGTGTATCCGAAGAGCACAAAGAGAGGTCAAGGCAAGAAAATGAAGCGGTTCTCGGACAGTGATGCGTAAACTCATCCACGTTTAGGACACTCATCTCAAGGTCTTCGATCAGATCGGATCGGACTTGTCCCCTGGGATTTATGGAATAATCTCCCCAGAGAGGTTTCCTGCCGTTCAGATCTCCAAGCAAGAGATAGGGCCTCGGCAACCATGTCACGACGCGGCGGAAGTCCCCCGCGTCGAAATCAGCTGACGGTGGAATGTACGCAGAAATGATAGTATACCTCCAATCTAGGTGCACTGCACAGCCACTGCCTGATAGAGGTATCTAAAATCAAAGGAAGAACGGAGAAAACATGCAGGGTATAAACCGCGCATCCCACAGCCCGGCCATCCCGCGGTGGTGGGGTCGCAAAACCCTTATACCCCGGGAGGGCGGGCAGGGGGCACGCGCCTAGCATGGTCTCCTGCAAAAAGATATCTAACGGGGAACGGGACGAGACGAGCCTCCGCATCTCCTCCCAGTTGGCCCGGAGTCCACAGCAATTCCATTGAAGGAATATGCCCTCCCGGCCTAGCTCGGATGAGACGCGGGGGCCCTCCTCCAACAGGAGACCCTCACGGGAATGGCTGTACGCTTCCCGGGGGCAGAACCCCGGGCGCTGTTGGCTGGAGAAAACGCTGTCGCCTTCGAGGACTTATTGGGGGAGGTTAGGCTCGCCATGCGAGTCTTTTCCTCCCTCCGCCTTAAAACCTTAGACGGGCGTTGCGGCTTCGGAGGCGGGGGGGCCCTCATTTCAAGGAACCACCGTCCCTGAGCCACTCGCTTCACCTCGGGGCGTGGGCGAAGGAGCCGAAGCTCCTTTGTTGCTGTCCTTCTTTCGGGGAACAGCTTTAGGAACCCCGGAAGATGGCCTAGCGACCATCTTCAGGGGTGTTGCCTCCTGTGAGACTAACTACACGGTGGAGGCGCGTGGCCGTTTTGCCTTACGGGAAACAGTCACGCTGGGGGAAGAGGTGGGAGCCCTGGTTTTAGCCGGGGCTGGGTATGAACCCTTTTTGCCGCTAGCTTTACCAGGGGAGCGCCCAGGTTGAGTAAAGCCCGCGGAAGGGCTTCGAATAGGCGCAGAAACAACCGTGCTCGTTGGCCTGGATGGGCTAGGAGCTGATGGTGTCTTTCTTATACTTTTGAGGCATATGACGTCCCAGGCAGAGCCGGGCGCGCCAGGACCAAGTCCTTAGCCTCGCGGAATGAGAGTCGATCCTGTGCCTGAACGGCCAGGATTTCTTTCTCAAGGAGATATCCACCACATTGCTTCTAAGAAGCGGGATCGGCTCTCCGCAATTGACACACTTGGCCACACACGATTTGAACTTATGGTGTGAGGCCTTGGAGCAATTTACACAAACTTCGGGTGACCCCGACTTTGTACGTCTACAAGAACGATTCGTATGGCAGAAGCAGTGACAGTAATAGCACCACCGCGGCAGTGGCACGAATGCCTTCACGCCGTAGCGGTACCAACCAGCACGCACCAACTCAGGGAGCTTGTCACAGTCGAACGTGACGAAGAGTGTAGGGGTGGGTCTCGAGGCCCCTCCCTGTTTTCTCATCACACGTTCGACCATGACTGCCCCATGGTCGGCCAGCTCTAGGGTTATTTCCTCAATGGAGTAGTCAACGAGTTCCCTCGCATAAACTGCTCCTTTCACAAAGTTCATGGTAAAGTGCGGCGTCACACTCAACGGGGTGCCATGAAGTGTCTGAAGAGCACTTATCTTGCCACCTCGGCGGGATTGGGCGCATTCGCCAGAAGGCTCCTGTCCGAGAAACGGATCACCTTTGGTTCTCTACTAATTGCACTAGCTAATGCTCTCCTCTGATGGATCATGTTGCCCTTGGCCAACATGCTGCCATCAGTGGAGAGAATAACGAGGAAGCGCTTGAAGCCAGAGGGCTCGAAAACGCCAGGTAACCTCTGAATCAGGGGCCCGGATGTCATCGAGGCTCCGCCCTGTGCACTCTTGGTCTTAGTCTTAGTCAGGGGCTCCGCACACGGGGAGGTAGAGGGGCCGGATGTGCCGATCTTGGCTTGGTCGCCTACCAAAGTAGCAGCAGACCCATCCGTCCCCACAGCACCCGCGGATGGGGGGAGCATCGAGTCTTTTTTGTCTTTTTTCTGTTCTTTTTCTTTTTAAGAGAGGAGGGCGGGGAATGAACCCGCTTCTCTCCCCTGCCAACAAGAGCCCCCAGGACAGATGGACCGGCCTTAGTCAGGTCGTTCTCCGAAATGAAGAAGTCCTGGCAGTCGTAGGGCTACTGGTTAGAGGAGATCCCTCCACTCCTTGTACTGCCTCGGAAACCCTTGCCATTTGAGGAGGATCTTGATAGGGGCGGATTCGGGTTCAGTATTTGGCGCCGAGCCCGAATTCCTCCCCATGGAAGGCCCTACCGTCTGAGGCTGGGTTTCCTCAAGGACCATGTCTATCACAGGAGGGGCCTCCAGTTGGCCATCCCCTCCCAGGACATCGCAGGTCCCCTTGGCAGCGTCAAGAGTCTTTTGTGGGGAGGCACAGGCCTTGACCCCGGCAAGGTTTAATATTCTTGCCAGCAGGTCTTTTGAGGGAAGCGACCGAAGAGGCCTGGCTTCCCTTTCCCTCCTAAGGGGGTTTGCCCTACCGAGCTACTTACACGAGGTGCGTTCGGCAATGGGCTGCCTGCTGGCTTTCTTCGCAGTCCCCTTAGAAAGAAAAGGAGGGACTGCCGCTGGAAATAGGGAGGTGCCCGAAAGCCCCTCCAGAGAAGGGGGTGAGGGGGAGTTCCCCTTCACCCGTAGGCGTAGGAGAGGAGTAAGCCTCCTCTCCGGTTAAGAAATATGGAGGGTCCCCTGCGCAAACACAGGAGGGGAAGGGAAGGACCTTCATTTTTTCAGGGGAGCTACCCGAAGGCGGTTCCGTCAATGATCAAGGGGGAATTCGGGGGAGATTTTTTTTTAACATCATTTGCATGGTGACCCTAAATTTTCTGCGGGACGCAATAGCTCACCACCTCTCACAGTTACCCGCACTGCAAGAGGTGCTTACAGGCTTGCAGATCCAGGCGCCGCCATTTGGGACCACCCCCCCCCGCCTGGTGGCCTGGCAGTCCATCGGCATGGCGGCTCCACCTTGAACACGGCGTAAAAGGATAGATTGTGAAGAGGAGAGGAAAAGCGATGTGAGTAAGGTATGGGTGGGGATGATGCAGGTTGTTAAAAACTTCCATCCCAAACCGGAGCTCGGGGGTTAGGGAACGTTGTCCCCTCCCCCCTCAGCCCCGATCCGGGACGGTTGGCTTGAGAAGGTCAGCATCTACCCTGTGAAATTAGAAGCTGACCAGAGAATCTGTGGGAGAGGTTGTATGAAAAGCGAGGAAACAAGTGTTTTGAAGGAAGGAGAAGAGGCTAAGCTGGGGTCGGACGGGGTGCTGAGTCCCGTCAGCACGGCGGCCAGGATGGCAAATCGCCGCGCCCCCCACGGGGGACTCATTAACAAGCATCTCAGAGCAGTCATTCAATACGAATCTCAGAGCGGTCATTGAATAAGTATATAAGAGCATTCATTCAAAATGTATTTCAGAAGAGTCACTCAACACGCATCTCAGAGTAGTGATTCAAAAAGTATATCTGAGCATTCATTCAAAACGCATCCTAGAGCAGTCATTCAATAAGCATCACATAACACTCATTCAACACGCATCTCAGAACACTCATTCAGCACGCATCTCCAAACACTGATTCAAAACACATCTCAGAGCACTCAGGGCACCCATTCAACATGAATCTCAGACCACTCATTTAACACTCATCTCAGGACACTCATTTAAAACGCATATCAGAGCAATCATCTAACACGCATCTCAGCGCACTCAATCAACACACATCTCTGAACACCCACTCAACACGCTCTCAGAGCACTCATTCGACACTCATCTCATATCACTCTTTCAACCATCTCAGAGCAATCATTTAAAATGCATCTCAAAGCAGTCATTCAAGACGCATCTCAGAGCACTGTTTCAACATGCATTTCAGACCACTCATTCGAAATTTATCTCAGAGAGGTCTTCAAAACGCATCTCAGAGCAGTCATTCAACACGCAACCCAGAACAATCATTTAAATCGTATATCGGAACATTCATTCAACACGCATCTCAGAGGATTAATTGAAAATGCATCTCAGTAGACTCATCAAACACGCATCTAAGAACGCTAACAACACACATCTCAGAACACTCATTCAAAATGTATCTCGGATCAGTCATTCAAAACCATCTCAGAACACTCATTCAACACGCCTCTCATAGCCCTCATTCTACACGCATCTCAAGACACTCCTTACACGCATCTCAGAGCATTCATTCAACACATATCTCGGAACAACTATTCAACCTGAATCTCAGAGCATTCATTCAACACCCATCTCAGGACAACCATTCAACACGCATCTCAGAACACTCATTCAAAATGTATCTCGGATCAGTCATTCAAAACCATCTCAGAACACTCATTTAACACGTATTTCTGAAAGTTAATTCAACACGCATATAAGAACGCTCATTAGCACGCATCTGAGAACCCTTATTCAACACTGATCTCAGAACACTGATTAACGCAGATCTCAGAACTCTCATTCAACACGCATAAAAGAAAACTAATTCAACACGCATCTCAGAAGACTTATTCAACACCCAACTCAGAGCAACCATTCAACACGCAACTCTGAACGCGCATCTCCAGCACTCATCTTAAAATACTCACTCATCACGCATCCCAGAGCACTAATTCAACACGCATCTCAGAACACCTATTCAGTCCGCATCTTTGAGCACTCATTCGAAACGCATCTCAGAGCACTCACTCAGCAGGCATCTCTGACCAATCATTGACGCATATATGAACGCTCATTCAACACACATCTTAGAACACTCATTCAACACGCATATAAGCACACTCATTCCACACGCATCTTACAACAATCATTCCACGCGCATCCCAGAGCATTAATTCAACACGCATGTCAGAGCAGTTATTCAAGACTCATCTCAGAGCAGTAATTCATAAGCACACTCATTCAACACGCATCTTACAACACTCATTCCACGCGCATCCCAGAGCATTAATTCAGCATGCATCTCAGAGCAGTTATCCAACACTCATCTCAGAGCAGTCATTCAACACTCATCTCAGAGCAGTCATTCAATACGCAGCTCAGAGCTGTCATTCAACACGTATCTCAGAGCAGTCATCCAACACGCATCTCAGAACACTCATTTAAACGCATCTCAGAACACACATTCAACACGCATCCCATAAATTCATTCTACGCGCATCTCATAACGCTCATTCAACACACTTATCTGTACACCTCCCAGCCTGAGGGCAAATCAAGCATGGCCTATCACTCACCCAGTTGATCTCAGTAGTATTGCTGGGTGAGGTCCGAATCTTCCTCCCTTCACTAGCCCCCCCCCCCTCCCTTACCGGGCTGTTGATTGAATATGCGCCCCTCCCCATCCCAAACCTCGGTCAGTGACCTTTTTATAGGAATCTTAGTCTGCATACACACACAAACACACCACATGCGAGTAAATCGGTAGGGCGCAGGTGGGCACAGGTGTTTTCTCGTTTCATTCCATATTTAGTAAATATTTGAAAATAATTAGGATGTTTAATGATGCGAACGTCAGCTATCGGACTATTAATCGAAAGATTACTAGATATTAATTTTACCTTTACTTCCTTCCAGTAGGCAAATGGTGATCTTTCCCACGTTCTGGCTAAATCATTGATTAGGTCGATAATATTAGATTGTGGAAGTCTTTTACCATCGATGGTAATCACCCCATCATTACTCTAACTGAATCTCTGTGTATCTTTTAGTGTCTGATAAATTAATCCCTCTCTTTCACGAACACTAGGCTCCAGTGTTTCCAGTACTTTATCTGCATAACCGTTTATTTGATCCTTGTTACTCTCATTAACTTATACGCTACATGTGTTCACAACCTTATCTTACTGTTTCAAATAATGTTTCAACGTGTTCTAGTAGAGGATAACACGTCTATCTTGTGGGATGTGTTAATTATTTAGTATAGTAATCAACTTTCTCTCTAAAGATAAAAGCCTTTCTTGTGGTGGGATTAGGTTTGAGGGTACTTCAATCTCTTTTATGAGCTAAAAAAAATATTTTTTTATCTTATAAGGTTGGAGAGGATACGTGCTAGAACAGAGAATAAGATCGGTAGAAACGATCCTCCACGCTGATTTATTAGTTTTTTTTTCTTTAGACGTATATGAGCTGGCTTACGAGCTAACATACGTATCAACCGTTTGAATCGTGATATTTTTTGTTTCTGCCATGATGTCATAGGAACATTAACTTTTATTAGATTAAGACGCATTTCACATATACATTTGAGAGAATACTATCCATGCTTCCTATGATTGATTTTTCATCTTTTTAGAGAGTGTGAGGAACGTATGAAATAGATACGCATATCTTTTCATTCTATACCCCATTCTGACAGATATACGTTTTCGATTTCGTTTTAAAATATTTCTGTCCGTAATGTAAATCGTACAGTGTTTCTCGGACTAAAGTCACAGAGCAAATAACCATAGGGCTTTGAAACGGCTTCCTTATATATTCTCATGAAGCTGTTCCGTTCCTCAGGCATTATTTGGCCAGCGAATATATTTATCTGGGATATGTCTCTCCTCTGGCTAAATAAGACTAGATTGTGGCAATTCAAGGCAATATCGCACATATAAGAATTTTTATAAAATAGATTTTGTGCCATTAGGAATATAGATATATTCTTATGGTGTGAGGTTACTGTAAATATCTCTGATATATTTGCATCTATCTTCTGCATTAAGTCATCTGAAATAAGGAGCGTATGACTTCTTCCAACCAAAGATGACACATCATACAAACCTTCGTGAAACATTATTTCATTTTAAAATTCTTCATAGTCTTTCTGCCATACAGTGCAACACCAAATGATTCTATCAACATGTTGAGTAATAATCTTATCTCTATTCTGGAGTATACGTAATAGGAATTGGATTTTTCCGCTAGACGTCGGCCAAATGATGGGTAAAGTACATGGAGATATAAATTAATTTTTTTAACACTTCCTTCAATCATACTTTCCTTTTGTATAATGAATGAGCCAACCTTTTTCAAATAACCATATACAAAAATCTTTCTCTACAAATTATTTTTTTTCGTACTTCTTTCACTCATGCTCTCCTTTTGTATAATGAATGAGCCAACTTCTTTCAGATACTTATATACAAAATCGTTTGTTCTCTCTTTTTAGTTAATCGATTATGATGTTTATTCCTCCTGCAAAACGAAAGCAAATCTACCGAAACAACCCAACCTCTTCCTCCTTACCTAACCCCTCATCTAGTGAAGGTGTTAGCGGTGAAATTTTACCTATATCCTATGCTGCTCCAACTAATGTCTAATGAAGACAAAACGATGATAATGATGATGATGTTGGGGATGATTAAGTTTTTCATTAGTAATTTTTCATACTTCCTTTACTCATGCTTTCCTTTTGTATAATGAATGAATGAGCCAACTTCTTTTCAGATAACTTTATAAAAAATCTTGTTTCCTCTCTTTTTTTAGTTCATCAAAAATGATGTTTATTCCTCCTGAAAAATGGAAGCGAATCTACCGAAACAAGCCAACCTCTTCCTCTTTACCCACCCCCTCATCGAGTGAAGGTATCAGCGGTCGAATTTTACCCATATCCTATTCTGCTCCAACTAGTGTATCTATTGAAGATGACGACGATGATGATGATGATGATGATAGGGGTGATAAATTCTTTCATCAACAAAGAATACCAGACGTTCGTAACAATACCTACAGTCTCATTACACTGAGCTACGACGATGAAGATGTCGTACTTGTACTAGAAGGTGAACGTTCAAATATACAAGATAAATCATGTAACAACGCACGTAAATCCTTTACATGAAAGAGAAAATCATTCTCATGTAAAAATTATGCCCTTAAAAGAAAACAGACATGGAAACCTTCTCATCATTTTCTACCGTGTAATTTTGGATAAACCAGAAAAAGCTGCTCTTAGTCGAGTAATGCGTGAGCTATCACGGTATATATTGAATCTGCATTGGCTTCAGGAGGGTGATTATAGTGTAAATATAAGTTTTGAAATTGGGGATCGAACCGGTAATACGATCTATCTACACATTCCATTCGTTAAAATGCGTGAATCGACACTATTCAATTTTATCATGGGACGATTTGAGACAGCATTCCAGTCTGCAGACACAATTTAGTTTGGAACTTTCAATCTCGTAGTTCGTATTTATAGGATCCCTGCAGGCCTTGAATTAATACCATCTAATGTTCGATTTGATCGACATAACATACGAGGGGGAGTCAAAAAGTTCTCAGATAAATGGCATAAAATTTTTATTTGTAATAATACTGTAATCATTTTTCTACATAAGCTCCATTAACATCTATACACTTTCTTAATCTATGAATCCAACGGTAAAGACCATCTTTGTAGAATTCACGGGGTTGTCTCTGGCACCAAGTAATGACCTGCTTTTTTGCTTCATCTAATGATTGAAACCGGGTTCCTTTTAGTGGTCCGTTTAAATTTGGTTAGGTTAGGTAACCTAACCTAACCTAACCTAACCTAACCTAACCTAACCAAATTTAAAGGGACACCTAAAAGGAACCCGGTTTCAATCATTAGATGAAGCAAAAAAGCAGGTCATTACTTGGTGCCAGAGACAACCCCGTGAATTCTACAAAGATGGTCTTTACCGTTGGATTCATAGATTAAGAAAGTGTATAGATGTTAATGGAGCTTATGTAGAAAAATGATTACAGTATTATTACAAATAAAAATTTTATGCCATTTGTCTGAGAACTTTTTGACTCACCTACGTATATAGAAACCATAGAAATTCTTCAGGCTGCGCCCCTTTCCCTCAGTCATCGCGAAAAAATTAAGAAGAATGTTCTTTCAAAAAACTTATGGTTTCCGACAATAACAAAAGAAGCTCAGGAGATGGCAAAAAAATTCAATCTTGGGTGCGAAGAGCTTGTCACTGTAGATCAGTTCTCCTTAAAAGAACGCGAGCTTAGATGCAGGATCCTCGTATTTACGGCTACAGGGGATGAACGCAAATTCAAATTACTTCATCGACCAACATATCCTGAAAAATAACCCCACTCCTATTTACTGGTCTTGAAGGTGAAACCTATTATCTAATTCGAAACATTAATGATACATATATTAAAAACAAGATACTTCCTTTTAATCACGGTATGTGTTTTGCTTGCTACACGTTCCATGACAACGTAACGGCCCATCTAAAAGATTATGAAAGGGTGTGCAGTCAGTGTCTTGGGCATTGTGATGAAGAAAGAAATCGAGATATTTTATGTAATGAGGGCAATCAGACATTCTACAACCAATCGTGTTTTAACACGCACAAGAAGCTACATACTTGTGTGAAAATTCTGAGTTGTCGTAGATGTAATTATATAATCATACATGGTGCAAACTGAAGAGATGACACGAGTGTGAGAAGTTGTTCTGTTCTAAATGTTATACATATTATAAAGAGGATGGATCAGAGCATACGTGCTGGATGAAGAGGCGGAAGAAGTCGGTGGTCAAGAAATGGAATGCAATGTATTATGAAATAGAAACCTATAAAAAAGTGGGGTCATTCATGCTTTATCCTTATATATTGGTTATGCAGATTATCTGTGAACTCTGTTTTGATAATGAGAATGAAACTTATGATAAATGTAAGAACTGTGGTCCACGAACAAAGATTTTTGAAAGAGATGATGAAAACTCTCCTTGTAAACCCTTTATAGAAGTTAATACGAATAAGAAGGTCTAGAGAAAATGTGAAAACATATGTGATGGTACATAACCATGTCAAATTCGATGCCGAATTCATCTATGACGAGCTGCTTCAATATTTTAATTCTAATCTGTTTACTTCAAATCCAATGAAGCGGGGACGAAAATTCTTTAAGATAGAGCTCGTTCAGGACATAATTTTTAAGGATGGCATCATCGTTGAAAAAACTGCCAAAAGCAATGGGAATCCTCGAATTGGAAAAAGGTTATTTTCCTTAGGATTTTCTTTCAGAGGAAACGTTGAATTATATTGGTCCGGTTCCTGATAAAAGGTATTTTAACTATGAGAACATGAACAATGAGAAAAAATTATATTTTGACAGTAATTTTTACCCGAATTTTCAGGATGGAGAATATAATATTCGTACAGAGTGTATTAAGTATTGCATTCAAGATGTTTCTATCCTTCGTCTGTGTTTTGAGAAGTTTAGGTGTTCCTTCATCGGGAGATTTAACATTGATCCTATGCAGTCTTGCATCACAATGGCTTCCTTATGTTACAAGATGTATAAAGATGTCTTTTTACCAGAAAATTCAATTGCAATTATCGACAGGAAGAAATCAAAAGCTAAAGCTATACGTTGGCTTATGTTTGAAGAAGATGTTTTAAGAATCCCGATTTTCCATGCAAGGAACGGTGGTGAGCGAAGTCTTTTTGTTGGTGGGAGAGTATTTTTCCCTGCCGGGTTTTCACCATCAGGAGGAGGAACCCTGTTTCTTTTTATGGATGTTATTGGCATGGGTGTCAGAAAGAGAACTGTAATCTCAAACAATATGTTTCCATTGGTGGACGTGGGTCGTTGGACTGCTACTACCACACAAAAGAGAGTGATCGAATTCTCGGTAGTAAATACAAAGTTATCATTCTCTGAGAGTGTGAGTTTGAAACCATTATGCAAACCCTTCCAGGACAACGTGAGATAGTTAATAGTATTTCCGCCCATGTAGTTAATGGTGTATTGAATGTGGGAAGTGCACTTTTTGGCGGCAGATGTAACCCATTTATATAATACTACCAACCAACCGAAGGTGTGAAAATACATTATGTCAATTTTTGCTCTAAATCCGTACTGCATGAAAAACAATCCATATCCCGTAGGATCACCTCGGCGTTGCGTATCTTTGCGAGAAATTCCGTCTATTCGAGAATTCACTGATAGTATGAATGAGACATATTTCTGTATCGTGAAAGTTGATGTTCTCACTCCTAATGATCTGTATAATCCAGTTCTTCCTCAATCCATAGATGGTAAACTTACTTTCACACTATGTACCACATGCGCTCAGCAAAACTCACGCGAGTGCCATCACTCTGAAAAGCAACGTATGATTTGCGGAGTGCACACCACCCCGGAACTAAAACTTGCCCTGGAAAAGATGTTCAAGATTAAGAAAGTTGCGAGTTTTGGGAGTTTGAGTATATAAAAATATTTCTAGAAGAAAAAATAGAAGCTTCTGAGATTCTCGCGAGGAGTAGTTGGAGAGAAGGAGAAAATGGAATTTGTGAAGAGGGTGAATCAGGCTGAGGGGATAAAAATACAAATAGACAACATCGAAATTAATCCTGGAAAGCCTTTTAGAGCAAAGCTCTGTCTAAACAGGTAATGATTTCTTCCTTCGATTAGTTTTTTCTGCATTAATATATTACATTCAAAATGTAATTTTTATAATTATCACAATGTACAACGAATATGAAGTCAATAATTTCTAAAACTAGAAGGCGATAATGATAATAATAATATTAATAAAAGATTGAAGTCGTTAATAATAATAAAAAATAAACCTGATCATATTTTCTTCCTTTTACAGTCTATGTGGAAAATTCGCTCAGAGGATTCGCGGTATGAAAACGGTCATCTGTGCTTCAGATCATGATGTAATCGAGCTGATCCAAAACGATGACTTCTTGTGAACTCGTTGGATGTAGTTATCAATGCATACATCGCGAAATTGGAGAATACTGAACGTGTAGAAGTTGAGTCCCACGTAACGAATCTTCCAATTGCAGCATTCGCAACCGCCTATGCTCTATGGCATCTTAGACTCGTTTGGTGAACGGTTGTTGTACTGTGTCACAGACAGTGCCATCTTCATTGCTAGGGAAGATGACTCACAGCCTCGTCTTGGAGAAGACCTAGGTGATCTCACCTTTTAGATCAAAGATGTATACGGCACATAGGCGTATGGAGATTCATTTTTTTCAACGGGTCTCAAATCCTATTCGGTACGTATCCAAACGACGAGTGGAGTGAAGTATATATGTACTTCGTGCTAAAGGATTAACCATTAACACTCAGACGAAGGATATAATAACTTAGGGTGCTATGAAACGCCTAGTTGAAACCAATAGTGATAGTCACATCCCTGTATTATTGATGGGTTTCAAAGCAGAGGAACACGGTGGAGTGAAAGAGGGTGAGAGGCGAAAAGATTTTGAGAAAAACCTTTCGTAAACACATTGAACTACCAGGGAGTTATCGAACCATACCTTTCGGTTTCAAAGGGATCTGAAAAGGAAATTTTAAATTTACTATACAATGAATCTCTGCCAGCTATTATTAGCTCTTTATGTATATATTATTTCTTTTAATCATTAATAGTATTCTCTGATTAATATCAATAAAATAAAGATGAAATAATACGTGTTATACTACCAATGTTTTATTTGGTCTACAAAATAACTAATCACATTTTCTTGATCTTGCGAGAAGGAGAATTCTTTCATTCTTGGTTTTCATCATATCAGTGAGAAGATGGGAATACCACGAGAGAAAGTGAAATAACATGGTTTTAGTGTCAACTATAGTGATGTTCACTACTTTCTCGCCATCTTTTACCACGTTAGAATATAATATGCCAAAAAACCTAATCCACCCATGTATTGTGACGATCGGATAGGCCTCCGACAAAGAAAAACTGATCCATAAGCTCGTTTTTGAATTTTTTACCGATGATTAAATCTTCTAAATCTATAAACTGGAGGTGTTCAAAAACTTCTTTTCCGTCATTGTTGTTGAAAGGCGGTTGGACTAGCCAACTATACAAAAATTCAATCCGATCAATTGGGTTTCATAAATAAGTCGACGAAGATGATCAAAGAAATCAACCGGAGATGAATAGTCTGGACTAAATTTATAATCCAATCCACACACATCTTCGGTTACAAAATATTTAATAAGTCTGGGTGTGATACGGTGTGGGTGGAGGATCATCTTAGAATGTGTGACACACAGAGAGGTTTAGCGACAAATAATTTAAAAGATGTCAACTAGACGGACCAATTAAAGCAGTGGTTCCCAAACTTTTTCTGATCTTTACCCACTTTTCATATATGATCATTATCCATGGCTCCCCTCCCCAATCCATATCTCGTGACAACAGTGACTCTCTGTAGTCCTACATTTAATTAGGTCCATTATGAAAAAACTTCGGCGATACCTGTAATTTTATTCATTCAATCCCATATTTTTTCTTTTCTTAAATATTGAGTCATGGAAACTTGCAATTTACTTTTTGAAAAATCTCAAATTAATATTAAAATGGTACTAAAGAAGTAATTTGATGCACATAAAATCATTTTTAGAATTTGAGAGTAGGCCTACCTGTAAATAAAACTAACAATTTCCAAAACTTTTCTCCAATATAGAAAAGTAGAAAAAATAAATTTCCCTGCATAAAAAAGTGTAATCAAAAGCAATCTTATCGTTTTTTTACTGACGAATTTAGTAATTTTGAACGAAATCCTATCATAGGGAGTCATAAATAACAAAACCAAGACCTTTAGTAGAAACCACCTTCTCTCCTTCCAGCAAAAACCTTCATGTGCAAGTTTGTTTGTTCAAACCCCAATTAAACTCAATGTGAAGGGTGATGTTGAAAGATATCGACCAGCATCTTAATTCTTGGCTTTGTTTCACTCAAATCACATCGTAGGTCATGCTTCACATCAAGTCTATTGCGATATTTTGATTTAATATACAAAAGTTGAGAGAAGGCAGCTTCACAGGAATAAGTTAATGCAAAGGTTAGTAGTTGGCGGAAAGCTAAGTTACATAAGTTTGGGTATGAAGCTGCCATTGATGACCAAAATACATTGAGAGATTCAGCTTCAAACTTCATTTTGGCTCCTGTATCTTCCTGAAGTGTCAGCAGTTCAGTCTGGTCATCATCATTATCATCAGGTATGCATGTCACTGGAGCATTGAAGGGGAACCTTACTACCCGAGAGGTTTGGCTTTGGATATCTGGAAAGTACCTTTTAAATTCCTCTACTAAGGCTTCAAGATTTTGAACAATCAAGTTCTTTGTAGCAGTATCACATTCCTCTGTAATGCCTGACACTGTTTCCAGCATTGCCTAGTTTCCCATTCCAACTTTACGCCTCCAATTCTCCATCTTACGAATGAAAGCTTTAATTTTGTCCACAAAATCGATTATCAAAGCTCCTTTTCCTTGAAGTTAAAGGTTGAGTGTGTTCAACTGCTTAACTATATCAACAAGGTAGGCTAGCTGTATTTCGAAGCCATATACAGACCATGCTGACAACAAATCTTGCTTGTCCTGTACCTCAAGGAAGAGTCTTCTTTGAGCTCAAATACATGCTGAACTACATTTTCTTTGAATAGCCAGCGAACTGCTGTATGAAATAAGAGGATTTCATGAACTGCATTTATATCACGGCAGAGTTTCTTGAAAAGGCGTGTGTTAAGAGCACTACCTTTTACAAAGTTAACTGTCTTTATAATGGTATTCAGGGTTTTCTGTAATTCTGAGGATAGGGTTTTTTGAAGCAAGAGCTTGCCTGTGGATCATGCAGTGGAGAGGTATAGCATTTGGTGATTTTTGTATAACTCTTGAAACAAAACCTGACTTAGAACCTTACATGGCTGGAGCCCCGTCTGTGCATATCCCACAGAGATTGCCCCAGTCGAGACCATTTGCTTCCAAAAATTCTGAAAGTTTCTGCATTACATCTTCACCTTTTGTAGATTGCTCGAGAGTTTCACAAAACAAGAATTCCTCCTTCATATCCTCACCATGAACATACCTAACAAAAACCATGAGTTGTGAACAGGACTGGATGTCAGTGGACTCGTCGAGTTGAATACTGTATAATTCAGCTTCTTTAACTTTCTGTATCACCTGTTCTTTAATATCATCTGACATAAGAGATATTCGGCGTTGCACTGTATTATTTGAGAGGGAAATAGCACTCAGCTTTTCTGCACTTTTCTCACCCAAAACAAACTTGACCATAGTATTGGCACATGGAAAAATTAACTCCTCCCCAATGGTGTGAGGTTTCTTTTTCTTTGATATTTCAAGGGATACCAAAAATGATGCCACCACTAATGCAGCTTTTGTTGTTGATGGGACCGCTGGCACCAAGTCGTCTCTTCATATTTAATTCCTGTCGACCAAAGAAAGAACGATCCTTGCCAACATGTTGAGTTACCAACGGAATTTAAGCTTGCTAGACCTCAGTGACTCAGCGGAGAGTATTTTGTGACAAATCACACACTGAGGCTTCACTACACCTTTATCATTAATGCTTGTAAATCCCCAAATCCAGATAGCTGTCATCGTATTTGCGTTTCTTGTTAGAAGCCATCACAAAGGGGTCTCAAGCGGAAAGAAATACTGCTGTAGCTAAACGACATCACTCATAATGAGCCTACAAAAGGTCAATATGAAGCTTCACAATACATGAATATTTAGTATTTCAGTGGAATACCATATGAGAAGGAAGATTATTGTAGGTGTTAGCTAATTTGACTTTGCCATTTGACCAGAAAATAGCATTCATTAACTTACTTTACCAATAATTTTTTTTCCAAAAGCAGATGACCTCGATAGGCCCGAGCCTAGCGGATTTTTATTATCTGAACTTTCCTAATGTTCTAATTTTTTAAAAGAGCAAAACCGTCTTTAAACAACATTTTCAAGTGGTTCATAACAATGAGAAGTTGGAAGGAAATAAAGTTTCAGGTTACTAAACTCAAAAAAACAAAAACATTCCATGGATTGTGCAAAAATACAACAAATATTTTTTTCCTTCTTCTTAATACACTTAATGATGCAAAGCTTACTTACCATTAAATTGGTATTGATGGTGGCTTAAGTCCCAATAACACTAAAATTGGCGCAAACAGATTACTTGAGGGAGCCACACACACTCGCAAAGTATTTGCTTTTTTAACTGTGGCTTCTAAAGTGGGACTGTGGACTGGTTGATACTCAAGATTCAAGACCAGGTTCTCATAGAGAAACCATAGCATAGGAGGTATTAAATAAGTTATTGAGTGAAAATTGTTTGGTATCGAAATGCATACCAATGAATTATTTTATCAAGAACATAAAATCATATATAAAAATGGAATTACACTGAATAAAGAAAGAATAAGGCCTATTACTCATGCGTCTGGCAGCAAGGCATTGTTCAAACGTATACCGAGTACAGACGCACCTGTTCCTCCGGTGGCTCAGCTGCTGGAATAGCTGTTCTAGTGTGATGGAGCTTGGGATTTTTATGTGTACATAGCCTCAGCTTGTGGCCCCCTAAATTTTACTGTATGGACCCCAGTTTGGGAATCTAGGAATTAAAGGATTGAAACAGGTTAAGCGGCAACTCCACTGTTATGTGGGTACAAGAAAATGCATGATAATGCATGATAATTCAAAATAATGGCCCTACCGATTTACTCCCATGTTGTGTGTGTGTGTGTGTGTGTGTGTGTGTATGTGTGTGCAAACTGAGATTCCCATGAAAAAGTCTACTTCTCTTTATTACATACCCTCCTACTCCTTTTTACACTTTCTCTTCTATCTAAGAGTTTCTTGTTGCCCGGCGCACTTTCGTCTTCTTACGAGCCTTACTCGAGCCTGAGGTTGCTACCTGCTGCGAGGGCTGACAGCCCACTGGCTAGGGCAAGTATTAGGCACGAGGTGAGTTGGGCCGTCGACTCTTGTCACCTTCCTTCAGTACACATATGACTTGGCTCCGCCGGCACCATTATTTATGATCAGAGTTCCAGGACAATTGCGCCTGAATGGCGGGACGGATTTTGCCAAACACATAAACGAATATTTTTAAATTATCACATTCTGAAATTTCTGATCACATGGAGAAGTGTATCGAAAAATGTATATGAATTAATGTCCATAAGCCAATGTTCTGAATAACGTTGTTGTTGTTGTTTGTAGCTCCCCGTGAGGAGTTGGAATCTCTGCTCCCTCCGACCGCTTGGGAGATACAGAGAGAGGAGCCTTTGATCCTACAAACTGTGCTGTAACCCCCGCCAACGTCACCACAATTGAGTAAGGCCGTGCCTTCTGTGAGGCTGCTCTGAGGGGCCAGGGGTGTTGCATTGTGTGAGAATTTTATAGCCCCAACCCCTGTGCTAACGGTCCATGCAACAGCTAGAAAGCGAAAGTCTTATTGCAACTTAACCTCCCTCGGAATACACCCAAGTGAGGTAGTTACAAGCCCGATATCTTATCCAAGAATGTCAAATATAGGCACCATTCTGGGTGTGACTAAGCAAACATGAAATTCACACTTAAATTCTCACTTAAAAAGTAGAATTCAAGCAAAAGCAAGGCATTCCCGTCGGTTTAGATTGTTGACGCTGGAAGTTCGCTCTTTATTAAAAAAAAATAATCAACAAAGGCACTGATGCCTCTAAGAAGGGAAGAATAAACAGTTAAAATTCAATAAAAAGGAGCAACAGCGCGTAGGTTTGGTGATGAAAGAAGCTGAAAGACAAACTATATGGTGGGGGCAAGAAGAAGAACTCTTAAAGACGCCAAGATAATTATTTTTGAGAGCTCAGTGGCCACGTATCGAAATTTCTTACAAAATCAGCTCCACCGAATCCTTAAGCCCCGATTACACCATGTAGGAAACAACATTCAACGACTCAACGTCGCATTTTGAGTTTCTTTCTGCCTTGTGGTCAAGAAGTTAGAAAGCTAGCGAGTCGTTAATTAGATCAGTTCATTGACTTTAGAAGAAAGTCGGATAGATTACTTCCAGTCGCCAATACAAGGGGGAAAGAAAGCCAAGAATATCGAAAATAAAGTGGGAGTAGTTGACATAAGAAAATGGAAGGATTTGGTAGACATAAGGACTAGTTTCTGGAATTGTTTAAGAATCTAATGAGCTAGCCCAGTGTAGAGAAATGGTTACATAAAGCCTCCCGGAGGGCCAGGCGGACATATACCTTAAAATCCCCCCAAACCTTGTGGAGAAAGCCGGAGAAGAGTGCCCCATGACGAGACTCGTGGGAACGGTAACCGGCGAATAACCGTAACTGCCTACCCTGTTTTATCTTCCCACCGCTTAGGTAGTTGGAGCGACCATCTGTGTTAAGGCAATCACCTAAGGCCTTTAAACGACGCTCTAACGATCCAATTACCTACGAGATCCAAAACCCGTGGTGAAGTCACAAAAAATGCGGTGCTAGTCAAAAGGCACGCCAAGGAGTGTGGCCGTTGAGGGTCTCACTAATTAACAAGCCGACTTGGGCACCTCTCTCTCTCTCTCAATGTAGAGGGAGAGGTGACGCCCCCTTGTCGCGGGAAGAGAGCTTGTGTGTCCCTTTGACTTTTCAAGCTATGTCGGCGGGGGTACCTCTTCTGGGTACCCCTGGTAGGGCTTCCCTTGTCGATTTGGTCGAAAACGAGATTCCAGACTAAGTGCGTCATTCCTTCCTTTTTTTTTACTCTATCCTTCTCCTTTTTTACTTTTATTCTATCTCTCCCACTATTACAAAAAGAAAAATACAAAAAAAAGCCTACTCTTATCATGTCCCTGTTTCCCTTTTCTTCCTCTATCTACATATAAGGACCTGGCAGCTACCTCATGCGTCAGAAGAGAGGCTTCGGAACCTCTATAAACAACGCCAATCGACGCTCACTGGTTGCGAGAGACTAGGACTAGAGGTGTCCTAGGCGTTGGGGCACGATGAATGGGATGAGGGTAGTGCCCCGTTAACCCCTTCCCCGGCGCGTAATTATTGACTGTTCCCAGTGCCCGTTGACGGGTGCCTCTGGTAGCATCGGTCCGAGGTGACGGCCCTTTGTTCCCAGGTTGGTTGCCAGGCCAATAAAAAGCCTTGGGTCGAGTCTCTTGGTGGGGCGGGATATCCATTGAACGCTGCTCCGAGATCCTGGCCGTTGTGAAGGGAACTAGTAGGAGTTTAGTAAGGGGCGTGCTTCGTTGTTGTTCACCTGGTGACAAATCGATGGCCCCTTCGGGGACCGTCTGTGCTGCTTGGTTGGGAGCTACGGCACGCCGAGGCTTGACGACTCAGTCGGACGAACAGCAGCACATGGAGCGTGCCTTCTGAAAGATCCGAAACGTCTCCGATCGATAGGCGGGAGCGACTCACGCGGGGAGAACTCACCAACCCCCTTTTTTCTATTGATTGGTCACAAAGTTTTGAAAGAGAGAAAGTGTTTAAAATGACAGGGAAAAAAGGTCCAGCTGCACTTAAATATACATGTGCGATATGCCAGAAGGACAAGTGGTGCGTGGACTTCCCGGAAGGATGTTTTTTGAAATGCCACCCGGGAAGTATATGCACCGACTGCATCCTTAAAGGAGAGATCCGAGAGGCAGTAGCATGCTGCAATGAACTCAAGGATCTCTTCACAACCTCTAAAGAAAAATCTAGGGCGCTGGAAAATAAAATACAGACCCTAGAAACGCAGCATGCGCTTCAGATTCGGCGTCTCGAGGAAAAAATCCTAGAGCTAGCCTCTAAACTAGAGGCCCAGTCGGCTCAAGCTCGACACGAAAGTCCCACTGACTTATGTGGTTCCGCCGATGCGACTCCAGCCCAAGGAGGTGAAACTGCATTGGCAGCCCCACTTCTGCCATGCGGAGCCAATGAGAAGAAGAAAAAGAAGAAAAAGGACCTTAATGCTGCTCACCCCAGTGTAGAGGATTCGAGCGTTACTGGTGCGCAAGGGAAAGTGGAAAGAAAAGAAGAGAAAAGAGAAACGGAAGAAGAGAAAACAAATAAAGACAAGAAAAATAAGATGAAGAAGAAAAAAAAGAAAAATGTAGAGATACAAGAGGAAAGCGGCAAGTCGCTTCCGAGGGGGAAGAATAAGTCGCCTGCTGACAAATGAGCAAGAGTCACCCTTATTGGTGATTCTCAAGCACGGGGCCTGCAGTCCCTGCTAGCGGCCCGCCTTCACACTAGTGTGAAGGTAAGCTGCCTGCCAGGATGTGGTAACCACCACATCAGAGTAGAGGATGAGAAATCACAGATTTCTAAGAGCTCAGTCGTTGCTCTGGTCAGTGGAAACGACCTCTACCTGAGAGGAGGTAGGGTAGGCCCTACAGATAAAATCCTCCACACGGTCATGGGTGCCGTGGACGACTGTGGGCTGAAAACCCGCAAGCGTGTGGTAGTCGGGATGCTCCCGAGGAGAGGTCCAACACGGACCGCTCACTCGATGAATGTGTCTTTAAACCGGCGCCTGGCAGATTTGTGTACGGCAGAGGGGGTCTTTTTTGTGGACCCGTACCGCACCTTTTATGGTAGAAATGATCTCTACCAAAATGATGGGGTACATCTTTCCTTTAAAGGAAAGGCCTTTCTGTCGAACATGATCCAGGATGTCGTAGAGAGGACCGAAAGGAGTATCCGGCCCAGAGTGAGGGCGGACGTACGCCAGTACGCCCGTGTCACTCCAGAAACGACCTTCTCAGAGGTCGCAAAAAGGGGTGCCTTGCCAACAAACAAGCCGGGAAACGGAAGAGCGTAGGGAGTCCTACAGTCGGGGACTCCCTGAAAGTTCTTCTGTTTAATGCGAGGTCAATCAGGAACAAGCTTCCTGAGCTCCGTGGCCTCGTAGCGACGGAAGAACCCGAAATGGTAGCCATAACAGAATCGTGGATAAAAACGTCAAACCGAGACTTTGAAGGCGAATTCACGGTTCCTGGCTACCAACTCTTCCACAAAGATAGGCCAGACAGAGAGGGTGGCGGTGTAATGTTGTATGTCAAGGATACAATCAAATCTTCGAACTCCAACATTATATCCGATCACGAGCTCCTAGGCGTTGACCTAGAGATAGGTCCTGTCAGATACAGGACCCTGGTGCTTTACAGACCCCCTTCCCAACCCGTTGAGAAGGACAGGGAACTGTACCAGCTGCTGGGTGAGCTTGTTCAAGGCAGAGTGTGCATCGTTATGGGCGACTTCAACAGACAAGTTGACTGGCAAACCAGAGCAGCCTGTGGCGAGAGCGCGCTACTCCTGGAGTTCGCCAACAACGAGTTCCTCACTCAATGGGTCAGAGAACCGACGAGAGGAGACAATATCCTCGACTTGGTCTTCACCTCTGAGGATGATATCGTTGAGGATGTCTCTGTAGGCGAAGAGCTCGGTGGCAGTGATCACCAGCTAGTTAGATTTACCGTCAAGATCCCGAAGGTAAGGTCTGTTGCCAGTCAATCAAAGAAACTTGACTTGAGAAGAGCAGACTTTGCAAGCCTTCAAGCTGGGCTGACTGATGTAAGGCTAGTGGTATGCGAAGAGGTTGAGGATTCGTGGAACAATTTCAAAAATGAATTCATGAGTCTTCAATCAAGTTGCATCCCTCTGAAATGCCTCCGTCGGTCTTCTGTTCAACCAAAGTGGTTTAATCGAGAAATCGGCCAACTGCTTAGGGAGAAGAGAAATGCGTACCGGCGATCGAAGATCTCAGGTGCCTTTGACGAGTACCGGAGGCTAGCCAGGAGAGTGAAGTCCAGCATAAGGGCGGCTAAGCGTACCGAGGAACTCCGAGTGGCGAGACTCTGCAAGGAGAATCCCAAGGAGTTCTTCGGCTATGTAAATAGCCGTAAACCAATCCATCGTAGGATTGGGCCCTTAGTGGACGAGGAGGGTGCATTAACTCAGTCAGATGCAGAAAATGCTAACCTTCTAAATGACTACTTCTCCTCAGTGTTTACTAAAGAGTGTGGTCCCATCCCCCAGCCCACGGATTCCTACTCGGGGGAAAAGCTGGAGGCAATGAACTTCACCGAAGGAGAAATAAAGAAAAAGATCGCTGACCTAAAGACGAATAAGTCCCCTGGACCGGACGGGTTTCTACCCAAGGTGTTGAAGGAAGTGTGCGATGAAGTATCACGACATCTGTGCGCTATCTTTAACATGTCAATCCGGACCGCATGCGTTCCTAGAGACTGGCGTGAGGCGGAGGTGACTCCGATCTTCAAGAAAGGAGCCCCCAGCCATCCGTCAAACTACCGACCTATCAGTCTGACTTCGATAGTCGGTAAACTCATGGAAAGCATGATGGTGGAGAAAATAACGTCGTATTTAGAGTCAAACCTGCTACTGAGGAGTTCCCAGCACGGCTTCCGAAGGCAACGGTCATGCCTGACGAACCTTGTGGAATTCTTCCACTTTGTGTTCAGTGAGCACGATCGGGACAAGGCGGTGGATGTGGTTTACTTAGACTTTCAGAAAGCCTTTGATAAGGTACCACACCGCCGCCTTCTCCGGAAAGTGCGAGCGCTGGGCATAGACGGAAAAGTAGCCGGCTGGATCGAGAACTGGCTAAGTGGCAGACGGCAACGGGTGGTGGTGAATGGACAGGCTTCTGAGTGGGTGCCCGTTACTAGCGGAGTGCCTCAAGGTTCTGTCCTGGGACCACTACTATTCATCATCTACGTCAACGACATGGACGGTGACATGGTTGCCAAGATTTCCAAATTTGCCGACGATACCAAGCTTGGTATGAACGTTGCAAAGGATGGAAATACTGCCCGCCTGCAGGAAGATCTTGGGAAGATTGGGGAGTGGTCGGACACGTGGCAAATGCCTTTTAACGTGGAGAAATGCAAAGTGATGCATATCGGCCACAGAAACCCCCAATCTCAGTATATCCTTAAGGGCACTGCTCTTGAATCGAGTGACACTGAGAAGGACTTGGGTGTAACAATCACTAGGGACCTCAAGTTCTCGAAACAGTGCATTGAGGCGGAGAAAAAGGCCCAAAGGATGCTAAGCTATATTAAGCGCCAGTTTGGTTATCGGAACCAGGAGATTGTACTGTGCCTGTACAACTCACTTGTCCGACCGCACCTGGAGTATGCCGTACACTTTTGGAGTCCTTCATTGCGAAAGGACATCGCGAGATTGGAACGCGTACAAGCCAGGGCAACCAAGCTGATTCCCTCTATCCGACATAAAAGTTATGAGGATAGACTAAGGGAATTAGATCTGTTCTCGTTGGAAACCCGTAGACTGCGTGGTCAGCTCATCGAAGTTTTCAAAATACTTCGAGGGTTCGACAATGTTGACTACCGGGATATTTTCACACTGAGTGAGAACAGAACGCGCAATCACGGCTTCAAACTTGAACTGAAGCGTTACAACCGCAATCTGTGTGGAAATTTTTTCACTTACAGTATCTGCGGTATGTGGAACGCACTTCCAGTGGAAGTTGTCAACAGTGAATCTGTTGACCAGTTCAAGTCAAGACTAGACAAAGTCTGGAAAAGTGGCCGTTTAGGGACGCAAAACAATTGAGCAGCCATGTGCCCGCTCGATTGCTAGTCTAAAGGTACCCTCTTTGAATGGACCGTAAGGTCTCCTAGGGTACCTTCTTTCCTTGTGACTCCTTGTAACCTCAGTGCCAACCTCTGCACTTCTCGCTCTCACCAGATGCGAACTCACCATTCGCGCTCCCCTCTGTGGCCTCACCGTTTTCCCCTCAGATGATGCGGTGGTCCGCCGATAAATAAGCCCCGGAAAGAAAGATGGGAGATGAGAATTTGGTAAGAAAGACGAAGGTTCAGTTCGTGAAGATCGATCCTTCGGCCAGACAAGACTATTTCCGTGAGAAACGATAGGATCAGATTGAGAAGATCGATCCCTACCCCGGGCCGAATTAACATAAATCATCAAGTTTGGTATTGGTGCCATACCGAAGAATCCTTTACAGACTTAGAAGAAGTCTGACTGAAGAAAAGTAAACCCGCTCACACTCGAGTGACTGTCACATCTTAAGCTCCGTAAGAGTAAGAGGAGAAGAACCCAGCCCCAACGAGGTTCCGTTCTTTAATTACGGTAAAATCTCACCGAATACCGCAAAATCTAGTTAGACACTCTACGTTGAAGAATAAGACACCAAGAGGCTTCAAGATTATCCAGAAGAGGACTCTTGGAGCGAAGAGCACAATAACTCTCTCCGTCTTCTTAACTTAACCAGAGGCAAGGTTGCAATAAGAAGTTGACAGTGCCCTACCTCGCTCTATCCATCACATCTCGGCGAAATTCTATCATCGGCACTCCAAATCCCCGAAGTGCGAGATAAGCCCTCCAACGAACTCCGGCAATTCCTGATCCCATCTGTCATGTGAGTTAGCAAGAACATTTATATTCATATTGCGATAGTATGAGGTTAGTACGTTTCACGATTTAATAGAAGTAAAGACAATTGTGCGTGAACCCCGGTCATATTTGTTGGTAAAAGAGAGTGCTTTAATTTAATGTTTAACGCTAATCAAAAAGGGTCACGATAAAAATACTAATCGGCAAGGGGTGTGTTTACCGGGAGCCTATTTGTTTATTTTTGTCATTGAAGACATTGTAATAGGCCTAGTTGCCAACCGGGATAGTCTAGGTTAGCTTAGGACGAAGATATAAATGTGATTACTGTTTGTTTTTCATAGTTAAGTGTTAAATTTAAAATATATGTTTATTTCGGGATAATTCCTGTGTGTTTCCTTATATCCTTACGTGTTGAAGCGGCTCTTCATTAAAACAACCAAATTCGCACTCTTAGATCAAAGCCTACTTCATCAAAGAAGTACATCACGACCACAAGGTATCCTGCGACACCCAGACTGAGCCATCTCCAGCAGGTCATTTTAGAAGATGTCCACAACGAAAGGGTTGGAATGAGGATAAATAAAAGGGTGTGCAGTGGCAGGTCCCAATGTGGGGCGCAAGAATAAAACTCCCTTGTGAGATAAGACTAAACGAAGACTGCGGGGAGGCGAGAATCACCGAATTTTGAAAGATGAAACGAAAACTAAAGTTTTTAAAGGGGGAATTTCTTATTTGGTGACGTATGAAGAGAGTTAGCGGAGAGATGAAAGAAAAAGGTGGATTAGTAGTATGAGCAAGAATAGAGAGAGAGATTGTAAGGCAATCTCTAACGAGATTGCCTTACAGTGGAGTGAGTAAGCCTAACCTCTATACCCATAGGACGGTAACTAAATGTTTCTTTAGACGAGGCTCCCCTCGCCATTATTTTCAAAATAAAGAAAGTTGAGTTCGTTGACACATAGTGCTGCTGTAGTATGAGGTCTACTAATGTCTTTACGCTTTAATAATAATATAAAAATAATAATAATACCAATAACCACATTAACAACATCAACATTAACATTGTGAATAACAATGATAATAATAATAAAAATATTCATTCAAATACTAATATAAGTACAACAAATACTTAATACAAATACTACTACTAATAAAAATAGGTTTTATATGGCGCCTTTCAAGATACTGAAGTCTTCGCAGGGCGCCTGTCCATCGACCTGTAAAAAGCCTGACGGAGTCGGTGGATTTTCAGAGCACGCTTCAAAGAGCCGAGCGAGGAAGAGGAGCGTATGCAGACCATTCCACAGCTTAGGGGGCCATTACAGAGAAGGCAGAGTCGCCCACGAGTGCGAGGAATCGAAAGCAGGAGGGCACTTCCCCAGCGAAAGGCTCCTTGTTATCTGGACACAGTCCGTGTGGAGGACAGGTAACGGAGAGTTGGGTGTTTATAAATTTAAATTTGAGAAGGAGGACCTTAAAAATATTTAAAACTTAATGTGCAACCACCAGTGCAGTTCGCGGAGCAGAGTTGTGGCACGAGAGAACCATCATCGACGGATAAGAACTCAAACCGCAAAATTCTGCACAAGCTGAAGGGAGCAAATTGTAGTGTTGACTGCTCCAGTGAGAAGAGAGTTACAGTAATAAAAGAGAGATGTACCAAAGACATGGATGGCTATCTCGAAAATATCGGTCAAAGTGGAACCGGATACGGCTGAGGTTACGGAGAAAGAAGAGATAATTTGCTGTTATTAGCAACATGCGATTTGAAATAAATTTGACTGTCAAAGGAAACAACCATGTTTCTGACATTGTCAGAAAACACGATCGGGGAGCAACCTAGATTGAGAGAGGAGGGCACGACTTTACAGCAAGCGACATCTGCTGAGGTAACCATCAGAAGAACCTATTTTGTTCTTGGATAACTTGAGGAATTTATCTGATAGCCATTCAGTAACTGTGCCATATGCAGATACAAGATTGGTGACAGTCAGGGCGAATGAGTTTGGGGAGGGGGAGAGAAATATTTTCGTGTCATCGGCATATAAATGTAAGGATTGACCTAGGCGATGCAGAAGAAGGCCAAGAGGAAGGGAGCAGATACGAAAAATGAACGAACCAAAGACAGAGCTGTGAAAGAACACCATTGGACACAGCAGCTGGCCGAGACATAGATAAGAGCAAAACCAGTTTAGAGCAGTTCAGAGGAGTTCTATAGCAGTTCTAGGAGGTCACGAAGGCATTTAATGGTATTAAATAGTGCCGAGAGATCGAGAACCATCAGAATTGAAGCGTCGGCGTCGCGGTAGAGTCGGTCATCACATGTAAGAGAGCCAATTCAGACATTTGACATGCCTTGAAGCCGGACTGGGGGGGGGGGGTCGTCGAGGCTGTAGTAGGACAGGGGTTCAGTGATGCGGGCACCTACTACCTTCTCAAGAGCCTTGAATAGGAACAGAAATTAAGGGATAGGACGATATTTTGACGGATTATTGGGTGAGGATTTTCTTTTTAAGATCGGACAGACAGCAGCAGGTTTAAATTCAGAAGACTCCTCATCTGGCGACAGGGAGGCGTTGGAGATGCCAAACGGTTGTGGTAGGAGGACTGATAGAAGCTGAACTGGGTGGGAAAGTGTCAAGCGGAAAGCAAGTTATTTTCGATGAACGGAGTATTGAGCTAAGCTCTTCCAGTGAGGCTTTAGTGAGAGAAATAAGATTCGAGGTGGGGTAAGGTGCATTATAGTGTGATGGAGGTTATACAAAGACGGAATCTCAGATCGAAATTTACAACCTTTTCAGATAAAAGGTATAGGAGGGTGATGGAGGAAGGAGTTTGGAGTAGCTTAGATGACGAGAGACGAAAGAAGGGCTTGAAAAGTACACTATGATTATGTTAGTCTTCGTCCATAATTTTACTGGTATGGGTCTCGCTGGAGAACTAAGGGGCGCAGGATCTGCGAGAAGAGGAAGGACGAAAGAAAGTGAGTGTCAACGCAATCGGAGAGCGGCTTTACGCTTTAGTAATGTTCTACCAGCAACCTTACGCTATAGTTATGAAGTTAGTCAACGACTGTATGCTTTATTAATGGTCTACCAGCGACTTTACACTTCAGTTATGAGGTCCACCAGCCAATTTACAATTATTCTTCCTGAATTGCAAACCAGCTATGAACTTAAGATCCATTCGAGGTTGGGTCAGGAAAGAAAGGACAGTGTGGAGGTCAGAGGTGAAAGACGGGCAAAAGGAAGAGAGGATATTGATAAAGAATTAGTTTCAGACCTCTTATGTATTTTTGTAAGGTCATATTTTTGAGGAATATTTGTGATTTTATTGTTAAGGATATTTACTGTCGTGCTCTCAACGACATTCCTAGGAAAGTTATCCCAAGTTTCTATTATTTCTTTTACAAAACTTTGTGCTATCGCAGTGTTAAGTATCTTGCTTGATAGCAAAAAAACCCCCTGATATTTCTAGTAGTTATCTACCCAAAAGAATGTGGCGGTCCCATTAATATTTTAAGGACATCAATAAGTTGCTCTCGCAGATGCGAGCTTCCAGTTGAAGATCGTACAGTCTATTCATATATTCATAACAATCATAAAACTTTAAGGACTAAATTTATTTTAGAATACAAAAAAATCAAGCAAATTCTATTTAATTTTAGAATACAAATTTTTATTCATGCATAAACACTACTAATGTCTCTTACAAATACCAGAAAGAAGTCACCTTCGCTTTTTTCGTACTATTTTACGGGCGACATCGTCCAAAGATGACTGAAAATGGCGAATCTCAAAGCCTCGCAACTTCTTTAAAATTCGAAATTTCGCGTCAAGCCAAGATCTCACTGACCTAACCTAAGTTCTCAAAGCAGATAATGTTAGTCATTAACTTCCACTAATACTCGAACTAGAGAGTTAACCCTGTAATAATCAATGAGTTAGAAATATGATTCTATGTAAACCAAGCAGGATATAAAAAAGGGATATATCTTCATATGTAAACACCTGAGTGAAAGCAGGACTTAATCCTTTAACGACAGTAAGAAACTTGATCACAAATGCTGCCTTTCATTGGCTCACTCTCACCGCCTTTACCAGAGACTTCGAAACACACATACGTCCCCGCAACTCCAAAGCAATCCACGCACCGAAATTAATCCCTCTTAATGCAGGAGGCCTTTAAATTGCTACAATGACGTTAATTAGCTAGATGAAAATCCAGGATGAACCAACCTTTTATAGGAAAACTCGGCGCCTAATTCCTTTTTGTTATCTCACCTAGCCAATCTTTTCGACATTTCTCAGAATTGAAACTCATCTAATTACTTGCAGGGCAAAATCCGAGGCACACAATTCCCTCCACTTAGCGAACCAGATGGGGAATTATGAGAACCTGGTATAATGGAGACCTGCAGACAGGAACAGGCAGAAAAAGACAGACAAATCCACGGATATGTAGAAAGGATCAGACATAAGGGGGCAGATAGGTCGCATCGACAGCTAGGAGCAGACGCGTTAAGGGTAAGTAAGCAAAGAGAGAGTACCAGAGATACAAGGCTCTGACAGATATTAAAACTTGCACATGGAAGCCGACAAACATAGAACGAGAGGTAATGACAACCATTACTGGGACACTAAGAGAAAAGGCCTATTAATAAAGGACTGTGAGCGCAACCGTGGTCAACCTAAGAAATCGCTTGAACAGGACAGTTGACTGCTTAATAATGGGAATAAAGGAAACTGATATACTCCAGCCAGGGTATACTAAAAAAGCAAAGGCAAAAAACAGCTCTCAATAAAAATAGCAAGACTACAAAAGAATGTATTAGAAAACTTCAACCCTCTTGTGGTGGCGGTAGGGAGCATTCAAACATTCAAGAACAAATTTTTACAGAGAATTCAAACATTCCGAAGACAAATTGGTTCCTCTCTACTGGAAGGCCATATGTATAGTAATCTATTCCAGAAATAAGTAGAACAAAGGTAGATCACTTACTCAAAAATCTCAAAAACATCTATACAAAAAAATCGTAGGCTCCAAACACGTGTACTTTTTAGTCAGGGAAAGAATACAGATGAAACCCACTTCACAAGGCATACACACTTAAGAGTAATTGCTTAATTGAGGCACAAAATGATAAATCAATCGATCAAGAACAAAAAAGGTTAAGTACAACGCCAAAAAATCCTAAGAAATTAACTTGGCAGAACTCAATGTGACTTACCGAATCATAAAAAGGTCTTTTATATTTGATGCCTAATGGACTCTTTTTCATCGTAGGCTCCTTCCCTAAGTAAGTTCAAAATAGGTGGCTTTGAGCCATTCCGTATATTTATAGATGAGAGACTGAGTGTGCTGTACAATCCTCGTCACCTTCGATCGTTTTATCTTCATATTATCATTGTTCCGTCAGTCCGTCTTCTCCTTCGTCGTCCTCTTTGGAAAGCCGACTCGGTTGCGCTTCGTAAGCCCAGACCCATCGGAGCGCAAACTCCAATCCGCCACCAATCAAACGCCTTTAACCTCGCGATATTGGCTGAAATTCATCCATCTTGAAATCGATTTTAACATGGACTTCAGACATGGTAAAAAAAGCTACCAACAAAAGACAGCATAGCCAGTGGACGTGGGAGAATAGGGGTGAAAAGGAATACTTGGCTAGGTGTAATAAAGTGAAAGGGGAAAATGAGGTGATAAAACTGCCAATAAAAACACAATCAACCCATAGGAATCACGGCAAGGTTCGTTGGAAAACATCGAACAACAAACGTGTTCGAATCGCGATCACTCGACAGAAGAAAAACAGACGTGACCGACAGGCTGATGAGGGTGGCTAAAAGAGTTAAGCTAAACTGAGTGGCGCCTATTCAGAGCATCAGGGCATTCCTATTTTAGAGCTGTTTCTCACCTAATGATGATGAAAAGATATGGGCGACATAGAAGGTAGTGAGGGGGCGGGGTTAGAGGGGAAAGAACAAAATCTAGGTAGATGTTGCCCTGGTGATAGGGACATCGCTCGCATGTCATTTTAAACTCCATAATTACTTTTTTCATATTTTTTAGGGATGGGGGGGGGATATGGCAAGTGGCAAGTATTTAACTTGCCATTTTCCTGTTTGTTTTTCTGTTTTTCTTTGTAGTATTCAAATCTTTTTAAATGTGCTTTTTGCTTGTTTTCGCCTGTCACTCCCATTTGGCCTCAGCTTTTTTTCGCCATACAGCAAGCAGTAGGTCATCATAGCTTTATTGTCTAATAGCAATACTAATAATTAATACTACTACTAATGCTACTACTACTGCTAATACTAATAATAAAGGTCTCTAATGCCTCACTCCCTTCGAGTTTTTTGGCTTGAGAAAGCTTGTTTACTTTTTTTTACCTTTATCCTTTTCATTTTTCTTTGATTTACCTGCTCTTTGTTCTTGTCCCTTATATTATTCATCCATGTAGTCAATAATACCTAGTCGAATTACAACTCTCTCAGTAATCAAACAAGTTAATCCACTACCTAGTGGAAAATAGAGGAATTAAAATATCAAACTTTTCAATAGCCGTCTTAATACGGACGATTTTTCTGAGTCCGGTTTTGACACCGGAATTAACAAATCAATGAAAGAGACGAGTCCTCCGGGTTCAGACGCTAAAGCTCCTTCAAAATCTTTTCTCTACTCATCTGGGATATGAGCGAAACACGGAGTTGATTTATATGATTGGTTCTTACAACAAAAATAACAGATTCAGCAGACTGGGTGTTAATATTATTACTTCAGATACATAGAAAATTACCTATCAAATACTAATTTAAAAAGATTAAACCTTATTAATAAGATTAATAGAACAAATAACCCCTTGAATGAAATTCTACAAAATAACAGAATCCTTTAATGAAAGCTCTGCTTATAAAATTAATTTCAATTTTGAAAAATATATTTTGAAAAACAAGACATTTAATGAATTTTCTGAAAGACTTGATCTGAATTGTGCGCGGTGTAATTCGGCGGCGGATAAAGCATGCACACTTGCAGATCTAAAGGACAGGAAAGCATCCTAGAGTTTATCTGAGTTTGCCCTTCGTTTTAAGGACACTTAAACCTCTTCAATTCCTTGTTGGGTTGACATCGAAAAAAGTTGAATGGTTGATTCTTACTGGAAAGGTCTCTAATTGTTCTATTTTTTCAAATATTATACAAGCAATAAGTCACCACTTTCAGCTTGTTCTCTAACTTCTAATATTGTTGTCTTTATGACAAACAGTTGCAGATGCTTTTTCAGCAACACTTTGAATTTCACCTCCAATTAATTCTTCTTCACCCAGAAAGAAGTCTTTGAAAAGTCTCTCAGCAGAGAAGTCATCTCGAAGAAATAACTGCGGCCAGCGGGATGGCCTAAAAAGCGAGCAGCGGTCGATGCCATAGTTTCTAACTACAGCTATTATTTCACTTTCTTTAACGGCAAAAAGAGTATGTATTATTTTATTCTGTTTTATATATATATATATATATATATATATATATATATATATATATATATATATATATATATATATATATATATATATATATATATATCTTCGTTCTTTATCAATCTATTTCTTTTTATAACCGAGTATTATGTGTATACATTATACTAAGCCACTAATATGATCTCCCTATTAGCTTATAGATTATAATTCGTTGAGGACTTTTTCATTCAGCCAATCACTTGTTTCTTCGTGAAACCTTATCAGGTTCGAAGCATCCAACAGCCACGAGGATGCACATTTCATGATTTCTAATTTTCTAAGAAGCATTTTGCTTTATTATTATCCATTAATTCCGTCATTGCAACCTTTCGCGACTCTGCGACTCATTCGACATATTTATAGTGTCGTTATGAAGGCCTTATGAAGATGTGCATGAGCTCCTTGATTGCTGATATTGTACTATCGCACAACAAACAAATTATCTTATTTTTGTAAGAAATGAGATAGTATGGCAATTCCCAATTCCTAAAAGCTATCTTCTTTCCTCGGTGTTCTTTTACTCTTCCTTAACATGATGGAATATGATTTCAAGCAAAACGATAAAACCCAAGATATTCTGCCAAATAGGTAGCCTCATTCACGAAACTTATAGCTTATATAAAAAATAATATTCTATTCAAATATCTGAAAAACAGTTTAGCTATAAAATTATTCTTAATGTTCACTTCTAATGGCAGGTCACATGCCCCTGCTATTAAAGCTGAAAATATACTGAGCTTACAGAGCCACTGGTCTCATTTCTTGTTTTCCTCTCTCGTCATTCTACCTCGGGAAAGGTGACAGCTGTTTCGCTTTTTAGAAAGTTTAACACCATCTTTCATCTTTTATTGCGTCTACACAGGCGCGAAAAACATGTAGGAAAGATAAAAGAGGTACTAAAGACGACCCGAAAGACAACACCAGTTTTTCCTGCTGGGAAAAACGGATTGGGCGAGTGTGCCTCTCCTCCAGTTTACAGTTGTAGCAGGGACATTATCGCTCTTACACCATTCACCGCCCAACTCCCACCCCCCAGCAGTATTTAAGGATAACTGGTGGTCAGGAGAAGAAGAGGCGACCCTTTTGCAGCCGCTTCTCGACAGAATCACCAACATTGCAAGAGTCAAAAGATTCGTTTAATCAAAATTTAAATCAGGAAATGGGGAAGAGGAAGAACAGTAGTATTCGTAGCAACAGGATCATTAGTAATAACAATAGTAGTAGTAGAACTCTCGCTAGCCGAGTGGATACGGCGATCGCTTTATAGCTTCGAGGTGTCAGGTTCAATCCCAAGCGAGAACGGACACAAACATCAGCGCAAGTGGATGTCTGGTCACCGATTGGCGGAGGCGCCGTGTTTAGTCCCTTGTGTATAGGTAGATATTACAGTTATCAGGCACATCGACAATCGAAACACTGCTGTCCTTCATCTACCATCTTCAAAGGATAACACAAACTCTCCCCCTCTGTTCCTAAGAAGCCCGACGGGTAAGTGTGTCCACATACTCCTGACGTGAGGTGACGAAGGTGCCCTTCGGCTCAGCAGCGATTATAATCTGATCTTTATGTTGGTCTCATGATCCGGTCTGAGGTAGTTGGGGTGCGAGGCAGCCTGGCAAAAAGGCGGATGGCGTTTCCTACATATAAGAAGAGCAATAGTAATACATAGACGCATACGAATTTATCATTTTGGTCAAAGGAATGTGCTCACTTCCCTAGTGAATCAATTCACTCAAACATCCATATTGTGTAATGGGGTAGATTTCCATTTTCTCCGACGAGACTCCGAGTGACAGAGGAGTTTTTCTGCTTGTGATATATATATATATATATATATATATATATATATATATATATATATATATATATATATATATATATATATATATATATATATATATATATATATATATATATATATATATATATATATGGTGTTCAAATCCAACTTGTTTATTTATTTTCATATAACGGTTAAAATAGTTTGTCCTATATTTCCGTTCTCTACATCTTCCATTTTCCTTCTTAAGCTTTTATTGGTTCATGTGATATCCTCCTAAGTGTTTTTTCGGGTTGTGTTAGCAATTTTCATTCCCATGGGCCTTTAAATACATCTATAAATCACGTGTCATGTGATTTTTAATTTATATATATATATATATATATATATATATATATATATATATATATATATATATATATATAATTGTCGTAGAATTCTTTCTGATAAAAACCCTACTTACCTGACACCACTTTTATTTAGTGTCGTAGAATGCCCCCCCCCCCTTTTTTTTTATCTCTAAGAGTGCTAAGGGTGTCTAATATATTGATATTATAAGAATATCTTAAAGAACAGAGCCGTTATCAAACACGTAAGGATATAAAAGAAACGCCCACTAATTCACAAAATAAACTTGTATATTATCTTTAACCATTGAATACACAACCTTTATACATTAACTACAGCAATACTCTAAATATTATTATAAACAAGAATTAATTAAATTAGTTTCCCCACAAAAATTGGTTAACGTTTTCTCTAGACAAAACAATAATATAAGAATTAGGCTTACGGACTCATGTGGAGTTTAAAGGCCTCAGAAATGTTTACTCTTGACGCGTGTAGATGGGCGGAATTCCACGGTCGTCTTGGCGAGGGTAGCAGCTGGGGGGTCCACACGTTCTTCCGGGGGGGAAGGGTTCTTCAAGGAGGAGAACCAATACGGTGCTCTATGCAACACCCAGGCAGTCGTGGTCTCTCTGGCGAGAGTGAGTCGAACTTCGTTCTTAATTCAAGTTAAATTGGAGTGCGGTGTGATCACCGAGTAACGAGCTCGAGGAGGAGCTTTTCTCCTTCGTTACTAATTTCCTTATGGACGAGGCCTGAACTTGGGGAGGGTCTTCTTTACTGGCGAGGATAACGGAGGGGGGTTTCTCTGGCGAGAATAAGTTACTTAAACGTTTGGTGTGGCCACCGAATAACAGGCTCGAGGGGAAGCCTTTTCCTTCTTCTTTTCTTAATTCCTCAAAGGCGAGGAATACAACTGGTGTTTTAGGTGCACCAGGATATGAGGAGTCTCTCTGGCGAGAGTAAGTCGAACTTACCAAAGTTCACTTATCGTTTGGTTTGATAACCAGGGACTTAGCTCAAGGATGAGCTTTTTCTTAGCCCCTTAAGGTAGGTAGCCCTGCCTCTCTTGCAGGGTACTTCTTGGTCTGGCGAGCCAAGTACTCTACCTCTCCAGTCTCGGTAGCTCGGTTGTGGATCCGAGGACTTCGTCACCTGGCCTGACGTATACTACCTCGATTTTCCTCAGAGTTCCTCATTTATACCTCGCACCCCCACTGGGGGGAGTGGTAAGGGGGAGAGGGGCTTGAGGACGGCCCCAGGAGAGCTCTTTTTCCAAACGGTCTTTCCCACGAAGTCAAACATCGGCTCCTCGTTAGCCATCGAGATTGGGAGAAACCCGTCTCCAATTTCTTGTTCGACGTGAAACTGGATCTCACTCTCCTGGGGGAGATCTTACCTTTTTGACCTTTAGGGTCTTTCATGGCATTGGGTTGTGCCACACTGTGGTTAAACACTGACCCGCCGATGCCTGGGGCGGATGTCCTTGCGGTAACCACCGCCTTGGGACTGCATCACGAGTGAACGGGGGGGGAGGGAAGTGACCATTCCCTTACAATAATAAAAGTTGATGCACCAACGCAAGGTAGGTGAGGAATTAAACCACACTTGATGAAGACATATTTAATCCAAACAGTTTCGATGTATCACACACCCTTGTCAACTGGCAACTGAGGAGAAAATTACAGAGAAACCCTTATGTACCTCTGAACAGATGGACAAAGATTATGTTACATGGCCCACTCCCCCGCTTGGGCTAATCCGATGGGGGACATAATTTACTACCTGATTAGTGCTGGGCAGTTTTACAATTTCGTTTATCTGCTTACATATCAAACTATTAAAAGATAATTGACCTTCAAATAAATTGAAATTAGGAATGGAGGTGATCAAACTTGATTCAACAATTCTTCTTTTGGCATAATTTTTTTTATTTAAAAACCAATTTACTTCCTTAGAAATCGATAGAATGATTAAAATCTCTGACATGACAAAATACTCCACTACTTTCATTGCCAACTCTGATGTCCCTCTTATGTTCATACAATCTCTTATCTAAATTCCACCTACATAAACACTATCACATTCTTTACATGGAATTACATATACCCCTTAATCCTGTTGATCTTTAGGATTCCTGGAAGTCATCATTTGGCTTATAGAATTAAAATAGCTTTTAAATATAATAATTCTATAAAGCAAATGATGACTTCCAGGAATCCTAAAGATCAACAGGATAAAGGGGTATACATTTCTTGTTTTTTAATGATTAATTCTGCCCACGTTGCATTTTAATTATTATTCTCACAGTATCCCCTTTATTGACAGGACTCGCTTTTTTTTCTCACTCTGGGTAATATGTAGAAAGTGGCAACTTAAGGTGAGCAAATTTTCTCGGCTCGTCTGTAAGATTGCGTGTCATCCCGGCCCCAAGGCCTATAGGAGGATTTTGGCTATACATCTCACAAAAGTTTTTAGTTCTTCTACACATCGATAGTTTTATCTGAATTTTTAAAAATAGTTCACAGGAAAATCATTCTCTAGGGTTGTACGCAGCCGCCCCCCAGAGGTTAACACTCTTGATGCAGTTTCTGCCGCTTGCTCTTTCTGGCCGGGTAGACCCAACCGACAAATAAATCTTAATGTTGCATCGGTGTCTGATCAATTGATCTTTTAGGGACAACCCCATCAAATATACGCATAGAAGATACATAAACCAAGTAGTCGAGCTACTTCATGTGCTTGGAAGCGTGAAGGCGGACAATTATCTTGGTTTTACCGCCGTTCGCTTGCGTGGACAGCGGGAGCAGGAAGTCTGTGTGTGGGTGTGTGAAAAACGAAGACATTCCCTGGCGTGGGGTGCATCGCTTCGTCTTTGAATGTTTGTGCTCGGAAAGAGCGTGAAATGAAATCGAAAAGAGAGCAAAAGTGTGTCTCAAAGAAAGTAGTTTTTTATTTGTTCGATAGTTGTAAGCAAAATATTTTTGGAAGTTGAAGAAAGAATAAATCTTATGTCTAGTTTTTTCCTTTCTTTTTAGTGACCGATATGAAATATTTTTCCCACTTTGAAGGAATGTTTCTGCATTGCACTGAACATGCAGATAATGATTTCCAATAAAAAAATAACTCGAAAGATAAATTGAAAAGGATGAATTTCCTCGTTTTTGGTGCGAAAAATAAATCCAAGAATGTCAGTAGCGTCTTGGCCTTTCTGGCAAGCTCCGTACCTTGGTGAAGACATTCGGTGCTACTCTTTATTAATTACGAGGTTATAATATTCCAATTTACCCAATTTTGAATTTTTTTTTTTATTTTTTTTTTAGGACGTCCATCTGACGAGTGAGACCAAGGGCATAAGTCGTCGTAATTAAATTTTACCCTAAAACAAGGAAGACTAAAACTAGAACATACACAAAAAACTCAAAACGAAACAATAAACTCAAACAAAGACGAAACAAACTAAAGCAAAACCTAACCACCCAAAATTTGGAAGCAAAAAATGCAACAAGAAAGCTTTGCTATTAAGAGGGAGGTTTTGAATTTTAAATTTCGCTATTGTATATATATATATATATATATATATATATATATATATATATATATATATATATATATATATATAGCTACTTCACTCGCAGGAAAATATAAATTAATAGCTAGTTAAAACTAGTGAAATAGCTAGTCAAAATAGCTAATGCAAATACATCACTTTGCCCACCTAAGCCATTCCATTGTCGGGCTTCCAACTGTTCATTTCTCTGAATAATGATCTTTTATTGGGTCTGAAAGCTAAGAAATAAACTCCCGAAAGATCAGTTGTGCATAATTTCTCCTTCAACATGTTATGTTTCCTGAGCCACTTTTCAAGTATTACGTGATATATATATATATATATATATATATATATATATATATATATATATATATATATATATATATATATATATATATATATATATATAATATAAACCATGTCAGAACTCCGGTGTGTTTCCGGATTTTTACCTCTTCCTCCACCCATTCTCACCAATACGTCGTGAGGTTCGACAATATATATATATATATATATATATATATATATATATATATATATATATATATATATATATATATATATATATATATATGTGAATCCATTAAACCTCATTGAAAGAGAAAACGGAATAATTTTTCCTTGCAGTAATATTTTTATTACCTTTTTTCGAAAAAATCCGTGCAGGGAAGCGATTCGAACCAGGCACACTGAGGCAGCGAGCACCGCTGCCTTAAAAGCTATTCTATTCAGAGAATTTTTTGTTTCTCTGGGTAGCGTAGTGTACTAACGGCATACTTTTAACTGTGATCAAAGGGGTGCTAGCTGCCTCAGTGTACCTGGTTCGAATCGCTTCCCTGCACGGATTTTTTCGAAAAAAGGTAATAAACATATTACTGCAAGGAAAAATTATTCCGTTTTCTCTTTCAATGTGGTTTAATGGATTCATTTTCATCATTCTCTCGTGCTACTTTGATATTTATATATATATATATATATATATATATATATATATATATATATATATATATATATATATATATATATATATATATATATATAGCGAGAAGGGTTAGTTGGTTGATACTTTGATGGATTGTGGTAGGGTGACCAGTTCCAGGCTGGAAATTCCACCTCTGCTAAATGATTTGAGTTCCATCTTGAGGATGTCCGACCGAATAAGTTCGTATTTGGATTTTTATAAACGACTTGGTAAAAATAACTTTATTTCGGAATTTTTTATTTTTTATAATGAATGACCGGAGCTTGGTGAATCCTATCCACCGAAGTGGACGGATCCCAACGATGAAGAAGTGTGCGCTCGACTGTTTTTAAGCATAATGTCTCTTGTTTATATGTGTAGAGAAGAGAGAGAGAGGAGAACGAATATCAAAAGAACCTGACACAGACTCGAGGGGGAAAGATACGGGAATTAAAAAAGTAGAATTATTGATGTTAGAAGTCAAGAGACAATAAATCTTGGTTGAAGGGAAGATGAATGAAGGACATCTGGCTGCGGCAAAGAACGAGTTCATGAGTGTGCACAACTTTTGTGTACTTCATCAAGCTCTCGGAAGGCGCTCTTCTAACAGTTACGAGAAGATAACGCATAAGCCAGCCTTTCTAAGATAAACCAGAAAATTTGTCTTTTAATAAGCTCGATTTTATAAGGGGTAACAATTAAAATAGCTGATTTAATAAGAAATTTTCTGGTTTGTGTTAGAAAGGCTGGCTCATGTATTTTCTTTCTTGTTAAGAAGAACAAAGGGGGTGTTTAAACAAATTATTTAAACCCTTATGGAAGGGGGTTGAAAAAAGCGGTTTGAAGGGTCAAAGAGAGCAGAGCAGAGGCCAACAGCTCGAAGGGCTGGTAGCGCGCGCAGCGAAGCTCAAGCGCCCCCCCATAGGGGCGGGGGAATGTCGAAGCCATAGCTTGCATATATATATGAAAACACTGTTTCACTCAATAACGAGTAAATAAATATACAAGAAAACCACCGTTATTATTAAAACGCTAACTGTTTTAATAATAAATAATAATACTAAACTTTATGCTCCCATAACAGTGGTTTTCTTGTATATATATATATATATATATATATATATATATATATATATATATATATATATACAAGGTGTCCCCCCAAAAAGGTTCACCGTACTTTGAATTTGTATAACTCAAAACCTATTGGAGATTTTAGAGTCCTGCAAAACAAAACAAATTTAGCAACTATTTACCTGTCGATTCTGGAAATTTCATTAAATTCCCTTTTATGATATTAATACATTAATGGGTTTAGTGGATGCTATCAAAAATATGTTTGCGCAAGGAAGTAAAATAATGAAACTTTGAAGTTAATATCAACAAATATATTTAAATCCATTTTTAACAATAACACCTTTTCATATTGGTAATAGAAAGTCATTTTTTAATTTTCTAAGCACTATTTCCTTCCACATTTCCTCCATTTTTGTCCAAGCACAGTTGCGCCTTTGATCGCATTGATTGAACAACCTTTTTGATTAACTTGTAATTTTCCTTAAGTCTATTGACTTCACGTGTGATACTATCGCTTAACGGGCTGATGCTTTGTGCTGGAGTAGAATACACTTTATTCTTTAGATATCCCCATAAGAAATAATCGCACAGTGTTAAGTCAGGGAATCTTGGGGGCTATTCAATTGCATGATTTAGCGTGACAATGCGGTTGTCAAACGTTTCTCTTAGTTTTGTTCTTACATCAAGCTGTTTATGAGCTGGTGCGCCGTCCTGAATCCACCAAAGTCTATTGAATTGATTGCCGTCAATCTGGCGGAGTTCCGGGAAGATCCTTTCGTTGATCATGCTCAGGTAGGCAGCACCATTCAAGTTATTCTCGTAAAACAATGGGCCGACAAGATAGCTATTCCCGCATATTCCGATCCACAGAGACACTTTCTGCTGATAAATACGTGTGTCAAAGTTGAATGCTGGCGGGAAGGAGGGGAGGGGGGGGGGCAGCGGCGCATACTGCTGAATGTTATGGCTATGAAAAAGGCTGCCTCATCACCAATCACAATGTTTTCCAAGAAACGAGCAGGTTTAAGGAGAAGCCATTCTTCAAATTGTCTACGACGAGGAAAATCAGTTTCAAGAAGCTGGTGTCTTGCATGCATCTTATAGGGATGCCATTTTAAGTCATGTTTAATAATGTAGTTAAATGATGACTTTGACAATTGCAACCCATTCTTTCTGACTGATACATGTGGATTTTGAAGAAGTGTTATCGGAACATTTTCGATATTTTCTGTTATTCTCATACGACCCGAATGACCTTTGTTTAGATTTAAGCATATTCCTTCATGTTGGTATTTGTGAACATTTTTCCCGATTGTGGGCTTGCTTGGTGGGTGCCTACCTGGAAAACGTTGTTCCAATGAATCTTGTACTTGTTTAATACTGCCAGTCTTAATAAAGTTTGTAAATGCGCGTTGATCTTTTGCATGATTAAAAAGGTTCTATGGAAGTAAACTTTGACACAGAAACGCTTTAATTTGCATAGTAAGCAATAATTACGAGACCAAACCACAGCATGGCTGAAAAACACTGTAAAATGGCCTAAGCTATGCTTAGAAAATTGCACAAAGACCTAGGTAACCTAGGCTCCCTAGGTTCTCTTGAAAGTGCACGGTGGCCTAGCCTTCCTAGGCTTCGTTTCATTATTTTACTTCCTTGCGCAAACATATTTTTGATAGCCTCCACTAAACCCATTAGTGTATCAAAATCATAAAAGAAAAATTTAATGAAATTTATAAAATCGACAGATAAATAGTTGGTAAATAATACACTTTTTGCAGGATCCAAAAGTCTCCAACAGTTTTTGAGTTATATTAATTCAAAGTACGGTTAACTTTTTTCTAGAACACCTGGTATATATATATAAAGACACTGTTTTCCCCAATAGCGAGTAAATTATTGTACAATGAAACAACATTTTGAGTGCGGTATGAAAAAATAAGGAGCGGTTTAATTGAGATCAAAGCGGTTGTTCGATGCCTCAGTGCGCACGGTTCGAATTCCCCCCGCCCCACACCTCGGATTTTTTCGAAGTAGGAAATAACTATTTCCGAAGAAAATTATTCCGTTTTCTCTTTCTTGCAGTGTGTTGGATATATTTCATCATTGTCTCGCGCTCATGATAGATATACATTGTGTATTCGCTGGGTGTTTAACTCAATTTCTCCTTTGTACTTTGAATTCCAAATTAATTCTATCTCTTTCTCTATCTTGATCGACTATGCGAAGCGTGCCTTAAAGCTTGTCTATTCGGAAGATTTTTTGGTCTTCCGCGTAGCCGAGTGGTCTAGGGGTGGTTTAATTGAGATAAAAGCGGTTGCTCACTGCCTCAGTGGTAACGGTTCGAATCCCCCGCCAGCTCGGATTTCTTCGAAGTAGGAAATAACTATTTCCGAAGAAAATTATTCCGTTCTCTCTTTCTTGCAGTGTGTTAGATTTATTTCATCATTTTTTTCTCGCGCACATGAGAGATATACAATATATATATATATATATATATATATATATATATATATATATATATATATATATATATATATATATATTTATGAGCGCACAAACTTTATTAATAGGACCAAGTTCAGGCAATATTTTATATTTTGAAGAACATTAATTATTAAGTTTAGGGAGCTTGTAGCTAAATATACGAGGGATCTTCAAAAAGTCGTGGTTCAAAATAAAAGAAATATTTATTAAAAATTAAAATTACACAAATGTCACTAATATTTCTTAACATAGTTTTCATTTTGGCTTTTCGAATTGTACCATGTCTTTTTTGGCTCTTCGATCGATCGAAATATTGTTCCTTTAAAATGTTCCTAAAGTTTAGGAAAAAAGAAGTAGTCGGAAGGGGCAAATTTCTCTTGTTAGCGGTGAAGAATGGGCTGGAGCATTGTCATGATGAAACAGGACTCCTTTGTGCAAGCTTTCAGCACCCAACGGGCAGAAAGCTTGCTGAGACCAAGATCATCTACTAAAATTGCCTATGGTGATCCTTGGGAAATATCGACTTCTTTCGCAATACGTTCAACGCTAATCATTCAATTTTCATCCAGAACTTTTTGAACGGTGACCAACTTTTCTGTATTGGTTGATGTGGATTGTCTCCCTTCTCTCTCGTCGTCATTAAGGTCTTTTCTTCCTTCTTTGAAACGTTTCATCCACCTCAAAACAGTGTTTCTAATGTGGTGCAAAAAATCGATGAGAGCAAAGGATTTCAAATTGAGTCTTGTTAAACATTTGATAACAGCTCTAATCTCAAAGGTTTGCTTTTCCATCGATAAAAAAGCTAATTTCTTGTAAGGAGTCACTTGTTACCTGAAATGCGTCAGAGGAATAAATGACGGTTTTGCAGGTATCAGCAGAGAGCAAAGATATGATCAAACGTGTTTTGACTTGAAAATTTCCGCTAATTTTTTCAATTACAGGTTTGTACCAAAACTTTTTTAAGATCCCTCTTATTGTTCAAAAAGGTCGAGATGAACGTGAAGAAGTTAAAGGTTATTGACAAAAAAAAATGAGAAATTCAAATTCTCGGTGCATCAAGGTGAAATTATAAAATAATTTGGGGTTTGCCAGCTCAAAATCTTCCCGAACAAGGAATTTGTATTTCTAAATCTTCCAAAACTAAGACATGGCACCTCAAAATCTCCCAAAGCTGACAGTTAGCAACTCGAAATCTTTTTAAACAAGAAATTGGCACCTCAAGAATCATTCCCAACTGGGATTTAGCATCTCAAAATCTTTCTAACTGTGATTGGAACCTCACAATCTTCTTAAGTTAAGATTTAACACTAAATTAAACTTCCTAATCTGGTGACTACAAATTTCGCTAAGCTGAGAGTGGCACCTCAAAATCTCATAAATTACACCTTGTTACCTCATAATCTTGTGAATTAGGGACTTGGCCCCTTAGGATCTTATAAATTGTTACTTCAAAATTTTACAAACCTATGAATTGGCACCACAAAATCTTATAAGCTAGAAGATGATTTCTCAAAATCTTCCTAATTAGATAATTGACACGAACAAAATCTTTCTTTACTCGGAATTGCCACTTCTTAATTTTCCGAAGCTGGTAGTGGCATCCCTTGACCTCCCTAAGCCAATTGCTGGCACATAAAAAGGTTCCTAAGCTCGCACTTCTACTCTATATCCTCCCGAACAGGGAATTGGAGAGTTCAAAATCTTCTTTTCTTTTCCTAAAGTCGGAATCTGTATTTCAAAATGAGGTAAGCAAGAATTTAGCACCTAAAAAACTCGAGAATCTCGGACTTTGCCCCTCAAAGCTTCAAAGCTGGCAGTTGGCACAATGAAATCTTCCTAAGCTGCGAGTTACCACTTGTCTTTTTAAACTGATAGTTGCCACCTCAAAATACTCCCGCAATTGGAATTGCCACCTCAACATCTTCCGAAGCTGAGAGATGCCAAGTAAAAAAAATTCTAACCAGGAACTTGGTACTTGAAAACCTCACCAAATAAACGTTAGTCCGCGGATAAAAAATATTAGGGTACAAGATTTAATGCCATCACGGGCAAAGAGAAAACAAAGAGGAATAACAAAAGGCAAGAGTTCCGAGACGGGATCGAGGGGGGCAAAGAAAGCCACAGCGATCCCGTCAAATATAAATGTCTAAAGGGCCTCGAAAGTTTGAAGAAAGGGTAATAAAATTCGTGTAATCCAACGAAGGAAGGTTCGCAGCTTGAACAGACGGGAGAAGGAAATGAGAGAACAATAAACAGCACTGGAAAATGAGAAATGTGAAAAGAAGGCGCCAAGAATTTTAACAGGGGGGGGGGGGGGGTATGTACCCAAAGCGGCAGGTTTGCAAGGAAAAGAGTAGGGGAGCACATTTTGAAGACGTGATAAAAAAACTGCCATTCAAAATATCAGCGCAGACGTCAGAACGCTTTTCGAGCTATTTCCACCTCTATTCTTCCTAAGATCAACTACAAACGGAAACAAGTACAGATGACTTGAGCATCCTCTCTGTCTCCCCCCTTCCCACCACCACCCGCCTCAAATATAGGTTCACAACTTTTTCCTTTCCCCTAACCTCACTCTTCTCTTTCCAAATTCTTTCGAAAAAATTCTTCGCACAAATGAGCCCATTGGCATTAAAGCTTCTTTAAAAAAAGAGAATTTATTTCCCCTGTCTTGAGAAGAGATAAAAGTGATGAAATTTAAACCCATTTTTATTGGATTAGAGGTTCCATCCTATTGTGACTTAACATGTCTCCATATTTGTTAGGTCTATTGGATACAGTCACTTGCGTAGAGGAAGACTCCCTCAGGCGTGTCCGATGCACTGTGAAGGTGGAAGATAGTCCATTGCTATACTAACCAGCGCCTACCCGAATTTACCAGTAATCCAGAAAACAAGATTAAATTATCGCGTTTTCATGGGATTAAACGTTTACTTAATAAACTAAATCTCGGCTCACAACCGTCAATTAACTGCTAGCCTCAATCCACCACGGAAGCACCAATCCACCAAAGCAGCCTTAATCATTCGCAGCAAAACTTTGCTTCGTGAATTAGGACGAGTGGCGTTTCTCAAACAATCATTTGTATGGAAATTAGCTACTTTGGCGTCAAGACAAGAAAAGCCGAGAGACGTCACTAGTGGCCTCAAATTCTGGAACTGGAGACTCCGAGTCTTTGGGGTGCGAAAACCAAATGATATTAGGTCCGCCTGAGGAGACTATAATCTGATTTGTGATTCCATCTAATCCGAGAGAAAGAGATAGTGGAACCAGCCACGATGAAGGATACATTGAAAGGAACGGTTCTTTGGATGGAAAGCAGAATAAAACACGAAGACATAGAAAGGATTAATTGTGAGGAGGTAAGTGTGTGAAGGTAACGCCTGTAATAAGAAGTGTCATTAATCAAAAGTGCTTGAAGAGCAGGCTCTGATGAGTAGGAATCTAATCCTTGTAAGGAAAAACATATTAGGAAAGTTAAATGCAAAAAAACCCAGAGAAGGGACGAGGAAAGGCGATGGGAAGACACACGATAAAAAACAGAAATTCGATATTGGAAAGACGAGGAATTGAATTTAAAAAAATCCACCAAAAAATACAGAGACCAAATCAATTCTTGAGCACAAATCTCACCCCCCAAAATCCCGGAGAAATATGCGATAGAGACGATCTAAATGAGCATAGAGACGACCTTAAAGAAGATAGAAACGACCTAAATGAACATAGAGACGACCTAAATGAGCATAGAGACGACCTAAATGAGCATAGAGACGCCCTAAATAAGCATAGAGACGACCTAAATGAGGATAGAGACGACCTAAAAGAGGTTAGAGACGACGTAAATGAGGATAGAGACAACCTAAGTGAGCATAGACACGACCTAAATGAACAAAGAGACAACCTAAATTAGCATAGAGACGACCTAAATGAGCATAGAGACGACCTAAATGAGCTTATAGACGACGTAAATGAGGATAGAGACGACCTAAATCAAGATAGACACGACCAAAAGGAGCATAGAGACGACCTAAATAAGCATAAGGAAGACCTAAATAAGCATAAAGACGACCTAAATGAGGAAAGAGATGAGCTAAATGAGGATAGAGACGACCTAAATGAGGATAGAGACGACCTAAATGAGGAGAGAGACGATCAAAATGAGGATAGAGATGACTTAAATGAAGATAGAGACGACCTAAAAGAGCGTAGAGAACACCTAAATGGGATAAAGACGACCTAAATGAGGATAAAGAAGACCTAAATGAGGGTAGAGACGACATAAATAAGGGTAGAGACGACCTAAAGGAGGATAGAGACGATCTAAAAGAGGATACAGACGACATAAATGAGGATAGAGACGACCTAAATGAGGAGAGAGACGACCAAAATGAGGATAGAGACGACTAAAATGAGGATAGAGACGACCTAAATGAGGATAGAGACGACGTGAATAAGGATAGAGACGACCTAAATGAGGTTGGAGATGACCTAACTGAGAATAGGGGCGACCTAAATTGGAAGAAAGACGACCTAAATCCTCATTTAGGTCGTCTTTCTTAGAGACTACCAAATTTAGGATAAAGACGACCTAAATGAGGATAGAGACGACATAAATGAGGATAAAGACGACCGAAATTAGGATGGAGACGACCTAAATGAGGAAAGAGATGAACTAAATGAGGATAGAGATGACCTAAATGAGGATAGAGACGACCTAAATGAGGAGAGAGAGGACTTAAATGAGGATAGAGACAACCTAACTGAGGTTGGAGATGACCTAACTGAGGATTGAGACGACCTAAATAAGGATAGAGACGACCTTAATGAGGATAGAGCCGACGTAAATAAGGATAGAGACGACCTAAATGAGGATAGAGACGACCTTAATAAGGATATAGACGATCTAAATGAGGATAGAGATGACCTAAATGAGGATAGAGGCGACCTAAATGAGGTTATAGACGACATAAATGAAGATAGAGACGACCAAAATGACGATAGAGATGACCTAAATGAGGATAAAGACGACCAAAATGAGGATAAAGACGACATAAATGAGGATAGAGACGACCTAAATAAGGAGAGAGACGACCAAAATGAGGATAGAGACGACTTAAATGAGGATAGAGACGACCTAAATGAGGATAAGGACGACGTGAATAAGGATAGAGACGACCTAAATGAGGTTGGAGATGACCTAACTTAGAATAGGGGCGACCTAAATTGGAAGAAAGACGACCTAAATGAGGATAGAGACTACCAAATTTAGGATAAAGACGACCTAAATGAGGATAGAGACGACCTGAATGAGGATAAAGACGACCTAAATTAGGATAGAGACGACCTAAATGAGGAAAGAGACGACCTATATTAGGATAGAGACGACCTAAATGAGGATAAAGGCGACCTAAATTAGGATAGAGACGACCTAAATGAGGATAAAGACGACCTAAATTAGGATGGAGACGACCTAAATGAGGAAAGAGATGAACTAAATGAGGATAAAGATAACCTAAATGAGGATAGAGACGACCTAAATGAGGAGAGAGAGGACTTAAATGAGGATAGAGACAACCTAACTGAGGTTGGAGATGACCTAACTGAGGATTGAGACGACCTAAATAAGGATAGAGACGACCTTAATGAGGATAGAGCCGACGTAAATAAGGATAGAGACGACCTAAATCAAGATAGAGACGACCTTAATAAGGATATAGACGATCTAAATGAGGATAGAGATGACCAAAATGAGGATAGAGGCGACCTAAATGAGGTTATAGACGACATAAATGAAGATAGAGACGACCAAAATGACGATAGAGATGACCTAAATGAGGATAAAGACGACCAAAATGAGGATAAAGACGACATAAATGAGGATAGAGACGACCTAAATAAGGAGAGAGACGACCAAAATGAGGATAGAGACGACTTAAATGAGGATAGAGACGACCTAAATGAGGATAAGGACGACGTGAATAAGGATAGAGACGACCTAAATGAGGTTGGAGATGACCTAACTTAGAATAGGGGCGACCTAAATTGGAAGAAAGACGAACTAAATGAGGATAGAGACTACCAAATTTAGGATAAAGACGACCTAAATGAGGATAGAGACGACCTAAATTAGGATAGAGACGACCTAAATGAGGAAAGAGACGACCTATATTAGGATAGAGACGACCTAAATGAGGATAAAGGCGACCTAAATTAGGATAGAGACGACCTAAATGAGGAAAGAGATGAACTAAATGAGGATAGAGACGACCTAAATGAGGATAGAGACGACCTAAATGAGGAGAGAGACGATCAAAATGAGGATAGAGATGACTTAAATGAGGATAGAGACGACCTAAATGAGGATAGAGACAACCTAACTGAGGTTGGAGATGACCTAACTGAGGATTGAGACGACCTAAATAAGGATAGAGACGACCTTAATGAGGATAGAGCCGACGTAAATAAGGATAGAGACGACCTAAATGAGGATAGAGACGACCTTAATGAGGATATAGACAATATAAATGAGGATAGAGATGACCTAAATGAGGATAGAGGCGACCTAAATGAGGTTATAGACGACATAAATGAAGATAAAACGATGTAAATAAGGATAGAGACGACCAAAATGAGGATAGAGATGACCTAAATGAGGATAGAAACGACCTAAATGAGAATATAGACGACATAAATGAAGATAGAGACGACATAAATAAGGATAGAGAAGACCAAAATGAGGATAGAGACGACCTAAATGAGGATAAGGACGACCAAATTGAGAATACAGACGATCTAAATGGGAAGAAAGACGACCCAAATGAGGATATAGACGACCTAATTAAGAACAAAGACGACCTAAATGAGGTTAGAGACGACGTAAATAAGGATATAGACGACCTAAATGTGGATAGAGATGACTTAAATAAGGACAGAGACGCCCTTATTGAGGAGAGAGATGACCTAATTGGGGGTAAAGATGACCTAAATGAAGATAAAGGCGACCCAAATGAAGGCATATACGACCTAAATGAGGGTAGAGACGACCTAAATGAGGATAGAGTAGACCTAAATGAGGATAGATACGACCTAAATGACGATCGAGACAACCTAAATGAAGATAGAAGACGACGTAAATGAGGTTTGAGATGCCGTAAATGACGATAGAGACGACCTAAATAATGATAGAGACAACCTAAAAGAGGATAGAGACGACTTGAATGAGCGTAAAGACGACCTAAAAGAGGATAGAGACGACTTAAGTGAGGATAGAGACGACCTAAATGAGTATAGAGACGATCTAAATAAAGATAGAGACGACGTAAATAAGGATAGAGAAGACCAAAATGAGGATAGAGACGACCTACTTGAGAATAGGGACGACCTAAATTGGAAGAAAGACGACCTAAATGAGGATAGAGACTACCTACTTGAGAATAGAGACGAGCTAAATAAGGTTAGAGACGACGTAAATGATGATAGAGACGAACTAAATGAGCATAGAGACGACCTAAATGAGGATAGAGACGACCTCAATGAGGATAGAGACGATCTAAAAGGGATAGAGACTACTTAAATGAGGATAGAGACGACCTAAATGAGGATAGAGACGACATAAAAGAGGATTGAGAGGACTTAAATGAGGATAGATACGACCTAAATGAGGATAGAGACCACCTAAATTAGAATAGAGACGACCGAAATGAGAGTGGGTGTGTAAAGGCTACATCTATAGTTGCATAAAATTTGATTTTCCTAAGTGAAAAGCAATGGTTCCCCCAAGACCAAATGGGAGAATGTTAGCGATTCAGTAAGGCCTGACAGATCGTGGAAAAAACGGACGATATGTACGATAGACGTGGTGACGGGAAGCAAATGAAAAATAAAATTAGAAAGTTTTTTAGAGTCACTCAAATAATGTTACAAATATTTGACCATTTTACCAATGGTCAATTTATTATGCCAGATGTTCCAAATATTACATCGCGGACATAGACGTCAAATCATTTTATTGCAGCAATAAATTCCATTATATAGATATATATAGAAAACCAACCCACTCGAATGCCTATATACATTATTTTTCGTTTCACGATAATACTGTTAAAAAATCGGTAATTTCTAACCTTTTCCTTAGAGCATACAAAATATGTCATCCTTCATATTTAGATGAAAAAATTGTCATTATCAGGACCATTTTTTTCTAATTTGTATTACCCCGATTGGTTCATATCGTCTGCCCATTTTAAGGCAAGGAAAACATTCTATGGTAATAAGCCTTCCCGCACTAATGACTTCAACAAATGTATAACATTGCCATTTAATAATAAATTAAATAGTTTAAAGGACATATTTGGAAAAGCAGGTATTAATCTAGCCTTTAAATATAATAATTCCTTAAACTAATTGATGATTGCCAGGAAACCCAAAGAACATCATAACATAGGAGTATATGCAATACCATGCAACGATTGCCATAAAGTTTATATAGGGAAAACGGGGAGAAATCTAGACGAGAGATTGTATGAACACAAAAGAGATATTAGAGTGGGCAGCCAAAGCAGTGGAATATTTTGCCATGTTAGAGACTTGAATCATTCGATTGATTTCAATGGAAATAAAATGGTATTTAAATCGGCTAACTATGTTAATAGAAAAATCAAAGAATCGAGCTTGATATCGTCAGTTTCTAATTTAAATCTATCTGAGGGTTAATTTTCTTTTAATCCTGTAATACGAAAGCAAATAAACAAAATAGTAAAATGTCAGCCCTTCAATATGTTTAGGCCTAACCCCCATCCCTGATTAGCCACAAGTAGGGCATTGGGGGGAAAAAAAGAGGGGATCTTTCCCGACCTGACCACGTGTTATGTTTGTAAGCACTTTTCTAATATTTTCTATCCAGTGTCAGTTGAAAAAGGGTGTGAGATACACCGAACCTGTTCTGAATTAAATTGTCTTCGGAGAATGTGGTTTAATTCCTCATCTTTTCTTGCGATATTGCATTAATTTTCATCATATTGATATATATATATATATATATATATATATATATATATATATATATATATATAGTAATAGATATATATATATAGATATATATAGAGATACATACATACATACATACATACATACATACATACATACATACATATATATATATATATATATATATATATATATATATATATATATATATATATATATATATATATATATAATTTAACAACTATTTACCTGTCGATTCTGGAAATTTCATTAAATTCCCTTTTACGGTATTGATACACTAATTGGTTTAGTGGAGGCTATCAAAATTATGGTTGCGCAAGGAAGTAAAATAATGATACTTCGTACTTTAAAATTAACAAATATATTTAAATCCATTTTTACCAAAAACACCTCTTCATATGGGTAATACAAATATATATTTTAATTTTCTAAGTATCATTTCCTTCCACATGTCTTCCATTTCTTTCCAAGCACAGTTGCGCCTTTGATTGCATTTATTGGACAACTTTTTTTTATTAACTTGTGATTTTCCTTAAGTCTATTGACTTCACGTGTGATACTATCTCTTAACTGGTTGATGCTTTGTGGTAGAGTAGAATACACTTTATTCTTTAGATAACCCCATAAGAAATAATCGCACAGTGTTAAGTCAGGGGATCTTGGGGGCCATTCAATTGCATGATTTAGCGCGACAATGCGGTTGTCAAACGTTTCTCTTAGTTTTGTTCTTACAGCAAGCTGAATCCACCAAAGTCTGTTGAATTGATTGCCGTAAATCTTGCGGAGTTCCGGGAAGATCCTTTCGTTGATCATGCTCAGGTAGGCAGCACCATTCAAGTTATTCTCGTAAAACAATGGGCCGACAAGATAGCCATTCCCGCACAGAGACACTCTGCTGGCAAATACGTGTGTCAAAGTTGAATGCTGGCGGAGGGGAAGGGGGGCAGCGGCGCATATTGCCGAATGGTATGGCTATTTACTTCTCTATTCATGAAAAAGGCTGCCTCGTCACCAATCACAATGTTTTCCAAGAAACGAGCAAGTTTATGGGGAGGCCATTCGACAAATTGTCTACACGGAAAATCAGTTTCAAGAAGCTGGTGTCTTGCATTCATCTTGTAGGGATGCCGTTTTAAGTCATGTTTAATAATGCGGTTAAATAATGACTTTGACCATTGTAATCCATTCTTTATGACTGAAACATGTGAATTTTGAAGAAATGTCATCTGAACATTTTCGATATTTTCTGTTGTTCTTATGTTTCTGATACGACCCGAACGACCTTTATTTAGATTTAAGGATGTTCCTTCATGGGTAAACATGTAGACGAGCGGCCCGGCCTGAAAAAATTATTTAGTGTAAATATTATCGTTTACCCGAATCAATCATTTCTGACGTCATACCCCACCCCCAACCCCTATTATAATTCTCAAAACGATTAAAGGCGCTGACATGATGTAGTTAAAGCATTCACCTCTGTAAACGTCAGAACATTATCAAAATTAGGATTATATCCTGGGCGGTTGGGACCCCCAGACCCCCCCCCCCAAATTTAATGAAACTCAGGATCATCGTAGTGCGGTCCACGCATCTTGTTTAACCCCCCACGAGCCCTCCCCTTAAATGTACTCCAAAAACGTGAAACATTTTGGAACACGGACGAAATAGTACATCTTATCGGCTGGGCCGCTCGTCTACATATTTACCCCTTCATGTTGGTATTTGCGAACCTTTTTCCAAAATGTGGGCTTGCCTGGTGGGTGCCGACCTAGAAAACGTTGTTCAAATGAATCTTGTACTTGTTTAATACTGCCAGTCTTAATAAAGTTTGTGACTACAAATACGCGTTCATCTTTTGATAACTGCATGATTAAAAAGGTTCTATGGAAGTAATTTTTACACAGAAACGCTTTCATTTGCTTAGTAAGCAATAATGACGAGACCATACCACAGCGTGGCTGAAAAACCACTCTAAAATGGCCTAAGCTAGGCTTGGAAAATTGCACACAGACCTAGGCAACCTAGGCTCCCTAGGTTCTCTTGAAAGTGCACGGTGGCCTAGCCTTCCTAGGCTTCGTTTCATTATTTTACTTCCTTGCGCAAACATATTTTTGATAGCCTCCACGAAACCCATTAGTTTTTCAATATCGTAAAAGGGAATTTAATGAAATTTTCAGAATCCACAGATAAATAGTTGGTAAATAAAACACTTTTGGCAAGACCATAAATTCTCCAATAGTTTTTGAGTTACGCTAATTCAAAGTACGGTTAATTTTTTTTCTGGGACACCCTATATATTAGTGATCAACTTATTATGAATTTCTTGAAAATTCGTAATTTTTCTGATACAAGGTAACTTAAAACTATTTATATAATAATGAGGTCATTTTATCATATTAGTGTGAAATTACTATTGTATATTTTTGAAGAGTAAATATTAGTGTGTTTGCTTCATTTTCTGGCAAACCTTTTAAAATAAAAGAAGGCAACACTGATTCAGATTTTCCCGCTGCGGCAATTGTTATTCTCGTGCCTCAGGTCCACTTAGACTTCGCAGGGTAAGGGTGTGCGAGCTATTCTCTTTTGCTGTTACTGACCCAGTAATTCAACTAGTGTGTATTTTGCTTGGCTGAGGATAGTAGTAACCGTTTTTTCTTGCAGTGTAATAGATAAATAGAAAGTGAACAGCTATAGGTAAAGTCAGTGACTTGAATCTTCGGAAAATTGGAAGTGCAAGCGAGCGGCTTAAAAGCTTCGCATGAATGAGTCTTTTGTTGAGACTCAGGATGGTCGAGTGGATTCACCGCTCGCTAACTGTGGCCCAGCGACGCTGGAAGCTGTTCGCAACTCGCCTACGCTACTTTCATTCCTTCAATTTTCTTTGCACCTTTCCCACTCCCTTATATCGACAATGGTTCCCAGACCCGGGAGGGGCAGAGTTAGCCCTTGGCGAAGATTTCCAAATGGGGTTTTCATTTCTTCAAAATACGCTCCACTTCTAGGACGGGGATTGTGTAGCGTACGATAAGTGCAAGCGAGCGGCTTAAAAGCTTCGCATGAATGAGTCTCTTTTGAGACTCAGGATGGTCGAGTGGATTCGCCGCTCGTTAACAGTTGTTTGCAAATCGCCTACGCTACTTTTATTCCTTCTTTTTACTTTGCCCCTTTTCGTACTCCATTTAATCAACAATAATTGATCACATATTAACTTTTGAGCGACATGCGCGTTTCATAAAAGAGTTTTTAATGCGTTGTGATGCCCTCTGCCATGTTTGACTCGCAGCTACGAGAGTGACTGGTACATATATGAAGAGTAGTCTGAGTAATGTTTTATATAAGTGTAGTTTTATTTGGGGGATGGCAGGATAGAACCTGCGCAGCCTGGTAATGTTTTTTGCCCTTGTTTCTATGATTTATTTGGTTTATGTGAAATCTTAGGCGCTTGTTAAATGTTGCTCCTAATTTTTTTATTTGGGGTGTCAATGTGAGTCTTGTTAGATTTTGGTTATTTGGGTCGGTGTGTGTGTTTATTTGTTTGTTGTGTATGTAGTAACCGCACGAGCCGTAGAGTGTTACTTGTGTCTTCTGAGAATTCGTAGCTATCAGTCACTTATCCTCATAATTTCTCTTCTCGTCCATAATTATTTGTGCGTGGCATGCGATTCTGTTTGGGCCCTGACCGAAGACGAGAACGGTCTCGTCCTCGGCGTAAGACAGTGTGCACATTTGTCTGCAGTTTTCAAGTGAGCGTGGGGTGTCGTTCGTGTACATTATAGATTGTGGGTGCCAGTACGCCGGCGCCTGGTGTAAATGGGTGTGATGTTGTGAAATTGTATTTAATGTGACACCTCGGGTCCGTAAGAAGGTGAAAGAGAAGCCTTCTTGTACAGAGATGGAGCTCAAGGTGTTACTAATGGAGAGCGTTTTCTGTCGTAATTGTCGTGCGTGCTTCCTGTATGATATCATGAACGATGGTCACAACCGCTTAAGCAGACCGGCCTCTTCTGAAGCCATATTTGCATGGGGAGAACCATTGCCTCGCCTCCAGTAAACTCCAGAGACGGACGTTGACCATACCCTCAAGTAAACTCCAGAGATGGACGTTGACCATACCCTCAAGTACCTTGTCCATGTGCTCTAACAAAGCAATAGGCCTGTAAATGTTTGGGTCCTTTTTCTTGTTTACTAAAATGTGTCAGATTTTGAATGGTTGTGGGAAGTGGCCAGAAGCGAGTGGTGCATTGAATTGGCGTGTCAGTGTAGGGAATATGGTTTCTGATAAGTGGTGAATTAATGTGCAGGAAAGCCAGAGGCTCCGGGGATGCATTTTGTTATTTATTTAATGTAGTGCTTTGTTTCCTCGACAGTAATAGGAGTTGTTAATGTAGTAGTGTTATCAAGTACCTCCGATTATATTAGGGGAGCGGGCCCAAGCTCATCAGCATGTTGCTGCCACCATTCCTGGAAATGCTTTGTGCGTGTGATTTGGGTAGGTGTGTGATGCACCCTGTCCCAGCGGGACCTAAAAGTCGTCGAATATGTCATTAGTGTCGGTAAATGTGCGGTTGTCATGCAGAGGAGGATGGGTTTAGGTAAGTTCGTGCTTCTCGCCCTCTTTACGCGCGGCGAGAAGAAGGAAGGCTCAATGCAGTGAGCGTCGACCGAAATGCGGGTCACCCCGTGCCATTGGCGGTTCCGGTGTAGCTGCAGGCCTTGTAGGATGCAGGCACGTAGGAGTGTGATGTTATGTTGTCGTAGGCCTGTGTTGTAGTTTTTGTTGTATAGTTTAATAAGTATTTCTGTGTGTATGGAGAATGTGAAGTGTTTTATCAATGTATATGTTTTACGTGGTGTGTGCATGTTGTGTGAAGTATTTATCTTGTCCATGATATTACATTTGTTTTCTGTGTGTGTAGGTTTAGTGTTCTGGAGGTTGAGGTTGTGTATCATGTTCGTAGTTATGGCTTTTGAATTCTTCCCAGTTTGTGTTGGTTCCATCGTAGAGGTGGGGTGTGGTTATCAGGATGGGTGAAAATCATATGTGGCATATAGGGATGTGGTCGATAGTACATGGGGACCCGGGCCTATGTCGGTGTAGAAGCGTATGGCGTGGGTATTGCGAGAGACTATGTCTCGGAACGTAGTCCCTCAGCGATGGCCGAATAATGTGGGAAATGCATTCTCCATGGCTCCAAGGTAGAAGTTGGAGAATAGAACACCCAGTGGAGACTCCATCGCCATTCCTAGTTCATGTAAAAGTACAGATTTGTTGATTTGAGGTAAACTTCAGGCATAAAACGTGTCTAGTAAGAATGGACGAGGACTTTGAGAAATGGTAAGAAAGAGTTGTTTTCTGTTTCATAAGTGAAGTTGAGAGATGAATTTTCATTAAATGATAGTAAAGACAAGGATTAAATTATCTCTATTTATGAATAAATAGGAGAAAGATCGGTGGTGTCAAAGGAGGATTGTTCTCGAAAATGGTATCCTCCACGGTTCTCAGGTACAAATTAGTGAATAGAACACCCAGTGGAGAGCTCATCACCACTCCATCGACCTGACCATACATGCAGCCTCAGAGCCTTAAGAAAGGCATTTCTTTGGTCCAAGCCTACGATGGTTTCGTCTACGGGAACTTTAGTAAACAAGGATTCGATATCCATTCAAGACATGAACCCGTCTAGTTTGGAGATTTTAAGGATGCTTAGAAATTTTTTCGTTGAACGTAGGCGAGCAGCCAGGTTTGTGTGTCTTAACATTTCCTTAAGCGTACCCGGGTTTGTAGTCTTCCTCGATTAGTTACATTTTTAAAGAGGTATAAAAACTCCGTAATATAGGTTCTCATCAATAGATCCTTCTCTCACACTTTTAACTGGATAGCAGTTGAAGCCAAATTAAAAAGTGTATCTCGCCTGCTCGTTGAAAATGGCTCCCCACAAAAGTCGATTGACAATGCTATAAAGTTAAAGATACTCATATCCACAACCCAAGAGAGAAAAAAAGAAAAACTAAGTTTAAACATTCGGCTCGCAACATTGCTCTTCACCTCGCCTTCCGTATAAGGAGGCAAGTGAATAGAAAAGTTGTTAATAAAACGTCTACAACTTCAGATCCACACAAGAAATACGTATGTAATTTAAAGGAGTGGAGAGCTTACAACTGTCCACCAGAGATACTTTTTTTAGGCTGTTGTGTTCGCCCTTATACATGATCATAAACACCAAACTTAGTACTCTTCCCCATCACAAGGAACACGAACTCGACTTACTCAATCCATTCCCTCTCCAAACCTTCCACCCTTTCCAGTAACCCTGCCTCGTCTAGAGCTTTCCCCTTTCCTTGGCGTAAGACTCGGCTACGGCACCCCTTTATGCCTCCAACCCTCCTCCCACTATCTCACCCTTTCTTTTACTGCTCCCACCCCCTCCTTACGCAGATACCACTCCTTCCATCGTTCCCATCAGTATTTTCACTGTCTCCACCCATCTTTTCACTGTCTTCATTCATCCCTCCACTGTTTCTACTCCTCCTTCCGCTGTCAACACCCCTCTTCTACAGTCTTCTCCTCAAACCGACTACCAGCACACACGCCCCAAACATCCACCATCACAGACACATGTGGAGGTAGCCACCTCCGTCCCCAACGTCCTCGTGCAATGTCAGGAGTTCAAGGCGAGGAAAACAGCTATCAATAACACAGCCTCACGCACACTTCGTTCCCAACCATAGATCGGCTCAGTGTGATACGGATGAACGTACGCAGTTGGTATGGTATTCGCCATACTCTCTACAACCGAGTACTCAATACACGGAGACCTGACATCATAGTTTTGAATTCCACTAGCAAGCACCTTCCCAATAACAGACTTTGCGTTGCAGTCTACCAAACAGGCGTTGCAGCTGGGATCTGCCATCCTAGTGAAGCGTCCATTTTCCTTGTGGTTGTTATTTATCACACATATATATATATATATATATATATATATATATATATATATATATATATATATATATATATCTATATATCTATATATCTATATATCTATAAAGAAGAACAAAAGGGTGTCAGAAATTAAATTAGCTCAGGATAGCAACAAAGATCCTAGAAAGTTCTTTAGTTACTATAAAATTAATAACAAGTCTGGCAGAGTTAAAATAGGACCTATCAAATATGAAGGGGGTGTGAGAGAAACTGATGAGGAAATAGTTGAGGTACTAAATAGTCATTTTGCATCAGTATTTACAAAGGAGAAACTAAATAGTCTTATGTATGGTACTTATGGGTCAGGGAAAGAGGTGTTTACTACCATTAGTGTGGATTGGAGGACGATAAAAGAACTAATAGGTGAGTTAGATACTACCAAGGCCTCCGGCCCTGATAATATTCATTCTAGGATACTTAAAGAAGGGGTAGAAAGTATCTCAATAGCTCTGGAGAAGTTGTATACTAGGTCACTGGAATATGGAGAAATACCCGATGATTGGAAGAGAGCAAATGTAGTCCCCATTTTCAAAAAGGGTATTAAAGAGGATCCAAATAACTTTAGACCGGTTAGCCTAACTCCTGTAGTCTGCAAAATTCTTGAGAAAATAGTTAAAAAAGGCATTTGCCAACATCTAGAGAAGGAGGGGTTAATCAGCGATGCTCAGCATGGGTTTAGATCAGGTAGATCATGTTTGACTAATTTACTAGACTTTCTGGAGTTTGTAACAGATCAAGTAGATAAGGGAGAGAATGTAGATATAATTTACTTAGATTTTAGTAAAGCATTTGATAAGGTACCACATAGGAGACTAGTTCATAAATTAAAAATGATTGGGATATGTGGGGGTGTTTCAAATTGGATAGCTGAGTGGCTGAAAGACAGGAAGCAAAGGGTAGTGCTACATGGTGAAAAGTCAGAGTGGACGGATGTTATCAGTGGGGTTCCTCAGGGATCAGTTCTCGGTCCATTATTATTTGTCATCTATATAAACGATCGTGGGGAGGCAGTAAATAATAAAGTGTCAATTTTTGCAGATGATACCAAATTAGCAGCTGTAGTTAAAGATATTGATGATAATTTTAAAGTGCAGGGGGATTTAAATAAATTGTTATCCTGGGCACATAAGTGGCAAATGACTTTCAACCTTGATAAGTGCAAAGTTATTAACATGGGAAAAGATAATAGAGAATTTAACTATGAAATGGATGGGCATTGGCTGAGCTCAGTAGAGGATGAGAAAGATCTAGGAGTAGTAATAGATAAGTCATTAAGCTTTTCTAAGCAGTGTATTGAAGCAAGAAATAGGGCAAATAGAGTGCTGGGTTTTATTAAGAGAAATGTCAGTTACAAAAGTAAGGAGGTTATTCTTAAACTCTATAACTCTTATGTTAGGCCACATCTAGAGTACTGTATACAGGAATGGTCCCCACATTTTAGACACGATATTAACCTTCTCGAGTCAGTGCAACGGAGGGCAACAAAGATTATTCCTTCCCTGAGGCACCTTCAATATATAGATAGACTGAGGGTATTAAATATGTTCTCGTTCGAAAGGAGGTGTGTGAGAGGGGATATAATTTAGCTCTTTAAAAATTTTTCCGGGATAGATAAATTGGATGTTAGCAAGTTTTTTGAGTTAGATGGTGGAAATCGGACTAGAGGTCACCACTTGAAAATTAAAAAGCAAGGGTGTAGGTGGGATTTAAGAAAATATTTTTTCACCAATAGAGTGGTATACTTCTGGAACAATTGCCGCAGAGGGTAGTAGGTAGTCCAAATCTAAATGTATTTAAGAGTAGGTTGGATGAGTTTATGGAAAGGGAAGGTTGTGATAGTTCCTAAGTTTTGTATATATTAATATTGTTTGTATATTGTATATATCTATAGCTGCATGATTTAGTTCTTGACAAGCCTTGATTGGTGATACCCTTGTTTGTGGACGCAATCCTCTGGATGTAGTTTTCCTGGGAGTTTGGGTGCCTTAAAACGAGGCCGTTTGACTCGGATGACCTATGATGAGCCCTTGTGGCTTTTGTCATCTGTTATATTATATTGTGGGGGACTTTGATTTTGTCTTTCCCTGGTCATGGTGCTTTTTGTGGTGGGTTTTGACGGAGGCGGATGACCTTTGATAGGCCCTTGTGACTTTTGTCATCCCATCCATGAAATTATGTTATGTTATATATATATATATATATATATATATATATATATATATATATATATATATATATATATATCTCTCTCTCTCTCTCTCTCTCTATATATATATATATATATATATATATATATATATATATATATATATATTATTATTATTAGACAACTGAACTACTTCAGGTCCAGCGTGACATCCTTCGTCCTCGAACTGGAAGCCAACATTCTACGATATCCTAGAATGTTGGCTCTCAGTTCGAGGACGAAGGATGCCACGCTGGACCTGCAGATACACCCACAAAGGAAAAGTGAAAAACGATTCCGAGCGCTTTCGTCTTTATTCTTAAAGACCTTCTCAAGGAATGAACAGAAGGCTGGACATACATTGCCTTAAATAGTGGAGGGGGAAATTAGACTACCCACCTCTGAACCTTAATTAAGGGGTACAAAATCCTGAAACAACTTTATTTGAGATTTTATGTATGTAGTAATAATGGGGTCTAGCATGAACAAACCATGGCTAAGGTTGAAATTTGGGAACGCGTTGATGGAGATACATTATAATCCTATACTAAGAATAGATGCATTCACACCATACATGAAATATATATAGGAACAAGAGATCAGATTAAAATTCCTAATCAGGGGGTGTGAATTGGAGGTCATTAAGGATATCTTCCAAGATTAAATATTGCCCATCTGAAAGATTGAAATTCGGAATTTCGTTGATAAGGGTGGATTCAACTACCTTTCTTTTGCGAAAATCTTTACACGGGTAAATTAGTTTGCCCTGGGGGAAATCTATTGGGTGGTTAAAATTATTGGAGTGTGTGAAAATACTAGAAGCTGTGCTTGCCCGCCTGACATCCCCTCTGTGCTCATAGATCCTTTTTTCCAGATTTCTTCCTTGTCTCGCCTATGTAAAATAAGGGGCAGTTAATTTCTTTACAAGGGATTAAATAGATACCTGTTTCATTAGTTTCATCTGTAGGTTTAGTTGTAGGGAAGGATTTTTAATGGTCAAAGGATATTTAAAAGTGGTGCGATTAGGGAAAAGGATACTATAAGCTTTTCAGTAATAGGGAAAATGGAAGGGTTAAGCAATTTCTCTTACTATCAGGATTCCTACTTTTGGGGCAATAAAAGTTTGACCTGTCTTTGGATACGCTTTCGTTAATGATGTGGAGGGGATATTTCAAGTCTATAAATATACACGTAATGAATGTAATTTCCTCGGACAAAAAACATGGATCACAACTTCTCAAAGCTCTCAAAAATATGGACATTACAATGGCTTTTTTGACTCTAATATTATGACATGAGTAAAAATGAATGTAAGAATTGGAATTGGTGGTTTTTCGGTAAACAGTAAAGGTAGATCGGTCATTTACTCTTACAATTTTAACGTCAAGGAAAGGTAAACAATTGTTATTTTCATATTCAACTTTGAATTTTATGGTGGGATGTAGGTTGTTAAGATTATTTAAGAACCTATGAAAAGATGCTAGCTGATTTAAGGGCGATATCGATATGACGTCATCAACATATCTGCACCATACAAAATTTGGGGATGGAATAATCGGGGAAAGTAGAGACACTTCAAAATGTTCCATGAAAAGATTGCATAGAAGAGGCGATAAGGGATTTTACATGCTCAGGCTATGTTTTTGACGGAAGAAGCCTATATCACTATGTGGAGAAATCAATATCGCGAGTACAAACATACGCTAGTTTGGTTGCACAGCGTCAACAGTTACGTTCCATATGGTCCGATACTTTACCCCTCCCTCCTCCCCTTGGCTCCGCTGTCCCAACAATCCTCGAGATCACTCACAAAAAAGGATTACCATCAGCGGATTTCGTTGCCCGTTAGTATAAACAAAGGAGGGTGGGATAGCTTTTAGAATAAAAATCCATGAACAGGCTCACTGTCCTCCCCTATTGTTTAAGACTATTTTCGCTAAATAGACGAAATTTCACTTTCTCCGACGTAGACCAGAAGGTCGAAGGGTCACAACGTTGAAAAGTGATGCCTTAGGAGAGAGGTGAAAAGGTGCACCCTCATCCCCCCCTTCCCCCCAGGGGACAATTGAGGTGTATATAGTTTGATCTGGAGAAATGAAAAGGAGAATCGAGGTAGCGATCGAGAGAAGAAGAGTCCCTGAGTAAAACAGAGAATCAAGAAGAAGTGGAACCGAACGGGATTTTTCTTTTTGAGGCTGTTCCTTTTGGTCTTATCGAAGAGTTGACCATCGGTATAGAGAATCACTCTCATGCCAATCTCATTCAGAGAAACCTCATATCTCATTTTTCCGAATAAAAACAAAGACATCCCTCACCATTGAGGAATACCAATGTGAAGTTCCACTAGAGAAATGATTCACCTCTTGGTCAAGTCTCATCATCGAGAAGCCCGCAAGTGTAACCCAAGGATTGGAATAATCGTACATCCACAATCCCCTTGCTTATATCGTCAATTATCATCATCGAGAAGCCCGCAAGTATAACCCAAAGATTGGAATAATCTTACATCCACAATCCCCTTCGCTTATATGTTCAAGTCAAGAAGCATCGCCACACGCGCCTCACTGGTCTTGGGATTAGCTCAGCGAGACGGACAGCTGTTTTCCCGCGTCAGCCTCACGCCTCGAATCATCGCCTAAATGAGGTTCTCGTTCAAGGTCATCCCACGCCCGACTCCCACTTAGTTAAAGGTAAAAGGAATCCATCTTATTTATGTTCTTTAGTTACCATTCCGTACTAAAGCGAATTTTTGTTTCAACCATCGCGTAGTACTCATTGGTAGTATTAAGTTTTATTTAGATCCTCTTATTATAGCCTTAGTATATTTAAAGTTTTATTATTTTATTTCTTTATGTAATTAAAAGTATATTTTTGCCCTAATTGTTTAATTAAATCCTCGAAACGCTGCATATGGCAATAGATATATAATATTACAAATCCTCCCTGGTTAAAAAATCAAAACAAAAGATAAATAAAAGTATAGCACTCTTAGAGAAAAAAGGAACGGAGTTATTCATGTAAAGAAACAAACGTACATCATACTCAGCCGTATACCACGACACACTATTAAAAAAAATTTTTAGGTAGCACAAAGTTTAACAAGGTTAACAATTTTTGTTTCGGGTAATGGGAGGTTTAATCTTAGATTTCTTAATACAGGAAAAGGCTTTCTACATCAAAGCTAACTAAGCGATTGCCTTTGATGTCATTTTTTTTTAATTTCTCAATGAAATCTGATGAATGAACTACGTGTGATAATGAGTTAATCCAACGGCGTCTGAGAGGATACTGGCCAGCCATTTTAAAAGTGCATATGCATGGGAGCCAATACATAATATAATGGGTCGAAGAGGGGTTTATCACAAAATCGAGGCAAGATATATTCCCCTACATAAACTTTCATATGCTATTTCACAAGGCAATTTCGAAATAAGTGTGATGCAGGTGTCATCTGCACTCAAATTTATGTGAAAAAAAAATTGAAGAAGTAAACAATTATAGAGAAGATTGCCTGATAAGCATAAAATCAGTCAAAAAACCGGACAGACTTTAGAACCCTATATGGTAGTGGGTAGTGATGACCTAATCTAAAAATTCAGACTCTACTTGAAAAAACAAACAAATGTTAAATATACCTTGGTACCAAATTACCAAATGATCCAAAGAATTAAGAAATAACCAATTCCGAATTATTATTTTTAAATAACCACTTAACCACCTCGGGCATTAGTTGCGCGAAAGTTCGATATCTTGTTAACCACATAGCGATTACTAAACTTGCGTGTCTGCATATGAAACGAAGCAATTCCGTCCTGTTTTATTGCGTAAACAACTTTTTCTCAAAACCTTCATGAACACTACAACTTAGATCAAACACATTTTTTTGTACGACAGGAATAGATAGCTAAGAAGAAACCCCCAAACATTCGTGCAGTAACCCACAAGCCAATCTCCATTGCATTCAACGAGCAGCTACTTAACAGTGTGAGGCATCCGCCGTTGCCTTGCGGCTGCCAGTTGGTTTTATTAGTTGAATGGATGGAGGTCGTCTAACGGGAAGGAGTATCCTCACTTCTTGTCTAGTTGCTCCGTCTCACCCAGCGCGCGCAGGGCGATAGTGCTGCTGAAAGATCCATTCACAGGGGGATTCTTAGCCTGAGACGAGGTTAACTTGTAGAGGTAACATGATTAAATTTACAAACTGACGCGAGGTAGTGTTTGGATGTGTGTGCGTGGTCATTTTATGGAATCATTTAGCGAGTTTTATCGCCAGTTTGCCGTGGCTGAGTTTCTTGGAGGAAATATTTGATGCTTTACGCCCTATAAACACACGGTAGCCAAAGAACCATGTTTGAAGTACTTTAAAAGCCCCCGCGGCTGTAATGCTTGATAATGCATGTTTGTGTCTCATTTTCTCGCTCGGATCGTTAAATGGCGAAAACATTTCGTGCAAAACCGTGAATTTAAATATATTAAATTTACATCCTATCCTAAATGCCAGGAATAACCATTGTTTGTCCTTATACATGTGCACAAAGTGTATACAGGACAAAAAAAATACCCCCCTTCTAAAACCTTATTGTTTTATGGTGAGTTCCAGACGACTTGTCGAGGTCATTCACCGAGACACGGATGGACGAACAGACGTTTACACATCTTTACACACCTGCGTGCGCTCACTCTTGTACATAACAAATTGTGTACATTTACGCACACTCCGTGGATATGTCCATGGTGGTAAAGAAAGAGGCTACATGAGCGCCAATTCGAACCGGTTTTACCTTCGGTGACTGGGTTTACATGGAAAGGAAAGAGACGGCATATCATGAGCACTGGTCGCAGGCACATTGTTAGTACCTTGCGGAAAATCTCTGCAATGAAGGGGCTGATTTCCCTCAGAGAGTCAATTTTATAATTTATGTAGATTTATATTGTAAAATTACTACTCGGTGTCAGAAATCAATAATATAATAATCGTTGATCAAATGAAACTAATTCCACCTCCGTTTGAGGCTACTGATAATATTCCACCCTCTTAACTAATTGGTGTTCAATAAGTCTGGGCAATTAAGTAATATTTTATTAAATAATAGTGAGAAACACACTGCATAGAAATATAACACTAGGATGATCAATCATTAAAACACCCCATTTTAAAGTGGATTTAGTCATTAATTGACAGCGAAGGGTAATTCAAAGGAAACCCCGTTTGCACCCTATCATTGTTTTTATTTGAATCTTATGTGTGTTCCAATTCTAGGGTTAGGCTATTTACACCTGTATTTGTGTCCACAAACGAAAGCGAGGGAGTGGATGACGCGTATATCTTCGATTTTCAGAGCTGCTGAAAAGTCCTGCATGGCTAAGTTAGGTGTCTCACCTAACCAAAATTGTTATGATTGAAATTCTACTTAATCCTAGCCACAATTACCTACTTAGGTTGTTACTCGACCTCAAGTTTACCTACTGAAGATATTTGGCCTCATTTTGAGGCAATAAACCTACGCCTAACCTTTGGAATATTCGTCCTGAGCCGGTCCTCTTTTGGGAAGAGGTGCCAGGAAGTATTATGTTTTTGACAACAGACAGCGTTCAGGTGGAAGCCTTCGTCACCTCGGGGGAGAGGGATCTGTTCCGCGTCAGAGGTATGTAGATAGAGATACCCATCGGCAGGATTCCTTGGAACAGAGAGTGTGTGTGGTGTGCTGTGAAGACGGGAGAGGAAATAAAGCAGTGTTGTAATTGCCTATGTATGTGGTGAGAAGTGTAAGATCTACCCACCCGAATACAGGGGATCTCTACGTGCGATGACGTTTGTGTCAGCTCATGCCAGGATTCGTGATCGAACCCAGTACCGTGATGTTAAGAGATCAATGCCGTATCCACTCGGCTATCATGAGCTCTTTTTCGGCCCTGTTGGAAATTTCATCAAAATGTTGTTGCTTTAATAATCATTTCATTGACCCATTTTATCCTCGATAAATAATATGGGCAAAATTAAACATTAAGTGTAATTTGCCATGTCATACCTTCGATTTTATTATTAGGCTAAAATAATTAGTTTAAATTGTTAAAAAATGAAATTCCGTCTAATCCTAACCATAATCATTTATTTACGGCATATTAATCGACTCTTCTCACTCTAACAAGTGATAAGGGTTTGAACCAACCGAGCTGCACTCTTTTTGAAGCATTTTATTACTCAGTGGGGCCCTAAATTTTGACGTGAGATCCAAACCAGTGGTGAATACGGAGGATGACACTCGCCGTGGACTCAACCCGAATATAGACTAACCGCACCTAATGTGGCTTAATTTCGCATTAATCGGAACCTGTGTTTGCAATTGGCCAGGTCTTAGCTCTAATACAAGTTCACCTACTGAAGATATTCCACTCCAGAGTGAGGCAACCGAAGATAATCCACCTTAAGTACGGAAGTGCAACTCGTGTGTTTATCTAAAATAGGAATTAAGTATGTTGCATGCGTTAATTTGAACGCCCCTAATATAAAGATGCAAAATTTGCTATGTAACCGCTATACCAAAACGGTTGTTTCGGCCTGTTCTAGGATACTAGAAACAAGAGCTCCAAATGCATGGGGGACTGAAAACAATGCAGAAAAAGTAGCCGGGGCGCTAAAATAGCGCAAGAAAAGATGATGTGGGTAGAAAATGTAGTCTTAAATGTCAATGAGTAGTAGAAAATAAATTTGTGAATCCCTTAACAGAATTTGCCTGAGAGAAAAACGGTTTTCGCCAAGTCTACAAAATTGATGCTAAAATTAAAAGTGAAGCAACAAATGGAAGAGAATTAACAGGGACGAAATAGTGGGGGAAATGTGATGGCCCATTTGGAGACTTCCCTACCTTGAGACGTGAAAAGACTCAAAAGTAGTAACTCCTCCCCCGATTCAATAAAAACCTCCAAACAAAGGCGTGGTCCCTTCCCGCCTCGTAGAGTTTGAGAGTAGAGTAGAAAGTTTCCAAAGGACTTAAGCAAATCTCCTCAAATACAAATATAGATGGATTACTTCCGAGTTGGTACTCGGACGCCGGACGACGTTGATGTTGATAACACTTTCATGTGATATTCCAAGTTCTCGCTCGATTTCTTCGATCTTCACCCGTCGATTTTAGAGGATCATCCTCTCCACACGGGCCACATTGTCCTCGTTGGTCACGTCTGACGGGCGTCCTGGACCGGGGTCATCTTCAAGGAAGTCACGACCATGGCAGAACTCCGTATTCCAGCGAGCAATGGTTGCATAGGAAGGGGCGGTGTCGGTGTACACTGCAACCATGCGTTCATGGATCTCTTTTGCATTCTTGCCTTCCTTGGTCAAAAATTTGATCACTGCGCGGTGCTCCACATTGTCCTTGTTGGTCACGTCTGACGGGTGTCCTGGACGGGGGTCATCTTCAAGGGACTCAAAGCACCATGGCGGAACTCCTTATTCCAGCGAGCAATGGTTGCATAGGAAGGGGCAGTGTCGGTATACACTGCAACCATGCGTTCATGGATCTCTTTTGCATTCTTGCCTTCCCTGGTAAAAAATTTGATCACTTCGCAGGGCTCCACATTGTCCTCGTTGGTCACGTCTGACGGGCGTCCTGGACGGGTATCATCTTCAAGGGAGTCACAACCATGGCAGAACTCCCTATTCCAGCGAGCAATGGTTGCATAGGAAGGGGCGGTGTCGGTGTACACTGCAACCTTGCGTTCATGGATCTCTTTTGCATTCTTGCCTTCCTTGGTCAAAAATTTGATCACTGCGCGGTGCTCAACCTTCTCCATTGTGTAAAAATTTGTAACTGACGATCTGCGATCAGCTACTGCTTCTTAAATAGATGAGGCAGGAGCGTGCGGTTGCAGGTCCTGACTTTTCATAACTTGTGCTAACACCCCCACAAACAGCCATCCCCCTTCCTCTGTTTTGCCCTACCGATTCGCAAAACTTATTGACTACCCCTCGTACCTTTAGTGCTCCTTTATACTTGTCTCACTTTGCATGTCTTTGTTTTTTGTGGACGAGTTTTGTAAAGATCGTAAAATATACCCAATCTCATAGTAAATGCAATAATTACACAGATGACACAAGCCACCAGAGCCTTTCAATTATCTTCTAAGAAGTATCCGTTATTTGTTCTCACTTCCTTTGCACTTTCTCCGTACGTGCCTTTCTTCCCATTGCTTTGGTTTTGTTGTTTGTTTGTTTTTTTTTGCTTCTGTGTTTTATTGATTTGTTTTGTTTTTATAGCACCGTAATGGAAAAATTTTCTTTCCCCACCAAGCATCTCTGTCGAGGTATACCTGTATAGACTAGCTCAGCGCTCAGAGTCTTACACAAGCACGAGCAGACAGCTGCTGGCCACAGGTCGCTTGAGTTATGTCTGGGCGATAAATAAAGAGTGCGAATTACGGTTGACTGGGTTTAGATTAATGGCTTGCCAAGTTGCAGTTCAAAGGATATATAAAGACAATACCCCCAAATATAATTTTAATATATGTGAAAAAAGGGGCAATTTATATATATATATATATATATATATATATATATATATATATATATATATATATATATATTTATATATATATATATATATACATATTGTCGAGGTTTAGTGAGTGGGTAATCCCAGTCCCACTTCCTGGACATATATTTTATTACCGCACCGAGGTGAAGCGGAGGTGAAGCGGAGGTGAAGCGTATCCAATACACCTACCTCAGCCACTTCCGGTGAATAAGAATAACCCTGGTGCATACCCTTTTGATCAAAACTAAGATGATGATCCCCTGAGTGTGTTCTCCACACAGTATAAGCCAACTATGGGCAGGTCGGTGGAATAATGAGTTTTAAGCCGAGTGGATTGCCTAATAATTGCCAAGGAATCGTCCAAATTAGTTAAACACACATTAACAAAAATAATCTTAAATGTACATGAATTTGAAATAAGCAACAGCGTATATAAATACGAATAGGATTAATCTTGCACTGAATAAATAAGTCTACAAAAATGTCGTGGGGATTACTTGCAGATTACTCACTGGGATGTTTGCGTCTTAATGACACACGGCAGAACGAAGGGAATATTATTATTGAGTTAAACACTAAATTGAGTAAGCACTTCTAATATTCGAGGGTATGGGCTCAGGATGAGAATTCTAGTATACAAATAAACTGGTGAAGTTAGGGGAGGGAATAATTCAATTAACGATACCTTTGAGTTCGTAAGTATATTTGAAGGGGGGCGGTGAAGATCTCCTTCTGGTGACGATGATTGCACCTAGTCCGGCCGCCCGAGGTTACCGAATGAGAGGGTAATCCTAGACCGGTGATATACTGATCCTTTGCCGGATCACGAAGGTGAGCCAAGCTGTGGCTCATTCGGACTTCTTCCTCGAAGTACCTGTCCGATTATTCGGCTCCTGGAGTGGGTAGCCAAACCCGATTACCTAACTACGTCCAGGGTAATCCGCAGAGGGAGGCCATGTGTAACCTCAGACTCTGAAGAAATGGGGGGGGGGAGGTGCGAGAAGTTTGATTACTCTTTAAGAACAAGGAATCGAGATTATTACTCAAGATCAATGGATCGAGATTACTCCTCAAGATCAATGGATCTAGATTAGTCTTCAAGATAAATGGATCGAGATTTCTCCTAAAGATGAATGGAACTAAATTACTCCTCAATATGAATGGATCGAGATTACTCATCAATAGGAATAGATCGAGATTGCTCCGCAAGTTCAATAGATCGAGATTACTCATCAAGATGAATCGATCAAGAATACACTTCAAGATGAATCAATCAAGATTACTCCTCAAGATGAATAAATCGAGATGACTCCTCAATACGAATGGATCGAGATTACTCCTCAATATGAATTAATCGATATAACTGCACAATATGAATAAATAGAGATTACTCCTCAAGATGAATAAATCGAGATTACTTCCCAAGATAAATGGATAGAGATTACTCTTTAAGAACAAGGAATCGAGATTACTCCTCAAGATCAATGGATCGAGATTACTCCTCAAAATCAATGGATCGAGATTACTCTTCAAGATGAATGGATCGAGATTTCTCCTCAAGATGAATGGAACGAGATTACTCCTCAATATAAATGGATCGAGATTACTCATCAATAGGAATAGATCGAGATTGCTCCGCAAGTTCAATAGATCGAGATTACTAATCAAAATGAATCGATCGGCATTACTCTTCAAGATGAATCGATCAAGACTACACTTCAAGATGAATCAATCGAGATTACTCCTCAAGATGAATAAATCGAGATTACTCCTCAAGATGAATAAATCGAGATTACTCCTCAATACGAATGGATCGATATAACTGCACAATATGAATGAATAGAGATTACTCCTCAAGATGAATAAAACAAGATTACTTCTCAAGATAAATGGATATAGATTACTCTTTAAGAACAAGGAATCGAGATTACTCCTCAAGATCAATGGATCGAGATTACTTCTCAAGATCAATGGATCGAGATTACTCTTCAAGATGAATGGATCGAGATTTCTCCTCAAGATGAATGGAACGAGATTACTCCTCAAAAAGAATGGATCGAGATTACTCATCAAGTTCAATAGATCGAGATTACTCATCAAGATGAATCGATCGACATTACTCTTCAAGATGAATCGATCAAGACTACACTTCAAGATGAATCAATCAAGATTACTCCTCAAGATGAATAAATCGAGATTACTCCTCAATACGAATGGATCGAGATTACTCCTCAATATGAATTGATCGATATAACTGCACAATATGAATGAATAGAGATTACTCCTCAAGATGAATAAATCGAGATTACTTCTCAAGATAAATGGATAGAGATTACTCTTTAAGAACAAGGAATCGAGATTACTCCTCAAGATCAATAGATCGAGATTACTCCTCACGATGAATGGATCGAGATTACTCTTCAAGATGAACGGATCGAGATTTCTCCTAAAGATGAATGGATCGAGATTACTCCTCAATATGAATAGATCGAGATTAATCCTCAATAGGAATAGATCGAGATTGTTCCTCAATAGGAATAGATCAAGATTACCCTTCAATATGAATGGATCGAGATTACTCATCAATAGGAATAGATCGAGATTACTCCTCAAGTTCAATGGATCGAGATTAATCCTCATGATCAATGGATCGAGATAAGTCATAAAGATGAATGGTTCGAGATTACTCCTCAAGATGAATAAATCGAGATTACTCCTCAATATGAATAGATCGAGATTACTCCTCAATATGAATTGATCGAGATAACTGCACAATATGAATGAATAGAGATTACTCCTCAAGATGAATAAATCGAGATTACTTCTCAAGATAAATGGATAGAGATTACTCTTTAAGAACAATGTATCGAGATTACTCCTCAAGATCAATGGATCAAGATTACTCTTCAAGATGAATGGATCGAGATTTCTCCTAAAGATGAATGGATCGAGATTACTACTCAATATCAATGGATCGAGATTACTTCTCAATAGGAATAGATTGAGATTGCTCCTCAATAGGAATAGATCGAAAATACTCTTCAATATGAATGGATCGAGATTACTCATCAATAGGAATAGATCGAGATTACCCCTCAAGTTCAATGGATCGAGATTACTCCTCATGATCAATTAATCGATATTACTCCTCAAGATTAATGGATCGATATTACTCCTCAAGATCAACGGATCCTGATTATTCCTCAGGATCAATGGAACGAGATTAATCCATAAGATCAATAGATCGAGATTACTTATCAAGATGAATCAATCGACATTTACCCTTTAAGATGGAAGGAATCAAGATTACTCCTCAAGATGAATACATCGAGATTACTCATAAATATGAATGGATCGAGATTACTCCTCAATATGAATTGATTGAGATCACTGCTCAATATGAATGAATAGAGATAACTGCTCAATATGAATGAATAGAGATTACTCCTAAAGCTAAAGGGATCGATATTACTCCTCAAGATCAATGGATCGATATTACTCCTCAAGATCAACGGATCCTGATAACTCCTCAAGATCAATGCATCGAGATTACTTATCGAGATGAATCGATCGACATTACGCTCGAAGATGAATTAATCAAGATTACACTTTAAGATGAATCGATCAAGATTACTCCTCAAGATGAATGGATCGAGATTACTCATCAATATGAATGGATCGAGATTACTCCTCGATATGGATTAATAAAGATAACTGCTCAATATGAATGAATAGAGATTAGTCCTCAAGATGAAAGGATCAAGATTACTTCTCAAGATAAATGGATCGGGATTACTCCTCAAGATGAATCGATCGAGATTACTCCTCAAGATGAATCGATCGAGATTACTCCTTAAGATGAATGAATCGAGATTACTCCTCAAGATCAATGGATCCAGGTTACTCAAAAAGAATCGATCGAGATTACTCCTCAAGATGAATCGATCGAGTTTACTCCTCAAGATGAATCGACCGAGATTTCTCCTCAGGCTGAATCGATCGAGATTACTCCTTAATATGAATGAATCGAGATTACTCATCAAGATGGATCAATCGAAATTACTCCTCAAGATGAATGAATCGAGATTACTCTACAAGATCAATGGATCCAGATTACTCATGATGAATCGATCGAAATTACTCCTAAAGATGAGTCGATCGAGATTACTCCTAGAGAAGAATTGATTGAGATTTCTCATCAAGATGAATTGATCGAAATTACTCCTTAATATGTGTGGATCGAAAATACTTGTCAATATGAATCGATCCAGATTGCTCCTCAAGATGAATGAATCGAAATTACTACTCAATATGAATGGATCGAGATTACTCCTCAAGATCATTGAATCGAGAATGCCCCGCAAGATGAATCGTTGGAGTTTACTCTTAAATATGAATCGATTGAGATTACTTCTCAATATAAATGGATCGAGATTACTCAAGATCAATGAATCGAGATTACTCCTCAAGATCAATTGTTCGAGTTTACTCTTCAATATGAATCGATCGAGATTACTCCTTGAGATGAATTGATCGAGATTACTCCTCATGATGAATCAATAGAAATTTATCCTTAAGATGAATCGATCGAGATTACCTCTCAAGATGAATTGTTCGAAGTTACTCTTCAAGATTATTCAATCGAGATTACTCCTCAAGATCAATGGATCAGGATTACTTCTCCAAGATCAATGGATCGAAATTACTCCTCAAGATGAATTGGTTGAGATTACCGTTCAAGATGAATCGATCGAGATTATTCTTCAAGATGAATCAATCTAAATTACTCCTGAAGATGAATCGATCGAGATTACCTTTCAAGATGAACCGATTGAGGTTACACTTCAAGATGAATCAATCGAGATTACTCTTTAAGATGAATCGATCGAGAATACTCCTCAAGATTAATCGATCGAGATAATTCCTCGAGGTTAATCGATCAACATTACTCCTCAAGACGAATCAATCGAGATTACTACTCAAGATGAATGGATCGAAATTATTCCTCAAGATGAATGGATCGAGATTATTCCTCATGATGAATGGATCGAGATTACTCCTCAAGATGAATGGATCGAGATTACTCCTCAATTTGAATCGATCGAGATTACTACTCAAGATCAATGGATCGAGATTACTTCTAAAGATCAATTTATCGTGATTACTCGTCAATTTTAATGGATCGAGGTTATTCCTAAAGATCAATAGATGGAAGTTACTCCCCAAGATTAATGGATTGAGATTAGTCCTCAAGATGAATCGATCGAAATTACTCCTCAAGATGAATAGATCGAGATAACTCCTCAATATGAATGGATCGAGATTACTCCTCAAGTTCAATTGATCGAGATTACTCGTCAATATTAATGGATCGAGATTATTCCTCAAGATCAATGGATCTAAGTTACTCCTCAAGATTAATGGATTGAGATTAGTCGTCAAGATGAATCGATCGAAATTACTCCTCAAAATTAATCGATAGAGATTACTCTTCAAGATGTATAGATCGAGATTACTCCTTAATATAATTGGATCGAGATTACTCCTCAATATGTATGGATCGAGGTTACTCCTCAATATGATTCGTTTAAGATTAATCTTCAATATGAATGGATCGAGATCACTCCTCAATATGAATCGATCGAGATTACTCCTAAAGATAAATGGATCGCGATTTCTTTTCAAGATGAATCGATCGAGATTACTCAAGAGGAATGGATCGAGATTACTCTTCAAGATCAATGAACCGAGGTTACTCCTCAAGATGAATAGATTGATATTACTCCTCTAGATCAATGTATAGAGATTACTCCTCAATATGAATCGATCGAGATTACGCCCACTATGAATCGATGGATATTACTCCTCAGTATAAATCGTTCAAGATTACTCCTCAAGATGAATCAATCGAGATTCGTCCTCAAGATGAATTGATCGAGATTTCTCATCGATATGAATGGATGGAGATTACTCCTCGAGATGAAAGAATTGGGATTTCTCCTCAATATGAATGGATCGAGATTACTCATTAATATGAATTGATCGAGATAACTCCTCAATATGAATGAATAGAGATTACTCCTCAAGATGAATGAATCGAGATTACTCTTCGATATCAATGGATCCAGATTACACAAGATAAATCGATCGAGATTAATTCTCATGATGAATCGATCGAGACTACTCCTCAAGACAAGTCGATCGAGATTACTCCTCAAGATGAATCGATCCAGATTTCTCATCAAGATGAATTGATCGAGATTACTCGTTAATATGAATGGATCGAGATTACTCCTCAAGATGAATGGATTGAAATTACTTCTCAATATGAATAGGTCCAGATTACTCCTCAAGATCAATGAATCGAGATTACTTAAGATGAATCAATCAAGATTTGCCTCAAGATGAATGGATCGAGATTAATCCTCAATATGAATGCATCCAGATTACTCAAGATCAATGAATCGAGATTACTCCTCAAGAACAATGGATCGAGATTACTCCTCAAGATCAATGCATTGAAATTACTTCCCAAGATGAATCGATCGAAATTACTCTTCAAGATGAATCAATCGAAATTACGCTTGAAGATAGATCGATCGAGATTACCTTTCAAGATGAACCGATCGAGGTTATTCTTCAAGATGAATCGGTCGAGATTGCTCTTCAAGATGAATCGATCGAGAATACTCCTCAATATTAATCGATCAAGATAATTCCTCGACATGAATCGATCGAGATTTCTCCTTAAGATGAATCAATCGAGATTACTCCTCAAGATGAATGGATCGAGATTACTCCTCAAGATGAATGGATCGAGATTATTCCTCAAGGTGAATGGATCGAGAATATTCCTAAAGATAAATGAATCGAGATTACTACTCGAGATCAGGGAATCGAGATTACTCCTCAATATGAATTGATCGAGATTACTACTCAAGATCAATGGATCGAGATTATTCCTAAAGATCAATTGATCGAGATTACTCGTCAACTTTAATGGATCGAGGTTATTCCTCAAGATCAATGGATGAAAGTTACTACTCAAGATTGATGGATTAAGATTAGTCCTCAAGATGAATCGATCGAAATTACTCCTCATGATGAATCGATCGAGATTACTCCTGAAGATGAATAGATCGAGATTACTCCTCAATATAAATGGATCGAGATTACTCCTCAATATTAATGGATCGAGATTACTCTTCAATATGATTCGATCGAGATTACTGTTCAATATGAATGGATTTAGATTACTCCTCAAGACCAATGGATCGCGATTTCCTCTCAAGATGAATATCGAGATTACTCAAGATAAATGGTTTAAGATTAATCCTGAAGATAAATCGATCGAGATTACTCCTCATGAGGAATTGATCGAGATTACTCGTGAATATGAATGGATGGAAATTACTTCTTAAGATGAATGGATTGAGATTACTCCTCAAGATGAATGGATTGAGATTACGTTTCAAGATTAACCAATCGATATTACTGTTCAAGATGAATTGATCGAGATTACTCTTGAAGCTGAATCAATCGAGAATACTCTTCAAGATGGATCAATCGGGAATACTCCTCAAGATGAGTCGATCGAGATTACTCCTCAACATAAAGCGATCAAGATTACTCAAAGGATATGGATAGAGATTATTCCTCAAGATCAGTGGATCGAAGTTACTCCTCAAGATTCATGAATCGAGATTACTCCTCAATATGATTCGATTGAGATTATTCCTCAAGATCAGTGAATCGAGATTACTACTCAAAATCAATGGATCCAGATTACCCCTCAAGATTAATGGATTGAGATTACTCCTCAAGATCAATGGATCGCGATTTCTCCTTAAGATCAATCGATCAAGATTACTCAAGATAAATAGCTCAAGATTACTCCTCAAGATGAATCGATCGAGATTACTCCTCATGAGTAATGGATCTAGATTACTCCCCAAGATCAAAGAATCTAACTTACTCTTCAAGATGAATCGATTGATATTACTCCTCATGAGGAATTGATTTAGATTACTCGTCAATATGAATGGATGGAGATTACTACTTAAGATGAATGGATGGAGATTACTCCTCAAGATGGATGGTTTAAAATTACCTATCAAGATGAATCGATCGATATTACTCTTCAAGATGAATCGATCAAGATTGCTCTTCAAGATGGTTCGATCGAGAATACTCCTCAAGATGAATCGATCGAGATCATTCTTCGATATGAATCGATCGAGATTACCCCTCAGGATAAATTGTTTGAGATTACTCATCAAAAGGAATGGATCGAGATTATTCCTCAAGATGATTTGATCGAGATTACTCTTCAACATGAATGGATCGAGATTACTCTTCAATATGAATCGATCGAGATTACTCCTCACGATGAATTGATCCCGATTTCTCCTTAAGATGAATCGATCGAGATTACTTAAGATTAATGGTTCGAGATTACTCCTCAAGATCAGTGAATCGAGATTACTCCTCAATATGAATCGATTGAGATTGCTACTCAAGATCAATGGATAGAGATTACTCCTCAAGATCAATATCGAGATTACTCGCCAATAATAATGGATTGAGGTTATTTCTTAAGATCAATGGATCGAAGTTACTCCTCAAGATTAATGGATTGAGATTACTCCTCAAGATGAATCGATCAAAATTACTCCTCAAGATGAATAGATCGAGATTACTCCTCAATATGAATGGATCGAGATTACTCCTTAGTATTAATGGATCGAGATGACTCCTCAAGATGATTCGATCAAGATTACTCTTCAACATGAATCGATCGAGATTACTCTTCAATATGAATTGATCGAGATTACTCCTCACGATGAATGGATCGCGATTTCTCCTTAAGATGAATCGATCGAGATTACTCAAGATGAATCGTTCGAGATTACTCCTCAAGATGAATCGTTCGAGATTACTCCTCAAGATGAATCGATCGAAATTCCTCCTTAAGATGAAGGGATCGAGATTACTCCTCAAGATGAATGGGTCAAAATTTCTCCTCAAGATCAGTGAATCGAGATTACTCCTCAAGATCAGTGAATCGAGATTACTCCTCATTATGATTGGTTTGAGATTAATCCCCAAGATCAATGTATCGAGATTACTACTCAAGATCAATACATCGAGTATCTCATAGAGATGAATGTTTCGAGATTACTCCTTAGGATGAATGGATCGATATTACTCCTCAAGATTAATGGATAGAGATTACTCCTCAAGATCAATGGATCGAAATTACTCCTCAAGATGAATCGATCGAGATTACTCCTAAAGATGAATAGATCGATATTACACTTCAAGATGAATAGATGTCGATTACTTCTCAAGATAAATCGATTGGGATTACTCCTCAATATGAATGGATCGAGATTACTCCTCAAGTTCAATGGATCGAGATTACTCTTCGATATCAATGGATCCAGATTACACAAGATAAATCGATCGAGATTAATTCTCATGATGAATCGATCGAGACTACTCCTCAAGACAAGTCGATCGAGATTACTCCTCAAGATGAATCGATCCAGATTTCTCATCAAGATGAATTGATCGAGATTACTCGTTAATATGAATGGATCGAGATTACTCCTCAAGATGAATGGATTGAAATTACTTCTCAATATGAATAGGTCCAGATTACTCCTCAAGATCAATGAATCGAGATTACTCAAGATGAATCAATCAAGATTTGCCTCAAGATGAATGGATCGAGATTAATCCTCAATATGAATGCATCCAGATTACTCAAGATCAATGAATCGAGATTACTCCTCAAGAACAATGGATCGAGATTACTCCTCAAGATCAATGGATTGAAATTACTTCCCAAGATGAATCGATCGAAATTACTCTTCAAGATGAATCAATCGAAATTACGCTTGAAGATAGATCGATCGAGATTACCTTTCAAGATGAACCGATCGAGGTTACTCTTCAAGATGAATCGGTCGAGATTGCTCTTCAAGATGAATCGATCGAGAATACTCCTCAATATTAATCGATCAAGATAATTCCTCGACATGAATCGATCGAGATTTCTCCTTAAGATGAATCAATCGAGATTACTCCTCAAGATGAATGGATCGAGATTATTCCTCAAGGTGAATGGATCGAGAATATTCCTAAAGATAAATGAATCGAGATTACTACTCGAGATCAGTGAATCGAGATTACTCCTCAATATGAATTGATCGAGATTACTACTCAAGATCAATGGATCGAGATTATTCCTAAAGATCAATTGATCGAGATTACACGTCAACTTTAATGGATCGAGGTTATTCCTCAAGATCAATGGATGAAAGTTACTACTCAAGATTGATGGATTAAGATTAGTCCTCAAGATGAATCGATCGAAATTACTCCTCATGATTAATCGATCGAGATTACTCCTAAAGATGAATAGATCGAGATTACTCCTCAATATAAATGGATCAAGATTACTCCTCAATATTAATGGATCGAGATTACTCTTCAATATCATTCGATCGAGATTACTGTTCAATATGAATGGATTTAGATTACTCCTCAAGACCAATGGATCGCGATTTCCTCTCAAGATGAATATCGAGATTACTCAAGATAAATGGTTCAAGATTAATCCTGAAGATAAATCGATCGAGATTACTCCTCATGAGGAATTGATCGAGATTACTCGTGAATATGAATGGATGGAAATTACTTCTTAAGATGAATGGATTGAGATTACTCCTCAAGATGAATGGATTGAGATTACGTTTCAAGATTAACCAATCGATATTACTGTTCAAGATGAATTGATCGAGATTACTCTTGAAGCTGAATCAATCGAGAATACTCTTCAAGATGGATCAATCGGGAATACTCCTCAAGATGAGTCGATCGAGATTACTCCTCAACATAAAGCGATCGAGATTACTCCTCAAAGGATATGGATAGAGATTATTCCTCAAAATCAGTGGATCGAAGTTACTCCTCAAGATCAGTGAATCGAGATTACTCCTCAATATGATTCGATTGAGATTATTCCTCAAGATCAGTGAATCGAGATTACTACTCAAAATCAATGGATCCAGATTACCCCTCAAGATTAATGGATGGAGATTACTCCTCAAGATCAATGGATCGCGATTTCTCCTTAAGATCAATCGATCAAGATTACTCAAGATAAATAGCTCAAGATTACTCCTCAAGATGAATCGATCGAGATTACTCCTCATGAGTAATGGATCTAGATTACTCCCCAAGATCAAAGAATCTAACTTACTCTTCAAGATGAATCGATTGATATTACTCCTCATGAGGAATTGATTTAGATTACTCGTCAATATGAATGGATGGAGATTACTACTTAAGATGAATGGATGGAGATTACTCCTCAAGATGAATGGTTCAAAATTACCTATCAAGATGAATCGATCGATATTACTCTTCAAGATGAATCGATCGAGATTGCTCTTCAAGATGGTTCGATCGAGAATACTCCTCAAGATGAATCGATCGAGATCATTCTTCGATATGAATCGATCGAGATTACCCCTCAGGATAAATTGTTTGAGATTACTCATCAAAAGGAATGGATCGAGATTATTCCTCAAGATGATTTGATCGAGATTACTCTTCAACATGAATGGATCGAGATTACTCTTCAATATGAATCGATCGAGATTACTCCTCACGATGAATTGATCCCGATTTCTCCTTAAGATGAATCGATCGAGATTACTTAAGATTAATGGTTCGAGATTACTCCTCAAGATCAGTGAATCGAGATTACTCCTCAATATGAATCGATTGAGATTGCTACTCAAGATCAATGGATAGAGATTACTCCTCAAGATCAATATCGAGATTACTCGCCAATAATAATGGATTGAGGTTATTTCTTAAGATCAATGGATCAAAGTTACTCCTCAAGATTAATGGATTGAGATTACTCCTCAAGATGAATCGATCAAAATTACTCCTCAAGATGAATAGATCGAGATTACTCCTCAATATGAATGGATCGAGATTACTCCTTAGTATTAATGGATCGAGATTACTCCTCAAGCTGATTCGATCAAGATTACTCTTCAACATGAATCGATCGAGATTACTCTTCAATATGAATTGATCGAGATTACTCCTCACGATGAATGGATCGCGATTTCTCCTTAAGATGAATCGATCGAGATTACTCAAGATTAATTATTCGAGATTACTCCTCAAGATGAATTGATCGAGATTACTCAAGATGAATCGTTCGAGATTACTCCTCAAGATGAATCGTTCGAGATTACTCCTCAAGATGAATCGATCGAAATTCCTCCTTAAGATGAATCGATCGAGATTACTCCTCAAGATGAATGGGTCAAAATTTTTCCTCAAGATCAGTGAATCGAGATTACTCCTCAAGATCAGTGAATCGAGATTACTCCTCATTATGATTGGTTTGAGATTAATCCTCAAGATCAATGTATCGAGATTACTCCTCAAGATCAATGGATCGAGATTACTCATAAAGATGAATGTTTATAGATTACTCATAAAGATGAATGGTTTGAGATTACTCCTTAGGATGAATGGATCGAGATTACTCGTCAAGATTAATGGATAGAGATTACTCCTCAGGATCATTGGATCGAAATTACTCCTCAAGATGAATCGATCCAGATTACTCCTAAAGATGAATCGATTGATATTACACTTTAAGGTGAATAGATGTCGATTACTCCTTAAGATAAATCGATCGAGATTACTCCTCAATATGAATGGCGCGAGATTACTCCTCAAGTTCAATGGATCTAGATTACTCCTCCAGATGAATTTATTGAGATTACTCCTTAAGATAAAGGGTCGAGATTACTCTTGACGGTTAATCGATCGAGATTACTCTTTAGGATTAATCGATCGAGATTACTCCTTAAGATGGATGGATCTAGATTACTCCTCAAGATCAATGTATCGAGATTACTCCTTAAGATGAATGGGTCGAGATTACTCCTATATATATATAAATAGATCGAGATTACTCCTCAAGATGAATAGATCGAAATTACTCATTAAAATGAATCGATCTAGATTACTCATCAAGATGAATCGATCGAGATTACTCCTCAAGATGAATCGATCTAGATTACTCCTCAAGATGAATCGATCGAGATCATTCCTTAAGACTGTCAATCAACAATTGATTTGCTCCTGTGGTTGGATATGTTGATTCATCATCGGGAGCAAAGACGTCCACACCAAATACTATTTTGGCGTAATCTTTACAAAGGTTTTTCACTTATTAATTAATCGTTATATTGCAATAGATATTGTTTACGCTGTCATTTGGCTAATTTTGGACACTTCAATTTTACTAGCAAATTGTTTTTCTCATGATAACTTTCGTTTTATTCATCCAAATTTGCATATCCTTTATTTATACGTATTTTATACCTGCAGGTTATCGTTCACCAATTTTGAAAAAAAATAAAAAATTCTCGCAAGTGTTACGGAGGTTTCTGTGGTAATGTACATGCTTCTTCCAAACATTTCGTAAAAAAATAAATTTGCTTTCGTCCCTTATGAACACTTTACCACTTTTTACCATTCAATAGGATATGCTCAATAACGAAGGCCAACTTAGGCGCTTAATTCTTTTTCTTTATGAGTGGTTTTGCTGCAGGGGAGCGTGCAATGAGTCCTACTTATCTCAAGCAACGTGCGATAGGCTGCGAGACACTTTTAGGTTCAGGTTTTAAGCAGCTTGGCGTGAAATCTTGGCGGTCTCAAATCGGTTCTTCTTTGACATTCCTTGCATCGTGCGATATTTCCTTGCAAGTGTTTTTTAAGGGTGACCCATTTCTTTCATCAACTCGCAAGGCCCGACATCCTCATAGAGCTTCATTATGCGTGAAATCCCACTTTGTAACGGATTGCAATGCCTCAAGAAGACAGGAGTGTCATTTCTTTAATCCGTCTCGTCATCCTGATAAATGAGTAATGTAATCATCAATAGTCTACGCTACACACGCAACAGTGTTACATAAATACGTTAAGATTGTTACATGTAAATCGAAAGTTATTTTCTTTCTCTGTCTTTGGACGCATCCTTTCTTCCAATGCACATTACTTTCCTCACCCTTTTTAATCCACTCTTCTATGAAATGAATCTTTAACACTAACAGAAATCAAATTTAAAAAACAATTCTGTGCTTTTTAGGAAAATTAAACGATTATTTAAGAAAGATTGTAGATCTTGGTATTTTTTTCTATAGTTTCTGATGGTAATGCAAATTTAAATAAAACTGAATGAATTCTCCAAGAAAAGGTAAAAAACTGCTTAGTTAGGCTTTGAGGGAGCATTGTCAATAATGATATGAATTACTTTGCTGAATAAATATATTGTTTTATATATTAAATGATTTTACTTTCTTTGGCACCCAAACACCATCGGAGAATTCTCTCGAGATCCATCGATAACTTGCATAATGATCTCCCTTTTCGGGAGCATGGGAAATTCATTAAAAGTTTTTAGTAACAAATTCATACAACGAACATAGTCAATCTTTAACAGCAACCAAATTTCCACAAGGTGGAGTCGGCGGGAATCAAAGAAGTATACTCAAATATAAAGGATTCGAAGGTAGCCGTGGACACCTTATTCGGCTTTAATCCTTCCGTAGTGCGCTCGCACGATCTAGCCATTCGTGAGCCCCACAATCAGAGGTACCAGTTTGAAAGCGGGGCTTCGCTAAGGTCCCATTTTATGAAAGAATCGTGGAGTCTGTGTTTAAGTAGGACTGTTTGTTTAGGTAGCTTGCTCTTTTGCAGCTGTTTGTAACCGCATTTTCCGTTCATTTTTTAATAAATCTAAATTTCCCCAAATAACGTTGATTTGTTTCCACTTCAAAAGAAACCTTTAATCTCTTCCTGGTTCTCTCAAACGTCTAGCTGATCCAAACTACACGTTGGAGATGTTCGGATAAAGATTGGGGGCAGCGGCGTCTCACATTCTTCGGAAGAACGAACACATGATGGTAGTAGTTGAGGGATTTGTGGTGGCAACTAAAAGGCTATCTGCTACCGTGTTGTTATATAAGTTATAATAATATCGAAGGTTGAGATAAAAAAAACATTGAATTCCTGGGTGTTATGACTATTTAGGACAACTGACTAATGTATAACCTTTTAAGAAGGCGATGGGCTCATTCTTTGTTAAATTAGTCATTTCTAATTTTATGTAACTTTGATTCCTGCCAATTTTACATTATTTATTAAATGCCATGTTTTAAATCAAGTATTCCTCAATGTTGAATCAAATGAATTTACTCTTATGGCTTTTTCTAAAGCCACACGAACTAGCAGGGTTCATTTTTTGTTTTGAATTTTTAAGGGGTCTAACACCTCTTCCATCCGTAGTCTGGTTTATCTAGGATTAGGGAAGAATGAAAGAAAAACAGAAAGATAAAGAAAAAATAGCACTGGTAGAAAAATTTAGGATGAAAAAGATTGAAATATCAAACCTCATCAACTTTGAATTCGAGGGCCTTAAAGGCGTAATTGAAACCTCTAGGAACAAATTACTTGTACTATTTATTTTAAAAGCGCCCATCTGGCGACTGCCAACTTGTACCCTAAAGTGCAAATTTATCCCTCTTTGTTGAGTTCGTTTGCGCTGACTTACGGCGCTCGGTCTCGTTCGAGGTAAAAGGAAACAAGTGAAAAAAAACAGCAATAGAGAAGTAAGAGGAAGTGTGCTCCATTAAAACAAATCATAAAAGAACGGAAGAGATTTGGCATTAATCTATCTTGTAAAATGCAAAACCAAAGAGGGGGTATGTCCGTTAGTTTAATAGATAAGAAAGGGAATTTGAGGAAAATGGAAATGAATGAAAGGTACATATTACGAGTATTCGAAAAAAGAGGATATTGTAGTATTAGGTTTTGGTGAGTGCACAACTCTTCCAAACCTAGGGCCTGTTCCTAATGAAGTCATGTCTTTACGAGGCAAAAAAGTACGAGAGGAAGGTGATCGAAGATGGCGAATGCTGAATAGCCAATTAATGGGACCCCAAATGTTGAGTTGTTGGGGGAAATTTCGTACCTATGAACATAAGGACTTTGAGGTAAGAACGTGGATCTTTGTCGCCGATGTTCCACCTCGCTTCAAGACATTGATACATTCCACGATTTCGTCATGATGGAAGTTAACTCGTCTTATTACTCATTTACTTACACCATTCTCCAAAGATACGTACAAGCACGCGCACATGCACACATCTGCACTCAATTCATAAATTGAACTGAGTCGCCGTGAGCAATCAATAAGACGTCAGGACACTCCTATTCGAAGACACACGATATGGGACACGCTGCCCAGGCCCTCTGCACACTTTCTGCGTGGGGCGACCTCGTTGCTATTGCGCTTTACATTCGAAGAAAACAAAAATCTTCTGATTTCCTCCCCACTCTCAATGCAGCTATTTTCAAAATTAAATTTAAAGCGACAATAAACAGGGCATTTTTCACCAAAAGTTTGTAAGAGATGTGCAAAAAAGATAAAGGAAGTGGAAATGTGTGGAAGATGTATCCCCGCACATCCTCTTGTAAACATTGGGACCTGAAAGGCCCTAAATCCACCAGAATTTTCCCCCTCACCCCCCTCCATCAACTCTATCTTTGGTGTTGCGAGGGAGTCATGGGACCCCGGCTGCAAAAAGAAACTATTTCTGTAATAGTATCAAAGAATTTTCACGCACCTCGTTTATTTAATTTTCCTAATAGTGTCCTCTTTTTATTATTTTGGTTCCTTACATTCTTCATTTTCACTTTTCTTAACTTAAGGATGCTCCTTTGGATTTCGCTTTTTTAAAAACATAAAAAAACTGTAATATTTCCCCCGTTACCTAAACATCACGGTTTTATTTTACTTTTGTCCTTGACTAATATTCCTTAGATTATAATTTAATTTTATTTATTATAAAAACCTACATTTGAAATTACGCAGAAAATTGCCTTCTCACCACTTTACCAAAACGTGTTCGATCCCCAAACTCACGAACGGTCTTACATATCTCTAAGCAAGTTTCCATTTGTCGAAAACAGAAGCGTTTTTTTGTTTTGTTTTCTTTCGCTTTGAAGAGTTTTTCTTCCCCCTGGATCGGAAATGTTCTGGAACGTGTATTTACTCCACTTGACGAACGAAACCTGACAAAATTTAGGAATTAAAATGTACCCGACTAACGCCATTTTTACTCAAATGGCTCGCAAGGCTTCTGTAGCTCATGAACAAACCAAGCCCAACTGATCTAAGAAGCTAAGACCACTAAAATAGCGATTTGGTCCCATTTTAAAGCGAATAGTCGTAAAAGTGACAAACGGCAAACACCCAATGATCCCATTTTCTCTAAATGGGTCACTAGCCACCTCGAGGGAAAAACATAAAAAAATAATAGCTCTTAATACGCTTCCCTTTACCAAAAGGGGCACCAATTTGGGGGGTTTGAGGCACTTAATTTTGCTCATAAACCGCCATCATCCTCACAATGAGTTGACCCTTCCACTTAATTTAAAATTCAATTGCTCAACCGCGATATCGGGTTGGTTTAGTCGGTGGAAAATCACAAGGAATTTCATCATCTACGCAGGTAACCGAATAGGAAACTGGAATACCCATATTAGCCCTAAATTACTCGGGTATGTGACTTGATCAGCGAGGGCCTCGCCCCAAGAATATTTTTATAAAACGGGGTTTCTAAAAGAAGTGGCAAGGTTAGGGTTGGAGAGAGGAGGTGGATATGTGTATAAAACGTAAAATAATCGAAATGTAATGATCAGTTAATTAGTTGCACCATTCGCCTATTATCAATTGTTGAGGAGGGAAGGCCTCCTACTGGATAAAGCCCTGTGGCCCCATAGACGACCCCTGGCGGAGAAGAAGACGCAGATAGAGAAGTATTGCTGTGATTTGTTTCTCCATCCACCTTCGTGGCCCAAGGAAGAGCCACCTAGATCCACCTCAGGATCTAGGTGGCTCCTCAGCAGGTTCCGGGACGAAAGAGTGATGTGTATTATATGGAAAGAGGGCAGTAGATTAGAAAGAGAACGCGGGGTTGGTATTGACTATGTGATACTAGGTTCTCGCACCGGGAACCTAACTGTTTACCTAGACGTGGAAATCCAACGCCTTATCAAATACGCTATGGCGGGAGTTCCGGAGTTGTTTTTTTATTATAAGAGCCCATCTGGCGAATGCCTAGTCGGGCAAAGGTCGCAGTACACAAGATATATCCTAATACATGACTAGATTAAAAACCAAGTAACAAAATGAGAATAAAAAACAAAGGCTAAGACACAAGCTTAGAAAACAACAATAACAAATAAAGACCAAAAAAATAAGCAAAAAAAGAAATAAGAATGAAGCGCGCACCGGCGTCGGAGATAGGATTGCCTCCCTTCGGCGCAGGAACATTTGACCTACAACAAAAAGTCAAAGTGAAGGAGGCCAGCCTCTTCCGAAAAATCATAGAGTCCGTAAGTCCGTGTGCACGAACCAGTCCCGAGTATAAGGAACAAGCGGTAGTAAACCCACTCGTCCCGGAACGGGGACGAGTGCTTTGTGAGACGCTAGAAATCACAATCCGGTCTCCGAACCGGGCACGACGCGTCATCTCCCTTAACGAGCGGTGTATTGCAACCAATTCTGTCGTGAAGACAGAGGCAGCGCCTAACAGAGACCCGCTGACTTCAAACATAGAGGATACAGCGTGCGCCACCTTAGTCTTGGCCATGGAAAACTGAAGCCTGTGCGCTTCGGCATAGCGAGACACGCGTTTAATCCCCTTTTAAGTGGATGCTCCAGAGTTGGACCCTGGGACGCACCAAAATAGATCGAAAGGTCGTCAACACAGAGCGTAGCGAGAACATCTTCCGGTAGCACCTAGGTGATAACGTTGATGCTTAGGGCAAAGAGTGTGACATTGAGGACAATTCCTTGCCAGACACCCTCTTTCACCTCTATTAAACCGAAGAGAGCTCCCACACCAGTAAACGTCTCGCAAACACTAAGAGATAAATATTGGGAGGCGTCCCCTCGCCCCCATCGTGTGGAGGGTCTCCATGATACCGTATCGCGATGCGGTATCATAGGCCTTCTACAGTTCGAAAAACACCATGACGTAGTGCTGTCTACAAAGGAAGGCATCGCAGACGGCATTTTCCAGTCGGAGCAGAGCATCCGAAATAGAGGGGAACTTGCGGAAGCCGCACTGTGCGAAAGACAGGTGACCTCTGCTGTCAATAAAAAAGACTAATATAACTGTTACCATTTTCTTCATTAACTTTCACACGCAGGAGGTTAATAGATTGGGTGGAAACCAGCAGGGGCAGAGAATGATCTCTCCCCAGTTTTCGAAAAGTGAGGACAGTAGCGATTCGCCAGGAGTCTGGGAGGATACCCTATATCTACACCCTGTTGAACAAATATAACAGAAATGCCATGCCTCGCTCACCCAGGTGTCGAAGCATGGCATATGGGACATTGTCGGGAGCAGGGGCGTTGTTGCGCACGAAGCGAGAGCGGAACGCAACTCACTTAATGTGAACCTGTCCAGTTAGCGGCCTTTCGTGGAATCCAGACGCGCATTGAATCCTGGCGGAACAATTTCTTGGCTAGAGAATACGGAGAAAGCGGTCGTTAAGGACTCCGACACGGACGCGGATTCCGAGATTACGGTCCCTTTCTCATAGAGAACGGGAAGGGGGTTCTGCGAGATCTTACCCCAAATCCTTTTGACTCGCTTCCATACCTTTGATAGAGATGTCTTTACGTTAAGTGAAGACACATATTACCACTAGGAAGAGATGGGCGTGCTTTGAAACATACCGGAACCTTGTCCTAGTTCAACGAAATTCCCCGTCAGTGAAATCATTCGGGCCGCTCTTATAGCGCATGTATGCATAACGCTTCTGTTTGAAGGCAGTCTCTGACTCGGTTAGCTACCACGTAAGCGGTCAGCATGCAATACTGCTAGACGTTCGTGGAAAAGTATTTAGGCCAATGACGATGAAGTTCGGGACGGTGGCGCCCCTGGTTCCGCCCAGAACCCAACCTTGTAGAGTTCACCGTTGTTTATTTGTCGTTACGCCTCTGCTCCCAAAGCATGTACAGCGCCGGGAGTATTGCGTTCGGCCTTTTTGGAGCACATCTTGTGTCACGCTGGAACCGTGCCAGTTTATACGGCTGGCTCCAAGTCCGAAGAGGGGGGTCGGTTTCCACGCCGTCTTCCCTCTGTTTAAGTCAGCTGGTCTCTACCGAGCGGTGCGTCTGTCTTCACGGCTGAGTTGGTGCCAATACGGGAGATTACGCAACGTGCCCAGTTCAAAGACCGGATCGTGATTTATAGCGACTCACAGAGCGCCCTGAGTTCTCTCGGGGCATTGGAATCTCCGCACCCTCTGGTCCACGATATTCGTGATGCAACGGTTTTAGTGAGCCGGGTGGATGTCGAGATTATCTTCTGCTGGGTTCCTGGATATGTAGAAATTGCGGGGAATGAGCGCGCCGTCGAGGGCACCAAAGTGTCCGCTAGACCGGGTGACCGGACCAGCGTTTCGCTCTTCCACGCACAAAGTTGCGTGCCATTGCGCTGTGACTGTTCCCATGGACCTATCCCCCAATGCCGTGACGGCTTCAGGTCACTTTCTGTAGTCTCCGAATCGGGCACACTCGTGTGACGCATCGCCATTTAATGGAGCGCTCACCTGCGCCCTATTGTGTCGACTGCGTCGTCCCCGAGACTGTTCGGCACACTCTTGTTGAATGTCCCAGTCTGAGTAATCTTCGCGCACGTTACCTGTCCCGGTACCTGGATGGGCGGGGTCGCTACCGCCTATCCCTTGTACTCAGGACGAGTGCATGCACATTGACTGGTGGACTTGTAGACTTTTGGGGGGAGGCCGGCCTTCTCCCTTTTATTTAACTAGTTTTTTTTCTTTATAGGTCGCACGTTCCTGCGCTGGGGGTACCTCCCCCCGACACAGGAGCTTGCTTCCTGCTCGTTGCCGTTTCCTTTTTTTCTTTTTAGTGTTGGTGGGTTTTTTGTTTGTTTTTTTAATCTTATTTTAAAGTAGCCTAGTACTAAGCAGTTTTTAATACGGCGACTAATGCCCAAGTAGGCTTTCGCCAGATGAGCTCTTAAAAAAATGGTGATGAGGTTGCTGGAGTGTTTACTGAAAAAAATCCTCGACTGGGACAGAGAAATCAGTCATTTCCTGAGATGTGGACCAGCGTGCCCGCGCCAATCATCACTTTGGGGCTCTCAGACGACAGCGGTCCAGAAAATGATATTTAAATTGGGAAGTGATCACTACCATGGAGGTCATCGAATAACCCCGCCGAAAATCAGGCTGCTGATCCGGAGAGTACAAAGATGGATCAAGACAATAAAATGAAGCGGTTCTTGGGCAGTGATACATGAACTCATCCACATTTAGGACATCCATCTCCAGCTCGTCGATCAGGTCGGCAAGGGCTTGACCTCTGGGATTAATCAAGTACTCGCCCAATAGGGAGGGGGGTCCACTGTTCAGATCTCTGACCAAGAGAAATGGCGTCGGTAACCGTGCTACGAAGCGGTGGAAGTTCTCCGCGTCGAAGTCGGCTGACAGTGGAATGTTCACACAAATAACAATATAACGATTATTCAGTGCAGCTGCACTGTTATTCCTTAAAGGTGGTATTTATTTCAAATAGAAGAACAGAGACAATATGCCGGGTGTAGATTGAGCATCTTCCTGTCCGGCCCCTATCCCGTGGTGGTGAGATCGTAAAACCCTTATACCCCGGGAGGGTGGGCAGGGGGCACGCGCCCAGCATGGTCTCCCGCAAAATGATAGTTAAGGGAAAACAGGAGATGAGCCTCCGCAGCTCCTCTCAGTTGGGCCAGAGTCCACGGCAATTCCATTGAATAAATATGCCCTCCAGTCCAAGCTCAACAGAGATACGGGGGCATTCTTCGAACAGAAGACGATCAAGGGAATGACTGTACGCTGTCCGGGCGGTATCCCCTTTGATGACTTATTAGGGTAGGTTGGGCTCGCCATGCGAATCTCGGCTTGGTCGCTTACCGAAACGGCAACGGATTCGTCCGACCCGGAGCTCCCGCAGAGGGAGACGAGCCTGGAGTCTTTTTAGCCTTTTTCTAGTTTCTTTTCTTTTTAAGAGAGGAGGGTGGTAAATGAACCCGCTTCTCTCCCCCACCGGAAGAAACCACTAGGCCGGATGGACAGGCTTGAACAAGATCCTTCTCTGAAATGTAGAAGGTCTTGGCTGTCAAAGGGGCACCGGCAAGTGAAGGAAGTTCCTCCTCTCCTTGTGAATCCTCGGGGGCTCGAGCCGTGTGAGGAGAAGCTTGCACAGTGGCAGACTCGGGTTCTGTGCTAAGCACCGAGCTCGTTTTGACCCCATAGGAGATTCTACCGTCTAGGGCTAGGTCACCTCAGGGACCATGTACATCTCTGAGGGTGCCTCCATGTCCCCCTCTTCCACAAGACATCACAGATCCCATTATAGGTTCCATCTGATTTGTCTAATACCGCGACCAGGCATCCGTCGGAAAGAGAAGGGGCCACGTACAGCTAGCCCCTGTACACTTGATACGCACGCTAGCAGGACTTTAGGGGGCACGGATCGACAGGCCTTCTCATCCCTTGTCCCCAGAAGATTGTTGACCCTATCGACCCGCTCTCGGTGAATTATGGCCGTTTGCGAGCTTTCTTGGCAGTCCTCTCTGAAATAAAATGGGGGACTGCCGCTGGAAAGAGGGAGTCGCCCAAGAGCACCTCCGGAGAAGGGGGTGAGGGGGACTCTCCCGAGCCCGTAGGCTCCGGAGAGAAGTAATCCTCCTCTCCGGTCAGAGAAATTTGGAGCTGCCCCTGAGAAAGCACGGGGAAAATGGGGCTTCCTTTTCTGTTGTAGACCTGATAAAAGAGCGATTCCTGCGATGGTAGAGGGGAAGGTAAAGGGGGAGTATACATTTGATAAAACATCTTTGTGCATACTGATCCTATATTATTTTTACGGACACAAAGGCTAATTACCCCTCGCAGGGGTAAATACAGGACGAGGCAGCCCATCAGCATGATGGCTCTACCTTAGGCTCGGCGTAAAATTAATAGTCCATGAAAAGAAAGAGAAAGGGTTTATGAGGAATGTGAGGGTGGGGGTGAGACAGGTTGTTAAAAAACCGCCACCCTAAACTAGAGCTCAGTGGTGAGGGAGCGTTATCCTTCCCCCCACCCTGATCCGGGATGGTTGGGTGACCGGAAGCAGTTCAGTGTTTACCCTGTGAAATTAGAGGCCGACCAGAAAAAGTTGTGGGAGGGAAAGGTTGTTTGGAAAGTGGGAAAGTAAGGCAAGAAGACAGAGTGTCAGAAAGAAGGAGAAGAGGCTAAGCTGGGGCCGGACGGGGCGTTGAGTCCCGTCAGCACGGCGGCCAGGAAAGCAACTCGCCCTGCCCCTTACGTGGGAGTTCCGGACTGCCTGCATGGAAACTCTTCCCTCTCTACTGAAATTCTCTCGTTATGCAAAGAGAAAAAATAATAAAAGCACAAAAGGGAGGTTCGGAGCGTATCCAGGGCTCATTGTAGCTTTGCGTTCGAAATATCATAACTGAAACAGTTCCAAGTTTACATCCTTGAAATCATGTTTGCAGCATTCAGTCTCCACATTTTCTTTCTATCGCGAATACTTTGTACGAAGGCTAGTGTTTGATAGAAGTGGGATAGGGGTTTTGGCCCCAGTATAAGACTCGATTCTCAATTGCAACATCCGAACAGTCCTGAGGCAATAAGTGCCGATGTTATGAACAAGAGCTTTCACGTTCTTGGAAGCTTGGGTTTATTTTTTTTATGTCAGTGTATGGGAAGGCTTAGTCGTGCATTCTCGTACTTTTGTGCGAAACATTTTCCTTTTCAGGGGGAAAGAGGTAGTTGCGAAATGCGTTTTGTTATTCGTCTAAACACAGATAGGTTGCCACCAAACCAAAGCTCAATGTAAGGAATATAAGTAAACACCCATGACGTCACCTAGATATCGTATGATGGGATGAATGATAGGAAATGGGGCTCTAAATAGAACCGGTCTTGGACGGATTCTCTTCAGAGGTCCGAACTCTGCACATTGCTAGATACCAACCGCACTGCGCAATAAAGTAAAGAAGGGAATGAAAAACGAAGGTCAGGACAAGATATAACGTTAAAAGGGAAAAGACACTCAAACAAGAAGAGAATGGAACACTTACTTTATTACTTTAATGAGAAAACATACTAAACGTGAGAAATACAACGAATAGAAAAAATGAGCAGAAAGAAGTTATCAAGGTGCTGTGATAGCAAATCCCGTCAACCTTAAGCCATCCGGGAACAAATTCATGCTAAATTGTTTACTATATCATAGGAGGGAGGAGACAGACAATGGAAAAAAATGATTCAAACAAAAGGTACGACTATAAAAATAAACAAACCACCCATTGTTTGGAACAAACAAACCAAAACCCTCAGCAAAATGAAAACAACCACCGAATGTGAAAGACAAAGAACATTCCTCATTTAACCCCTGATTCTGAACCACCTGGGCTGCGAACGTCTATAGGAGCACCACTTCATGAAGGTGGGGGAGGACCATGCAGACTTCCCGACCAGAGGTGCGTGGTCAACGGCTTGGGCCTTTCTTGAAATCCCGAGCCGAGCGCGCGCATGCATGCGGAAGGCAGCAGTCACTGTCTAACGGCTTCTCAGAATCGGGGGCGCGTGTGGAGGTAGGGAGATGGATTCAGAGGGTCGGGGCTGGAGGATGTTTAACCCTGTTTTTTTAGCACTAAAAACAAGGGCGCCATTAACCAAAGAAACCATAAGCGCACAAACGCGAAAATGAACAGAGGAATAATTGCCTGGAAATTTAGGGACGTTCTCAGAGGTAACAAAGACTAAACCTATATTCTTAAAGAAAATGGTGAAGTTAGGACAAGTGAATATATGTAGAGAGTATCTTACCCGATTGTACTACTCGGGGATAAGTGGACCGGTAAAAGAGCAAGTTTCTCAAACCTTTCACTGAGCGGTAAGTCTGTAGCCACATATCAAGCCATATACCAACTTTATAGTTTTTAACGCCAATTAACACCGTAAACCAGTCCAAATATAAATTTTTATTGAAAATTAAAATAAATCTGATGTAACCCATCAAAATTCGCTCATTAAGTTGGGGAAAAAAGAGGAAAACAGAGAGAGAAATAAAAAAAAAATTAGTTAACGGACATAATGTGTGCTGGAAAACAATGAAGAAGAAAAAGGGTGCGAGGATAAACCCATCCCTCCTCATATGCCGTGCATGGAAAGAGGCGTTGGAAAGCTCTACAAACGGTTCGTACAAAAAGGACCGAAACCTAAAGGTTCAAAGACAAACCCGTGAAGAAAGGGGTCAATTCTTGTGGTACAAACGAATCGTCTGCACCACGAGGCACGCACTGGTGCGCCATTATAATCACTATTACAATTAGCTTTCGACAGAAATGCACGAGTGGACGGAGCGATCATTAATTAGATACTTCTTACCTGTTAAATGGGCCTGATTTAGTTCTGCATTTTAACTCTCTATTTGCATTTCTCGAGCTGATTCTGATATATCAAATATAATAAATTAAAGTAGTTTCATAACATATTAGAAATTATTTAGCTTGGGATCAGAGGGTGCATTAGAATATTTAAAATGAACCCATTAAATACTTCAGCGGAAGAGATATTTTGCAATAACTTGCGTGGGAACTATTTACCAAATGCATTCACATTAAACATTTCACCAAGGGCAGGTAAAAAGAGATCGAAGAAAGTGCAAATATACTTAAAAGAATGGAATCTGAAACTCATTCTTGCATGATTACTGAAGATGCATATGATGATCTCGTGATTAAAAATAATTTACTTCAAATTGCTGACACAAATGTCATGAAAGATGATCATTTTAGCTGCAACTTGGAAGAGGCATTATGCGCTCAATTAGGGAAATGAGTTTGTGATACAAGACGAAACTTGGTCATCATTACGCATTGTATGGAACGAGACCCGTTAGCAGCTGCTATAGGAGTAAATAGCATCGTTGGAAATTGAAAAGTAATGACAGTTCATTAGCGACGACCAGTTACTTGTATGGACTTAAAGTATTCTTCTTACCCTTCGCGTACTACGGTATCAATGATAACATGAAAGAAGGAACATTGACCTATCCTGAATTTTGTTCAAATGCCACACTGGATTCTTAATTATATATACCCTCACGCCCTTATCAGTTTACCGCCTTGTCAATTTGTTTGCTCGAAAAAATTTGACAGGTTTAAAACGACAAATGGCCAAAAGCAGACTCCTTTCCCTCCTTTGAGTAAAACTTTCCAAGAATTCTTCTCTCCGGCAAATGCAAAGTTGGCCTAGGTAAAATCTCTTACAAAGAATTCGTTCCGCAAGGCTCGTAAAAATGCCATTTTACCTGAGTGCGGTGCGTCGGACAACGGAGCACTAAGACGAATGCATATTATATGGACGAGTAAAGAACGGATTTGTTTCTTCATAATTGATATCGAAACTGTGTACATTTAAATAATTTGGTAAGAATTTTACCAGCGAGCTTCCCTCTTATTGAGATCATTCCGGACCGCATTCTTTCTTCAACAGATGAGTCACGTTACCTTATAACTAGGATAGGGATCTAATATTTACATAAACTTTTTTTTTAAAATACCATTTATTATTCCTATATATCAACATTCAATTTTCTTGCGCGGGTATACGATTCCACATTGCACGAAAAGTGACGCGAAAATTGGCAAGAATAAACAAAACGGAATATCCTTAAAAATAGCGTTCTAATATAACAGGATCTTAAAAATAAATTGATGATAAGCAGATGTGTTGCCTAATTTTGCAATAGTGTGTCGCTCGTGGAGTTGTCCTCAATTTCATTAGAATAAAAATGGCATTGCGAGCGAGGGATTTGTCAGCAATGGGAAAAACGCCATCTGGGTTTCGTCGGATCCAATTTATCGTACGAGATCGAACGAACGAACTATTTTAGGGTATTCAGATACTATGCTCTAATCTACAGCATGTCTTCAGCTCTGTACATGTAAATGCACCTTGACAATGGTTCTTACAGCAATTAAGGCGGCGAAATTTAGCAAGTCTTCTTCAAATTTGTATTGCAGCGTGGAGTTTTATTTCAATATTGCTAAGTAATTTTTATTCACCATTTCTTTTGAACTACACACCAAAATTAACAATGAATTAGACCATTTTAAATATACATATATTAATATTATTACTATTACGAATAAATGTTCATAACCTAACTCAGCCATTCCAGAAGCGAGGGTCGTACTTCACGGTGACTCAAGGAAAAATTGTGTGACAAAGAGTAGAAAAAAGGGTTGGAATGAAAAAGAAATATGGGAAAAAGCAAAGAAATTAAGATTAGCCACTACTAAGAATTGTTTGTCTTTATCCAAAACAATTTGCGGGAAGAGAGAGAGAGGAAGAATGCAATTCAAGACTCTCAAAACTATCTACAAACTTAACCACTCAGGCCGAGGAATGTCTCGCCATTGAAATTTGATTCTAGTGTTCTTCTAATTTCCCTTTCCCTTAACTCTAAAAAAAACCCTCCTGTTTCTTGTCTCATTGCTCATTTGCGTCAAATTTCTCTTTCTCTTGTACTATGTTGTTATATAGTCTGCAAATAGAAGGTTTCTGCATCTTTCTTTGTGTCTCCAAGAGGATTTTGAAAGGCAGAAATTATATATGGCGAAAACCCTGTGGTGGTTGTTACCACCCGCAGAACTTGTATTTGCTCTTTCTGTTTATGTGACAATTTGCGGGAAGAGAGAGAGAGGAAGAATGCAATTGTGTGACAAAGAGTAGAAAAAAGGGTTGGAATGAAAAAGAAATATGGGAAAAAGCAAAGAAATTAAGATTAGCCACTACTAAGAATTGTTTGTCTTTATCCAAAACAATTTGCGGGAAGAGAGAGAGAGGAAGAATGCAATTCAAGACTCTCAAAACTATCCTACAAACTTAACCACTCAGGCCGAGGAATATCTCGCCGTTGAAATTTGATTCTAGTGTTCTTCTAATTTCCCTTTCCCTTAACTCTAAAAAAACCCCTCCTGTTTCTTGTCTCATTGCTCATTTGCGTCAAATTTCTCTTTCTCTTGTACTATATTGTTATATAGTCTGCAAATAGAAGGTTTCTGCATCTTTCTTTCTGTCTCCAAGAGGATTTTGAAAGGCAGAAATTATATATGGCGAAAACCCTGTGGTGGTTGTTACCACCCGCAGAACTTGTATTTGCTCTTTCTTTTTATGTGACAATTTGCGGGAAGAGAGAGAGAGGAAGAATGCAATTGTGTGACAAAGAGTAGAAAAAAGGGTTGGAATGAAAAAGAAATATGGGAAAAAGCAAAGAAGTTAAGATTAGCCACTACTAAGAATTGTTTGTCTTTATCCAAATAATTTTCGAGAAGAGAGAGAGAGGAAGAATGCAATTCAAGACTCTCAAAACTATCTACAAACTTAACCACTCAGGCCGAGGAATGTCTCGCCATTGAAATTTGATTCTAGTGTTCTTCTAATTTCCCTTTCCCTTAACTCTAAAAAAAACCCTCCTGTTTCTTGTCTCATTGCTCATTTGCGTCAAATTTCTCTTCCTCTTGTACTATGTTGTTATATAGTCTGCAAATAGAAGGTTTCTGCATCTTTCTTTCTGTCTCCAAGAGGATTTTGAAAGGCAGAAATTATATATGGCGAAAACCCTGTGGTGGTTGTTACCACCCGCAGAACTTGTATTTGCTCTTTCTTTTTATGTGACAATTTGCGGGAAGAGAGAGAGAGGAAGAATGCAATTGTGTGACAAAGAGTAGAAAAAAGGGTTGGAATGAAAAAGAAATATGGGAAAAAGCAAAGAAATTAAGATTAGCCACTACTAAGAATTGTTTGTCTTTATCCAAAACAATTTGCGGGAAGAGAGAGAGAGAAAGAATGCAATTCAAGACTCTCAAAACTATCTACAAACTTAACCACTCAGGCCGAGGAATGTCTCGCCGTTGAAATTTGATTCTAGTGTTCTTCTAATTTCCCTTTCCCTTAACTCTAAAAAAACCCCTCCTGTTTCTTGTCTCATTGCTCATTTGCAAAAATTTCTCTTTCTCTTGTACTATATTGTTATATAGTCTACAAATAGAAGGTTTCTGCATCTTTCTTTCTGTCTCCAAGAGGATTTTGGAAGGCAGAAATTATATATGGCGAAAACCCTGTGGTGGTTGTTACCACCCGCAGAACTTGTATTTGCTCTTTCTTTTTATGTGACAATTTGCGGGAAGAGAGAGAGAGGAAGAATGCAATTGTGTGACAAAGAGTAGAAAAAAGGGTTGGATTGAAAAAGAAATATGGGAAAAAGCAAAGAAATTAAGATTAGCCACTACTAAGAATTGTTTGTCTATATCCAAAACAATTTGCGGGAAGAGAGAGAGAGAGGAAGAATGCAATTCAAGACTCTCAAAACTATCTACAAACTTAACCACTCAGGCCGAGGAATGTCTCGCCGTTGAAATTGGATTATAGTGTTCTTCTAATTTCCCTTTCCCTTAACTCTAAAAAAACCCCTCCTGTTTCTTGTCTCATTGCTCATTTGCGTCAAATTTCTCTTTCTCTTGTACTATGTTGTTATATAGTCTGCAAATAGAAGGTTTCTGCATCTTTCTTTGTGTCTCCAAGAGGATTTTGAAAGGCAGAAATTATATATGGCGAAAACCCTGTGGTGGTTGTTACCACCCGCAGAACTTGTATTTGCTCTTTCTGTTTATGTGACAATTTGCGGGAAGAGAGAGAGAGGAAGAATGCAATTGTGTGACAAAGAGTAGAAAAAAGGGTTGGAATGAAAAAGAAATATGGGAAAAAGCAAAGAAATTAAGATTAGCCAATACTAAGAATTGTTTGTCTTTATCCAAAACAATTTGCGGGAAGAGAGAGAGAGGAAGAATGCAATTCAAGACTCTAAAACTATCCTACAAACTTAACCACTCAGGCCGAGGAATGTCTCGCCGTTGAAATTTGATTCTAGTGTTCTTCTAATTTCCCTTTCCCTTAACTCTAAAAAAAACCCTCCTGTTTCTTGTCTCATTACTCATTTGCGTCAAATTTCTCTTTCTCTTGTACTATGTTGTTATATAGTCTGCAAATAGGAGGTTTCTGCATCTTTCTTTCTGTCTCCAAGAGGATTTTGAAAGGCAGAAATTATATATGGCGAAAACCCTGTGGTGGTTGTTACCACCCGCAGAACTTGTATTTGCTCTTTCTTTTTATGTGACAATTTGCGGGAAGAGAGAGAGAGGAAGAATGCAATTGTGTGACAAAGAGTAGAAAAAAGGGTTGGAATGAAAAAGAAATATGGGAAAAAGCAAAGAAATTAAGATTAGCCACTACTTAGAATTGTTTGTCTTTATCCAAAACAATTTGCGGGAAGAGAGAGAGAGGAAGAATGCAATTCAAGACTCTCAAAACTATCCTACAAACTTAACCACTCAGGCCGAGGAATGTCATGCCGTTGAAATTTGATTCTAGTGTTCTTCTAATTTCCCTTTCCCTTAACTCTAAAAAAAACCCTCCTGTTTCTTGTCTCATTGCTCATTTGCGTCAAATTTCTCTTTCTCTTGTACTATGTTGTTATATAGTCTGCAAAAAGAAGGTTTCTGCATCTTTCTTTCTGTCTCCAAGAGGGATTTGAAAGGCAGAAATTATATATGGCGAAAACCATGTGGTGGTTGTTACCACCCGCAGAACTTGTATTTGCTCTTTCTGTTTATGTGACAATTTGCGGGAAGAGAGAGAGAGGAAGAATGCAATTGTGTGACAAAGAGTAGAAAAAAGGGTTGGAATGAAAAAGAAATATGGGAAAAAGCAAAGAAATTAAGATTAGCCACTACTAAGAATTGTTTGTCTTTATCCAAAACAATTTGCGGGAAGAGAGGGAGAGAAAGAATGCAATTCAAGACTCTCAAAACTATCCTACAAACTTAACCACTAAGGCCGAGGAATATCTCGCCGTTTAAATTTGATTCTAGTGTTCTTCTAATTTCCCTTTCCCTTAACTCTAAAAAAAACCCTCCTGTTTCTGGTCTCATTGCTCATTTGCGTCAAATTTCTCTTTCTCTTGTACTATGTTGTTATATAGTCTGCAAATAGAAGGTTTCTGCATCTTTCTTTCTGTCTCCAAGAGGATTTTGAAAGGCAGAAATTATATATGGCGAAAACCCTGTGGTGGTTGTTACCACCCGCAGAACTTGTATTCGCTCTTTCTTTTTATGTGACAATTTGCGGGAAGAGAGAGAGAGGAAGAATGCAATTGTGTGACAAAGAGTAGAAAAAAGGGTTGGAATGAAAAAGAAATATGGGAAAAAGCAAAGAAATTAAGATTAGCCACTACTAAGAATTGTTTGTCTTTATCCAAAACAATTTGCGGGAAGAGAGAGAGAGGATTAATGCAATTCAAGACTCTCAAAACTATCTACAAACTTAACCACTCAGGCCGAGGAATGTCTCGCCATTGAAATTTGATTCTAGTGTTCTTCTAATTTCCCTTTCCCTTAACTCTAAAACCACCCCTCCTGTTTCTTGTCTCATTGCTCATTTGCGTCAAATTTCTCTTTCTCTTGTACTATGTTGTTATATAGTCTGCAAATAGAAGGTTTCTGCATCTTTCTTTCTGTCTCCAAGAGGATTTTGAAAGGCAGAAATTATATATGGCGAAAACCATGTGGTGGTTGTTACCACCCGCAGAACTTGTATTTGCTCTTTCTTTTTATGTGACAATTTGCGGGAAGAGAGAGAGAGGAAGAATGCAATTGTGTGACAAAGAGTAGAAAAAAGGGTTGGAATGAAAAAGAAATATGGGAAAAAGCAAAGAAATTAAGATTAGCCACTACTAAGAATTGTTTGTCTTTATCCAAAACAATTTGCGGGAAGAGAGAGAGAGGAAGAATGCAATTCAAGACTCTCAAAACTATCCTACAAACTTAACCACTCAGGCCGAGGAATATCTCGCCGTTGAAATTTGATTCTAGTGTTCTTCTAATTTCCCTTTCCCTTAACTCTAAAAAAAACCCTCCTGTTTCTTGTCTCATTGCTCATTTGCGTCAAATTTCTCTTTCTCTTGTACTATATTGTTATATAGTCTGCAAATAGAAGGTTTCTGCATCTTTCTTTCTGTCTCCAAGAGGATTTTGAAAGGCAGAAATTATATATGGCGAAAACCCTGTGGTGGTTGTTACCACCCGCAGAACTTGTATTCGCTCTTTCTTTTTATGTGACAATTTGCGGGAAGAGAGAGAGAGGAAGAATGCAATTGTGTGACAAAGAGTAGAAAAAAGGGTTGGAATGAAAAAGAAATATGGGAAAAAGCAAAGAAGTTAAGATTAGCCACTACTAAGAATTGTTTGTCTTTATCCAAAACAATTTTCGAGAAGAGAGAGAGAGGAAGAATGCAATTTAAGACTCTCAAAACTATCTACAAACTTAACCACTCAGGCCGAGGAATGTCTCGCCATTGAAATTTGATTCTAGTGTTCTTCTAATTTCCCTTTCCCTTAACTCTAAAAAAAACCCTCCTGTTTCTTGTCTCATTGCTCATTTGCGTCAAATTTCTCTTCCTCTTGTACTATGTTGTTATATAGTCTGCAAATAGAAGGTTTCTGCATCTTTCTTTCTGTCTCCAAGAGGATTTTGAAAGGCAGAAATTATATATGGCGAAAACCCTGTGGTGGTTGTTACCACCCGCAGAACTTGTATTTGCTCTTTCTTTTTATGTGACAATTTGCGGGAAGAGAGAGAGAGGAAGAATGCAATTGTGTGACAAAGAGTAGAAAAAAGGGTTGGAATGAAAAAGAAATATGGGAAAAAGCAAAGAAATTAAGATTAGCCACTACTAAGAATTGTTTGTCTTTATCCAAAACAATTTGCGGGAAGAGAGAGAGAGGAAGAATGCAATTCAAGACTCTCAAAACTATCTACAAACTTAACCACTCAGGCCGAGGAATGTCTCGCCGTTGAAATTTGATTCTAGTGTTCTTCTAATTTCCCTTTCCCTTAACTCTAAAAAAACCCCTCCTGTTTCTTGTCTCATTGCTCATTTGCGTCAAATTTCTCTTTCTCTTGTACTATATTGTTATATAGTCTACAAATAGAAGGTTTCTGCATCTTTCTTTCTGTCTCCAAGAGGATTTTGGAAGGCAGAAATTATATATGGCGAAAACCCTGTGGTGGTTGTTACCACCCGCAGAACTTGTATTCGCTCTTTCTTTTTATGTGACAATTTGCGGGAAGAGAGAGAGAGGAAGAATGCAATTGTGTGACAAAGAGTAGAAAAAAGGGTTGGAATGAAAAAGAAATATGGGAAAAAGCAAAGAAATTAAGATTAGCCACTACTAAGAATTGTTTGTCTTTATCCAAAACAATTTGCGGGAAGAGAGAGAGAGGAAGAATGCAATTCAAGACTCTCAAAACTATCTACAAACTTAACCACTCAGGCCGAGGAATGTCTCGCCATTGAAATTTGATTCTAGTGTTCTTCTAATTTCCCTTTCCCTTAACTCTAAAAAAAACCCTCCTGTTTCTTGTCTCATTGCTCATTTGCGTCAAATTTCTCTTTCTCTTGTACTATGTTGTTATATAGTCTGCAAATAGAAGGTTTCTGCATCTTTCTTTGTGTCTCCAAGAGGATTTTGAAAGGCAGAAATTATATATGGCGAAAACCCTGTGGTGGTTGTTACCACCCGCAGAACTTGTATTTGCTCTTTCTGTTTATGTGACAATTTGCGGGAAGAGAGAGAGAGGAAGAATGCAATTGTGTGACAAAGAGTAGAAAAAAGGGTTGGAATGAAAAAGAAATATGGGAAAAAGCAAAGAAATTAAGATTAGCCACTACTAAGAATTGTTTGTCTTTATCCAAAACAATTTGCGGGAAGAGAGAGAGAGGAAGAATGCAATTCAAGACTCTCAAAACTATCCTACAAACTTAACCACTCAGGCCGAGGAATATCTCGCCGTTGAAATTTGATTCTAGTGTTCTTCTAATTTCCCTTTCCCTTAACTCTAAAAAAACCCCTCCTGTTTCTTGTCTTATTGCTCATTTGCGTCAAATTTCTCTTTCTCTTGTACTATATTGTTATATAGTCTGCAAATAGAAGGTTTCTGCATCTTTCTTTCTGTCTCCAAGAGGATTTTGAAAGGCAGAAATTATATATGGCGAAAACCCTGTGGTGGTTGTTACCACCCGCAGAACTTGTATTTGCTCTTTCTTTTTATGTGACAATTTGCGGGAAGAGAGAGAGAGGAAGAATGCAATTGTGTGACAAAGAGTAGAAAAAAGGGTTGGAATGAAAAAGAAATATGGGAAAAAGCAAAGAAGTTAAGATTAGCCACTACTAAGAATTGTTTGTCTTTATCCAAATAATTTTCGAGAAGAGAGAGAGAGGAAGAATGCAATTCAAGACTCTCAAAACTATCTACAAACTTAACCACTCAGGCCGAGGAATGTCTCGCCATTGAAATTTGATTCTAGTGTTCTTCTAATTTCCCTTTCCCTTAACTCTAAAAAAAACCCTCCTGTTTCTTGTCTCATTGCTCATTTGCGTCAAATTTCTCTTCCTCTTGTACTATGTTGTTATATAGTCTGCAAATAGAAGGTTTCTGCATCTTTCTTTCTGTCTCCAAGAGGATTTTGAAAGGCAGAAATTATATATGGCGAAAACCCTGTGGTGGTTGTTACCACCCGCAGAACTTGTATTTGCTCTTTCTTTTTATGTGACAATTTGCGGGAAGAGAGAGAGAGGAAGAATGCAATTGTGTGACAAAGAGTAGAAAAAAGGGTTGGAATGAAAAAGAAATATGGGAAAAAGCAAAGAAATTAAGATTAGCCACTACTAAGAATTGTTTGTCTTTATCCAAAACAATTTGCGGGAAGAGAGAGAGAGGAAGAATGCAATTCAAGACTCTCAAAACTATCTACAAACTTAACCACTCAGGCCGAGGAATGTCTCGCCGTTGAAATTTGATTCTAGTGTTCTTCTAATTTCCCTTTCCCTTAACTCTAAAAAAACCCCTCCTGTTTCTTGTCTCATTGCTCATTTGCGTCAAATTTCTCTTTCTCTTGTACTATATTGTTATATAGTCTACAAATAGAAGGTTTCTGCATCTTTCTTTCTGTCTCCAAGAGGATTTTGGAAGGCAGAAATTATATATGGCGAAAACCCTGTGGTGGTTGTTACCACCCGCAGAACTTGTATTTGCTCTTTCTTTTTATGTGACAATTTGCGGGAAGAGAGAGAGAGGAAGAATGCAATTGTGTGACAAAGAGTAGAAAAAAGGGTTGGATTGAAAAAGAAATATGGGAAAAAGCAAAGAAATTAAGATTAGCCACTACTAAGAATTGTTTGTCTATATCCAAAACAATTTGCGGGAAGAGAGAGAGAGAGGAAGAATGCAATTCAAGACTCTCAAAACTATCTACAAACTTAACCACTCAGGCCGAGGAATGTCTCGCCGTTGAAATTGGATTATAGTGTTCTTCTAATTTCCCTTTCCCTTAACTCTAAAAAAACCCCTCCTGTTTCTTGTCTCATTGCTCATTTGCGTCAAATTTCTCTTTCTCTTGTACTATGTTGTTATATAGTCTGCAAATAGAAGGTTTCTGCATCTTTCTTTGTGTCTCCAAGAGGATTTTGAAAGGCAGAAATTATATATGGCGAAAACCCTGTGGTGGTTGTTACCACCCGCAGAACTTGTATTTGCTCTTTCTGTTTATGTGACAATTTGCGGGAAGAGAGAGAGAGGAAGAATGCAATTGTGTGACAAAGAGTAGAAAAAAGGGTTGGAATGAAAAAGAAATATGGGAAAAAGCAAAGAAATTAAGATTAGCCAATACTAAGAATTGTTTGTCTTTATCCAAAACAATTTGCGGGAAGAGAGAGAGAGGAAGAATGCAATTCAAGACTCTAAAACTATCCTACAAACTTAACCACTCAGGCCGAGGAATGTCTCGCCGTTGAAATTTGATTCTAGTGTTCTTCTAATTTCCCTTTCCCTTAACTCTGAAAAAAACCCTCCTGTTTCTTGTCTCATTACTCATTTGCGTCAAATTTCTCTTTCTCTTGTACTATGTTGTTATATAGTCTGCAAATAGGAGGTTTCTGCATCTTTCTTTCTGTCTCCAAGAGGATTTTGAAAGGCAGAAATTATATATGGCGAAAACCCTGTGGTGGTTGTTACCACCCGCAGAACTTGTATTTGCTCTTTCTTTTTATGTGACAATTTGCGGGAAGAGAGAGAGAGGAAGAATGCAATTGTGTGACAAAGAGTAGAAAAAAGGGTTGGAATGAAAAAGAAATATGGGAAAAAGCAAAGAAATTAAGATTAGCCACTACTTAGAATTGTTTGTCTTTATCCAAAACAATTTGCGGGAAGAGAGAGAGAGGAAGAATGCAATTCAAGACTCTCAAAACTATCCTACAAACTTAACCACTCAGGCCGAGGAATGTCATGCCGTTGAAATTTGATTCTAGTGTTCTTCTAATTTCCCTTTCCCTTAACTCTAAAAAAAACCCTCCTGTTTCTTGTCTCATTGCTCATTTGCGTCAAATTTCTCTTTCTCTTGTACTATGTTGTTATATAGTCTGCAAAAAGAAGGTTTCTGCATCTTTCTTTCTGTCTCCAAGAGGGATTTGAAAGGCAGAAATTATATATGGCGAAAACCATGTGGTGGTTGTTACCACCCGCAGAACTTGTATTTGCTCTTTCTGTTTATGTGACAATTTGCGGGAAGAGAGAGAGAGGAAGAATGCAATTGTGTGACAAAGAGTAGAAAAAAGGGTTGGAATGAAAAAGAAATATGGGAAAAAGCAAAGAAATTAAGATTAGCCACTACTAAGAATTGTTTGTCTTTATCCAAAACAATTTGCGGGAAGAGAGGGAGAGAAAGAATGCAATTCAAGACTCTCAAAACTATCCTACAAACTTAACCACTAAGGCCGAGGAATATCTCGCCGTTTAAATTTGATTCTAGTGTTCTTCTAATTTCCCTTTCCCTTAACTCTAAAAAAAACCCTCCTGTTTCTGGTCTCATTGCTCATTTGCGTCAAATTTCTCTTTCTCTTGTACTATGTTGTTATATAGTCTGCAAATAGAAGGTTTCTGCATCTTTCTTTCTGTCTCCAAGAGGATTTTGAAAGGCAGAAATTATATATGGCGAAAACCCTGTGGTGGTTGTTACCACCCGCAGAACTTGTATTCGCTCTTTCTTTTTATGTGACAATTTGCGGGAAGAGAGAGAGAGGAAGAATGCAATTGTGTGACAAAGAGTAGAAAAAAGGGTTGGAATGAAAAAGAAATATGGGAAAAAGCAAAGAAATTAAGATTAGCCACTACTAAGAATTGTTTGTCTTTATCCAAAACAATTTGCGGGAAGAGAGAGAGAGGATTAATGCAATTCAAGACTCTCAAAACTATCTACAAACTTAACCACTCAGGCCGAGGAATGTCTCGCCATTGAAATTTGATTCTAGTGTTCTTCTAATTTCCCTTTCCCTTAACTCTAAAACCACCCCTCCTGTTTCTTGTCTCATTGCTCATTTGCGTCAAATTTCTCTTTCTCTTGTACTATGTTGTTATATAGTCTGCAAATAGAAGGTTTCTGCATCTTTCTTTCTGTCTCCAAGAGGATTTTGAAAGGCAGAAATTATATATGGCGAAAACCATGTGGTGGTTGTTACCACCCGCAGAACTTGTATTTGCTCTTTCTTTTTATGTGACAATTTGCGGGAAGAGAGAGAGAGGAAGAATGCAATTGTGTGACAAAGAGTAGAAAAAAGGGTTGGAATGAAAAAGAAATATGGGAAAAAGCAAAGAAATTAAGATTAGCCACTACTAAGAATTGTTTGTCTTTATCCAAAACAATTTGCGGGAAGAGAGAGAGAGGAAGAATGCAATTCAAGACTCTCAAAACTATCCTACAAACTTAACCACTCAGGCCGAGGAATATCTCGCCGTTGAAATTTGATTCTAGTGTTCTTCTAATTTCCCTTTCCCTTAACTCTAAAAAAAACCCTCCTGTTTCTTGTCTCATTGCTCATTTGCGTCAAATTTCTCTTTCTCTTGTACTATATTGTTATATAGTCTGCAAATAGAAGGTTTCTGCATCTTTCTTTCTGTCTCCAAGAGGATTTTGAAAGGCAGAAATTATATATGGCGAAAACCCTGTGGTGGTTGTTACCACCCGCAGAACTTGTATTCGCTCTTTCTTTTTATGTGACAATTTGCGGGAAGAGAGAGAGAGGAAGAATGCAATTGTGTGACAAAGAGTAAAAAAAAGGGTTGGAATGAAAAAGAAATATGGGAAAAAGCAAAGAAGTTAAGATTAGCCACTACTAAGAATTGTTTGTCTTTATCCAAAACAATTTTCGAGAAGAGAGAGAGAGGAAGAATGCAATTCAAGACTCTCAAAACTATCTACAAACTTAACCACTCAGGCCGAGGAATGTCTCGCCATTGAAATTTGATTCTAGTGTTCTTCTAATTTCCCTTTCCCTTAACTCTAAAAAAAACCCTCCTGTTTCTTGTCTCATTGCTCATTTGCGTCAAATTTCTCTTCCTCTTGTACTATGTTGTTATATAGTCTGCAAATAGAAGGTTTCTGCATCTTTCTTTCTGTCTCCAAGAGGATTTTGAAAGGCAGAAATTATATATGGCGAAAACCCTGTGGTGGTTGTTACCACCCGCAGAACTTGTATTTGCTCTTTCTTTTTATGTGACAATTTGCGGGAAGAGAGAGAGAGGAAGAATGCAATTGTGTGACAAAGAGTAGAAAAAAGGGTTGGAATGAAAAAGAAATATGGGAAAAAGCAAAGAAATTAAGATTAGCCACTACTAAGAATTGTTTGTCTTTATCCAAAACAATTTGCGGGAAGAGAGAGAGAGGAAGAATGCAATTCAAGACTCTCAAAACTATCTACAAACTTAACCACTCAGGCCGAGGAATGTCTCGCCGTTGAAATTTGATTCTAGTGTTCTTCTAATTTCCCTTTCCCTTAACTCTAAAAAAACCCCTCCTGTTTCTTGTCTCATTGCTCATTTGCGTCAAATTTCTCTTTCTCTTGTACTATATTGTTATATAGTCTACAAATAGAAGGTTTCTGCATCTTTCTTTCTGTCTCCAAGAGGATTTTGGAAGGCAGAAATTATATATGGCGAAAACCCTGTGGTGGTTGTTACCACCCGCAGAACTTGTATTTGCTCTTTCTTTTTATGTGACAATTTGCGGGAAGAGAGAGAGAGGAAGAATGCAATTGTGTGACAAAGAGTAGAAAAAAGGGTTGGATTGAAAAAGAAATATGGGAAAAAGCAAAGAAATTAAGATTAGCCACTACTAAGAATTGTTTGTCTATATCCAAAACAATTTGCGGGAAGAGAGAGAGAGAGGAAGAATGCAATTCAAGACTCTCAAAACTATCTACAAACTTAACCACTCAGGCCGAGGAATGTCTCGCCGTTTAAATTGGATTATAGTGTTCTTCTAATTTCCCTTTCCCTTAACTCTAAAAAAAACCCTCCTGTTTCTTGTCTCATTGCTCATTTGCGTCAAATTTCTCTTTCTCTTGTACTATGTTGTTATATAGTCTGCAAATAGAAGGTTTCTGCATCTTTCTTTCTGTCTCCAAGAGGATTTTGAAAGGCAGAAATTATATATGGCGAAAACCATGTGGTGGTTGTTACCACCCGCAGAACTTGTATTTGCTCTTTCTTTTTATGTGACAATTTGCGGGAAGAGAGAGAGAGGAAGAATGCAATTGTGTGACAAAGAGTAGAAAAAAGGGTTGGAATGAAAAAGAAATATGAGAAAAAGCAAAGAAATTAAGATTAGCCACTACTAAGAATTGTTTGTCTTTATCCAAAACAATTTGCGGGAAGAGAGAGAGAGGAAGAATGCAATTCAAGACTCTCAAAACTATCTACAAACTTAACCACTCAGGCCGAGGAATGTCTCGCCGTTGAAATTTGATTCTAGTGTTCATCTAATTTCCCTTTCCCTTAACTCTAAAAAAACCCCTCCTGTTTCTTGTCTCATTGCTCATTTGCGTCAAATTTCTCTTTCTCTTGTACTATATTGTTATATAGTCTGCAAATAGAAGGTTTCTGCATCTTTCTTTGTGTTCCAAGAGGATTTTGAAAGGCAGAAATTATATATGGCGAAAACCCTGTGGTGGTTGTTACCACCCGCAGAACTTGTATTTGCTCTTTCTTTTTATGTGACAATTCGCGGGAAGAGAGAGAGAGGAAGAATGCAATTGTGTGACAAAGAGTAGAAAAAAGGGTTGGAATGAAAAAGAAATATGGGAAAAAGCAAAGAAATTAATATTAGCCACTACTAAGAATTGTTTGTCTTTATCCAAAACAATTTGCGGGAAGAGAGAGAGAGGAAGAATGCAATTCAAGACTCTCAAAACTATCTACAAACTTAACCACTCAGGCCGAGGAATGTCTCGCCGTTGAAATTGGATTCTAGTGTTCTTCTAATTTCCCTTTCCCTTAACTCTAAAAAAAACCCTCCTGTTTCTTGTTTCATTGCTCATTTGCGTCAAATTTCTCTTTCTCTTGTACTATGTTGTTATATAGTCTGCAAATAGAAGGTTTCTGCATCTTTCTTTCTGTCTCCAAGAGGATTTTGAAAGGCAGAAATTATATATGGCGAAAACCCTGTGGTGGTTGTTACCACCCGCAGAACTTGTATTTTCTCTTTCTTTTTATGTGACAATTTGCGGGAAGAGAGAGAGAGGAAGAATGCAATTGTGTGACAAAGAGTAGAAAAAAGGGTTGGAATGAAAAAGAAATATGGGAAAAAGCAAAGAAATTAAGATTAGCTTCTACTAAGAATTGTTTGTCTTTATCCAAAACAATTTGCGGGAAGAGAGACAGAGGAAGAATGCAATTCAAGACTCTCAAAACTATCCTACAAACTTAACCACTCAGGCCGAGGAATGTCATGCCGTTGAAATTTGATTCTAGTGTTCTTCTAATTTCCCTTTCCCTTAACTCTAAAAAAAACCCTCCTGTTTCTTGTCTCATTGCTCATTTGCGTCAAATTTCTCTTTCTCTTGTACTATGTTGTTATATAGTCTGCAAAAAGAAGGTTTCTGCATCTTTCTTTCTGTCTCCAAGAGGATTTTGAAAGGCAGAAATTATATATGGCGAAAACCATGTGGTGGTTGTTACCACCCGCAGAACTTGTATTTGCTCTTTCTGTTTATGTGACAATTTGCGGGAAGAGAGAGAGAGGAAGAATGCAATTGTGTGACAAAGAGTAGAAAAAAGGGTTGGAATGAAAAAGAAATATGGGAAAAAGCAAAGAAATTAAGATTAGCCACTACTAAGAATTGTTTGTCTTTATCCAAAACAATTTGCGGGAAGAGAGAGAGAGGAAGAATGCAATTCAAGACTCTCAAAACTATCTACAAACTTAACCACTCAGGCCGAGGAATGTCTCGCCATTGAAATTTGATTCTAGTGTTCTTCTAATTTCCCTTTCCCTTAACTCTAAAACAACCCCTCCTGTTTCTTGTCTCATTGCTCATTTGCGTCAAATTTCTCTTTCTCTTGTACTATGTTGTTATATAGTCTGCAAATAGAAGGTTTCTGCATCTTTCTTTCTGTCTCCAAGAGGATTTTGAAAGGCAGAAATTATATATGGCGAAAACCATGTGGTGGTTGTTACCACCCGCACAACTTGTATTTGCTCTTTCTTTTTATGTGACAATTTGCGGGAAGAGAGAGAGAGGAAGAATGCAATTGTGTGACAAAGAGTAGAAAAAAGGGTTGGAATGAAAAAGAAATATGGGAAAAAGCAAAGAAATTAAGATTAGCCACTACTAAGAATTGTTTGTCTTTATCCAAAACAATTTGCGGGAAGAGAGAGAGAGAGGAAGAATGCAATTCAAGACTCTTAAAACTATCCTACAAACTTAACCACTCAGGCCGAGGAATGTCTCGCCGTTGAAATTGGATTCTAGTGTTCTTCTAATTTCCCTTTCCCTTAACTCTAAAAAAACCCCTCCTGTTTCTTGTTTCATTGCTCATTTGCGTCAAATTTCTCTTTCTCTTGTACTATGTTGTTATATAGTCTGCAAATAGAAGGTTTCTGCATCTTTCTTTCTGTCTCCAAGATGATTTTGAAAGGCAGAAATTATATATGGCGAAAACCATGTGGTGGTTGTTACCACCCGCAGAACTTGTATTTGCTCTTTCTTTTTATGTGACAATTTGCGGGAAGAGAGAGAGAGGAAGAATACAATTGTGTGACAAAGAGTAGAAAAAACGGTTGGAATGAAAAAGAAATATGGGAAAAAGCAAAGAAATTAAGATTAGCCACTACTAAGAATTGTTTGTCTTTATCCAAAACAATTTGCGGGAAGAGAGAGAGAGGAAGAATGCTTTTCAAGACTCTCAAAACTATCTACAAACTTAACCACTCAGGCCGAGGAATGTCTCGCCATTGAAATTTGATTCTAGTGTTCTTCTAATTTCCCTTTCCCTTAACTCTAAAACAACCCCTCCTGTTTCTTGTCTCATTGCTCATTTGCGTCAAATTTCTCTTTCTCTTGTACTATGTTGTTATATAGTCTGCAAATAGAAGGTTTCTGCATCTTTCTTTCTGTCTCCAAGAGGATTTTGAAAGGCAGAAATTATATATGGCGAAAACCATGTGGTGGTTGTTACCACCCGCAGAACTTGTATTTGCTCTTTCTTTTTATGTGACAATTTGCGGGAAGAGAGAGAGAGGAAGAATGCAATTGTGTGACAAAGAGTAGAAAAAAGGGTTGGAATGAAAAAGAAATATGAGAAAAAGCAAAGAAATTAAGATTAGCCACTACTAAGAATTGTTTGTCTTTATCCAAAACAATTTGCGGGAAGAGAGAGAGAGGAAGAATGCAATTCAAGACTCTCAAAACTATCTACAAACTTAACCACTCAGGCCGAGGAATGTCTCGCCGTTGAAATTTGATTCTAGTGTTCATCTAATTTCCCTTTCCCTTAACTCTAAAAAAACCCCTCCTGTTTCTTGTCTCATTGCTCATTTGCGTCAAATTTCTCTTTCTCTTGTACTATATTGTTATATAGTCTGCAAATAGAAGGTTTCTGCATCTTTCTTTGTGTTCCAAGAGGATTTTGAAAGGCAGAAATTATATATGGCGAAAACCCTGTGGTGGTTGTTACTACCCGCAGAACTTGTATTTGCTCTTTCTTTTTATGTGACAATTCGCGGGAAGAGAGAGAGAGGAAGAATGCAATTGTGTGACAAAGAGTAGAAAAAAGGGTTGGAATGAAAAAGAAATATGGGAAAAAGCAAAGAAATTAATATTAGCCACTACTAAGAATTGTTTGTCTTTATCCAAAACAATTTGCGGGAAGAGAGAGAGAGGAAGAATGCAATTCAAGACTCTCAAAACTATCTACAAACTTAACCACTCAGGCCGAGGAATGTCTCGCCGTTGAAATTGGATTCTAGTGTTCTTCTAATTTCCCTTTCCCTTAACTCTAAAAAAACCCTCCTGTTTCTTGTTTCATTGCTCATTTGCGTCAAATTTCTCTTTCTCTTGTACTATGTTGTTATATAGTCTGCAAATAGAAGGTTTCTGCATCTTTCTTTCTGTCTCCAAGAGGATTTTGAAAGGCAGAAATTATATATGGCGAAAACCCTGTGGTGGTTGTTACCACCCGCAGAACTTGTATTTTCTCTTTCTTTTTATGTGACAATTTGCGGGAAGAGAGAGAGAGGAAGAATGCAATTGTGTGACAAAGAGTAGAAAAAAGGGTTGGAATGAAAAAGAAATATGGGAAAAAGCAAAGAAATTAAGATTAGCTTCTACTAAGAATTGTTTGTCTTTATCCAAAACAATTTGCGGGAAGAGAGAGAGAGGAAGAATGCAATTCAAGACTCTCAAAACTATCTACAAACTTAACCACTCAGGCCGAGGAATGTCTCGCCATTGAAATTTGATTCTAGTGTTCTTCTAATTTCCCTTTCCCTTAACTCTAAAACAACCCCTCCTGTTTCTTGTCTCATTGCTCATTTGCGTCAAATTTCTCTTTCTCTTGTACTATGTTGTTATATAGTCTGCAAATAGAAGGTTTCTGCATCTTTCTTTCTGTCTCCAAGAGGATTTTGAAAGGCAGAAATTATATATGGCGAAAACCATGTGGTGGTTGTTACCACCCGCAGAACTTGTATTTGCTCTTTCTTTTTATGTGACAATTTGCGGGAAGAGAGAGAGAGGAAGAATGCAATTGTGTGACAAAGAGTAGAAAAAAGGGTTGGAATGAAAAAGAAATATGAGAAAAAGCAAAGAAATTAAGATTAGCCACTACTAAGAATTGTTTGTCTTTATCCAAAACAATTTGCGGGAAGAGAGAGAGAGGAAGAATGCAATTCAAGACTCTCAAAACTATCTACAAACTTAACCACTCAGGCCGAGGAATGTCTCGCCGTTGAAATTTGATTCTAGTGTTCATCTAATTTCCCTTTCCCTTAACTCTAAAAAAACCCCTCCTGTTTCTTGTCTCATTGCTCATTTGCGTCAAATTTCTCTTTCTCTTGTACTATATTGTTATATAGTCTGCAAATAGAAGGTTTCTGCATCTTTCTTTGTGTTCCAAGAGGATTTTGAAAGGCAGAAATTATATATGGCGAAAACCCTGTGGTGGTTGTTACTACCCGCAGAACTTGTATTTGCTCTTTCTTTTTATGTGACAATTCGCGGGAAGAGAGAGAGAGGAAGAATGCAATTGTGTGACAAAGAGTAGAAAAAAGGGTTGGAATGAAAAAGAAATATGGGAAAAAGCAAAGAAATTAATATTAGCCACTACTAAGAATTGTTTGTCTTTATCCAAAACAATTTGCGGGAAGAGAGAGAGAGGAAGAATGCAATTCAAGACTCTCAAAACTATCTACAAACTTAACCACTCAGGCCGAGGAATGTCTCGCCGTTGAAATTGGATTCTAGTGTTCTTCTAATTTCCCTTTCCCTTAACTCTAAAAAAAACCCTCCTGTTTCTTGTTTCATTGCTCATTTGCGTCAAATTTCTCTTTCTCTTGTACTATGTTGTTATATAGTCTGCAAATAGAAGGTTTCTGCATCTTTCTTTCTGTCTCCAAGAGGATTTTGAAAGGCAGAAATTATATATGGCGAAAACCCTGTGGTGGTTGTTACCACCCGCAGAACTTGTATTTTCTCTTTCTTTTTATGTGACAATTTGCGGGAAGAGAGAGAGAGGAAGAATGCAATTGTGTGACAAAGAGTAGAAAAAAGGGTTGGAATGAAAAAGAAATATGGGAAAAAGCAAAGAAATTAAGATTAGCTTCTACTAAGAATTGTTTGTCTTTATCCAAAACAATTTGCGGGAAGAGAGACAGAGGAAGAATGCAATTCAAGACTCTCAAAACTATCCTACAAACTTAACCACTCAGGCCGAGGAATGTCATGCCGTTGAAATTTGATTCTAGTGTTCTTCTAATTTCCCTTTCCCTTAACTCTAAAAAAAACCCTCCTGTTTCTTGTCTCATTGCTCATTTGCGTCAAATTTCTCTTTCTCTTGTACTATGTTGTTATATAGTCTGCAAAAAAAAGGTTTCTGCATCTTTCTTTCTGTCTCCAAGAGGATTTTGAAAGGCAGAAATTATATATGGCGAAAACCATGTGGTGGTTGTTACCACCCGCAGAACTTGTATTTGCTCTTTCTGTTTATGTGACAATTTGCGGGAAGAGAGAGAGAGGAAGAATGCAATTGTGTGACAAAGAGTAGAAAAAAGGGTTGGAATGAAAAAGAAATATGGGAAAAAGCAAAGAAATTAAGATTAGCCACTACTAAGAATTGTTTGTCTTTATCCAAAACAATTTGCGGGAAGAGAGAGAGAGGAAGAATGCAATTCAAGACTCTCAAAACTATCTACAAACTTAACCACTCAGGCCGAGGAATGTCTCGCCATTGAAATTTGATTCTAGTGTTCTTCTAATTTCCCTTTCCCTTAACTCTAAAACAACCCCTCCTGTTTCTTGTCTCATTGCTCATTTGCGTCAAATTTCTCTTTCTCTTGTACTATGTTGTTATATAGTCTGCAAATAGAAGGTTTCTGCATCTTTCTTTCTGTCTCCAAGAGGATTTTGAAAGGCAGAAATTATATATGGCGAAAACCCTGTGGTGGTTGTTACCACCCGCACAACTTGTATTTGCTCTTTCTTTTTATGTGACAATTTGCGGGAAGAGAGAGAGAGGAAGAATGCAATTGTGTGACAAAGAGTAGAAAAAAGGGTTGGAATGAAAAAGAAATATGGGAAAAAGCAAAGAAATTAAGATTAGCCACTACTAAGAATTGTTTGTCTTTATCCAAAACAATTTGCGGGAAGAGAGAGAGAGAGGAAGAATGCAATTCAAGACTCTTAAAACTATCCTACAAACTTAACCACTCAGGCCGAGGAATGTCTCGCCGTTGAAATTTGATTCTAGTGTTCTTCTAATTTCCCTTTCCCTTAACTCTAAAACAACCCCTCCTGTTTCTTGTCTCATTGCTCATTTGCGTCAAATTTCTCTTTCTCTTGTACTATGTTGTTATATAGTCTGCAAATAGAAGGTTTCTGCATCTTTCTTTCTGTCTCCAAGAGGATTTTGAAAGGCAGAAATTATATATGGCGAAAACCATGTGGTGGTTGTTACCACCCGCAGAACTTGTATTTGCTCTTTCTTTTTATGTGACAATTTGCGGGAAGAGAGAGAGAGGAAGAATGCAATTGTGTGACAAAGAGTAGAAAAAAGGGTTGGAATGAAAAAGAAATATGAGAAAAAGCAAAGAAATTAAGATTAGCCACTACTAAGAATTGTTTGTCTTTATCCAAAACAATTTGCGGGAAGAGAGAGAGAGGAAGAATGCAATTCAAGACTCTCAAAACTATCTACAAACTTAACCACTCAGGCCGAGGAATGTCTCGCCGTTGAAATTTGATTCTAGTGTTCATCTAATTTCCCTTTCCCTTAACTCTAAAAAAACCCCTCCTGTTTCTTGTCTCATTGCTCATTTGCGTCAAATTTCTCTTTCTCTTGTACTATATTGTTATATAGTCTGCAAATAGAAGGTTTCTGCATCTTTCTTTGTGTTCCAAGAGGATTTTGAAAGGCAGAAATTATATATGGCGAAAACCCTGTGGTGGTTGTTACTACCCGCAGAACTTGTATTTGCTCTTTCTTTTTATGTGACAATTCGCGGGAAGAGAGAGAGAGGAAGAATGCAATTGTGTGACAAAGAGTAGAAAAAAGGGTTGGAATGAAAAAGAAATATGGGAAAAAGCAAAGAAATTAATATTAGCCACTACTAAGAATTGTTTGTCTTTATCCAAAACAATTTGCGGGAAGAGAGAGAGAGGAAGAATGCAATTCAAGACTCTCAAAACTATCTACAAACTTAACCACTCAGGCCGAGGAATGTCTCGCCGTTGAAATTGGATTCTAGTGTTCTTCTAATTTCCCTTTCCCTTAACTCTAAAAAAAACCCTCCTGTTTCTTGTTTCATTGCTCATTTGCGTCAAATTTCTCTTTCTCTTGTACTATGTTGTTATATAGTCTGCAAATAGAAGGTTTCTGCATCTTTCTTTCTGTCTCCAAGAGGATTTTGAAAGGCAGAAATTATATATGGCGAAAACCCTGTGGTGGTTGTTACCACCCGCAGAACTTGTATTTTCTCTTTCTTTTTATGTGACAATTTGCGGGAAGAGAGAGAGAGAGGAAGAATGCAATTGTGTGACAAAGAGTAGAAAAAAGGGTTGGAATGAAAAAGAAATATGGGAAAAAGCAAAGAAATTAAGATTAGCTTCTACTAAGAATTGTTTGTCTTTATCCAAAACAATTTGCGGGAAGAGAGACAGAGGAAGAATGCAATTCAAGACTCTCAAAACTATCCTACAAACTTAACCACTCAGGCCGAGGAATGTCATGCCGTTGAAATTTGATTCTAGTGTTCTTCTAATTTCCCTTTCCCTTAACTCTAAAAAAAACCCTCCTGTTTCTTGTCTCATTGCTCATTTGCGTCAAATTTCTCTTTCTCTTGTACTATGTTGTTATATAGTCTGCAAAAAAAAGGTTTCTGCATCTTTCTTTCTGTCTCCAAGAGGATTTTGAAAGGCAGAAATTATATATGGCGAAAACCATGTGGTGGTTGTTACCACCCGCAGAACTTGTATTTGCTCTTTCTGTTTATGTGACAATTTGCGGGAAGAGAGAGAGAGGAAGAATGCAATTGTGTGACAAAGAGTAGAAAAAAGGGTTGGAATGAAAAAGAAATATGGGAAAAAGCAAAGAAATTAAGATTAGCCACTACTAAGAATTGTTTGTCTTTATCCAAAACAATTTGCGGGAAGAGAGAGAGAGGAAGAATGCAATTCAAGACTCTCAAAACTATCTACAAACTTAACCACTCAGGCCGAGGAATGTCTCGCCATTGAAATTTGATTCTAGTGTTCTTCTAATTTCCCTTTCCCTTAACTCTAAAACAACCCCTCCTGTTTCTTGTCTCATTGCTCATTTGCGTCAAATTTCTCTTTCTCTTGTACTATGTTGTTATATAGTCTGCAAATAGAAGGTTTCTGCATCTTTCTTTCTGTCTCCAAGAGGATTTTGAAAGGCAGAAATTATATATGGCGAAAACCCTGTGGTGGTTGTTACCACCTGCACAACTTGTATTTGCTCTTTCTTTTTATGTGACAATTTGCGGGAAGAGAGAGAGAGGAAGAATGCAATTGTGTGACAAAGAGTAGAAAAAAGGGTTGGAATGAAAAAGAAATATGGGAAAAAGCAAAGAAATTAAGATTAGCCACTACTAAGAATTGTTTGTCTTTATCCAAAACAATTTGCGGGAAGAGAGAGAGAGAGGAAGAATGCAATTCAAGACTCTTAAAACTATCCTACAAACTTAACCACTCAGGCCGAGGAATGTCTCGCCGTTGAAATTTGATTCTAGTGTTCTTCTAATTTCCCTTTCCCTTAACTCTAAAAAAAACCCTCCTGTTTCTTGTCTCATTGCTCATTTGCGTCAAATTTCTCTTTCTCTTGTACTATATTGTTATATAGTCTGCAAATAGAAGGTTTCTGCATCTTTCTTTCTGTCTCCAAGAGGATTTTGAAAGGCAGAAATTATATATGGCGAAAACCCTGTGGTGGTTGTTACCACCCGCAGAACTTGTATATGCTCTTTCTTTTTATGTGACAATTTGCGGGTAGAGAGAGAGAGGAAGAATGCAATTGTGTGACAAAGAGTAGAAAAAAGGATTGGAATGAAAAAGAAATATGGGAAAAAGCAAAGAAATTAAGATTAGCCACTACTAAGAATTGTTTGTCTTTATCCAAAACAATTTGCGGGAAGAGAGAGAGAGAGGAAGAATGCAATTCAAGACTCAAAACTATCTACAAACTTAACCACTCAGGCCGAGGAATGTCTCGCCATTGAAATTTGATTCTAGTGTTCTTCTAATTTCCCTTTCCCTTAACTCTAAAACAACCCCTCCTGTTTCTTGTCTCATTGCTCATTTGCGTCAAATTTCTCTTTCTCTTGTACGATGTTGTTATATAGTCTGCAAATAGAAGGTTTTTGCATCTTTCTTTCTGTCTCCAAGAGGATTTTGAAAGGCAGAAATTATATATGGCGAAAACCATGTGGTGGTTGTTACCACCCGCAGAACTTGTATTTGCTCTTTCTGTTTATGTGACAATTTGCGGGAAGAGAGAGAGAGGAAGAATGCAATTGTGTGACAAAGAGTAGAAAAAAGGGTTGGAATGAAAAAGAAATATGGGAAAAAGCAAAGAAATTAAGATTAGCCACTACTAAGAATTGGTGGCTTTATCCAAAACAATTTGCGGGAAGAGAGAGAGAGGAAGAATGCAATTCAAGACTCTCAAAACTATCCTACAAACTTAACCACTAAGGCCGAGGAATATCTCGCCGTTGAAATTTGATTCTAGTGTTCTTCTAATTTTCCTTTCCCTTAACTCTAAAAAAAACCCTCCTGTTTCTGGTCTCATTGCTCATTTGCGTCAAATTTCTCTTTCTCTTGTACTATATTGTTATATAGTATGCAAATAGAAGGTTTCTGCATCTTTCTTTCTGTCTCCAAGAGGATTTTGAAAGTCAGAAATTATATATGGCGAAAACCCTGTGGTGGTTGTTACCACCCGCAGAACTTGTATTCGCTCTTTCTTTTTATGTGACAATTTGCGGGAAGAGAGAGAGAGGAAGAATGCAATTGTGTGACAAAGAGTAGAAAAAAGGGTTGGAATGAAAAAGAAATATGGGAAAAAGCAAAGAAATTAAGATTAGCCACTACTAAGAATTGTTTGTCTTTATCCAAAACAATTTGCGGGAAGAGAGAGAGAGGAAGAATGCAATTCAAGACTCTCAAAACTATCTACAAACTTAACCACTCAGGCCGAGGAATGTCTCGCCATTGAAATTTGATTCTAGTGTTCTTCTAATTTCCCTTTCCCTTAACTCTAAAACAACCCCTCCTGTTTCTTGTCTCATTGCTCATTTGCGTCAAATTTCTCTTTCTCTTGTACTATGTTGTTATATAGTCTGAAAATAGAAGGTTTCTGCATCTTTCTTTCTGTCTCCAAGAGGATTTTGAAAGGCAGAAATTATATATGGCGAAAACCATGTGGTGGTTGTTACCACCCGCAGAACTTGTATTTGCTCTTTCTTTTTATGTGACAATTTGCGGGAAGAGAGAGAGAGGAAGAATGCAATTGTGTGACAAAGAGTAGAAAAAAGGGTTGGAATGAAAAAGAAATATGGGAAAAAGCAAAGAAATTAAGATTAGCCACTACTAAGAATTGTTTGTCTTTATCCAAAACAATTTGCGGGAAGAGAGAGAGAGAGGAAGAATGCAAGTCAAGACTCTTAAAACTATCCTACAAACTTAACCACTCAGGCCGAGGAATGTCTCGCCGTTGAAATTTGATTCTAGTGTTCTTCTAATTTCCCTTTCCCTTAACTCTAAAACAACCCCTCCTGTTTCTTGTCTCATTGCTCATTTGCGTAAAATTGCTCTTTCTCTTGTACTATGTTGTTATATAGTCTGCAAATAGTAGGTTTCTGCATCTTTCTTTCTGTCTCCAAGAGGATTTTGAAAGGCAGAAATTATATATGGCGAAAACCCTGTGGTGGTTGTTACCACCCGCAGAACTTGTATTTGCTCTTTCTTTTTATGTGACAATTTGCGGGTAAAGAGAGAGAGGAAGAATGCAATTGTGTGACAAAGAGTAGAAAAAAGGATTGGAATGAAAAAGAAATATGGGAAAAAGCAAAGAAATTAAGATTAGCCACTATTAAGAATTGTTTGTCTTTATCCAAAACAATTTGCGGGAAGAGAGAGAGAGAGGAAGAATGCAATTCAAGACTCTCAAAACTATCTACAAACTTAACCACTCAGGCCGAGGAATGTCTCGCCATTGAAATTTGATTCTAGTGTTCTTCTAATTTCCCTTTCCCTTAACTCTAAAACAACCCCTCCTGTTTCTTGTCTCATTGCTCATTTGCGTCAAATTTCTCTTTCTCTTGTACGATGTTGTTATATAGTCTGCAAATAGAAGGTTTCTGCATCTTTCTTTCTGTCTCCAAGAGGATTTTGAAAGGCAGAAATTATATATGGCGAAAACCATGTGGTGGTTGTTACCACCCGCAGAACTTGTATTTGCTCTTTCTTTTTATTGACAATTTGCGGGAAGAGAGAGAGAGGAAGAATGCAATTGTGTGACAAAGAGTAGAGAAAAGGGTTGGAATGAAAAAGAAATATGGAAAAAAGCAAAGAAATTAAGATTAGCCACTACTAAGAATTGTTTGTCTTTATCCAAAACAATTTGCGGGAAGAGAGAGAGAGGAAGAATGCAATTCAAGACTCTCAAAACTATCTACAAACTTAACCACTCAGGCCGAGGAATGTCTCGCCATTGAAATTGGATTCTAGTGTTCTTCTAATTTCCCTTTCCCTTAACTCTAAAAAAAACCCTCCTGTTTCTTGTCTCATTGCTCATTTGCGTCAAATTTCTCTTTCTCTTGTACTATGTTGTTATATAGTCTGCAAATAGAAGGTTTCTGCATCTTTCTTTCTGTCTCCAAGAGGATTTTGAAAGGCAGAAATTATATATGGCGAAAACCATGTGGTGGTTGTTACCACCCGCAGAACTTGTATTTGCTCTTTCTTTTTATGTGACAATTTGCGGGAAGAGAGAGAGAGGAAGAATGCAATTGTGTGACAAAGAGTAGAAAAAAGGGTTGGAATGAAAAAGAAATATGGGAAAAAGCAAAGAAATTAATATTAGCCACTACTAAGAATTGTTTGTCTTTATCCAAAACAATTTGCGGGAAGAGAGAGAGAGGAAGAATGCAATTCAAGACTCTCAAAACTATCTACAAACTTAACCACTCAGGCCGAGGAATGTCTCGCCGTTGAAATTGGATTCTAGTGTTCTTCTAATTTCCCTTTCCCTTAACTCTAAAAAAACCCCTCCTGTTTCTTGTTTCATTGCTCATTTGCGTCAAATTTCTCTTTCTCTTGTACTATGTTGTTATATAGTCTGCAAATAGAAGGTTTCTGCATCTTTCTTTCTGTCTCCAAGATGATTTTGAAAGGCATAAATTATATATGGCGAAAACCATGTGGTGGTTGTTACCACCCGCAGAACTTGTATTTGCTCTTTCTTTTTATGTGACAATTTGCGGGAAGAGAGAGAGAGGAAGAATGCAATTGTGTGACAAAGAGTAGAAAAAAGGGTTGGAATAAAAAAAAGAAATATGGGAAAAAGCAAAGAAATTAAGATTAGCCACTACTAAGAATTGTTTGTCTATATCCAATACAATTTTCGGGAAGAGAGAGAGAGAGGAAGAATGCAATTCAAGACTCTCAAAACTATCTACAAACTTAACCACTCAGGCCGAGCAATGTCTCGCCGTTGAAATTGGATTATAGTGTTCTTCTAATTTCCCTTTCCCTTAACTCTAAAAAAAACCCTCCTGTTTCTTGTCTCATTGCTCATTTGCGTCAAATTTCTCTTTCTCTTGTACTATGTTGTTATATAGTCTGCAAATAGAAGGTTTCTGCATCTTTCTTTCTGTCTCCAAGAGGATTTTGAAAGGCAGAAATTATATATCGCGAAAACCCTGTGGTGGTTGTTACCACCCGCAGAACTTGTATTTGCTCTTTCTGTTTATGTGACAATTTGCGGGAAGAGAGAGAGAGGAAGAATGCAATTGTGTGACAAAGAGTAGAAAAAAGGGTTGGAATGAAAAAGAAATATGGGAAAAAGCAAAGAAATTAAGATTAGCCAATACTAAGAATTGTTTGTCTTTATCCAAAACAATTTGCGGGAAGAGAGAGAGAGGAAGAATGCAATTCAAGACTCTAAAACTATCCTACAAACTTAACCACTCAGGCCGAGGAATGTCTCGCCGTTGAAATTTGATTCTAGTGTTCTTCTAATTTCCCTTTCCCTTAACTCTAAAAAAACCCCTCCTGTTTCTTGTCTCATTACTCATTTGCGTCAAATTTCTCTTTCTCTTGTACTATGTTGTTATATAGTCTGCAAATAGGAGGTTTCTGCATCTTTCTTTCTGTCTCCAAGAGGATTTTGAAAGGCAGAAATTATATATGGCGAAAACCCTGTGGTGGTTGTTACCACCCGCAGAACTTGTATTTGCTCTTTCTTTTTATGTGACAATTTGCGGGAAGAGAGAGAGAGGAAGAATGCAATTGTGTGACAAAGAGTAGAAAAAAGGGTTGGAATGAAAAAGAAATATGGGAAAAAGCAAAGAAATTAAGATTAGCCACTACTAAGAATTGTTTGTCTTTATCCAAAACAATTTGCGGGAAGAGAGAGAGAGGAAGAATGCAATTCAAGACTCTCAAAACTATCCTACAAACTTAACCACTCAGGCCGAGGAATGTCATGCCGTTGAAATTGGATTCTAGTGTTCTTCTAATTTCCCTTTCCCTTAACTCTAAAAAAAACCCTCCTGTTTCTTGTCTCATTCCTCATTTGCGTCAAATTTCTCTTTCTCTTGTACTATGTTGTTATATAGTCTGCAAAAAGAAGGTTCCTGCATCTTTCTTTCTGTCTCCAAGAGGATTTTGAAAGGCAGAAATTATATATGGCGAAAACCATGTGGTGGTTGTTACCACCCGCAGAACTTGTATTTGCTCTTTCTGTTTATGTGACAATTTGCGGGAAGAGAGAGAGAGGAAGAATGCAATTGTGTGACAAAGAGTAGAAAAAAGGGTTGGAATGAAAAAGAAATATGGGAAAAAGCAAAGAAATTAAGATTAGCCACTACTAAGAATTGTTTGTCTTTATCCAAAACAATTTGCGGGAAGAGAGGGAGAGGAAGAATGCAATTCAAGACTCTCAAAACTATCCTACAAACTTAACCACTCAGGCCGAGGAATATCTCGCCGTTGAAATTTGATTCTAGTGTTCTTCTAATTTCCCTTTCCCTTAACTCTAAAACCACCCCTCCTGTTTCTTGTCTCATTGCTCATTTGCGTCAAATTTCTCTTTCTCTTGTACTATGTTGTTATATAGTCTGCAAATAGAAGGTTTCTGCATCTTTCTTTCTGTCTCCAAGAGGATTTTGAAAGGCAGAAATTATATATGGCGAAAACCCTGTGGTGGTTGTTACCACCCGCAGAACTTGTATTTGCTCTTTCTTTTTATGTGACAATTTGCGGGAAGAGAGAGAGAGGAAGAATGCAATTGTGTGACAAAGAGTAGAAAAAAGGGTTGGAATGAAAAAGAAATATGGGAAAAAGCAAAGAAATTAAGATTAGCCACTACTAAGAATTGTTTGTCTTTATCCAAAACAATTTGCGGGAAGAGAGAGAGAGAGGAAGAATGCAATTCAAGACTCTTAAAACTATCCTACAAACTTAACCACTCAGGCCGAGGAATGTCTCGCCGTTGAAATTTGATTCTAGTGTTCTTCTAATTTCCCTTTCCCTTAACTCTAAAAAAACCCCTCCTGTTTCTTGTCTCATTGCTCATTTGCGTCAAATTTCTCTTTCTCTTGTACTATATTGTTATATAGTCTGCAAATAGAAGGTTTCTGCATCTTTCTTTGTGTCTCCAAGAGGATTTTGAAAGGCAGAAATTATATATGGCGAAAACCCTGTGGTGGTTGTTACCACCCGCAGAACTTGTATTTGCTCTTTCTTTTTATGTGACAATTTGCGGGTAGAGAGAGAGAGGAAGAATGCAATTGTGTGACAAAGAGTAGAAAAAAGGATTGGAATGAAAAAGAAATATGGGAAAAAGCAAAGAAATTAAGATTAGCCACTACTAAGAATTGTTTGTCTTTATCCAAAACAATTTGCGGGAAGAGAGAGAGAGAGGAAGAATGCAATTCAAGACTCTCAAAACTATCTACAAACTTAACCACTCAGGCCGAGGAATGTCTCGCCATTGAAATTTGATTCTAGTGTTCTTCTAATTTCCCTTTCCCTTAACTCTAAAACAACCCCTCCTGTTTCTTGTCTCATTGCTCATTTGCGTCAATTTCTCTTTCTCTTGTACGATGTTGTTATATAGTCTGCAAATAGAAGGTTTCTGCATCTTTCTTTCTGTCTCCAAGAGGATTTTGAAAGGCAGAAATTATATATGGCGAAAACCATGTGGTGGTTGTTACCACCCGCAGAACTTGTATTTGCTCTTTCTTTTTATTGACAATTTGCGGGAAGAGAGAGAGAGGAAGAATGCAATTGTGTGACAAAGAGTAGAGAAAAGGGTTGGAATGAAAAAGAAATATGGGAAAAAGCAAAGAAATTAAGATTAGCCACTACTAAGAATTGTTTGTCTTTATCCAAAACAATTTGCGGGAAGAGAGAGAGAGGAAGAATGCAATTCAAGACTCTCAAAACTATCTACAAACTTAACCACTCAGGCCGAGGAATGTCTCGCCATTGAAATTGGATTCTAGTGTTCTTCTAATTTCCCTTTCCCTTAACTCTAAAAAAAACCCTCCTGTTTCTTGTCTCATTGCTCATTTGCGTCAAATTTCTCTTTCTCTTGTACTATGTTGTTATATAGTCTGCAAATAGAAGGTTTCTGCATCTTTCTTTCTGTCTCCAAGAGGATTTTGAAAGGCAGAAATTATATATGGCGAAAACCATGTGGTGGTTGTTACCACCCGCAGAACTTGTATTTGCTCTTTCTTTTTATGTGACAATTTGCGGGAAGAGAGAGAGAGGAAGAATGCAATTGTGTGACAAAGAGTAGAAAAAAGGGTTGGAATGAAAAAGAAATATGGGAAAAAGCAAAGAAATTAATATTAGCCACTACTAAGAATTGTTTGTCTTTATCCAAAACAATTTGCGGGAAGAGATAGAGAGGAAGAATGCAATTCAAGACTCTCAAAACTATCTACAAACTTAACCACTCAGGCCGAGGAATGTCTCGCCGTTGAAATTGGATTCTAGTGTTCTTCTAATTTCCCTTTCCCTTAACTCTAAAAAAACCCCTCCTGTTTCTTGTTTCATTGCTCATTTGCGTCAAATTTCTCTTTCTCTTGTACTATGTTGTTATATAGTCTGCAAATAGAAGGTTTCTGCATCTTTCTTTCTGTCTCCAAGATGATTTTGAAAGGCAGAAATTATATATGGCGAAAACCATGTGGTGGTTGTTACCACCCGCAGAACTTGTATTTGCTCTTTCTTTTTATGTGACAATTTGCGGGAAGAGAGAGAGAGGAAGAATACAATTGTGTGACAAAGAGTAGAAAAAACGGTTGGAATGAAAAAGAAATATGGGAAAAAGCAAAGAAATTAAGATTAGCCACTACTAAGAATTGTTTGTCTTTATCCAAAACAATTTGCGGGAAGAGAGAGAGAGGAAGAATGCAATTCAAGACTCTCAAAACTATCTACAAACTTAACCACTCAGGCCGAGGAATGTCTCGCCATTGAAATTTGATTCTAGTGTTCTTCTAATTTCCCTTTCCCTTAACTCTAAAACAACCACTCCTGTTTCTTGTCTCATTGCTCATTTGCGTCAAATTTCTCTTTCTCTTGTACTATGTTGTTATATAGTCTGCAAATAGAAGGTTTCTGCATCTTTCTTTCTGTCTCCAAGAGGATTTTGAAAGGCAGAAATTATATATGGCGAAAACCATGTGGTGGTTGTTACCACCCGCAGAACTTGTATTTGCTCTTTCTTTTTATGTGACAATTTGCGGGAAGAGAGAGAGAGGAAGAATGCAATTGTGTGACAAAGAGTAGAAAAAAGGGTTGGAATGAAAAAGAAATATGAGAAAAAGCAAAGAAATTAAGATTAGCCACTACTAAGAATTGTTTGTCTTTATCCAAAACAATTTGCGGGAAGAGAGAGAGAGGAAGAATGCAATTCAAGACTCTCAAAACTATCTACAAACTTAACCACTCAGGCCGAGGAATGTCTCGCCGTTGAAATTTGATTCTAGTGTTCATCTAATTTCCCTTTCCCTTAACTCTAAAAAAACCCCTCCTGTTTCTTGTCTCATTGCTCATTTGCGTCAAATTTCTCTTTCTCTTGTACTATATTGTTATATAGTCTGCAAATAGAAGGTTTCTGCATCTTTCTTTGTGTTCCAAGAGGATTTTGAAAGGCAGAAATTATATATAGCGAAAACCCTGTGGTGGTTGTTACCACCCGCAGAACTTGTATTTGCTCTTTCTTTTTATGTGACAATTTGCGGGAAGAGAGAGGGAGGAAGAATGCAATTGTGTGACAAAGAGTAGAAAAAAGGGTTGGAATGAAAAAGAAATATGGGAAAAAGCAAAGAAATTAATATTAGCCACTACTAAGAATTGTTTGTCTTTATCCAAAACAATTTGCGGGATGAGAGAGAGAGGAAGAATGCAATTCAAGACTCTCAAAACTATCTACAAACTTAACCACTCAGGCCGAGGAATGTCTCGCCGTTGAAATTGGATTCTAGTGTTCTTCTAATTTCCCTTTCCCTTAACTCTAAAAAAAACCCTCCTGTTTCTTGTTTCATTGCTCATTTGCGTCAAATTTCTCTTTCTCTTGTACTATGTTGTTATATAGTCTGCAAATAGAAGGTTTCTGCATCTTTCTTTCTGTCTCCAAGAGGATTTTGAAAGGCAGAAATTATATATGGCGAAAACCCTGTGGTGGTTGTTACCACCCGCAGAACTTGTATTTTCTCTTTCTTTTTATGTGACAATTTGCGGGAAGAGAGAGAGAGGAAGAATGCAATTGTGTGACAAAGAGTAGAAAAAAGGGTTGGAATAAAAAAGAAATATGGGAAAAAGCAAAGAAATTAAGATTAGCTTCTACTAAGAATTGTTTGTCTTTATCCAAAACAATTTGCGGGAAGAGAGACAGAGGAAGAATGCAATTCAAGACTCTCAAAACTATCCTACAAACTTAACCACTCAGGCCGAGGAATGTCTCGCCATTGAAATTTGATTCTAGTGTTCTTCTAATTTCCCTTTCCCTTAACTCTAAAACAACCCCTCCTGTTTCTTGTCTCATTGCTCATTTGCGTCAAATTTCTCTTTCTCTTGTACTATGTTGTTATATAGTCTGCAAATAGAAGGTTTCTGCATCTTTCTTTCTGTCTCCAAGAGGATTTTGAAAGGCAGAAATTATATATGGCGAAAACCATGTGGTGGTTGTTACCACCCGCAGAACTTGTATTTGCTCTTTCTTTTTATGTGACAATTTGCGGGAAGAGAGAGAGAGGAAGAATGCAATTGTGTGACAAAGAGTAGAAAAAAGGGTTGGAATGAAAAAGAAATATGAGAAAAAGCAAAGAAATTAAGATTAGCCACTACTAAGAATTGTTTGTCTTTATCCAAAACAATTTGCGGGAAGAGAGAGAGAGGAAGAATGCAATTCAAGACTCTCAAAACTATCTACAAACTTAACCACTCAGGCCGAGGAATGTCTCGCCGTTGAAATTTGATTCTAGTGTTCATCTAATTTCCCTTTCCCTTAACTCTAAAAAAACCCCTCCTGTTTCTTGTCTCATTGCTCATTTGCGTCAAATTTCTCTTTCTCTTGTACTATATTGTTATATAGTCTGCAAATAGAAGGTTTCTGCATCTTTCTTTGTGTTCCAAGAGGATTTTGAAAGGCAGAAATTATATATAGCGAAAACCCTGTGGTGGTTGTTACCACCCGCAGAACTTGTATTTGCTCTTTCTTTTTATGTGACAATTTGCGGGAAGAGAGAGGGAGGAAGAATGCAATTGTGTGACAAAGAGTAGAAAAAAGGGTTGGAATGAAAAAGAAATATGGGAAAAAGCAAAGAAATTAATATTAGCCACTACTAAGAATTGTTTGTCTTTATCCAAAACAATTTGCGGGAAGAGAGAGAGAGGAAGAATGCAATTCAAGACTCTCAAAACTATCTACAAACTTAACCACTCAGGCCGAGGAATGTCTCGCCGTTGAAATTGGATTCTAGTGTTCTTCTAATTTCCCTTTCCCTTAACTCTAAAAAAAACCCTCCTGTTTCTTGTTTCATTGCTCATTTGCGTCAAATTTCTCTTTCTCTTGTACTATGTTGTTATATAGTCTGCAAATAGAAGGTTTCTGCATCTTTCTTTCTGTCTCCAAGAGGATTTTGAAAGGCAGAAATTATATATGGCGAAAACCCTGTGGTGGTTGTTACCACCCGCAGAACTTGTATTTTCTCTTTCTTTTTATGTGACAATTTGCGGGAAGAGAGAGAGAGGAAGAATGCAATTGTGTGACAAAGAGTAGAAAAAAGGGTTGGAATGAAAAAGAAATATGGGAAAAAGCAAAGAAATTAAGATTAGCTTCTACTAAGAATTGTTTGTCTTTATCCAAAACAATTTGCGGGAAGAGAGAGAGAGGAAGAATGCAATTCAAGACTCTCAAAACTATCCTACAAACTTAACCACTCAGGCCGAGGAATGTCATGCCGTTGAAATTTGATTCTAGTGTTCTTCTAATTTCCCTTTCCCTTAACTCTAAAAAAAACCCTCCTGTTTCTTGTCTCATTGCTCATTTGCGTCAAATTTCTCTTTCTCTTGTACTATGTTGTTATATAGTCTGCAAAAAGAAGGTTTCTGCATCTTTCTTTCTGTCTCCAAGAGGATTTTGAAAGGCAGAAATTATATATGGCGAAAACCATGTGGTGGTTGTTACCACCCGCAGAACTTGTATTTGCTCTTTCTGTTTATGTGACAATTTGCGGGAAGAGAGAGAGAGGAAGAATGCAATTGTGTGACAAAGAGTAGAAAAAAGGGTTGGAATGAAAAAGAAATATGGGAAAAAGCAAAGAAATTAAGATTAGCCACTACTAAGAATTGTTTGTCTTTATCCAAAACAATTTGCGGGAAGAGAGAGAGAGGAAGAATGCAATTCAAGACTCTCAAAACTATCTACAAACTTAACCACTCAGGCCGAGGAATGTCTCGCCATTGAAATTTGATTCTAGTGTTCTTCTAATTTCCCTTTCCCTTAACTCTAAAACAACCCCTCCTGTTTCTTGTCTCATTGCTCATTTGCGTCAAATTTCTCTTTCTCTTGTACTATGTTGTTATATAGTCTGCAAATAGAAGGTTTCTGCATCTTTCTTTCTGTCTCCAAGAGGATTTTGAAAGGCAGAAATTATATATGGCGAAAACCATGTGGTGGTTGTTACCACCCGCACAACTTGTATTTGCTCTTTCTTTTTATGTGACAATTTGCGGGAAGAGAGAGAGAGGAAGAATGCAATTGTGTGACAAAGAGTAGAAAAAAGGGTTGGAATGAAAAAGAAATATGGGAAAAAGCAAAGAAATTAAGATTAGCCACTACTAAGAATTGTTTGTCTTTATCCAAAACAATTTGCGGGAAGAGAGAGAGAGAGGAAGAATGCAATTCAAGACTCTCAAAACTATCCTACAAACTTAACCACTAAGGCCGAGGAATATCTCGCCGTTGAAATTTGATTCTAGTGTTCTTCTAATTTCCCTTTCCCTTAACTCTAAAAAAAACCCTCCTGTTTCTGGTCTCATTGCTCATTTGCGTCAAATTTCTCTTTCTCTTGTACTATATTGTTATATAGTATGCAAATAGAAGGTTTCTGCATCTTTCTTTCTGTCTCCAAGAGGATTTTGAAAGTCAGAAATTATATATGGCGAAAACCCTGTGGTGGTTGTTACCACCCGCAGAACTTGTATTCGCTCTTTCTTTTTATGTGACAATTTGCGGGAAGAGAGAGAGAGGAAGAATGCAATTGTGTGACAAAGAGTAGAAAAAAGGGTTGGAATGAAAAAGAAATATGGGAAAAAGCAAAGAAATTAAGATTAGCCACTACTAAGAATTGTTTGTCTTTATCCAAAACAATTTGCGGGAAGAGAGAGAGAGGAAGAATGCAATTCAAGACTCTCAAAACTATCTACAAACTTAACCACTCAGGCCGAGGAATGTCTCGCCATTGAAATTTGATTCTAGTGTTCTTCTAATTTCCCTTTCCCTTAACTCTAAAACAACCCCTCCTGTTTCTTGTCTCATTGCTCATTTGCGTCAAATTTCTCTTTCTCTTGTACTATGTTGTTATATAGTCTGCAAATAGAAGGTTTCTGCATCTTTCTTTCTGTCTCCAAGAGGATTTTGAAAGGCAGAAATTATATATGGCGAAAACCATGTGGTGGTTGTTACCACCCGCAGAACTTGTATTTGCTCTTTCTTTTTATGTGACAATTTGCGGGAAGAGAGAGAGAGGAAGAATGCAATTGTGTGACAAAGAGTAGAAAAAAGGGTTGGAATGAAAAAGAAATATGGGAAAAAGCAAAGAAATTAAGATTAGCCACTACTAAGAATTGTTTGTCTTGATCCAAAACAATTTGCGGGAAGAGAGAGAGAGAGGAAGAATGCAAGTCAAGACTCTTAAAACTATCCTACAAACTTAACCACTCAGGCCGAGGAATGTCTCGCCGTTGAAATTTGATTCTAGTGTTCTTCTAATTTCCCTTTCCCTTAACTCTAAAACAACCCCTCCTGTTTCTTGTCTCATTGCTCATTTGCGTAAAATTGCTCTTTCTCTTGTACTATGTTGTTATATAGTCTGCAAATAGAAGGTTTCTGCATCTTTCTTTCTGTCTCCAAGAGGATTTTGAAAGGCAAAAATTATATATGGCGAAAACCCTGTGGTGGTTGTTACCACCCGCAGAACTTGTATTTGCTCTTTCTTTTTATGTGACAATTTGCAAGTAGAGAGAGAGAGGAAGAATGCAATTGTGTGACAAAGAGTAGAAAAAAGGGTTGGAATGAAAAAGAAATATGGGAAAAAGCAAAGAAATTAAGATTAGCCACTATTAAGAATTGTTTGTCTTTATCCAAAACAATTTGCGGGAAGAGAGAGAGAGAGGAAGAATGCAATTCAAGACTCTCAAAACTATCTACAAACTTAACCACTCAGGCCGAGGAATGTCTCGCCATTGAAATTTGATTCTAGTGTTCTTCTAATTTCCCTTTCCCTTAACTCTAAAACAACCCCTCCTGTTTCTTGTCTCATTGCTCATTTGCGTCAAATTTCTCTTTCTCTTGTACGATGTTGTTATATAGTCTGCAAATAGAAGGTTTCTGCATCTTTCTTTCTGTCTCCAAGAGGATTTTGAAAGGCAGAAATTATATATGGCGAAAACCATGTGGTGGTTGTTACCACCCGCAGAACTTGTATTTGCTCTTTCTTTTTATTGACAATTTGCGGGAAGAGAGAGAGAGGAAGAATGCAATTGTGTGACAAAGACTAGAGAAAAGGGTTGGAATGAAAAAGAAATATGGGAAAAAGCAAAGAAATTAAGATTAGCCACTACTAAGAATTGTTTGTCTTTATCCAAAACAATTTGCGGGAAGAGAGAGAGAGGAAGAATGCAATTCAAGACTCTCAAAACTATCTACAAACTTAACCACTCAGGCCGAGGAATGTCTCGCCATTGAAATTGGATTCTAGTGTTCTTCAAAATTCCCTTTCCCTTAACTCTAAAAAAAACCCTCCTGTTTCTTGTCTCATTGCTCATTTGCGTCAAATTTCTCTTTCTCTTGTACTATGTTGTTATATAGTCTGCAAATAGAAGGTTTCTGCATCTTTCTTTCTGTCTCCAAGAGGATTTTGAAAGGCAGAAATTATATATGGCGAAAACCATGTGGTGGTTGTTACCACCCGCAGAACTTGTATTTGCTCTTTCTTTTTATGTGACAATTTGCGGGAAGAGAGAGAGAGGAAGAATGCAATTGTGTGACAAAGAGTAGAAAAAAGGGTTGGAATGAAAAAGAAATATGGGAAAAAGCAAAGAAATTAATATTAGCCACTACTAAGAATTGTTTGTCTTTATCCAAAACAATTTGCGGGAAGAGAGAGAGAGGAAGAATGCAATTCAAGACTCTCAAAACTATCTACAAACTTAACCACTCAGGCCGAGGAATGTCTCGCCGTTGAAATTGGATTCTAGTGTTCTTCTAATTTCCCTTTCCCTTAACTCTAAAAAAAACCCTCCTGTTTCTTGTTTCATTGCTCATTTGCGTCAAATTTCTCTTTCTCTTGTACTATGTTGTTATATAGTCTGCAAATAGAAGGTTTCTGCATCTTTCTTTCTGTCTCCAAGATGATTTTGAAAGGCATAAATTATATATGGCGAAAACCATGTGGTGGTTGTTACCACCCGCAGAACTTGTATTTGCTCTTTCTTTTTATGTGACAATTTGCGGGAAGAGAGAGAGAGGAAGAATGCAATTGTGTGACAAAGAGTAGAAAAAAGGGTTGGAATGAAAAAGAAATATGGGAAAAAGCAAAGAAATTAAGATTAGCCACTACTAAGAATTGTTTGTCTTTATCCAAAACAATTTGCGGGAAGAGAAAGAGAGGAAGAATGCAATTCAAGACTCTCAAAACTATCTACAAACTTAACCACTCAGGCCGAGGAATGTCTCGCCGTTGAAATTTGATTCTAGTGTTCTTCTAATTTTCCTTTCCCTTAACTCTAAAAAAAACCCTCCTGTTTCTTGTCTCATTGCTCATTTGCGTCAAATTTCTCTTTCTCTTGTACTATGTTGTTATAGAGTCTGCAAATAGAAGGTTTCTGCATCTTTCTTTCTGTCTCCAAGAGGATTTTGAAAGGCAGAAATTATATATGGCGAAAACCCTGTGGTGGTTGTTACCACCCGCAGAACTTGTATTTGCTCTTTCTGTTTATGTGACAATTTGCGGGAAGAGAGAGAGAGGAAGAATGCAATTGTGTGACAAAGAGTAGAAAAAAGGGTTGGAATGAAAAAGAAATATGGGAAAAAGCAAAGAAATTAAGATTAGCCAATACTAAGAATTGTTTGTCTTTATCCAAAACAATTTGCGGGAAGAGAGAGAGAGGAAGAATGCAAGTCAAGACTCTAAAACTATCCTACAAACTTAACCACTCAGCCCGAGGAATGTCTCGCCGTTGAAATTTGATTCTAGTGTTCTTCTGATTTCCCTTTCCCTTAACTCTAAAAAAACCCCTCCTGTTTCTTGTCTCATTGCTCATTTGCGTCAAATTTCTCTTTCTCTTGTACTATGTTGTTATATAGTCTGCAAATAGGAGGTTTCTGCATCTTTCTTTCTGTCTCCAAGAGGATTTTGAAAGGCAGAAATTATATATGGCGAAAACCATGTGGTGGTTGTTACCACCCGCAGAACTTGTATTTGCTCTTTCTTTTTATGTGACAATTTGCGGGAAGAGAGAGAGAGGAAGAATGCAATTGTGTGACAAAGAGTAGAAAAAAGGGTTGGAATGAAAAAGAAATATGGGAAAAAGCAAAGAAATTAAGATTAGCCACTACTAAGAATTGTTTGTCTTTATCCAAAACAATTTGCGGGAAGAGAGAGAGAGGAAGAATGCAATTCAAGACTCTGAAAACTATCCTACAAACTTAACCACTCAGGCCGAGGAATATCTCCCTGTTGAAATTTGATTCTAGTGTTCTTCTAATTTCCCTTTCCCTTAACTCTAAAAAACCCCTCCTGTTTCTTGTCTCATTGCTCATTTGCGTCAAATTTCTCTTTCTCTTGTACTATGTTGTTATATAGTCTGCAAATAGAAGGTTTCTGCATCTTTCTTTCTGTCTCCAAGAGGATTTTGAAAGGCAGAAATTATATATGGCGAAAACCCTGTGGTGGTTGTTACCACCCGCAGAACTTGTATTTGCTCTTTCTTTTTATGTGACAATTTGCGGGAAGAGAGAGAGAGGAAGAATGCAATTGTGTGCCAATAGTAGAAAAAAGGGTTGGAATGAAAAAGAAATATGGGAAAAAGCAAAGAAATTAAGATTAGCCATTACTAAGAATTGTTTGTCTTTATCCAAAACAATTTGCGGGAAGAGAGAGAGAGGAAGAATGCAATTCAAGACTCTAAAACTATTCTACAAACTTAACCACTCAGGCCGAGGAATGTCTCGCCGTTGAAATTTGATTCTAGTGTTCTTCTAATTTCCCTTTCCCTTAACTCTAAAAAAAACCCTCCTGTTTCTTGTCTCATTGCTCATTTGCGTCAAATTTCTCTTTCTCTTGTACTATGTTGTTATATAGTCTGCAAATAGGAGGTTTCTGCATCTTTCTTTTTTTCTCCAAGAGGATTTTGAAAGGCAGAAATTATATATGGCGAAAACCCTGTGATGGTTGTTACCACCCGCAGAACTTGTATTTGCTCTTTCTTTTTATGTGACAATTTGCGGGAAGAGAGAGAGAGGAAGAATGCAATTGTGTGACAAAGAGTAGAAAAAAGGGTTGGAATGAAAAAGAAATATGGGAAAAAACAAAGAAATTAAGATTAGCCACTACTAAGAATTGTTTGTCTTTATCCAAAACAATTTGCGGGAAGAGAGAGAGAGAGGAAGAATGCAATTCAAGACTCTCAAAACTATCCTACAAACTTAACCACTCAGGCCGAGGAATGTCTCGCCGTTGAAATTTGATTCTAGTGTTCTTCTAATTTCCCTTTCCCTTAACTCTAAAAAAAACCCTCCTGTATCTTGTCTCATTGCTCATTTGCGTCAAATTTCTCTTTCTCTTGTACTATATTGTTATATAGTCTGCAAATAGAAGGTTTCTGCATCTTTCTTTCTGTCTCCAAGAGGATTTTGAAAGGCAGAAATTATATATGGCGAAAACCCTGTGGTGGTTGTTACCACCCGCACAACTTGTATTTGCTCTTTCTTTTTATGTGACAATTTGCTGGAAGAGAGAGAGAGGAAGAATGCAATTGTGTAACAAAGAGTAGAAAAAAGGTTTGGAATGAAAAAGGAATATGGGAAAAAGCAAAGAAATTAAGATTAGCCACTACTAAGAATTGTTTGTCTTTATCCAAAACAATTTGCGGGAAGAGAGAGAGAGGAAGAATGCAATTCAAGACTCTCAAAACTATCTACAAACTTAACCACTCAGGCCGAGGAATGTCTCGCCGTTGAAATTTGATTCTAGTGTTCTTCTAATTTCCCTTTCCCTTAACTCTAAAAAAAACCCTCCTGTTTCTTGTCTCCTTGCTCATTTGCGTCAAATTTCTCTTTCTCTTGTACTATATTGTTATATAGTCTGCAATTAGAAGGTTTCTGCATCTTTCTTTGTTTCTCCAAGAGGATTTTGAAAGGCAGAAATTATATATGGCGAAAACCCTGTGGTGGTTGTTACCACCCGCAGAACTTGTATTTGCTCTTTCTTTTTATGTGACAATTTGCGGGAAGAGAGAGAGAGGAAGAATGCAATTGTGTGACAAAGAGTAGAAAAAAGGGTTGGAATGAAAAAGAAATATGGGAAAAAGCAAAGAAATTAAGATTAGCCACTACTAAGAATTGTTTGTCTTTATCCAAAACAATTTGCGGGAAGAGAGAGAGAGAGGAAGAATGCAATTCAAGACTCTCAAAACTATCTACAAACTTAACCACTCAGGCCGAGGAATGTCTCGCCATTGAAATTTGATTCTAGTGTTCTTCTAATTTCCCTTTCCCTTAACTCTAAAACAACCCCTCCTGTTTCTTGTCTCATTGCTCATTTGCGTCAAATTTCTCTTTCTCTTGTAATATGTTGTTATATAGTCTGCAAATAGAAGGTTTCTGCATCTTTCTTTCTGTCTCCAAGAGGATTTTGAAAGGCAGAAATTATATATGGCGAAAACCATGTGGTGGTTGTTACCACCCGCAGAACTTGTATTTGCTCTTTCTTTTTATGTGACAATTTGCAGGAAGAGAGAGAGAGGAAGAATGCAATTGTGTGACAAAGAGTAGAAAAAAGGGTTGGAATGAAAAAGAAATATGGAAAGAAGCAAAGAAATTAAGATTAGCCACTACTAAGAATTGTTTGTCTTTATCCAAAACAATTTGCGGGAAGAGAGAGAGAGGAAGAATGCAATTCAAGACTCTCAAAACTATCTACAAACTTAACCACTCAGGCCGAGGAATGTCTCGCCATTGAAATTGGATTCTAGTGTTCTTCTAATTTCCCTTTCCCTTAACTCTAAAAAAAACCCTCCTGTTTCTTGTCTCATTGCTCATTTGCGTCAAATTTCTCTTTCTCTTGTACTATGTTGTTATATAGTCTGCAAATAGAAGGTTTCTGCATCTTTCTTTCTGTCTCCAAGAGGATTTTGAAAGGCAGAATATATATATGGCGAAAACCCTGTGGTGGTTGTTACCACCCGCAGAACTTGTATTTGCTCTTTCTTTTTATGTGACAATTTGCGGGAAGAGAGAGAGAGGAAGAATGCAATTGTGTGACAAAGAGTAGTAAAAAGGGTTGGAATGAAAAAGAAATATGGGAAAAAGCAAAGAAATTAAGATTAGCCAATACTAAGAATTGTTTGTCTTTATCCAAAACAATTTGCGGGAAGAGAGAGAGAGGAAGAATGCAATTCAAGACTCTCAAAACTATCTACAAACTTAACCACTCAGGCCGAGGAATGTCTCGCTGTTGAAATTGGATTCTAGTGTTCTTCTAATTTCCCTTTCCCTTAACTCTAAAAAAAACCCTCCTGTTTCTTGTCTCATTGCTCATTTGCGTCAAATTTCTCTTTCTCTTGTACTATGTTGTTATATAGTCTGCAAATAGAAGGTTTTTGCATCTTTCTTTGTGTCTCCAAGAGGATTTTGAAAGGCAGAAATTATATATGGCGAAAACCCTGTGGTGGTTGTTACCACCCGCAGAACTTGTATTTGCTCTTTCTTTTTATGTGACAATTTGCGGGAAGAGAGAGAGAGGAAGAATGCAATTGTGTGACAAAGAGTAGAAAAAAGGGTTGGAATGAAAAAGAAATATGGGAAAAAGCAAAGAAATTAAGATTAGCTTCTACTAAGAATTGTTTGTCTTTATCCAAAACAATTTGCGGGAAGAGAGACAGAGGAAGAATGCAATTCAAGACTCTCAAAACTATCCTACAAACTTAACCACTCAGGCCGAGGAATGTCATGCCGTTGAAATTTGATTCTAGTGTTCTTCTAATTTCCCTTTCCCTTAACTCTAAAAAAAACCCTCCTGTTTCTTGTCTCATTGCTCATTTGCGTCAAATTTCTCTTTCTCTTGTACTATGTTGTTATATAGTCTGCAAAAAGAAGGTTTCTGCATCTTTCTTTCTGTCTCCAAGAGGATTTTGAAAGGCAGAAATTATATATGGCGAAAACCATGTGGTGGTTGTTACCACCCGCAGAACTTGTATTTGCTCTTTCTGTTTATGTGACAATTTGCGGGAAGAGAGAGAGAGGAAGAATGCAATTGTGTGACAAAGAGTAGAAAAAAGGGTTGGAATGAAAAAGAAATATGGGAAAAAGCAAAGAAATTAAGATTAGCCACTACTAAGAATTGTTTGTCTTTATCCAAAACAATTTGCGGGAAGAGAGAGAGAGGAAGAATGCAATTCAAGACTCTCAAAACTATCTACAAACTTAACCACTCAGGCCGAGGAATGTCTCGCCATTGAAATTTGATTCTAGTGTTCTTCTAATTTCCCTTTCCCTTAACTCTAAAACAACCCCTCCTGTTTCTTGTCTCATTGCTCATTTGCGTCAAATTTCTCTTTCTCTTGTACTATGTTGTTATATAGTCTGCAAATAGAAGGTTTCTGCATCTTTCTTTCTGTCTCCAAGAGGATTTTGAAAGGCAGAAATTATATATGGCGAAAACCATGTGGTGGTTGTTACCACCCGCACAACTTGTATTTGCTCTTTCTTTTTATGTGACAATTTGCGGGAAGAGAGAGAGAGGAAGAATGCAATTGTGTGACAAAGAGTAGAAAAAAGGGTTGGAATGAAAAAGAAATATGGGAAAAAGCAAAGAAATTAAGATTAGCCACTACTAAGAATTGTTTGTCTTTATCCAAAACAATTTGCGGGAAGAGAGAGAGAGAGGAAGAATGCAATTCAAGACTCTTAAAACTATCCTACAAACTTAACCACTCAGGCCGAGGAATGTCTCGCCGTTGAAATTTGATTCTAGTGTTCGTCTAATTTCCCTTTCCCTTAACTCTAAAACCACCCCTCCTGTTTCTTGTCTCATTGCTCATTTGCGTCAAATTTCTCTTTCTCTTGTACTATGTTGTTATATAGTCTGCAAATAGAAGGTTTCTGCATCTTTCTTTCTGTCTCCAAGAGGATTTTGAAAGGCAGAAATTATATATGGCGAAAACCATGTGGTGGTTGTTACCACCCGCAGAACTTGTATTTGCTCTTTCTTTTTATGTGACAATTTGCGGGAAGAGAGAGAGAGGAAGAATGCAAATGTGTGACAAAGAGTAGAAAAAAGGGTTGGAATGAAAAAGAAATATGGGAAAAAGCAAAGAAATTAAGATTAGCCACTACTAAGAATTGTTTGTCTTTATCCAAAACAATTTGCGGGAAGAGAGAGAGAGGAAGAATGCAATTCAAGACTCTCAAAACTATCCTACAAACTTAACCACTCAGGCCGAGGAATATCTCGCCGTTGAAATTTGATTCTAGTGTTCTTCTAATTTCCCTTTCCCTTAACTCTAAAAAAAACCCCTCCTGTTTCTTGTCTCATTGCTCATTTGCGTCAAATTTCTCTTTCTCTTGTACTATATTGTTATATAGTCTGCAAATAGAAGGTTTCTGCATCTTTCTTTCTGTCTCCAAGAGGATTTTGAAAGGCAGAAATTATATATGGCGAAAACCCTGTGGTGTTTGTTACCACCCGCAGAACTTGTATTCGCTCTTTCTTTTTATGTGACAATTTGCGGGAAGAGAGAGAGAGGAAGAATGCAATTGTGTGACAAAGAGTAGAAAAAAGGGTTGGAATGAAAAAGAAATATGGGAAAAAGCAAAGAAGTTAAGATTAGCCACTACTAAGAATTGTTTGTCTTTATCCAAAACAATTTTCGAGAAGAGAGAGAGAGGAAGAATGCAATTCAAGACTCTCAAAACTATCTACAAACTTAACCACTCAGGCCGAGGAATGTCTCGCCATTGAAATTTGATTCTAGTGTTCTTCTAATTTCCCTTTCCCTTAACTCTAAAAAAAACCCTCCTGTTTCTTGTCTCATTGCTCATTTGCGTCAAATTTCTCTTCCTCTTGTACTATGTTGTTATATAGTCTGCAAATAGAAGGTTTCTGCATCTTTCTTTCTGTCTCCAAGAGGATTTTGAAAGGCAGAAATTATATATGGCGAAAACCCTGTGGTGGTTGTTACCACCCGCAGAACTTGTATTTGCTCTTTCTTTTTATGTGACAATTTGCGGGAAGAGAGAGAGAGGAAGAATGCAATTGTGTGACAAAGAGTAGAAAAAAGGGTTGGAATGAAAAAGAAATATGGGAAAAAGCAAAGAAATTAAGATTAGCCACTACTAAGAATTGTTTGTCTTTATCCAAAACAATTTGCGGGAAGAGAGAGAGAGGAAGAATGCAATTCAAGACTCTCAAAACTATCTACAAACTTAACCACTCAGGCCGAGGAATGTCTCGCCGTTGAAATTTGATTCTAGTGTTCATCTAATTTCCCTTTCCCTTAACTCTAAAAAAACCCCTCCTGTTTCTTGTCTCATTGCTCATTTGCGTCAAATTTCTCTTTCTCTTGTACTATATTGTTATATAGTCTGCAAATAGAAGGTTTCTGCATCTTTCTTTGTGTTCCAAGAGGATTTTGAAAGGCAGAAATTATATATGGCGAAAACCCTGTGGTGGTTGTTACCACCCGCAGAACTTGTATTTGCTCTTTCTTTTTATGTGACAATTCGCGGGAAGAGAGAGAGAGGAAGAATGCAATTGTGTGACAAAGAGTAGAAAAAAGGGTTGGAATGAAAAAGAAATATGGGAAAAAGCAAAGAAATTAATATTAGCCACTACTAAGAATTGTTTGTCTTTATCCAAAACAATTTGCGGGAAGAGAGAGAGAGGAAGAATGCAATTCAAGACTCTCAAAACTATCTACAAACTTAACCACTCAGGCCGAGGAATGTCTCGCCGTTGAAATTGGATTCTAGTGTTCTTCTAATTTCCCTTTCCCTTAACTCTAAAAAAAACCCTCCTGTTTCTTGTTTCATTGCTCATTTGCGTCAAATTTCTCTTTCTCTTGTACTATGTTGTTATATAGTCTGCAAATAGAAGGTTTCTGCATCTTTCTTTCTGTCTCCAAGAGGATTTTGAAAGGCAGAAATTATATATGGCGAAAACCCTGTGGTGGTTGTTACCACCCGCAGAACTTGTATTTTCTCTTTCTTTTTATGTGACAATTTGCAGGAAGAGAGAGAGAGGAAGAATGCAATTGTGTGACAAAGAGTAGAAAAAAGGGTTGGAATGAAAAAGAAATATGGGAAAAAGCAAAGAAATTAAGATTAGCTTCTACTAAGAATTGTTTGTCTTTATCCAAAACAATTTGCGGGAAGAGAGACAGAGGAAGAATGCAATTCAAGACTCTCAAAACTATCCTACAAACTTAACCACTCAGGCCGAGGAATGTCATGCCGTTGAAATTTGATTCTAGTGTTCTTCTAATTTCCCTTTCCCTTAACTCTAAAAAAAACCCTCCTGTTTCTTGTCTCATTGCTCATTTGCGTCAAATTTCTCTTTCTCTTGTACTATGTTGTTATATAGTCTGCAAAAAGAAGGTTTCTGCATCTTTCTTTCTGTCTCCAAGAGGATTTTGAAAGGCAGAAATTATATATGGCGAAAACCCTGTGGTGGTTGTTACCACCCGCAGAACTTGTATTTGCTCTTTCTGTTTATGTGACAATTTGCGGGAAGAGAGAGAGAGGAAGAATGCAATTGTGTGACAAAGAGTAGAAAAAAGGGTTGGAATGAAAAAGAAATATGGGAAAAAGCAAAGAAATTAAGATTAGCCACTACTAAGAATTGTTTGTCTTTATCCAAAACAATTTGCGGGAAGAGAGAGAGAGGAAGAATGCAATTCAAGACTCTCAAAACTATCTACAAACTTAACCACTCAGGCCGAGGAATGTCTCGCCATTGAAATTTGATTCTAGTGTTCTTCTAATTTCCCTTTCCCTTAACTCTAAAACAACCCCTCCTGTTTCTTGTCTCATTGCTCATTTGCGTCAAATTTCTCTTTCTCTTGTACTATGTTGTTATATAGTCTGCAAATAGAAGGTTTCTGCATCTTTCTTTCTGTCTCCAAGAGGATTTTGAAAGGCAGAAATTATATATGGCGAAAACCATGTGGTGGTTGTTACCATCCGCACAACTTGTATTTGCTCTTTCTTTTTATGTGACAATTTGCGGGAAGAGAGAGAGAGGAAGAATGCAATTGTGTGACAAAGAGTAGAAAAAAGGGTTGGAATGAAAAAGAAATATGGGAAAAAGCAAAGAAATTAAGATTAGCCACTACTAAGAATTGTTTGTCTTTATCCAAAACAATTTGCGGGAAGAGAGAGAGAGAGGAAGAATGCAATTCAAGACTCTTAAAACTATCCTACAAACTTAACCACTCAGGCCGAGGAATGTCTCGCCGTTGAAATTGGATTCTAGTGTTCTTCTAATTTCCCTTTCCCTTAACTCTAAAAAAACCCCTCCTGTTTCTTGTTTCATTGCTCATTTGCGTCAAATTTCTCTTTCTCTTGTACTATGTTGTTATATAGTCTGCAAATAGAAGGTTTCTGCATCTTTCTTTCTGTCTCCAAGAGGATTTTGAAAGGCAGAAATTATATATGGCGAAAACCATGTGGTGGTTGTTACCACCCGCAGAACTTGTATTTGCTCTTTCTTTTTATGTGACAATTTGCGGGAAGAGAGAGAGAGGAAGAATGCAATTGTGTGACAAAGAGTAGAAAAAAGGGTTGGAATGAAAAAGAAATATGAGAAAAAGCAAAGAAATTAAGATTAGCCACTACTAAGAATTGTTTGTCTTTATCCAAAACAATTTGCGGGAAGAGAGAGAGAGGAAGAATGCAATTCAAGACTCTCAAAACTATCTACAAACTTAACCACTCAGGCCGAGGAATGTCTCGCCGTTGAAATTTGATTCTAGTGTTCATCTAATTTCCCTTTCCCTTAACTCTAAAAAAACCCCTCCTGTTTCTTGTCTCATTGCTCATTTGCGTCAAATTTCTCTTTCTCTTGTACTATATTGTTATATAGTCTGCAAATAGAAGGTTTCTGCATCTTTCTTTGTGTTCCAAGAGGATTTTGAAAGGCAGAAATTATATATGGCGAAAACCCTGTGGTGGTTGTTACCACCCGCAGAACTTGTATTTGCTCTTTCTTTTTATGTGACAATTCGCGGGAAGAGAGAGAGAGGAAGAATGCAATTGTGTGACAAAGAGTAGAAAAAAGGGTTGGAATGAAAAAGAAATATGGGAAAAAGCAAAGAAATTAATATTAGCCACTACTAAGAATTGTTTGTCTTTATCCAAAACAATTTGCGGGAAGAGAGAGAGAGGAAGAATGCAATTCAAGACTCTCAAAACTATCTACAAACTTAACCACTCAGGCCGAGGAATGTCTCGCCGTTGAAATTGGATTCTAGTGTTCTTCTAATTTCCCTTTCCCTTAACTCTAAAAAAAACCCTCCTGTTTCTTGTTTCATTGCTCATTTGCGTCAAATTTCTCTTTCTCTTGTACTATGTTGTTATATAGTCTGCAAATAGAAGGTTTCTGCATCTTTCTTTCTGTCTCCAAGAGGATTTTGAAAGGCAGAAATTATATATGGCGAAAACCCTGTGGTGGTTGTTACCACCCGCAGAACTTGTATTTTCTCTTTCTTTTTATGTGACAATTTGCGGGAAGAGAGAGAGAGGAAGAATGCAATTGTGTGACAAAGAGTAGAAAAAAGGGTTGGAATGAAAAAGAAATATGGGAAAAAGCAAAGAAATTAAGATTAGCTTCTACTAAGAATTGTTTGTCTTTATCCAAAACAATTTGCGGGAAGAGAGACAGAGGAAGAATGCAATTCAAGACTCTCAAAACTATCCTACAAACTTAACCACTCAGGCCGAGGAATGTCATGCCGTTGAAATTTGATTCTAGTGTTCTTCTAATTTCCCTTTCCCTTAACTCTAAAAAAAACCCTCCTGTTTCTTGTCTCATTGCTCATTTGCGTCAAATTTCTCTTTCTCTTGTACTATGTTGTTATATAGTCTGCAAAAAGAAGGTTTCTGCATCTTTCTTTCTGTCTCCAAGAGGATTTTGAAAGGCAGAAATTATATATGGCGAAAACCATGTGGTGGTTGTTACCACCCGCAGAACTTGTATTTGCTCTTTCTGTTTATGTGACAATTTGCGGGAAGAGAGAGAGAGGAAGAATGCAATTGTGTGACAAAGAGTAGAAAAAAGGGTTGGAATGAAAAAGAAATATGGGAAAAAGCAAAGAAATTAAGATTAGCCACTACTAAGAATTGTTTGTCTTTATCCAAAACAATTTGCGGGAAGAGAGAGAGAGGAAGAATGCAATTCAAGACTCTCAAAACTATCTACAAACTTAACCACTCAGGCCGAGGAATGTCTCGCCATTGAAATTTGATTCTAGTGTTCTTCTAATTTCCCTTTCCCTTAACTCTAAAACAACCCCTCCTGTTTCTTGTCTCATTGCTCATTTGCGTCAAATTTCTCTTTCTCTTGTACTATGTTGTTATATAGTCTGCAAATAGAAGGTTTCTGCATCTTTCTTTCTGTCTCCAAGAGGATTTTGAAAGGCAGAAATTATATATGGCGAAAACCATGTGGTGGTTGTTACCACCCGCACAACTTGTATTTGCTCTTTCTTTTTATGTGACAATTTGCGGGAAGAGAGAGAGAGGAAGAATGCAATTGTGTAACAAAGAGTAGAAAAAAGGGTTGGAATGAAAAAGAAATATGGGAAAAAGCAAAGAAATTAAGATTAGCCACTACTAAGAATTGTTTGTCTTTATCCAAAACAATTTGCGGGAAGAGAGAGAGAGAGGAAGAATGCAATTCAAGACTCTTAAAACTATCCTACAAACTTAACCACTCAGGCCGAGGAATGTCTCGCCGTTGAAATTGGATTCTAGTGTTCTTCTAATTTCCCTTTCCCTTAACTCTAAAAAAACCCCTCCTGTTTCTTGTTTCATTGCTCATTTGCGTCAAATTTCTCTTTCTCTTGTACTATGTTGTTATATAGTCTGCAAATAGAAGGTTTCTGCATCTTTCTTTCTGTCTCCAAGATGATTTTGAAAGGCAGAAATTATATATGGCGAAAACCATGTGGTGGTTGTTACCACCCGCAGAACTTGTATTTGCTCTTTTTTTTTATGTGACAATTTGCGGGAAGAGAGAGAGAGGAAGAATACAATTGTGTGACAAAGAGTAGAAAAAACGGTTGGAATGAAAAAGAAATATGGGAAAAAGCAAAGAAATTAAGATTAGCCACTACTAAGAATTGTTTGTCTTTATCCAAAACAATTTGCGGGAAGAGAGAGAGAGGAAGAATGCAATTCAAGACTCTCAAAACTATCTACAAACTTAACCACTCAGGCCGAGGAATGTCTCGCCATTGAAATTTGATTCTAGTGTTCTTCTAATTTCCCTTTCCCTTAACTCTAAAACAACCCCTCCTGTTTCTTGTCTCATTGCTCATTTGCGTCAAATTTCTCTTTCTCTTGTACTATGTTGTTATATAGTCTGCAAATAGAAGGTTTCTGCATCTTTCTTTCTGTCTCCAAGAGGATTTTGAAAGGCAGAAATTATATATGGCGAAAACCATGTGGTGGTTGTTACCACCCGCAGAACTTGTATTTGCTCTTTCTTTTTATGTGACAATTTGCGGGAAGAGAGAGAGAGGAAGAATGCAATTGTGTGACAAAGAGTAGAAAAAAGGGTTGGAATGAAAAAGAAATATGAGAAAAAGCAAAGAAATTAAGATTAGCCACTACTAAGAATTGTTTGTCTTTATCCAAAACAATTTGCGGGAAGAGAGAGAGAGGAAGAATGCAATTCAAGACTCTCAAAACTATCTACAAACTTAACCACTCAGGCCGAGGAATGTCTCGCCGTTGAAATTTGATTCTAGTGTTCATCTAATTTCCCTTTCCCTTAACTCTAAAAAAACCCCTCCTGTTTCTTGTCTCATTGCTCATTTGCGTCAAATTTCTCTTTCTCTTGTACTATATTGTTATATAGTCTGCAAATAGAAGGTTTCTGCATCTTTCTTTGTGTTCCAAGAGGATTTTGAAAGGCAGAAATTATATATGGCGAAAACCCTGTGGTGGTTGTTACTACCCGCAGAACTTGTATTTGCTCTTTCTTTTTATGTGACAATTCGCGGGAAGAGAGAGAGAGGAAGAATGCAATTGTGTGACAAAGAGTAGAAAAAAGGGTTGGAATGAAAAAGAAATATGGGAAAAAGCAAAGAAATTAATATTAGCCACTACTAAGAATTGTTTGTCTTTATCCAAAACAATTTGCGGGAAGAGAGAGAGAGGAAGAATGCAATTCAAGACTCTCAAAACTATCTACAAACTTAACCACTCAGGCCGAGGAATGTCTCGCCGTTGAAATTGGATTCTAGTGTTCTTCTAATTTCCCTTTCCCTTAACTCTAAAAAAAACCCTCCTGTTTCTTGTTTCATTGCTCATTTGCGTCAAATTTCTCTTTCTCTTGTACTATGTTGTTATATAGTCTGCAAATAGAAGGTTTCTGCATCTTTCTTTCTGTCTCCAAGAGGATTTTGAAAGGCAGAAATTATATATGGCGAAAACCCTGTGGTGGTTGTTACCACCCGCAGAACTTGTATTTTCTCTTTCTTTTTATGTGACAATTTGCGGGAAGAGAGAGAGAGGAAGAATGCAATTGTGTGACAAAGAGTAGAAAAAAGGGTTGGAATGAAAAAGAAATATGGGAAAAAGCAAAGAAATTAAGATTAGCTTCTACTAAGAATTGTTTGTCTTTATCCAAAACAATTTGCGGGAAGAGAGAGAGAGGAAGAATGCAATTCAAGACTCTCAAAACTATCCTACAAACTTAACCACTCAGGCCGAGGAATGTCATGCCGTTGAAATTTGATTCTAGTGTTCTTCTAATTTCCCTTTCCCTTAACTCTAAAAAAAACCCTCCTGTTTCTTGTCTCATTGCTCATTTGCGTCAAATTTCTCTTTCTCTTGTACTATGTTGTTATATAGTCTGCAAAAAAAAGGTTTCTGCATCTTTCTTTCTGTCTCCAAGAGGATTTTGAAAGGCAGAAATTATATATGGCGAAAACCATGTGGTGGTTGTTACCACCCGCAGAACTTGTATTTGCTCTTTCTGTTTATGTGACAATTTGCGGGAAGAGAGAGAGAGGAAGAATGCAATTGTGTGACAAAGAGTAGAAAAAAGGGTTGGAATGAAAAAGAAATATGGGAAAAAGCAAAGAAATTAAGATTAGCCACTACTAAGAATTGTTTGTCTTTATCCAAAACAATTTGCGGGAAGAGAGAGAGAGGAAGAATGCAATTCAAGACTCTCAAAACTATCTACAAACTTAACCACTCAGGCCGAGGAATGTCTCGCCATTGAAATTTGATTCTAGTGTTCTTCTAATTTCCCTTTCCCTTAACTCTAAAACAACCCCTCCTGTTTCTTGTCTCATTGCTCATTTGCGTCAAATTTCTCTTTCTCTTGTACTATGTTGTTATATAGTCTGCAAATAGAAGGTTTCTGCATCTTTCTTTCTGTCTCCAAGAGGATTTTGAAAGGCAGAAATTATATATGGCGAAAACCCTGTGGTGGTTGTTACCACCCGCACAACTTGTATTTGCTCTTTCTTTTTATGTGACAATTTGCGGGAAGAGAGAGAGAGGAAGAATGCAATTGTGTGACAAAGAGTAGAAAAAAGGGTTGGAATGAAAAAGAAATATGGGAAAAAGCAAAGAAATTAAGATTAGCCACTACTAAGAATTGTTTGTCTTTATCCAAAACAATTTGCGGGAAGAGAGAGAGAGAGGAAGAATGCAATTCAAGACTCTTAAAACTATCCTACAAACTTAACCACTCAGGCCGAGGAATGTCTCGCCGTTGAAATTTGATTCTAGTGTTCTTCTAATTTCCCTTTCCCTTAACTCTAAAAAAAACCCTCCTGTTTCTTGTCTCATTGCTCATTTGCGTCAAATTTCTCTTTCTCTTGTACTATATTGTTATATAGTCTGCAAATAGAAGGTTTCTGCATCTTTCTTTGTGTCTCCAAGAGGATTTTGAAAGGCAGAAATTATATATGGCGAAAACCCTGTGGTGGTTGTTACCACCCGCAGAACTTGTATTTGCTCTTTCTTTTTATGTGACAATTTGCGGGTAGAGAGAGAGAGGAAGAATGCAATTGTGTGACAAAGAGTAGAAAAAAGGATTGGAATGAAAAAGAAATATGGGAAAAAGCAAAGAAATTAAGATTAGCCACTACTAAGAATTGTTTGTCTTTATCCAAAACAATTTGCGGGAAGAGAGAGAGAGAGGAAGAATGCAATTCAAGACTCAAAACTATCTACAAACTTAACCACTCAGGCCGAGGAATGTCTCGCCATTGAAATTTGATTCTAGTGTTCTTCTAATTTCCCTTTCCCTTAACTCTAAAACAACCCCTCCTGTTTCTTGTCTCATTGCTCATTTGCGTCAAATTTCTCTTTCTCTTGTACGATGTTGTTATATAGTCTGCAAATAGAAGGTTTTTGCATCTTTCTTTCTGTCTCCAAGAGGATTTTGAAAGGCAGAAATTATATATGGCGAAAACCATGTGGTGGTTGTTACCACCCGCAGAACTTGTATTTGCTCTTTCTGTTTATGTGACAATTTGCGGGAAGAGAGAGAGAGGAAGAATGCAATTGTGTGACAAAGAGTAGAAAAAAGGGTTGGAATGAAAAAGAAATATGGGAAAAAGCAAAGAAATTAAGATTAGCCACTACTAAGAATTGGTGGCTTTATCCAAAACAATTTGCGGGAAGAGAGAGAGAGGAAGAATGCAATTCAAGACTCTCAAAACTATCCTACAAACTTAACCACTAAGGCCGAGGAATATCTCGCCGTTGAAATTTGATTCTAGTGTTCTTCTAATTTTCCTTTCCCTTAACTCTAAAAAAAACCCTCCTGTTTCTGGTCTCATTGCTCATTTGCGTCAAATTTCTCTTTCTCTTGTACTATATTGTTATATAGTATGCAAATAGAAGGTTTCTGCATCTTTCTTTCTGTCTCCAAGAGGATTTTGAAAGGCAGAAATTATATATGGCGAAAACCCTGTGGTGGTTGTTACCACCCGCAGAACTTGTATTCGCTCTTTCTTTTTATGTGACAATTTGCGGGAAGAGAGAGAGAGGAAGAATGCAATTGTGTGACAAAGAGTAGAAAAAAGGGTTGGAATGAAAAAGAAATATGGGAAAAAGCAAAGAAATTAAGATTAGCCACTACTAAGAATTGTTTGTCTTTATCCAAAACAATTTGCGGGAAGAGAGAGAGAGGAAGAATGCAATTCAAGACTCTCAAAACTATCTACAAACTTAACCACTCAGGCCGAGGAATGTCTCGCCATTGAAATTTGATTCTAGTGTTCTTCTAATTTCCCTTTCCCTTAACTCTAAAACAACCCCTCCTGTTTCTTGTCTCATTGCTCATTTGCGTCAAATTTCTCTTTCTCTTGTACTATGTTGTTATATAGTCTGCAAATAGAAGGTTTCTGCATCTTTCTTTCTGTCTCCAAGAGGATTTTGAAAGGCAGAATATATATATGGCGAAAACCCTGTGGTGGTTGTTACCACCCGCAGAACTTGTATTTGCTCTTTCTTTTTATGTGACAATTTGCGGGAAGAGAGAGAGAGGAAGAATGCAATTGTGTGACAAAGAGTAGAAAAAAGGGTTGGAATGAAAAAGAAATATGGGAAAAAGCAAAGAAATTAAGATTAGCCACTACTAAGAATTGTTTGTCTTTATCCAAAACAATTTGCGGGAAGAGAGAGAGAGAGGAAGAATGCAAGTCAAGACTCTTAAAACTATCCTACAAACTTAACCACTCAGGCCGAGGAATGTCTCGCCGTTGAAATTTGATTCTAGTGTTCTTCTAATTTCCCTTTCCCTTAACTCTAAAACAACCCCTCCTGTTTCTTGTCTCATTGCTCATTTGCGTAAAATTGCTCTTTCTCTTGTACTATGTTGTTATATAGTATGCAAATAGAAGGTTTCTGCATCTTTCTTTCTGTCTCCAAGAGGATTTTGAAAGTCAGAAATTATATATGGCGAAAACCCTGTGGTGGTTGTTACCACCCGCAGAACTTGTATTCGCTCTTTCTTTTTATGTGACAATTTGCGGGAAGAGAGAGAGAGGAAGAATGCAATTGTGTGACAAAGAGTAGAAAAAAGGGTTGGAATGAAAAAGAAATATGGGAAAAAGCAAAGAAATTAAGATTAGCCACTACTAAGAATTGTTTGTCTTTATCCAAAACAATTTGCGGGAAGAGAGAGAGAGGAAGAATGCAATTCAAGACTCTCAAAACTATCTACAAACTTAACCACTCAGGCCGAGGAATGTCTCGCCATTGAAATTTGATTCTAGTGTTCTTCTAATTTCCCTTTCCCTTAACTCTAAAACAACCCCTCCTGTTTCTTGTCTCATTGCTCATTTGCGTCAAATTTCTCTTTCTCTTGTACTATGTTGTTATATAGTCTGCAAATAGAAGGTTTCTGCATCTTTCTTTCTGTCTCCAAGAGGATTTTGAAAGGCAGAATATATATATGGCGAAAACCCTGTGGTGGTTGTTACCACCCGCAGAACTTGTATTTGCTCTTTCTTTTTATGTGACAATTTGCGGGAAGAGAGAGAGAGGAAGAATGCAATTGTGTGACAAAGAGTAGAAAAAAGGGTTGGAATGAAAAAGAAATATGGGAAAAAGCAAAGAAATTAAGATTAGCCACTACTAAGAATTGTTTGTCTTTATCCAAAACAATTTGCGGGAAGAGAGAGAGAGAGGAAGAATGCAAGTCAAGACTCTTAAAACTATCCTACAAACTTAACCACTCAGGCCGAGGAATGTCTCGCCGTTGAAATTTGATTCTAGTGTTCTTCTAATTTCCCTTTCCCTTAACTCTAAAACAACCCCTCCTGTTTCTTGTCTCATTGCTCATTTGCGTAAAATTGCTCTTTCTCTTGTACTATGTTGTTATATAGTCTGCAAATAGAAGGTTTCTGCATCTTTCTTTCTGTCTCCAAGAGGATTTTGAAAGGCAGAAATTATATATGGCGAAAACCCTGTGGTGGTTGTTACCACCCGCAGAACTTGTATTTGCTCTTTCTTTTTATGTGACAATTTGCGGGTAAAGAGAGAGAGGAAGAATGCAATTGTGTGACAAAGAGTAGAAAAAAGGATTGGAATGAAAAAGAAATATGGGAAAAAGCAAAGAAATTAAGATTAGCCACTATTAAGAATTGTTTGTCTTTATCCAAAACAATTTGCGGGAAGAGAGAGAGAGAGGAAGAATGCAATTCAAGACTCTCAAAACTATCTACAAACTTAACCACTCAGGCCGAGGAATGTCTCGCCATTGAAATTTGATTCTAGTGTTCTTCTAATTTCCCTTTCCCTTAACTCTAAAACAACCCCTCCTGTTTCTTGTCTCATTGCTCATTTGCGTCAAATTTCTCTTTCTCTTGTACGATGTTGTTATATAGTCTGCAAATAGAAGGTTTCTGCATCTTTCTTTCTGTCTCCAAGAGGATTTTGAAAGGCAGAAATTATATATGGCGAAAACCATGTGGTGGTTGTTACCACCCGCAGAACTTGTATTTGCTCTTTCTTTTTATTGACAATTTGCGGGAAGAGAGAGAGAGGAAGAATGCAATTGTGTGACAAAGAGTAGAGAAAAGGGTTGGAATGAAAAAGAAATATGGAAAAGAGCAAAGAAATTAAGATTAGCCACTACTAAGAATTGTTTGTCTTTATCCAAAACAATTTGCGGGAAGAGAGAGAGAGGAAGAATGCAATTCAAGACTCTCAAAACTATCTACAAACTTAACCACTCAGGCCGAGGAATGTCTCGCCATTGAAATTGGATTCTAGTGTTCTTCTAATTTCCCTTTCCCTTAACTCTAAAAAAAACCCTCCTGTTTCTTGTCTCATTGCTCATTTGCGTCAAATTTCTCTTTCTCTTGTACTATGTTGTTATATAGTCTGCAAATAGAAGGTTTCTGCATCTTTCTTTCTGTCTCCAAGAGGATTTTGAAAGGCAGAAATTATATATGGCGAAAACCATGTGGTGGTTGTTACCACCCGCAGAACTTGTATTTGCTCTTTCTTTTTATGTGACAATTTGCGGGAAGAGAGAGAGAGGAAGAATGCAATTGTGTGACAAAGAGTAGAAAAAAGGGTTGGAATGAAAAAGAAATATGGGAAAAAGCAAAGAAATTAATATTAGCCACTACTAAGAATTGTTTGTCTTTATCCAAAACAATTTGCGGGAAGAGAGAGAGAGGAAGAATGCAATTCAAGACTCTCAAAACTATCTACAAACTTAACCACTCAGGCCGAGGAATGTCTCGCCGTTGAAATTGGATTCTAGTGTTCTTCTAATTTCCCTTTCCCTTAACTCTAAAAAAAACCCTCCTGTTTCTTGTTTCATTGCTCATTTGCGTCAAATTTCTCTTTCTCTTGTACTATGTTGTTATATAGTCTGCAAATAGAAGGTTTCTGCATCTTTCTTTCTGTCTCCAAGATGATTTTGAAAGGCATAAATTATATATGGCGAAAACCATGTGGTGGTTGTTACCACCCGCAGAACTTGTATTTGCTCTTTCTTTTTATGTGACAATTTGCGGGAAGAGAGAGAGAGGAAGAATGCAATTGTGTGACAAAGAGTAGAAAAAAGGGTTGGAATAAAAAAAAGAAATATGGGAAAAAGCAAAGAAATTAAGATTAGCCACTACTAAGAATTGTTTGTCTATATCCAATACAATTTTCGGGAAGAGAGAGAGAGAGGAAGAATGCAATTCAAGACTCTCAAAACTATCTACAAACTTAACCACTCAGGCCGAGGAATGTCTCGCCGTTGAAATTGGATTATAGTGTTCTTCTAATTTCCCTTTCCCTTAACTCTAAAAAAAACCCTCCTGTTTCTTGTCTCATTGCTCATTTGCGTCAAATTTCTCTTTCTCTTGTACTATGTTGTTATATAGTCTGCAAATAGAAGGTTTCTGCATCTTTCTTTCTGTCTCCAAGAGGATTTTGAAAGGCAGAAATTATATATCGCGAAAACCCTGTGGTGGTTGTTACCACCCGCAGAACTTGTATTTGCTCTTTCTGTTTATGTGACAATTTGCGGGAAGAGAGAGAGAGGAAGAATGCAATTGTGTGACAAAGAGTAGAAAAAAGGGTTGGAATGAAAAAGAAATATGGGAAAAAGCAAAGAAATTAAGATTAGCCAATACTAAGAATTGTTTGTCTTTATCCAAAACAATTTGCGGGAAGAGAGAGAGAGGAAGAATGCAATTCAAGACTCTAAAACTATCCTACAAACTTAACCACTCAGGCCGAGGAATGTCTCGCCGTTGAAATTGGATTCTAGTGTTCTTCTAATTTCCCTTTCCCTTAACTCTAAAAAAAACCCTCCTGTTTCTTGTCTCATTCCTCATTTGCGTCAAATTTCTCTTTCTCTTGTACTATGTTGTTATATAGTCTGCAAAAAGAAGGTTCCTGCATCTTTCTTTCTGTCTCCAAGAGGATTTTGAAAGGCAGAAATTATATATGGCGAAAACCATGTGGTGGTTGTTACCACCCGCAGAACTTGTATTTGCTCTTTCTGTTTATGTGACAATTTGCGGGAAGAGAGAGAGAGGAAGAATGCAATTGTGTGACAAAGAGTAGAAAAAAGGGTTGGAATGAAAAAGAAATATGGGAAAAAGCAAAGAAATTAAGATTAGCCACTACTAAGAATTGTTTGTCTTTATCCAAAACAATTTGCGGGAAGAGAGGGAGAGGAAGAATGCAATTCAAGACTCTCAAAACTATCCTACAAACTTAACCACTCAGGCCGAGGAATATCTCGCCGTTGAAATTTGATTCTAGTGTTCTTCTAATTTCCCTTTCCCTTAACTCTAAAACCACCCCTCCTGTTTCTTGTCTCATTGCTCATTTGCGTCAAATTTCTCTTTCTCTTGTACTATGTTGTTATATAGTCTGCAAATAGAAGGTTTCTGCATCTTTCTTTCTGTCTCCAAGAGGATTTTGAAAGGCAGAAATTATATATGGCGAAAACCCTGTGGTGGTTGTTACCACCCGCAGAACTTGTATTTGCTCTTTCTTTTTATGTGACAATTTGCGGGAAGAGAGAGAGAGGAAGAATGCAATTGTGTGACAAAGAGTAGAAAAAAGGGTTGGAATGAAAAAGAAATATGGGAAAAAGCAAAGAAATTAAGATTAGCCACTACTAAGAATTGTTTGTCTTTATCCAAAACAATTTGCGGGAAGAGAGAGAGAGAGGAAGAATGCAATTCAAGACTCTTAAAACTATCCTACAAACTTAACCACTCAGGCCGAGGAATGTCTCGCCGTTGAAATTTGATTCTAGTGTTCTTCTAATTTCCCTTTCCCTTAACTCTAAAAAAACCCCTCCTGTTTCTTGTCTCATTGCTCATTTGCGTCAAATTTCTCTTTCTCTTGTACTATATTGTTATATAGTCTGCAAATAGAAGGTTTCTGCATCTTTCTTTGTGTCTCCAAGAGGATTTTGAAAGGCAGAAATTATATATGGCGAAAACCCTGTGGTGGTTGTTACCACCCGCAGAACTTGTATTTGCTCTTTCTTTTTATGTGACAATTTGCGGGTAGAGAGAGAGAGGAAGAATGCAATTGTGTGACAAAGAGTAGAAAAAAGGATTGGAATGAAAAAGAAATATGGGAAAAAGCAAAGAAATTAAGATTAGCCACTACTAAGAATTGTTTGTCTTTATCCAAAACAATTTGCGGGAAGAGAGAGAGAGAGGAAGAATGCAATTCAAGACTCTCAAAACTATCTACAAACTTAACCACTCAGGCCGAGGAATGTCTCGCCATTGAAATTTGATTCTAGTGTTCTTCTAATTTCCCTTTCCCTTAACTCTAAAACAACCCCTCCTGTTTCTTGTCTCATTACTCATTTGCGTCAATTTCTCTTTCTCTTGTACGATGTTGTTATATAGTCTGCAAATAGAAGGTTTCTGCATCTTTCTTTCTGTCTCCAAGAGGATTTTGAAAGGCAGAAATTATATATGGCGAAAACCATGTGGTGGTTGTTACCACCCGCAGAACTTGTATTTGCTCTTTCTTTTTATTGACAATTTGCGGGAAGAGAGAGAGAGGAAGAATGCAATTGTGTGACAAAGAGTAGAGAAAAGGGTTGGAATGAAAAAGAAATATGGGAAAAAGCAAAGAAATTAAGATTAGCCACTACTAAGAATTGTTTGTCTTTATCCAAAACAATTTGCGGGAAGAGAGAGAGAGGAAGAATGCAATTCAAGACTCTCAAAACTATCTACAAACTTAACCACTCAGGCCGAGGAATGTCTCGCCATTGAAATTGGATTCTAGTGTTCTTCTAATTTCCCTTTCCCTTAACTCTAAAAAAAACCCTCCTGTTTCTTGTCTCATTGCTCATTTGCGTCAAATTTCTCTTTCTCTTGTACTATGTTGTTATATAGTCTGCAAATAGAAGGTTTCTGCATCTTTCTTTCTGTCTCCAAGAGGATTTTGAAAGGCAGAAATTATATATGGCGAAAACCATGTGGTGGTTGTTACCACCCGCAGAACTTGTATTTGCTCTTTCTTTTTATGTGACAATTTGCGGGAAGAGAGAGAGAGGAAGAATGCAATTGTGTGACAAAGAGTAGAAAAAAGGGTTGGAATGAAAAAGAAATATGGGAAAAAGCAAAGAAATTAATATTAGCCACTACTAAGAATTGTTTGTCTTTATCCAAAACAATTTGCGGGAAGAGATAGAGAGGAAGAATGCAATTCAAGACTCTCAAAACTATCTACAAACTTAACCACTCAGGCCGAGGAATGTCTCGCCGTTGAAATTGGATTCTAGTGTTCTTCTAATTTCCCTTTCCCTTAACTCTAAAAAAACCCCTCCTGTTTCTTGTTTCATTGCTCATTTGCGTCAAATTTCTCTTTCTCTTGTACTATGTTGTTATATAGTCTGCAAATAGAAGGTTTCTGCATCTTTCTTTCAGTCTCCAAGATGATTTTGAAAGGCAGAAATTATATATGGCGAAAACCCTGTGGTGGTTGTTACCACCCGCAGAACTTGTATTTGCTCTTTCTTTTTATGTGACAATTTGCGGGAAGAGAGAGAGAGGAAGAATACAATTGTGTGACAAAGAGTAGAAAAAACGGTTGGAATGAAAAAGAAATATGGGAAAAAGCAAAGAAATTAAGATTAGCCACTACTAAGAATTGTTTGTCTTTATCCAAAACAATTTGCGGGAAGAGAGAGAGAGGAAGAATGCAATTCAAGACTCTCAAAACTATCTACAAACTTAACCACTCAGGCCGAGGAATGTCTCGCCATTGAAATTTGATTCTAGTGTTCTTCTAATTTCCCTTTCCCTTAACTCTAAAACAACCCCTCCTGTTTCTTGTCTCATTGCTCATTTGCGTCAAATTTCTCTTTCTCTTGTACTATGTTGTTATATAGTCTGCAAATAGAAGGTTTCTGCATCTTTCTTTCTGTCTCCAAGAGGATTTTGAAAGGCAGAAATTATATATGGCGAAAACCATGTGGTGGTTGTTACCACCCGCAGAACTTGTATTTGCTCTTTCTTTTTATGTGACAATTTGCGGGAAGAGAGAGAGAGGAAGAATGCAATTGTGTGACAAAGAGTAGAAAAAAGGGTTGGAATGAAAAAGAAATATGAGAAAAAGCAAAGAAATTAAGATTAGCCACTACTAAGAATTGTTTGTCTTTATCCAAAACAATTTGCGGGAAGAGAGAGAGAGGAAGAATGCAATTCAAGACTCTCAAAACTATCTACAAACTTAACCACTCAGGCCGAGGAATGTCTCGCCGTTGAAATTTGATTCTAGTGTTCATCTAATTTCCCTTTCCCTTAACTCTAAAAAAACCCCTCCTGTTTCTTGTCTCATTGCTCATTTGCGTCAAATTTCTCTTTCTCTTGTACTATATTGTTATATAGTCTGCAAATAGAAGGTTTCTGCATCTTTCTTTGTGTTCCAAGAGGATTTTGAAAGGCAGAAATTATATATAGCGAAAACCCTGTGGTGGTTGTTACCACCCGCAGAACTTGTATTTGCTCTTTCTTTTTATGTGACAATTTGCGGGAAGAGAGAGGGAGGAAGAATGCAATTGTGTGACAAAGAGTAGAAAAAAGGGTTGGAATGAAAAAGAAATATGGGAAAAAGCAAAGAAATTAATATTAGCCACTACTAAGAATTGTTTGTCTTTATCCAAAACAATTTGCGGGAAGAGAGAGAGAGGAAGAATGCAATTCAAGACTCTCAAAACTATCTACAAACTTAACCACTCAGGCCGAGGAATGTCTCGCCGTTGAAATTGGATTCTAGTGTTCTTCTAATTTCCCTTTCCCTTAACTCTAAAAAAACCCCTCCTGTTTCTTGTTTCATTGCTCATTTGCGTCAAATTTCTCTTTCTCTTGTACTATGTTGTTATATAGTCTGCAAATAGAAGGTTTCTGCATCTTTCTTTCTGTCTCCAAGAGGATTTTGAAAGGCAGAAATTATATATGGCGAAAACCCTGTGGTGGTTGTTACCACCCGCAGAACTTGTATTTTCTCTTTCTTTTTATGTGACAATTTGCGGGAAGAGAGAGAGAGGAAGAATGCAATTGTGTGACAAAGAGTAGAAAAAAGGGTTGGAATAAAAAAGAAATATGGGAAAAAGCAAAGAAATTAAGATTAGCTTCTACTAAGAATTGTTTGTCTTTATCCAAAACAATTTGCGGGAAGAGAGACAGAGGAAGAATGCAATTCAAGACTCTCAAAACTATCCTACAAACTTAACCACTCAGGCCGAGGAATGTCTCGCCATTGAAATTTGATTCTAGTGTTCTTCTAATTTCCCTTTCCCTTAACTCTAAAACAACCCCTCCTGTTTCTTGTCTCATTGCTCATTTGCGTCAAATTTCTCTTTCTCTTGTACTATGTTGTTATATAGTCTGCAAATAGAAGGTTTCTGCATCTTTCTTTCTGTCTCCAAGAGGATTTTGAAAGGCAGAAATTATATATGGCGAAAACCATGTGGTGGTTGTTACCACCCGCAGAACTTGTATTTGCTCTTTCTTTTTATGTGACAATTTGCGGGAAGAGAGAGAGAGGAAGAATGCAATTGTGTGACAAAGAGTAGAAAAAAGGGTTGGAATGAAAAAGAAATATGAGAAAAAGCAAAGAAATTAAGATTAGCCACTACTAAGAATTGTTTGTCTTTATCCAAAACAATTTGCGGGAAGAGAGAGAGAGGAAGAATGCAATTCAAGACTCTCAAAACTATCTACAAACTTAACCACTCAGGCCGAGGAATGTCTCGCCGTTGAAATTTGATTCTAGTGTTCATCTAATTTCCCTTTCCCTTAACTCTAAAAAAACCCCTCCTGTTTCTTGTCTCATTGCTCATTTGCGTCAAATTTCTCTTTCTCTTGTACTATATTGTTATATAGTCTGCAAATAGAAGGTTTCTGCATCTTTCTTTGTGTTCCAAGAGGATTTTGAAAGGCAGAAATTATATATAGCGAAAACCCTGTGGTGGTTGTTACCACCCGCAGAACTTGTATTTGCTCTTTCTTTTTATGTGACAATTTGCGGGAAGAGAGAGGGAGGAAGAATGCAATTGTGTGACAAAGAGTAGAAAAAAGGGTTGGAATGAAAAAGAAATATGGGAAAAAGCAAAGAAATTAATATTAGCCACTACTAAGAATTGTTTGTCTTTATCCAAAACAATTTGCGGGAAGAGAGAGAGAGGAAGAATGCAATTCAAGACTCTCAAAACTATCTACAAACTTAACCACTCAGGCCGAGGAATGTCTCGCCGTTGAAATTGGATTCTAGTGTTCTTCTAATTTCCCTTTCCCTTAACTCTAAAAAAAACCCTCCTGTTTCTTGTTTCATTGCTCATTTGCGTCAAATTTCTCTTTCTCTTGTACTATGTTGTTATATAGTCTGCAAATAGAAGGTTTCTGCATCTTTCTTTCTGTCTCCAAGAGGATTTTGAAAGGCAGAAATTATATATGGCGAAAACCCTGTGGTGGTTGTTACCACCCGCAGAACTTGTATTTTCTCTTTCTTTTTATGTGACAATTTGCGGGAAGAGAGAGAGAGGAAGAATGCAATTGTGTGACAAAGAGTAGAAAAAAGGGTTGGAATGAAAAAGAAATATGGGAAAAAGCAAAGAAATTAAGATTAGCTTCTACTAAGAATTGTTTGTCTTTATCCAAAACAATTTGCGGGAAGAGAGAGAGAGGAAGAATGCAATTCAAGACTCTCAAAACTATCCTACAAACTTAACCACTCAGGCCGAGGAATGTCATGCCGTTGAAATTTGATTCTAGTGTTCTTCTAATTTCCCTTTCCCTTAACTCTAAAAAAAACCCTCCTGTTTCTTGTCTCATTGCTCATTTGCGTCAAATTTCTCTTTCTCTTGTACTATGTTGTTATATAGTCTGCAAAAAGAAGGTTTCTGCATCTTTCTTTCTGTCTCCAAGAGGATTTTGAAAGGCAGAAATTATATATGGCGAAAACCATGTGGTGGTTGTTACCACCCGCAGAACTTGTATTTGCTCTTTCTGTTTATGTGACAATTTGCGGGAAGAGAGAGAGAGGAAGAATGCAATTGTGTGACAAAGAGTAGAAAAAAGGGTTGGAATGAAAAAGAAATATGGGAAAAAGCAAAGAAATTAAGATTAGCCACTACTAAGAATTGTTTGTCTTTATCCAAAACAATTTGCGGGAAGAGAGAGAGAGGAAGAATGCAATTCAAGACTCTCAAAACTATCTACAAACTTAACCACTCAGGCCGAGGAATGTCTCGCCATTGAAATTTGATTCTAGTGTTCTTCTAATTTCCCTTTCCCTTAACTCTAAAACAACCCCTCCTGTTTCTTGTCTCATTGCTCATTTGCGTCAAATTTCTCTTTCTCTTGTACTATGTTGTTATATAGTCTGCAAATAGAAGGTTTCTGCATCTTTCTTTCTGTCTCCAAGAGGATTTTGAAAGGCAGAAATTATATATGGCGAAAACCATGTGGTGGTTGTTACCACCCGCACAACTTGTATTTGCTCTTTCTTTTTATGTGACAATTTGCGGGAAGAGAGAGAGAGGAAGAATGCAATTGTGTGACAAAGAGTAGAAAAAAGGGTTGGAATGAAAAAGAAATATGGGAAAAAGCAAAGAAATTAAGATTAGCCACTACTAAGAATTGTTTGTCTTTATCCAAAACAATTTGCGGGAAGAGAGAGAGAGAGGAAGAATGCAATTCAAGACTCTTAAAACTATCCTACAAACTTAACCACTCAGGCCGAGGAATGTCTCGCCGTTGAAATTTGATTCTAGTGTTCTTCTAATTTCCCTTTCCCTTAACTCTAAAAAAAACCCTCCTGTTTCTTGTCTCATTGCTCATTTGCGTCAAATTTCTCTTTCTCTTGTACTATATTGTTATATAGTCTGCAAATAGAAGGTTTCTGCATCTTTCTTTGTGTCTCCAAGAGGATTTTGAAAGGCAGAAATTATATATGGCGAAAACCCTGTGGGGGTTGTTACCACCCGCAGAACTTGTATTTGCTCTTTCTTTTTATGTGACAATTTGCGGGTAGAGAGAGAGAGGAAGAATGCAATTGTGTGACAAAGAGTAGAAAAAAGGATTGGAATGAAAAAGAAATATGGGAAAAAGCAAAGAAATTAAGATTAGCCACTACTAAGAATTGTTTGTCTTTATCCAAAACAATTTGCGGGAAGAGAGAGAGAGAGGAAGAATGCAATTCAAGACTCTCAAAACTATCTACAAACTTAACCACTCAGGCCGAGGAATGTCTCGCCATTGAAATTTGATTCTAGTGTTCTTCTAATTTCCCTTTCCCTTAACTCTAAAACAACCCCTCCTGTTTCTTGTCTCATTGCTCATTTGCGTCAAATTTCTCTTTCTCTTGTACGATGTTGTTATATAGTCTGCAAATAGAAGGTTTTTGCATCTTTCTTTCTGTCTCCAAGAGGATTTTGAAAGGCAGAAATTATATATGGCGAAAACCATGTGGTGGTTGTTACCACCCGCAGAACTTGTATTTGCTCTTTCTGTTTATGTGACAATTTGCGGGAAGAGAGAGAGAGGAAGAATGCAATTGTGTGACAAAGAGTAGAAAAAAGGGTTGGAATGAAAAAGAAATATGGGAAAAAGCAAAGAAATTAAGATTAGCCACTACTAAGAATTGGTGGCTTTATCCAAAACAATTTGCGGGAAGAGAGAGAGAGGAAGAATGCAATTCAAGACTCTCAAAACTATCCTACAAACTTAACCACTAAGGCCGAGGAATATCTCGCCGTTGAAATTTGATTCTAGTGTTCTTCTAATTTCCCTTTCCCTTAACTCTAAAAAAAACCCTCCTGTTTCTGGTCTCATTGCTCATTTGCGTCAAATTTCTCTTTCTCTTGTACTATATTGTTATATAGTATGCAAATAGAAGGTTTCTGCATCTTTCTTTCTGTCTCCAAGAGGATTTTGAAAGTCAGAAATTATATATGGCGAAAACCCTGTGGTGGTTGTTACCACCCGCAGAACTTGTATTCGCTCTTTCTTTTTATGTGACAATTTGCGGGAAGAGAGAGAAAGGAAGAATGCAATTGTGTGACAAAGAGTAGAAAAAAGGGTTGGAATGAAAAAGAAATATGGGAAAAAGCAAAGAAATTAAGATTAGCCACTACTAAGAATTGTTTGTCTTTATCCAAAACAATTTGCGGGAAGAGAGAGAGAGGAAGAATGCAATTCAAGACTCTCAAAACTATCTACAAACTTAACCACTCAGGCCGAGGAATGTCTCGCCATTGAAATTTGATTCTAGTGTTCTTCTAATTTCCCTTTCCCTTAACTCTAAAACAACCCCTCCTGTTTCTTGTCTCATTGCTCATTTGCGTCAAATTTCTCTTTCTCTTGTACTATGTTGTTATATAGTCTGCAAATAGAAGGTTTCTGCATCTTTCTTTCTGTCTCCAAGAGGATTTTGAAAGGCAGAAATTATATATGGCGAAAACCATGTGGTGGTTGTTACCACCCGCAGAACTTGTATTTGCTCTTTCTTTTTATGTGACAATTTGCGGGAAGAGAGAGAGAGGAAGAATGCAATTGTGTGACAAAGAGTAGAAAAAAGGGTTGGAATGAAAAAGAAATATGGGAAAAAGCAAAGAAATTAAGATTAGCCACTACTAAGAATTGTTTGTCTTGATCCAAAACAATTTGCGGGAAGAGAGAGAGAGAGGAAGAATGCAAGTCAAGACTCTTAAAACTATCCTACAAACTTAACCACTCAGGCCGAGGAATGTCTCGCCGTTGAAATTTGATTCTAGTGTTCTTCTAATTTCCCTTTCCCTTAACTCTAAAACAACCCCTCCTGTTTCTTGTCTCATTGCTCATTTGCGTAAAATTGCTCTTTCTCTTGTACTATGTTGTTATATAGTCTGCAAATAGAAGGTTTCTGCATCTTTCTTTCTGTCTCCAAGAGGATTTTGAAAGGCAAAAATTATATATGGCGAAAACCCTGTGGTGGTTGTTACCACCCGCAGAACTTGTATTTGCTCTTTCTTTTTATGTGACAATTTGCAAGTAGAGAGAGAGAGGAAGAATGCAATTGTGTGACAAAGAGTAGAAAAAAGGATTGGAATGAAAAAGAAATATGGGAAAAAGCAAAGAAATTAAGATTAGCCACTATTAAGAATTGTTTGTCTTTATCCAAAACAATTTGCGGGAAGAGAGAGAGAGAGGAAGAATGCAATTCAAGACTCTCAAAACTATCTACAAACTTAACCACTCAGGCCGAGGAATGTCTCGCCATTGAAATTTGATTCTAGTGTTCTTCTAATTTCCCTTTCCCTTAACTCTAAAACAACCCCTCCTGTTTCTTGTCTCATTGCTCATTTGCGTCAAATTTCTCTTTCTCTTGTACGATGTTGTTATATAGTCTGCAAATAGAAGGTTTCTGCATCTTTCTTTCTGTCTCCAAGAGGATTTTGAAAGGCAGAAATTATATATGGCGAAAACCATGTGGTGGTTGTTACCACCCGCAGAACTTGTATTTGCTCTTTCTTTTTATTGACAATTTGCGGGAAGAGAGAGAGAGGAAGAATGCAATTGTGTGACAAAGAGTAGAGAAAAGGGTTGGAATGAACAAGAAATATGGGAAAAAGCAAAGAAATTAAGATTAGCCACTACTAAGAATTGTTTGTCTTTATCCAAAACAATTTGCGGGAAGAGAGAGAGAGGAAGAATGCAATTCAAGACTCTCAAAACTATCTACAAACTTAACCACTCAGGCCGAGGAATGTCTCGCCATTGAAATTGGATTCTAGTGTTCTTCAAAATTCCCTTTCCCTTAACTCTAAAAAAAACCCTCCTGTTTCTTGTCTCATTGCTCATTTGCGTCAAATTTCTCTTTCTCTTGTACTATGTTGTTATATAGTCTGCAAATAGAAGGTTTCTGCATCTTTCTTTCTGTCTCCAAGAGGATTTTGAAAGGCAGAAATTATATATGGCGAAAACCATGTGGTGGTTGTTACCACCCGCAGAACTTGTATTTGCTCTTTCTTTTTATGTGACAATTTGCGGGAAGAGAGAGAGAGGAAGAATGCAATTGTGTGACAAAGAGTAGAAAAAAGGGTTGGAATGAAAAAGAAATATGGGAAAAAGCAAAGAAATTAATATTAGCCACTACTAAGAATTGTTTGTCTTTATCCAAAACAATTTGCGGGAAGAGAGAGAGAGGAAGAATGCAATTCAAGACTCTCAAAACTATCTACAAACTTAACCACTCAGGCCGAGGAATGTCTCGCCGTTGAAATTGGATTCTAGTGTTCTTCTAATTTCCCTTTCCCTTAACTCTAAAAAAAACCCTCCTGTTTCTTGTTTCATTGCTCATTTGCGTCAAATTTCTCTTTCTCTTGTACTATGTTGTTATATAGTCTGCAAATAGAAGGTTTCTGCATCTTTCTTTCTGTCTCCAAGATGATTTTGAAAGGCATAAATTATATATGGCGAAAACCATGTGGTGGTTGTTACCACCCGCAGAACTTGTATTTGCTCTTTCTTTTTATGTGACAATTTGCGGGAAGAGAGAGAGAGGAAGAATGCAATTGTGTGACAAAGAGTAGAAAAAAGGGTTGGAATGAAAAAGAAATATGGGAAAAAGCAAAGAAATTAAGATTAGCCACTACTAAGAATTGTTTGTCTTTATCCAAAACAATTTGCGGGAAGAGAGAGAGAGGAAGAATGCAATTCAAGACTCTCAAAACTATCTACAAACTTAACCACTCAGGCCGAGGAATGTCTCGCCGTTGAAATTTGATTCTAGTGTTCTTCTAATTTCCCTTTCCCTTAACTCTAAAAAAAACCCTCCTGTTTCTTGTCTCATTGCTCATTTGCGTCAAATTTCTCTTTCTCTTGTACTATGTTGTTATAGAGTCTGCAAATAGAAGGTTTCTGCATCTTTCTTTCTGTCTCCAAGAGGATTTTGAAAGGCAGAAATTATATATGGCGAAAACCCTGTGGTGGTTGTTACCACCCGCAGAACTTGTATTTGCTCTTTCTGTTTATGTGACAATTTGCGGGAAGAGAGAGAGAGGAAGAATGCAATTGTGTGACAAAGAGTAGAAAAAAGGGTTGGAATGAAAAAGAAATATGGGAAAAAGCAAAGAAATTAAGATTAGCCAATACTAAGAATTGTTTGTCTTTATCCAAAACAATTTGCGGGAAGAGAGAGAGAGGAAGAATGCAAGTCAAGACTCTAAAACTATCCTACAAACTTAACCACTCAGCCCGAGGAATGTCTCGCCGTTGAAATTTGATTCTAGTGTTCTTCTGATTTCCCTTTCCCTTAACTCTAAAAAAACCCCTCCTGTTTCTTGTCTCATTGCTCATTTGCGTCAAATTTCTCTTTCTCTTGTACTATGTTGTTATATAGTCTGCAAATAGGAGGTTTCTGCATCTTTCTTTCTGTCTCCAAGAGGATTTTGAAAGGCAGAAATTATATATGGCGAAAACCATGTGGTGGTTGTTACCACCCGCAGAACTTGTATTTGCTCTTTCTTTTTATGTGACAATTTGCGGGAAGAGAGAGAGAGGAAGAATGCAATTGTGTGACAAAGAGTAGAAAAAAGGGTTGGAATGAAAAAGAAATATGGGAAAAAGTAAAGAAATTAAGATTAGCCACTACTAAGAATTGTTTGTCTTTATCCAAAACAATTTGCGGGAAGAGAGAGAGAGGAAGAATGCAATTCAAGACTCTGAAAACTATCCTACAAACTTAACCACTCAGGCCGAGGAATATCTCCCTGTTGAAATTTGATTCTAGTGTTCTTCTAATTTCCCTTTCCCTTAACTCTAAAAAACCCCTCCTGTTTCTTGTCTCATTGCTCATTTGCGTCAAATTTCTCTTTCTCTTGTACTATGTTGTTATATAGTCTGCAAATAGAAGGTTTCTGCATCTTTCTTTCTGTCTCCAAGAGGATTTTGAAAGGCAGAAATTATATATGGCGAAAACCCTGTGGTGGTTGTTACCACCCGCAGAACTTGTATTTGCTCTTTCTTTTTATGTGACAATTTGCGGGAAGAGAGAGAGAGGAAGAATGCAATTGTGTGCCAATAGTAGAAAAAAGGGTTGGAATGAAAAAGAAATATGGGAAAAAGCAAAGAAATTAAGATTAGCCATTACTAAGAATTGTTTGTCTTTATCCAAAACAATTTGCGGGAAGAGAGAGAGAGGAAGAATGCAATTCAAGACTCTAAAACTATTCTACAAACTTAACCACTCAGGCCGAGGAATGTCTCGCCGTTGAAATTTGATTCTAGTGTTCTTCTAATTTCCCTTTCCCTTAACTCTAAAAAAAACCCTCCTGTTTCTTGTCTCATTGCTCATTTGCGTCAAATTTCTCTTTCTCTTGTACTATGTTGTTATATAGTCTGCAAATAGGAGGTTTCTGCATCTTTCTTTTTTTCTCCAAGAGGATTTTGAAAGGCAGAAATTATATATGGCGAAAACCCTGTGATGGTTGTTACCACCCGCAGAACTTGTATTTGCTCTTTCTTTTTATGTGACAATTTGCGGGAAGAGAGAGAGAGGAAGAATGCAATTGTGTGACAAAGAGTAGAAAAAAGGGTTGGAATGAAAAAGAAATATGGGAAAAAACAAAGAAATTAAGATTAGCCACTACTAAGAATTGTTTGTCTTTATCCAAAACAATTTGCGGGAAGAGAGAGAGAGAGGAAGAATGCAATTCAAGACTCTCAAAACTATCCTACAAACTTAACCACTCAGGCCGAGGAATGTCTCGCCGTTGAAATTTGATTCTAGTGTTCTTCTAATTTCCCTTTCCCTTAACTCTAAAAAAAACCCTCCTGTATCTTGTCTCATTGCTCATTTGCGTCAAATTTCTCTTTCTCTTGTACTATATTGTTATATAGTCTGCAAATAGAAGGTTTCTGCATCTTTCTTTCTGTCTCCAAGAGGATTTTGAAAGGCAGAAATTATATATGGCGAAAACCCTGTGGTGGTTGTTACCACCCGCAGAACTTGTATTTGCTCTTTCTTTTTATGTGACAATTTGCTGGAAGAGAGAGAGAGGAAGAATGCAATTGTGTAACAAAGAGTAGAAAAAAGGTTTGGAATGAAAAAGGAATATGGGAAAAAGCAAAGAAATTAAGATTAGCCACTACTAAGAATTGTTTGTCTTTATCCAAAACAATTTGCGGGAAGAGAGAGAGAGGAAGAATGCAATTCAAGACTCTCAAAACTATCTACAAACTTAACCACTCAGGCCGAGGAATGTCTCGCCGATGAAATTTGATTCTAGTGTTCTTCTAATTTCCCTTTCCCTTAACTCTAAAAAAAACCCTCCTGTTTCTTGTCTCCTTGCTCATTTGCGTCAAATTTCTCTTTCTCTTGTACTATATTGTTATATAGTCTGCAATTAGAAGGTTTCTGCATCTTTCTTTGTTTCTCCAAGAGGATTTTGAAAGGCAGAAATTATATATGGCGAAAACCCTGTGGTGGTTGTTACCACCCGCAGAACTTGTATTTGCTCTTTCTTTTTATGTGACAATTTGCAGGAAGAGAGAGAGAGGAAGAATGCAATTGTGTGACAAAGAGTAGAAAAAAGGGTTGGAATGAAAAAGAAATATGGAAAGAAGCAAAGAAATTAAGATTAGCCACTACTAAGAATTGTTTGTCTTTATCCAAAACAATTTGCGGGAAGAGAGAGAGAGGAAGAATGCAATTCAAGACTCTCAAAACTATCTACAAACTTAACCACTCAGGCCGAGGAATGTCTCGCCATTGAAATTGGATTCTAGTGTTCTTCTAATTTCCCTTTCCCTTAACTCTAAAAAAAACCCTCCTGTTTCTTGTCTCATTGCTCATTTGCGTCAAATTTCTCTTTCTCTTGTACTATGTTGTTATATAGTCTGCAAATAGAAGGTTTCTGCATCTTTCTTTCTGTCTCCAAGAGGATTCTGAAAGGCAGAATATATATATGGCGAAAACCCTGTGGTGGTTGTTACCACCCGCAGAACTTGTATTTGCTCTTTCTTTTTATGTGACAATTTGCGGGAAGAGAGAGAGAGGAAGAATGCAATTGTGTGACAAAGAGTAGAAAAAAGGGTTGGAATGAAAAAGAAATATGGGAAAAAGCAAAGAAATTAAGATTAGCCAATACTAAGAATTGTTTGTCTTTATCCAAAACAATTTGCGGGAAGAGAGAGAGAGGAAGAATGCAATTCAAGACTCTCAAAACTATCTACAAACTTAACCACTCAGGCCGAGGAATGTCTCGCTGTTGAAATTGGATTCTAGTGTTCTTCTAATTTCCCTTTCCCTTAACTCTAAAAAAAACCCTCCTGTTTCTTGTCTCATTGCTCATTTGCGTCAAATTTCTCTTTCTCTTGTACTATGTTGTTATATAGTCTGCAAATAGAAGGTTTTTGCATCTTTCTTTGTGTCTCCAAGAGGATTTTGAAAGGCAGAAATTATATATGGCGAAAACCCTGTGGTGGTTGTTACCACCCGCAGAACTTGTATTTGCTCTTTCTTTTTATGTGACAATTTGCGGGAAGAGAGAGAGAGGAAGAATGCAATTGTGTGACAAAGAGTAGAAAAAAGGGTTGGAATGAAAAAGAAATATGGGAAAAAGCAAAGAAATTAAGATTAGCTTCTACTAAGAATTGTTTGTCTTTATCCAAAACAATTTGCGGGAAGAGAGACAGAGGAAGAATGCAATTCAAGACTCTCAAAACTATCCTACAAACTTAACCACTCAGGCCGAGGAATGTCATGCCGTTGAAATTTGATTCTAGTGTTCTTCTAATTTCCCTTTCCCTTAACTCTAAAAAAAACCCTCCTGTTTCTTGTCTCATTGCTCATTTGCGTCAAATTTCTCTTTCTCTTGTACTATGTTGTTATATAGTCTGCAAAAAGAAGGTTTCTGCATCTTTCTTTCTGTCTCCAAGAGGATTTTGAAAGGCAGAAATTATATATGGCGAAAACCATGTGGTGGTTGTTACCACCCGCAGAACTTGTATTTGCTCTTTCTGTTTATGTGACAATTTGCGGGAAGAGAGAGAGAGGAAGAATGCAATTGTGTGACAAAGAGTAGAAAAAAGGGTTGGAATGAAAAAGAAATATGGGAAAAAGCAAAGAAATTAAGATTAGCCACTACTAAGAATTGTTTGTCTTTATCCAAAACAATTTGCGGGAAGAGAGAGAGAGGAAGAATGCAATTCAAGACTCTCAAAACTATCTACAAACTTAACCACTCAGGCCGAGGAATGTCTCGCCATTGAAATTTGATTCTAGTGTTCTTCTAATTTCCCTTTCCCTTAACTCTAAAACAACCCCTCCTGTTTCTTGTCTCATTGCTCATTTGCGTCAAATTTCTCTTTCTCTTGTACTATGTTGTTATATAGTCTGCAAATAGAAGGTTTCTGCATCTTTCTTTCTGTCTCCAAGAGGATTTTGAAAGGCAGAAATTATATATGGCGAAAACCATGTGGTGGTTGTTACCACCCGCACAACTTGTATTTGCTCTTTCTTTTTATGTGACAATTTGCAGGAAGAGAGAGAGAGGAAGAATGCAATTGTGTGACAAAGAGTAGAAAAAAGGGTTGGAATGAAAAAGAAATATGGGAAAAAGCAAAGAAATTAAGATTAGCCACTACTAAGAATTGTTTGTCTTTATCCAAAACAATTTGCGGGAAGAGAGAGAGAGAGGAAGAATGCAATTCAAGACTCTTAAAACTATCCTACAAACTTAACCACTCAGGCCGAGGAATGTCTCGCCGTTGAAATTTGATTCTAGTGTTCTTCTAATTTCCCTTTCCCTTAACTCTAAAAAAAACCCTCCTGTTTCTTGTCTCATTGCTCATTTGCGTCAAATTTCTCTTTCTCTTGTACTATATTGTTATATAGTCTGCAAATAGAAGGTTTCTGCATCTTTCTTTGTGTCTCCAAGAGGATTTTGAAAGGCAGAAATTATATATGGCGAAAACCCTGTGGGGGTTGTTACCACCCGCAGAACTTGTATTTGCTCTTTCTTTTTATGTGACAATTTGCGGGTAGAGAGAGAGAGGAAGAATGCAATTGTGTGACAAAGAGTAGAAAAAAGGATTGGAATGAAAAAGAAATATGGGAAAAAGCAAAGAAATTAAGATTAGCCACTACTAAGAATTGTTTGTCTTTATCCAAAACAATTTGCGGGAAGAGAGAGAGAGAGGAAGAATGCAATTCAAGACTCTCAAAACTATCTACAAACTTAACCACTCAGGCCGAGGAATGTCTCGCCATTGAAATTTGATTCTAGTGTTCTTCTAATTTTCCTTTCCCTTAACTCTAAAACAACCCCTCCTGTTTCTTGTCTCATTGCTCATTTGCATCAAATTTCTCTTTCTCTTGTACGATGTTGTTATATAGTCTGCAAATAGAAGGTTTTTGCATCTTTCTTTCTGTCTCCAAGAGGATTTTGAAAGGCAGAAATTATATATGGCGAAAACCATGTGGTGGTTGTTACCACCCGCAGAACTTGTATTTGCTCTTTCTGTTTATGTGACAATTTGCGGGAAGAGAGAGAGAGGAAGAATGCAATTGTGTGACAAAGAGTAGAAAAAAGGGTTGGAATGAAAAAGAAATATGGGAAAAAGCAAAGAAATTAATATTAGCCACTACTAAGAATTGGTGGCTTTATCCAAAACAATTTGCGGGAAGAGAGAGAGAGGAAGAATGCAATTCAAGACTCTCAAAACTATCCTACAAACTTAACCACTAAGGCCGAGGAATATCTCGCCGTTGAAATTTGATTCTAGTGTTCTTCTAATTTCCCTTTCCCTTAACTCTAAAAAAAACCCTCCTGTTTCTGGTCTCATTGCTCATTTGCGTCAAATTTCTCTTTCTCTTGTACTATATTGTTATATAGTATGCAAATAGAAGGTTTCTGCATCTTTCTTTCTGTCTCCAAGAGGATTTTGAAAGTCAGAAATTATATATGGCGAAAACCCTGTGGTGGTTGTTACCACCCGCAGAACTTGTATTCGCTCTTTCTTTTTATGTGACAATTTGCGGGAAGAGAGAGAGAGGAAGAATGCAATTGTGTGACAAAGAGTAGAAAAAAGGGTTGGAATGAAAAAGAAATATGGGAAAAAGCAAAGAAATTAAGATTAGCCACTACTAAGAATTGTTTGTCTTTATCCAAAACAATTTGCGGGAAGAGAGAGAGAGGAAGAATGCAATTCAAGACTCTCAAAACTATCTACAAACTTAACCACTCAGGCCGAGGAATGTCTCGCCATTGAAATTTGATTCTAGTGTTCTTCTAATTTCCCTTTCCCTTAACTCTAAAACAACCCCTCCTGTTTCTTGTCTCATTGCTCATTTGCGTCAAATTTCTCTTTCTCTTGTACTATGTTGTTATATAGTCTGCAAATAGAAGGTTTCTGCATCTTTCTTTCTGTCTCCAAGAGGATTTTGAAAGGCAGAAATTATATATGGCGAAAACCATGTGGTGGTTGTTACCACCCGCAGAACTTCTATTTGCTCTTTCTTTTTATGTGACAATTTGCGGGAAGAGAGAGAGAGGAAGAATGCAATTGTGTGACAAAGAGTAGAAAAAAGGGTTGGAATGAAAAAGAAATATGGGAAAAAGCAAAGAAATTAAGATTAGCCACTACTAAGAATTGTTTGTCTTTATCCAAAACAATTTGCGGGAAGAGAGAGAGAGAGGAAGAATGCAAGTCAAGACTCTTAAAACTATCCTACAAACTTAACCACTCAGGCCGAGGAATGTCTCGCAGGTGAAATTTGATTCTAGTGTTCTTCTAATTTCCCTTTCCCTTAACTCTAAAACAACCCCTCCTGTTTCTTGTCTCATTGCTCATTTGCGTAAAATTGCTCTTTCTCTTGTACTATGTTGTTATATAGTCTGCAAATAGAAGGTTTCTGCATCTTTCTTTCTGTCTCCAAGAGGATTTTGAAAGGCAAAAATTATATATGGCGAAAACCCTGTGGTGGTTGTTACCACCCGCAGAACTTGTATTTGCTCTTTCTTTTTATGTGACAATTTGCGGGTAGAGAGAGAGAGGAAGAATGCAATTGTGTGACAAAGAGTAGAAAAAAGGATTGGAATGAAAAAGAAATATGGGAAAAAGCAAAGAAATTAAGATTAGCCACTATTAAGAATTGTTTGTCTTTATCCAAAACAATTTGCGGGAAGAGAGAGAGAGAGGAAGAATGCAATTCAAGACTCTTAAAACTATCTACAAACTTAACCACTCAGGCCGAGGAATGTCTCGCCATTGAAATTTGATTCTAGTGTTCTTCTAATTTCCCTTTCCCTTAACTCTAAAACAACCCCTCCTGTTTCTTGTCTCATTGCTCATTTGCGTCAAATTTCTCTTTCTCTTGTACGATGTTGTTATATAGTCTGCAAATAGAAGGTTTCTGCATCTTTCTTTCTGTCTCCAAGAGGATTTTGAAAGGCAGAAATTATATATGGCGAAAACCATGTGGTGGTTGTTACCACCCGCAGAACTTGTATTTGCTCTTTCTTTTTATTGACAATTTGCGGGAAGAGAGAGAGAGGAAGAATGCAATTGTGTGACAAAGAGTAGAGAAAAGGGTTGGAATGAAAAAGAAATATGGGAAAAAGCAAAGAAATTAAGATTAGCCACTACTAAGAATTGTTTGTCTTTATCCAAAACAATTTGCGGGAAGAGAGAGAGAGGAAGAATGCAATTCAAGACTCTCAAAACTATCTACAAACTTAACCACTCAGGCCGAGGAATGTCTCGCCATTGAAATTGGATTCTAGTGTTCTTCAAAATTCCCTTTCCCTTAACTCTAAAAAAAACCCTCCTGTTTCTTGTCTCATTGCTCATTTGCGTCAAATTTCTCTTTCTCTTGTACTATGTTGTTATATAGTCTGCAAATAGAAGGTTTCTGCATCTTTCTTTCTGTCTCCAAGAGGATTTTGAAAGGCAGAAATTATATATGGCGAAAACCATGTGGTGGTTGTTACCACCCGCAGAACTTGTATTTGCTCTTTCTTTTTATGTGACAATTTGCGGGAAGAGAGAGAGAGGAAGAATGCAATTGTGTGACAAAGAGTAGAAAAAAGGGTTGGAATGAAAAAGAAATATGGGAAAAAGCAAAGAAATTAATATTAGCCACTACTAAGAATTGTTTGTCTTTATCCAAAACAATTTGCGGGAAGAGAGAGAGAGGAAGAATGCAATTCAAGACTCTCAAAACTATCTACAAACTTAACCACTCAGGCCGAGGAATGTCTCGCCGTTGAAATTGGATTCTAGTGTTCTTCTAATTTCCCTTTCCCTTAACTCTAAAAAAAACCCTCCTGTTTCTTGTTTCATTGCTCATTTGCGTCAAATTTCTCTTTCTCTTGTACTATGTTGTTATATAGTCTGCAAATAGAAGGTTTCTGCATCTTTCTTTCTGTCTCCAAGATGATTTTGAAAGGCATAAATTATATATGGCGAAAACCATGTGGTGGTTGTTACCACCCGCAGAACTTGTATTTGCTCTTTCTTTTTATGTGACAATTTGCGGGAAGAGAGAGAGAGGAAGAATGCAATTGTGTGACAAAGAGTAGAAAAAAGGGTTGGAATGAAAAAGAAATATGGGAAAAAGCAAAGAAATTAAGATTAGCCACTATTAAGAATTGTTTGTCTTTATCCAAAACAATTTGCGGGAAGAGAGAGAGAGAGGAAGAATGCAATTCAAGACTCTCAAAACTATCTACAAACTTAACCACTCAGGCCGAGGAATGTCTCGCCATTGAAATTTGATTCTAGTGTTCTTCTAATTTTCCTTTCCCTTAACTCTAAAACAACCCCTCCTGTTTCTTGTCTCATTGCTCATTTGCGTCAAATTTCTCTTTCTCTTGTACGATGTTGTTATATAGTCTGCAAATAGAAGGTTTTTGCATCTTTCTTTCTGTCTCCAAGAGGATTTTGAAAGGCAGAAATTATATATGGCGAAAACCATGTGGTGGTTGTTACCACCCGCAGAACTTGTATTTGCTCTTTCTGTTTATGTGACAATTTGCGGGAAGAGAGAGAGAGGAAGAATGCAATTGTGTGACAAAGAGTAGAAAAAAGGGTTGGAATGAAAAAGAAATATGGGAAAAAGCAAAGAAATTAATATTAGCCACTACTAAGAATTGGTGGCTTTATCCAAAACAATTTGCGGGAAGAGAGAGAGAGGAAGAATGCAATTCAAGACTCTCAAAACTATCCTACAAACTTAACCACTAAGGCCGAGGAATATCTCGCCGTTGAAATTTGATTCTAGTGTTCTTCTAATTTCCCTTTCCCTTAACTCTAAAAAAAACCCTCCTGTTTCTGGTCTCATTGCTCATTTGCGTCAAATTTCTCTTTCTCTTGTACTATATTGTTATATAGTATGCAAATAGAAGGTTTCTGCATCTTTCTTTCTGTCTCCAAGAGGATTTTGAAAGTCAGAAATTATATATGGCGAAAACCCTGTGGTGGTTGTTACCACCCGCAGAACTTGTATTCGCTCTTTCTTTTTATGTGACAATTTGCGGGAAGAGAGAGAGAGGAAGAATGCAATTGTGTGACAAAGAGTAGAAAAAAGGGTTGGAATGAAAAAGAAATATGGGAAAAAGCAAAGAAATTAAGATTAGCCACTACTAAGAATTGTTTGTCTTTATCCAAAACAATTTGCGGGAAGAGAGAGAGAGGAAGAATGCAATTCAAGACTCTCAAAACTATCTACAAACTTAACCACTCAGGCCGAGGAATGTCTCGCCATTGAAATTTGATTCTAGTGTTCTTCTAATTTCCCTTTCCCTTAACTCTAAAACAACCCCTCCTGTTTCTTGTCTCATTGCTCATTTGCGTCAAATTTCTCTTTCTCTTGTACTATGTTGTTATATAGTCTGCAAATAGAAGGTTTCTGCATCTTTCTTTCTGTCTCCAAGAGGATTTTGAAAGGCAGAAATTATATATGGCGAAAACCATGTGGTGGTTGTTACCACCCGCAGAACTTCTATTTGCTCTTTCTTTTTATGTGACAATTTGCGGGAAGAGAGAGAGAGGAAGAATGCAATTGTGTGACAAAGAGTAGAAAAAAGGGTTGGAATGAAAAAGAAATATGGGAAAAAGCAAAGAAATTAAGATTAGCCACTACTAAGAATTGTTTGTCTTTATCCAAAACAATTTGCGGGAAGAGAGAGAGAGAGGAAGAATGCAAGTCAAGACTCTTAAAACTATCCTACAAACTTAACCACTCAGGCCGAGGAATGTCTCGCAGGTGAAATTTGATTCTAGTGTTCTTCTAATTTCCCTTTCCCTTAACTCTAAAACAACCCCTCCTGTTTCTTGTCTCATTGCTCATTTGCGTAAAATTGCTCTTTCTCTTGTACTATGTTGTTATATAGTCTGCAAATAGAAGGTTTCTGCATCTTTCTTTCTGTCTCCAAGAGGATTTTGAAAGGCAAAAATTATATATGGCGAAAACCCTGTGGTGGTTGTTACCACCCGCAGAACTTGTATTTGCTCTTTCTTTTTATGTGACAATTTGCGGGTAGAGAGAGAGAGGAAGAATGCAATTGTGTGACAAAGAGTAGAAAAAAGGATTGGAATGAAAAAGAAATATGGGAAAAAGCAAAGAAATTAAGATTAGCCACTATTAAGAATTGTTTGTCTTTATCCAAAACAATTTGCGGGAAGAGAGAGAGAGAGGAAGAATGCAATTCAAGACTCTTAAAACTATCTACAAACTTAACCACTCAGGCCGAGGAATGTCTCGCCATTGAAATTTGATTCTAGTGTTCTTCTAATTTCCCTTTCCCTTAACTCTAAAACAACCCCTCCTGTTTCTTGTCTCATTGCTCATTTGCGTCAAATTTCTCTTTCTCTTGTACGATGTTGTTATATAGTCTGCAAATAGAAGGTTTCTGCATCTTTCTTTCTGTCTCCAAGAGGATTTTGAAAGGCAGAAATTATATATGGCGAAAACCATGTGGTGGTTGTTACCACCCGCAGAACTTGTATTTGCTCTTTCTTTTTATTGACAATTTGCGGGAAGAGAGAGAGAGGAAGAATGCAATTGTGTGACAAAGAGTAGAGAAAAGGGTTGGAATGAAAAAGAAATATGGGAAAAAGCAAAGAAATTAAGATTAGCCACTACTAAGAATTGTTTGTCTTTATCCAAAACAATTTGCGGGAAGAGAGAGAGAGGAAGAATGCAATTCAAGACTCTCAAAACTATCTACAAACTTAACCACTCAGGCCGAGGAATTTCTCGCCATTGAAATTGGATTCTAGTGTTCTTCAAAATTCCCTTTCCCTTAACTCTAAAAAAAACCCTCCTGTTTCTTGTCTCATTGCTCATTTGCGTCAAATTTCTCTTTCTCTTGTACTATGTTGTTATATAGTCTGCAAATAGAAGGTTTCTGCATCTTTCTTTCTGTCTCCAAGAGGATTTTGAAAGGCAGAAATTATATATGGCGAAAACCATGTGGTGGTTGTTACCACCCGCAGAACTTGTATTTGCTCTTTCTTTTTATGTGACAATTTGCGGGAAGAGAGAGAGAGGAAGAATGCAATTGTGTGACAAAGAGTAGAAAAAAGGGTTGGAATGAAAAAGAAATATGGGAAAAAGCAAAGAAATTAATATTAGCCACTACTAAGAATTGTTTGTCTTTATCCAAAACAATTTGCGGGAAGAGAGAGAGAGGAAGAATGCAATTCAAGACTCTCAAAACTATCTACAAACTTAACCACTCAGGCCGAGGAATGTCTCGCCGTTGAAATTGGATTCTAGTGTTCTTCTAATTTCCCTTTCCCTTAACTCTAAAAAAAACCCTCCTGTTTCTTGTTTCATTGCTCATTTGCGTCAAATTTCTCTTTCTCTTGTACTATGTTGTTATATAGTCTGCAAATAGAAGGTTTCTGCATCTTTCTTTCTGTCTCCAAGATGATTTTGAAAGGCATAAATTATATATGGCGAAAACCATGTGGTGGTTGTTACCACCCGCAGAACTTGTATTTGCTCTTTCTTTTTATGTGACAATTTGCGGGAAGAGAGAGAGAGGAAGAATGCAATTGTGTGACAAAGAGTAGAAAAAAGGGTTGGAATGAAAAAGAAATATGGGAAAAAGCAAAGAAATTAAGATTAGCCACTACTAAGAATTGTTTGTCTTTATCCAAAACAATTTGCGGGAAGAGAGAGAGAGGAAGAATGCAATTCAAGACTCTCAAAACTATCTACAAACTTAACCACTCAGGCCGAGGAATGTCTCGCCGTTGAAATTTGATTCTAGTGTTCTTCTAATTTCCCTTTCCCTTAACTCTAAAAAAAACCCTCCTGTTTCTTGTCTCATTGCTCATTTGCGTCAAATTTCTCTTTCTCTTGTACTATGTTGTTATAGAGTCTGCAAATAGAAGGTTTCTGCATCTTTCTTTCTGTCTCCAAGAGGATTTTGAAAGGCAGAAATTATATATGGCGAAAACCCTGTGGTGGTTGTTACCACCCGCAGAACTTGTATTTGCTCTTTCTGTTTATGTGACAATTTGCGGGAAGAGAGAGAGAGGAAGAATGCAATTGTGTGACAAAGAGTAGAAAAAAGGGTTGGAATGAAAAAGAAATATGGGAAAAAGCAAAGAAATTAAGATTAGCCAATACTAAGAATTGTTTGTCTTTATCCAAAACAATTTGCGGGAAGAGAGAGAGAGGAAGAATGCAAGTCAAGACTCTAAAACTATCCTACAAACTTAACCACTCAGCCCGAGGAATGTCTCGCCGTTGAAATTTGATTCTAGTGTTCTTCTGATTTCCCTTTCCCTTAACTCTAAAAAAACCCCTCCTGTTTCTTGTCTCATTGCTCATTTGCGTCAAATTTCTCTTTCTCTTGTACTATGTTGTTATATAGTCTGCAAATAGGAGGTTTCTGCATCTTTCTTTCTGTCTCCAAGAGGATTTTGAAAGGCAGAAATTATATATGGCGAAAACCATGTGGTGGTTGTTACCACCCGCAGAACTTGTATTTGCTCTTTCTTTTTATGTGACAATTTGCGGGAAGAGAGAGAGAGGAAGAATGCAATTGTGTGACAAAGAGTAGAAAAAAGGGTTGGAATGAAAAAGAAATATGGGAAAAAGCAAAGAAATTAAGATTAGCCACTACTAAGAATTGTTTGTCTTTATCCAAAACAATTTGCGGGAAGAGAGAGAGAGGAAGAATGCAATTCAAGACTCTGAAAACTATCCTACAAACTTAACCACTCAGGCCGAGGAATATCTCCCTGTTGAAATTTGATTCTAGTGTTCTTCTAATTTCCCTTTCCCTTAACTCTAAAAAACCCCTCCTGTTTCTTGTCTCATTGCTCATTTGCGTCAAATTTCTCTTTCTCTTGTACTATGTTGTTATATAGTCTGCAAATAGAAGGTTTCTGCATCTTTCTTTCTGTCTCCAAGAGGATTTTGAAAGGCAGAAATTATATATGGCGAAAACCCTGTGGTGGTTGTTACCACCCGCAGAACTTGTATTTGCTCTTTCTTTTTATGTGACAATTTGCGGGAAGAGAGAGAGAGGAAGAATGCAATTGTGTGCCAATAGTAGAAAAAAGGGTTGGAATGAAAAAGAAATATGGGAAAAAGCAAAGAAATTAAGATTAGCCATTACTAAGAATTGTTTGTCTTTATCCAAAACAATTTGCGGGAAGAGAGAGAGAGGAAGAATGCAATTCAAGACTCTAAAACTATTCTACAAACTTAACCACTCAGGCCGAGGAATGTCTCGCCGTTGAAATTTGATTCTAGTGTTGTTCTAATTTCCCTTTCCCTTAACTCTAAAAAAAACCCTCCTGTTTCTTGTCTCATTGCTCATTTGCGTCAAATTTCTCTTTCTCTTGTACTATGTTGTTATATAGTCTGCAAATAGGAGGTTTCTGCATCTTTCTTTTTTTCTCCAAGAGGATTTTGAAAGGCAGAAATTATATATGGCGAAAACCCTGTGATGGTTGTTACCACCCGCAGAACTTGTATTTGCTCTTTCTTTTTATGTGACAATTTGCGGGAAGAGAGAGAGAGGAAGAATGCAATTGTGTGACAAAGAGTAGAAAAAAGGGTTGGAATGAAAAAGAAATATGGGAAAAAACAAAGAAATTAAGATTAGCCACTACTAAGAATTGTTTGTCTTTATCCAAAACAATTTGCGGGAAGAGAGAGAGAGAGGAAGAATGCAATTCAAGACTCTCAAAACTATCCTACAAACTTAACCACTCAGGCCGAGGAATGTCTCGCCGTTGAAATTTGATTCTAGTGTTCTTCTAATTTCCCTTTCCCTTAACTCTAAAAAAAACCCTCCTGTATCTTGTCTCATTGCTCATTTGCGTCAAATTTCTCTTTCTCTTGTACTATGTTGTTATATAGTCTGCAAATAGGAGGTTTCTGCATCTTTCTTTCTGTCTCCAAGAGGATTTTGAAAGGCAGAAATTATATATGGCGAAAACCCTGTGGTGGTTGTTACCACCCGCAGAACTTGTATTTGCTCTTTCTTTTTATGTGACAATTTGCTGGAAGAGAGAGAGAGGAAGAATGCAATTGTGTAACAAAGAGTAGAAAAAAGGTTTGGAATGAAAAAGGAATATGGGAAAAAGCAAAGAAATTAAGATTAGCCACTACTAAGAATTGTTTGTCTTTATCCAAAACAATTTGCGGGAAGAGAGAGAGAGGAAGAATGCAATTCAAGACTCTCAAAACTATCTACAAACTTAACCACTCAGGCCGAGGAATGTCTCGCCGTTGAAATTTGATTATAGTGTTCTTCTAATTTCCCTTTCCCTTAACTCTAAAAAAAACCCTCCTGTTTCTTGTCTCATTGCTCATTTGCGTCAAATTTCTCTTTCTCTTGTACTATATTGTTATATAGTCTGCAATTAGAAGGTTTCTGCATCTTTCTTTGTTTCTCCAAGAGGATTTTGAAAGGCAGAAATTATATATGGCGAAAACCCTGTGGTGGTTGTTACCACCCGCAGAACTTGTATTTGCTCTTTCTTTTTATGTGACAATTTGCGGGAAGAGAGAGAGAGGAAGAATGCAATTGTGTGACAAAGAGTAGAAAAAAGGGTTGGAATGAAAAAGAAATATGGGAAAAAGCAAAGAAATTAAGATTAGCCAATACTAAGAATTGTTTGTCTTTATCCAAAACAATTTGCGGGAAGAGAGAGAGAGGAAGAATGCAAGTCAAGACTCTAAAACTATCCTACAAACTTAACCACTCAGCCCGAGGAATGTCTCGCCGTTGAAATTTGATTCTAGTGTTCTTCTGATTTCCCTTTCCCTTAACTCTAAAAAAACCCCTCCTGTTTCTTGTCTCATTGCTCATTTGCGTCAAATTTCTCTTTCTCTTGTACTATGTTGTTATATAGTCTGCAAATAGGAGGTTTCTGCATCTTTCTTTCTGTCTCCAAGAGGATTTTGAAAGGCAGAAATTATATATGGCGAAAACCATGTGGTGGTTGTTACCACCCGCAGAACTTGTATTTGCTCTTTCTTTTTATGTGACAATTTGCGGGAAGAGAGAGAGAGGAAGAATGCAATTGTGTGACAAAGAGTAGAAAAAAGGGTTGGAATGAAAAAGAAATATGGGAAAAAGCAAAGAAATTAAGATTAGCCACTACTAAGAATTGTTTGTCTTTATCCAAAACAATTTGCGGGAAGAGAGAGAGAGGAAGAATGCAATTCAAGACTCTGAAAACTATCCTACAAACTTAACCACTCAGGCCGAGGAATATCTCCCTGTTGAAATTTGATTCTAGTGTTCTTCTAATTTCCCTTTCCCTTAACTCTAAAAAACCCCTCCTGTTTCTTGTCTCATTGCTCATTGCGTCAAATTTCTCTTTCTCTTGTACTATGTTGTTATATAGTCTGCAAATAGAAGGTTTCTGCATCTTTCTTTCTGTCTCCAAGAGGATTTTGAAAGGCAGAAATTATATATGGCGAAAACCCTGTGGTGGTTGTTACCACCCGCAGAACTTGTATTTGCTCTTTCTTTTTATGTGACAATTTGCGGGAAGAGAGAGAGAGGAAGAATGCAATTGTGTGCCAATAGTAGAAAAAAGGGTTGGAATGAAAAAGAAATATGGGAAAAAGCAAAGAAATTAAGATTAGCCATTACTAAGAATTGTTTGTCTTTATCCAAAACAATTTGCGGGAAGAGAGAGAGAGGAAGAATGCAATTCAAGACTCTAAAACTATTCTACAAACTTAACCACTCAGGCCGAGGAATGTCTCGCCGTTGAAATTTGATTCTAGTGTTCTTCTAATTTCCCTTTCCCTTAACTCTAAAAAAAACCCTCCTGTTTCTTGTCTCATTGCTCATTTGCGTCAAATTTCTCTTTCTCTTGTACTATGTTGTTATATAGTCTGCAAATAGGAGGTTTCTGCATCTTTCTTTTTTTCTCCAAGAGGATTTTGAAAGGCAGAAATTATATATGGCGAAAACCCTGTGATGGTTGTTACCACCCGCAGAACTTGTATTTGCTCTTTCTTTTTATGTGACAATTTGCGGGAAGAGAGAGAGAGGAAGAATGCAATTGTGTGACAAAGAGTAGAAAAAAGGGTTGGAATGAAAAAGAAATATGGGAAAAAACAAAGAAATTAAGATTAGCCACTACTAAGAATTGTTTGTCTTTATCCAAAACAATTTGCGGGAAGAGAGAGAGAGAGGAAGAATGCAATTCAAGACTCTCAAAACTATCCTACAAACTTAACCACTCAGGCCGAGGAATGTCTCGCCGTTGAAATTTGATTCTAGTGTTCTTCTAATTTCCCTTTCCCTTAACTCTAAAAAAAACCCTCCTGTATCTTGTCTCATTGCTCATTTGCGTCAAATTTCTCTTTCTCTTGTACTATATTGTTATATAGTCTGCAAATAGAAGGTTTCTGCATCTTTCTTTCTGTCTCCAAGAGGATTTTGAAAGGCAGAAATTATATATGGCGAAAACCCTGTGGTGGTTGTTACCACCCGCAGAACTTGTATTTGCTCTTTCTTTTTATGTGACAATTTGCTGGAAGAGAGAGAGAGGAAGAATGCAATTGTGTAACAAAGAGTAGAAAAAAGGTTTGGAATGAAAAAGGAATATGGGAAAAAGCAAAGAAATTAAGATTAGCCACTACTAAGAATTGTTTGTCTTTATCCAAAACAATTTGCGGGAAGAGAGAGAGAGGAAGAATGCAATTCAAGACTCTCAAAACTATCTACAAACTTAACCACTCAGGCCGAGGAATGTCTCGCCGTTGAAATTTGATTCTAGTGTTCTTCTAATTTCCCTTTCCCTTAACTCTAAAAAAAACCCTCCTGTTTCTTGTCTCATTGCTCATTTGCGTCAAATTTCTCTTTCTCTTGTACTATATTGTTATATAGTCTGCAATTAGAAGGTTTCTGCATCTTTCTTTGTTTCTCCAAGAGGATTTTGAAAGGCAGAAATTATATATGGCGAAAACCCTGTGGTGGTTGTTACCACCCGCAGAACTTGTATTTGCTCTTTCTTTTTATGTGACAATTTGCGGGAAGAGAGAGAGAGGAAGAATGCAATTGTGTGACAAAGAGTAGAAAAAAGGGTTGGAATGAAAAAGAAATATGGAAAAAAGCAAAGAAATTAAGATTAGCCACTACTAAGAATTGTTTGTCTTTTTCCAAAACAATTTGCGGGAAGAGAGAGAGAGAGGAAGAATGCAATTCAAGACTCTCAAAACTATCTACAAACTTAACCACTCAGGCCGAGGAATGTCTCGCCATTGAAATTTGATTCTAGTGTTCTTCTAATTTCCCTTTCCCTTAACTCTAAAACAACCCCTCCTGTTTCTTGTCTCATTGCTCATTTGCGTCAAATTTCTCTTTCTCTTGTAATATGTTGTTATATAGTCTGCAAATAGAAGGTTTCTGCATCTTTCTTTCTGTCTCCAAGAGGATTTTGAAAGGCAGAAATTATATATGGCGAAAACCATGTGGTGGTTGTTACCACCCGCAGAACTTGTATTTGCTCTTTCTTTTTATGTGACAATTTGCAGGAAGAGAGAGAGAGGAAGAATGCAATTGTGTGACAAAGAGTAGAAAAAAGGGTTGGAATGAAAAAGAAATATGGAAAGAAGCAAAGAAATTAAGATTAGCCACTACTAAGAATTGTTTGTCTTTATCCAAAACAATTTGCGGGAAGAGAGAGAGAGGAAAAATGCAATTCAAGACTCTCAAAACTATCTACAAACTTAACCACTCAGGCCGAGGAATGTCTCGCCATTGAAATTGGATTCTAGTGTTCTTCTAATTTCCCTTTCCCTTAACTCTAAAAAAAACCCTCCTGTTTCTTGTCTCATTGCTCATTTGCGTCAAATTTCTCTTTCTCTTGTACTATGTTGTTATATAGTCTGCAAATAGAAGGTTTCTGCATCTTTCTTTCTGTCTCCAAGAGGATTTTGAAAGGCAGAATATATATATGGCGAAAACCCTGTGGTGGTTGTAACCACCCGCAGAACTTGTATTTGCTCTTTCTTTTTATGTGACAATTTGCGGGAAGAGAGAGAGAGGAAGAATGCAATTGTGTGACAAAGAGTAGAAAAAAGGGTTGGAATGAAAAAGAAATATGGGAAAAAGCAAAGAAATTAAGATTAGCCAATACTAAGAATTGTTTGTCTTATCCAAAACAATTTGCGGGAAGAGAGAGAGAGGAAGAATGCAATTCAAGACTCTCAAAACTATCTACAAACTTAACCACTCAGGCCGAGGAATGTCTCGCTGTTGAAATTGGATTCTAGTGTTCTTCTAATTTCCCTTTCCCTTAACTCTAAAAAAAACCCTCCTGTTTCTTGTCTCATTGCTCATTTGCGTCAAATTTCTCTTTCTCTTGTACTATGTTGTTATATAGTCTGCAAATAGAAGGTTTTTGCATCTTTCTTTCTGTCTCCAAGAGGATTTTGAAAGGCAGAAATTATATATGGCGAAAACCCTGTGGTGGTTGTTACCACCCGCAGAACTTGTATTTGCTCTTTCTTTTTATGTGACAATTTGCGGGAAGAGAGAGAGAGGAAGAATGCAATTGTGTGACAAAGAGTAGAAAAAAGGGTTGGAATGAAAAAGAAATATGGGAAAAAGCAAAGAAATTAAGATTAGCCACTACTAAGAATTGTTTGTCTTTATCCAAAACAATTTGCGGAAAGAGAGAGAGTGGAAGAATGCTATTCAAGACTCTCAAAACTATGTACAAACTTAACCACTCAGGCCGAGGAATGTCTCGCCGTTGAAATTTGATTCTAGTGTTCTTCTAATTTCCCTTTCCCTTAACTCTAAAAAAAACCCTCCTGTTTCTTGTCTCATTGCTCATTTGCGTCAAATTTCTCTTTCTCTTGTACTATATTGTTATATAGTTTGCAAATAGGAGGTTTCTGCATCTTTCTTTGTGTCTCCAAGAGGATTTTGAAAGGCAGAAATTATATATGGCGAAAACCCTGTGGTGGTTGTTACCACCCGCAGAACTTGTATTTGCTCTTTCTTTTTATGTGACAATTTGCGGGAAGAGAGTGAGAGAGGAAGAATGCAATTGTGTGACAAAGAGTAGAAAAAAGGGTTGGAATGAAAAAGAAATATGGGAAAAAGCAAAGAAATTAAGATTAGCCACTACTAAGAATTGTTTGTCTTTATCCAAAACAATTTGCGGGAAGAGAGAGAGAGAGGAAGAATGCAATTCAAGACTCTCAAAACTATCTACAAACTTAACCACTCAGGCCGAGGAATGTCTCGCCATTGAAATTTGATTCTAGTGTTCTTCTAATTTCCCTTTCCCTTAACTCTAAAACAACCCCTCCTGTTTCTTGTCTCATTGCTCATTTGCGTCAAATTTCTCTTTCTCTTGTACTATGATGTTATATAGTCTGCAAATAGAAGGTTTCTGCATCTTTCTTTCTGTCCCTAAGAGGATTTTGAAAGGCAGAAATTATATATGGCGAAAACCATGTGGTGGTTGTTACCACCCGCAGAACTTGTATTTGCTCTTTCTTTTTATGTGACAATTTGCGGGAAGAGAGAGAGAGGAAGAATGCAATTGTGTGACAAAGAGTAGAAAAAAGGGTTGGAATGAAAAAGAAATATGGGAAAAAGCAAAGAAATTAAGATTAGCCACTACTAAGAATTGTTTGTCTTTATCCAAAACAATTTGCGGCAAGAGAGAGAGAGGAAGAATGCAATTCAAGACTCTCAAAACTATCTACAAACTTAACCACTCAGGCCGAGGAATGTCTCGCCATTGAAATTGGATTCTAGTGTTCTTCTAATTTCCCTTTCCCTTAACTCTAAAAAAAACCCTCCTGTTTCTTGTCTCATTGCTCATTTGCGTCAAATTTCTCTTTCTCTTGTACTATGTTGTTATATAGTCTGCAAATAGGAGGTTTCTGCATCTTTCTTTTTTTCTCCAAGAGGATTTTGAAAGGCAGAAATTATATATGGCGAAAACCCTGTGGTGGTTGTTACCACCCGCAGAACTTGTATTTGCTCTTTCTTTTTATGTGACAATTTGCGGGAAGAGAGAGAGAGGAAGAATGCAATTGTGTGACAAAGAGTAGAAAAAAGGGTTGGAATGAAAAAGAAATATGGGAAAAAGCAAAGAAATTAAGATTAGCCACTACTAAGAATTGTTTGTCTTTATCCAAAACAATTTGCGGGAAGAGAGAGAGAGAGGAAGAATGCAAGTCAAGACTCTTAAAACTATCCTACAAACTTAACCACTCAGGCCGAGGAATGTCTCGCAGGTGAAATTTGATTCTAGTGTTCTTCTAATTTCCCTTTCCCTTAACTCTAAAACAACCCCTCCTGTTTCTTGTCTCATTGCTCATTTGCGTAAAATTGCTCTTTCTCTTGTACTATGTTGTTATATAGTCTGCAAATAGAAGGTTTCTGCATCTTTCTTTCTGTCTCCAAGAGGATTTTGAAAGGCAAAAATTATATATGGCGAAAACCCTGTGGTGGTTGTTACCACCCGCAGAACTTGTATTTGCTCTTTCTTTTTATGTGACAATTTGCGGGTAGAGAGAGAGAGGAAGAATGCAATTGTGTGACAAAGAGTAGAAAAAAGGATTGGAATGAAAAAGAAATATGGGAAAAAGCAAAGAAATTAAGATTAGCCACTATTAAGAATTGTTTGTCTTTATCCAAAACAATTTGCGGGAAGAGAGAGAGAGAGGAAGAATGCAATTCAAGACTCTCAAAACTATCTACAAACTTAACCACTCAGGCCGAGGAATGTCTCGCCATTGAAATTTGATTCTAGTGTTCTTCTAATTTCCCTTTCCCTTAACTCTAAAACAACCCCTCCTGTTTCTTGTCTCATTGCTCATTTGCGTCAAATTTCTCTTTCTCTTGTACGATGTTGTTATATAGTCTGCAAATAGAAGGTTTCTGCATCTTTCTTTCTGTCTCCAAGAGGATTTTGAAAGGCAGAAATTATATATGGCGAAAACCATGTGGTGGTTGTTACCACCCGCAGAACTTGTATTTGCTCTTTCTTTTTATTGACAATTTGCGGGAAGAGAGAGAGAGGAAGAATGCAATTGTGTGACAAAGAGTAGAGAAAAGGGTTGGAATGAAAAAGAAATATGGGAAAAAGCAAAGAAATTAAGATTAGCCACTACTAAGAATTGTTTGTCTTTATCCAAAACAATTTGCGGGAAGAGAGAGAGAGGAAGAATGCAATTCAAGACTCTCAAAACTATCTACAAACTTAACCACTCAGGCCGAGGAATGTCTCGCCATTGAAATTGGATTCTAGTGTTCTTCAAAATTCCCTTTCCCTTAACTCTAAAAAAAACCCTCCTGTTTCTTGTCTCATTGCTCATTTGCGTCAAATTTCTCTTTCTCTTGTACTATGTTGTTATATAGTCTGCAAATAGAAGGTTTCTGCATCTTTCTTTCTGTCTCCAAGAGGATTTTGAAAGGCAGAAATTATATATGGCGAAAACCATGTGGTGGTTGTTACCACCCGCAGAACTTGTATTTGCTCTTTCTTTTTATGTGACAATTTGCGGGAAGAGAGAGAGAGGAAGAATGCAATTGTGTGACAAAGAGTAGAAAAAAGGGTTGGAATGAAAAAGAAATATGGGAAAAAGCAAAGAAATTAATATTAGCCACTACTAAGAATTGTTTGTCTTTATCCAAAACAATTTGCGGGAAGAGAGAGAGAGGAAGAATGCAATTCAAGACTCTCAAAACTATCTACAAACTTAACCACTCAGGCCGAGGAATGTCTCGCCGTTGAAATTGGATTCTAGTGTTCTTCTAATTTCCCTTTCCCTTAACTCTAAAAAAAACCCTCCTGTTTTTTTGTTTCATTGCTCATTTGCGTCAAATTTCTCTTTCTCTTGTACTATGTTGTTATATAGTCTGCAAATAGAAGGTTTCTGCATCTTTCTTTCTGTCTCCAAGATGATTTTGAAAGGCATAAATTATATATGGCGAAAACCATGTGGTGGTTGTTACCACCCGCAGAACTTGTATTTGCTCTTTCTTTTTATGTGACAATTTGCGGGAAGAGAGAGAGAGGAAGAATGCAATTGTGTGACAAAGAGTAGAAAAAAGGGTTGGAATGAAAAAGAAATATGGGAAAAAGCAAAGAAATTAAGATTAGCCACTACTAAGAATTGTTTGTCTTTATCCAAAACAATTTGCGGGAAGAGAGAGAGAGGAAGAATGCAATTCAAGACTCTCAAAACTATCTACAAACTTAACCACTCAGGCCGAGGAATGTCTCGCCGTTGAAATTTGATTCTAGTGTTCTTCTAATTTCCCTTTCCCTTAACTCTAAAAAAAACCCTCCTGTTTCTTGTCTCATTGCTCATTTGCGTCAAATTTCTCTTTCTCTTGTACTATGTTGTTATAGAGTCTGCAAATAGAAGGTTTCTGCATCTTTCTTTCTGTCTCCAAGAGGATTTTGAAAGGCAGAAATTATATATGGCGAAAACCCTGTTGTGGTTGTTACCACCCGCAGAACTTGTATTTGCTCTTTCTGTTTATGTGACAATTTGCGGGAAGAGAGAGAGAGGAAGAATGCAATTGTGTGACAAAGAGTAGAAAAAAGGGTTGGAATGAAAAAGAAATATGGGAAAAAGCAAAGAAATTAAGATTAGCCAATACTAAGAATTGTTTGTCTTTATCCAAAACAATTTGCGGGAAGAGAGAGAGAGGAAGAATGCAAGTCAAGACTCTAAAACTATCCTACAAACTTAACCACTCAGCCCGAGGAATGTCTCGCCGTTGAAATTTGATTCTAGTGTTCTTCTGATTTCCCTTTCCCTTAACTCTAAAAAAACCCCTCCTGTTTCTTGTCTCATTGCTCATTTGCGTCAAATTTCTCTTTCTCTTGTACTATGTTGTTATATAGTCTGCAAATAGGAGGTTTCTGCATCTTTCTTTCTGTCTCCAAGAGGATTTTGAAAGGCAGAAATTATATATGGCGAAAACCATGTGGTGGTTGTTACCACCCGCAGAACTTGTATTTGCTCTTTCTTTTTATGTGACAATTTGCGGGAAGAGAGAGAGAGGAAGAATGCAATTGTGTGACAAAGAGTAGAAAAAAGGGTTGGAATGAAAAAGAAATATGGGAAAAAGCAAAGAAATTAAGATTAGCCACTACTAAGAATTGTTTGTCTTTATCCAAAACAATTTGCGGGAAGAGAGAGAGAGGAAGAATGCAATTCAAGACTCTGAAAACTATCCTACAAACTTAACCACTCAGGCCGAGGAATATCTCCCTGTTGAAATTTGATTCTAGTGTTCTTCTAATTTCCCTTTCCCTTAACTCTAAAAAACCCCTCCTGTTTCTTGTCTCATTGCTCATTTGCGTCAAATTTCTCTTTCTCTTGTACTATGTTGTTATATAGTCTGCAAATAGAAGGTTTCTGCATCTTTCTTTCTGTCTCCAAGAGGATTTTGAAAGGCAGAAATTATATATGGCGAAAACCCTGTGGTGGTTGTTACCACCCGCAGAACTTGTATTTGCTCTTTCTTTTTATGTGACAATTTGCGGGAAGAGAGAGAGAGGAAGAATGCAATTGTGTGCCAATAGTAGAAAAAAGGGTTGGAATGAAAAAGAAATATGGGAAAAAGCAAAGAAATTAAGATTAGCCATTACTAAGAATTGTTTGTCTTTATCCAAAACAATTTGCGGGAAGAGAGAGAGAGGAAGAATGCAATTCAAGACTCTAAAACTATTCTACAAACTTAACCACTCAGGCCGAGGAATGTCTCGCCGTTGAAATTTGATTCTAGTGTTCTTCTAATTTCCCTTTCCCTTAACTCTAAAAAAAACCCTCCTGTTTCTTGTCTCATTGCTCATTTGCGTCAAATTTCTCTTTCTCTTGTACTATGTTGTTATATAGTCTGCAAATAGGAGGTTTCTGCATCTTTCTTTTTTTCTCCAAGAGGATTTTGAAAGGCAGAAATTATATATGGCGAAAACCCTGTGATGGTTGTTACCACCCGCAGAACTTGTATTTGCTCTTTCTTTTTATGTGACAATTTGCGGGAAGAGAGAGAGAGGAAGAATGCAATTGTGTGACAAAGAGTAGAAAAAAGGGTTGGAATGAAAAAGAAATATGGGAAAAAACAAAGAAATTAAGATTAGCCACTACTAAGAATTGTTTGTCTTTATCCAAAACAATTTGCGGGAAGAGAGAGAGAGAGGAAGAATGCAATTCAAGACTCTCAAAACTATCCTACAAACTTAACCACTCAGGCCGAGGAATGTCTCGCCGTTGAAATTTGATTCTAGTGTTCTTCTAATTTCCCTTTCCCTTAACTCTAAAAAAAACCCTCCTGTATCTTGTCTCATTGCTCATTTGCGTCAAATTTCTCTTTCTCTTGTACTATATTGTTATATAGTCTGCAAATAGAAGGTTTCTGCATCTTTCTTTCTGTCTCCAAGAGGATTTTGAAAGGCAGAAATTATATATGGCGAAAACCCTGTGGTGGTTGTTACCACCCGCAGAACTTGTATTTGCTCTTTCTTTTTATGTGACAATTTGCTGGAAGAGAGAGAGAGGAAGAATGCAATTGTGTAACAAAGAGTAGAAAAAAGGTTTGGAATGAAAAAGGAATATGGGAAAAAGCAAAGAAATTAAGATTAGCCACTACTAAGAATTGTTTGTCTTTATCCAAAACAATTTGCGGGAAGAGAGAGAGAGGAAGAATGCAATTCAAGACTCTCAAAACTATCTACAAACTTAACCACTCAGGCCGAGGAATGTCTCGCCGTTGAAATTTGATTCTAGTGTTCTTCTAATTTCCCTTTCCCTTAACTCTAAAAAAAACCCTCCTGTTTCTTGTCTCATTGCTCATTTGCGTCAAATTTCTCTTTCTCTTGTACTATATTGTTATATAGTCTGCAATTAGAAGGTTTCTGCATCTTTCTTTGTTTCTCCAAGAGGATTTTGAAAGGCAGAAATTATATATGGCGAAAACCCTGTGGTGGTTGTTACCACCCGCAGAACTTGTATTTGCTCTTTCTTTTTATGTGACAATTTGCGGGAAGAGAGAGAGAGGAAGAATGCAATTGTGTGACAAAGAGTAGAAAAAAGGGTTGGAATGAAAAAGAAATATGGGAAAAAGCAAAGAAATTAAGATTAGCCACTACTAAGAATTGTTTGTCTTTATCCAAAACAATTTGCGGGAAGAGAGAGAGAGAGGAAGAATGCAATTCAAGACTCTCAAAACTATCTACAAACTTAACCACTCAGGCCGAGGAATGTCTCGCCATTGAAATTTGATTCTAGTGTTCTTCTAATTTCCCTTTCCCTTAACTCTAAAACAACCCCTCCTGTTTCTTGTCTCATTGCTCATTTGCGTCAAATTTCTCTTTCTCTTGTAATATGTTGTTATATAGTCTGCAAATAGAAGGTTTCTGCATCTTTCTTTCTGTCTCCAAGAGGATTTTGAAAGGCAGAAATTATATATGGCGAAAACCATGTGGTGGTTGTTACCACCCGCAGAACTTGTATTTGCTCTTTCTTTTTATGTGACAATTTGCAGGAAGAGAGAGAGAGGAAGAATGCAATTGTGTGACAAAGAGTAGAAAAAAGGGTTGGAATGAAAAAGAAATATGGAAAGAAGCAAAGAAATTAAGATTAGCCACTACTAAGAATTGTTTGTCTTTATCCAAAACAATTTGCGGGAAGAGAGAGAGAGGAAAAATGCAATTCAAGACTCTCAAAACTATCTACAAACTTAACCACTCAGGCCGAGGAATGTCTCGCCATTGAAATTGGATTCTAGTGTTCTTCTAATTTCCCTTTCCCTTAACTCTAAAAAAAACCCTCCTGTTTCTTGTCTCATTGCTCATTTGCGTCAAATTTCTCTTTCTCTTGTACTATGTTGTTATATAGTCTGCAAATAGAAGGTTTCTGCATCTTTCTTTCTGTCTCCAAGAGGATTTTGAAAGGCAGAATATATATATGGCGAAAACCCTGTGGTGGTTGTAACCACCCGCAGAACTTGTATTTGCTCTTTCTTTTTATGTGACAATTTGCGGGAAGAGAGAGAGAGGAAGAATGCAATTGTGTGACAAAGAGTAGAAAAAAGGGTTGGAATGAAAAAGAAATATGGGAAAAAGCAAAGAAATTAAGATTAGCCAATACTAAGAATTGTTTGTCTTTATCCAAAACAATTTGCGGGAAGAGAGAGAGAGGAAGAATGCAATTCAAGACTCTCAAAACTATCTACAAACTTAACCACTCAGGCCGAGGAATGTCTCGCTGTTGAAATTGGATTCTAGTGTTCTTCTAATTTCCCTTTCCCTTAACTCTAAAAAAAACCCTCCTGTTTCTTGTCTCATTGCTCATTTGCGTCAAATTTCTCTTTCTCTTGTACTATGTTGTTATATAGTCTGCAAATAGAAGGTTTTTGCATCTTTCTTTCTGTCTCCAAGAGGATTTTGAAAGGCAGAAATTATATATGGCGAAAACCCTGTGGTGGTTGTTACCACCCGCAGAACTTGTATTTGCTCTTTCTTTTTATGTGACAATTTGCGGGAAGAGAGAGAGAGGAAGAATGCAATTGTGTGACAAAGAGTAGAAAAAAGGGTTGGAATGAAAAAGAAATATGGGAAAAAGCAAAGAAATTAAGATTAGCCACTACTAAGAATTGTTTGTCTTTATCCAAAACAATTTGCGGAAAGAGAGAGAGTGGAAGAATGCTATTCAAGACTCTCAAAACTATGTACAAACTTAACCACTCAGGCCGAGGAATGTCTCGCCGTTGAAATTTGATTCTAGTGTTCTTCTAATTTCCCTTTCCCTTAACTCTAAAAAAAACCCTCCTGTTTCTTGTCTCATTGCTCATTTGCGTCAAATTTCTCTTTCTCTTGTACTATATTGTTATATAGTTTGCAAATAGGAGGTTTCTGCATCTTTCTTTGTGTCTCCAAGAGGATTTTGAAAGGCAGAAATTATATATGGCGAAAACCCTGTGGTGGTTGTTACCACCCGCAGAACTTGTATTTGCTCTTTCTTTTTATGTGACAATTTGCGGGAAGAGAGTGAGAGAGGAAGAATGCAATTGTGTGACAAAGAGTAGAAAAAAGGGTTGGAATGAAAAAGAAATATGGGAAAAAGCAAAGAAATTAAGATTAGCCACTACTAAGAATTGTTTGTCTTTATCCAAAACAATTTGCGGGAAGAGAGAGAGAGAGGAAGAATGCAATTCAAGACTCTCAAAACTATCTACAAACTTAACCACTCAGGCCGAGGAATGTCTCGCCATTGAAATTTGATTCTAGTGTTCTTCTAATTTCCCTTTCCCTTAACTCTAAAACAACCCCTCCTGTTTCTTGTCTCATTGCTCATTTGCGTCAAATTTCTCTTTCTCTTGTACTATGATGTTATATAGTCTGCAAATAGAAGGTTTCTGCATCTTTCTTTCTGTCCCTAAGAGGATTTTGAAAGGCAGAAATTATATATGGCGAAAACCATGTGGTGGTTGTTACCACCCGCAGAACTTGTATTTGCTCTTTCTTTTTATGTGACAATTTGCATGAAGAGAGAGAGAGGAAGAATGCAATTGTGTGACAAAGAGTAGAAAAAAGGGTTGGAATGAAAAAGAAATATGGGAAAAAGCAAAGAAATTAAGATTAGCCACTACTAAGAATTGTTTGTCTTTATCCAAAACAATTTGCGGCAAGAGAGAGAGAGGAAGAATGCAATTCAAGACTCTCAAAACTATCTACAAACTTAACCACTCAGGCCGAGGAATGTCTCGCCATTGAAATTGGATTCTAGTGTTCTTCTAATTTCCCTTTCCCTTAACTCTAAAAAAAACCCTCCTGTTTCTTGTCTCATTGCTCATTTGCGTCAAATTTCTCTTTCTCTTGTACTATGTTGTTATATAGTCTGCAAATAGGAGGTTTCTGCATCTTTCTTTTTTTCTCCAAGAGGATTTTGAAAGGCAGAAATTATATATGGCGAAAACCCTGTGGTGGTTGTTACCACCCGCAGAACTTGTATTTGCTCTTTCTTTTTATGTGACAATTTGCGGGAAGAGAGAGAGAGGAAGAATGCAATTGTGTGACAAAGAGTAGAAAAAAGGGTTGGAATGAAAAAGAAATATGGGAAAAAGCAAAGAAATTAAGATTAGCCACTACTAAGAATTGTTTGTCTTTATCCAAAACAATTTGCGGGAAGAGAGAGAGAGGAAGAATGCAATTCAAGACTCTCAAAACTATCTACAAACTTAACCACTCAGGCCAAGGAATGTCTCGCCGTTGAAATTGGATTCTAGTGTTCTTCTAATTTCCCTTTCCCTTAACTCTAAAAAAAACCCTCCTGTTTCTTGTTTCATTGCTCATTTGCGTCAAATTTCTCTTTCTCTTGTACTATGTTGTTATATAGTCTGCAAATAGAAGGTTTCTGCATCTTTCTTTCTGTCTCCAAGAGGATTTTGAAAGGCAGAAATTATATATGGCGAAAACCCTGTGGTGGTTGTTACCACCCGCAGAACTTGTATTTGCTCTTTCTTTTTATGTGACAATTTGCGGGAAGAGAGAGAGAGGAAGAATGCAATTGTGAGACAAAAAGTAAAAAAAAGGGTTGGAATGAAAAAGAAATATGGGAAAAAGCAAAGAAATTAAGATTAGCCACTACTAAGAATTGTTTGTCTTTATCCAAAACAATTTGCGGGAAGAGAGAGAGAGGAAGAATGCAATTCAAGACTCTCAAAACTATCTACAAACTTAACCACTCAGGCCGAGGAATGTCTCGCCGTTGAAATTGGATTCTAGTGTTCTTCTAATTTCCCTTTCCCTTAACTCTAAAAAAAACCCTCCTGTTTCTTGTCTCATTGCTCATTTGCGTCAAATTTCTCTTTCTCTTGTACTATGTTGTTATATAGTCTGCAAATAGAAGGTTTCTGCATCTTTCTTTCTGTCTCCAAGAGGATTTTGAAAGGCAGAAATTATATATGGCGAAAACCCTGTGGTGGTTGTTACCACCCGCAGAACTTGTATTTGCTCTTTCTGTTTATGTGACAATTTGCGGGAAGAGAGAGAGAGGAAGAATGCAATTGTGTGACAAAGAGTAGAAAAAAGGGTTGGAATGAAAAAGAAATATGGGAAAAAGCAAAGAAATTAAGATTAGCCAATACTAAGAATTGTTTGTCTTTATCCAAAACAATTTGCGGGAAGAGAGAGAGAGGAAGAATGCAATTCAAGACTCTAAAACTATCCTACAAACTTAACCACTCAGGCCGAGGAATGTCTCGCCGTTGAAATTTGATTCTAGTGTTCTTCTAATTTCCCTTTCCCTTAACTCTAAAAAAAACCCTCCTGTTTCTTGTCTCATTGCTCATTTGCGTCAAATTTCTCTTTCTCTTGTACTATGTTGTTATATAGTCTGCAAATAGGAGGTTTCTGCATCTTTCTTTCTGTCTCCAAGAGGATTTTGAAAGGCAGAAATTATATATGGCGAAAACCCTGTGGTGGTTGTTACCACCCGCAGAACTTGTATTTGCTCTTTCTTTTTATGTGACAATTTGCGGGAAGAGAGAGAGAGGAAGAATGCAATTGTGTGACAAAGAGTAGAAAATAGGGTTGGAATGAAAAAGAAATATGGGAAAAAGCAAAGAAATTAAGATTAGCCACTACTAAGAATTGTTTGTCTTTATCCAAAACAATTTGCGGGAAGAGAGAGAGAGGAAGAATGCAATTCAAGACTCTCAAAACTATCCTACAAACTTAACCACTCAGGCCGAGGAATGTCATGCCGTTGAAATTTGATTCTAGTGTTCTTCTAATTTCCCTTTCCCTTAACTCTAAAAAAACCCCTCCTGTTTCTTGTCTCATTGCTCATTTGCGTCAAATTTCTCTTTCTCTGTACTATGTTGTTATATAGTCTGCAAATAGAAGGTTTCTGCATCTTACTTTCTGTCTCCAAGAGGATTTTGAAAGGCAGAAATTATATATGGCGAAAACCATGTGGTGGTTGTTACCACCCGCAGAACTTGTATTTGCTCTTTCTGTTTATGTGACAATTTGCGGGAAGAGAGAGAGAGGAAGAATGCAATTGTGTGACAAGGAGTAGAAAAAAGGGTTGGAATGAAAAAGAAATATGGGAAAAAGCAAAGAAATTAAGATTAGCCACTACTAAGAATTGTTTGTCTTTATCCAAAACAATTTGCGGGAAGAGAGAGAGAGGAAGAATGCAATTCAAGACTCTCAAAACTATCCTACAAACTTAACCACTCAGGCCGAGGAATGTCTCGCCGTTGAAATTGGATTCTAGTGTTCTTCTAATTTCCCTTTCCCTTAACTCTAAAAAAAACCCTCCTGTTTCTTGTTTCATTGCTCATTTGCGTCAAATTTCTCTTTCTCTTGTACTATGTTGTTATATAGTCTGCAAATAGAAGGTTTCTGCATCTTTCTTTCTGTCTCCAAGAGGATTTTGAAAGGCAGAAATTATATATGGCGAAAACCCTGTGGTGGTTGTTACCACCCGCAGAACTTGTATTTGCTCTTTCTTTTTATGTGACAATTTGCGGGAAGAGAGAGAGAGAGGAAGAATGCAATTGTGTGACAAAGAGTAGAAAAAAGGTTTGGAATGAAAAAGAAATATGGGAAAAAGCAAAGAAATTAAGATTAGCCACTACTAAGAATTGTTTGTCTTTATCCAAAACAATTTGCGGAAAGAGAGAGAGTGGAAGAATGCTATTCAAGACTCTCAAAACTATCTACAAACTTAACCACTCAGGCCGAGGAATGTCTCGCCGTTGAAATTGGATTCTAGTGTTCTTCTAATTTCCCTTTCCCTTAACTCTAAAAAAAACCCTCCTGTTTCTTGTCTTATTGCTCATTTGCGTCAAATTTCTCTTTCTCTTGTACTATATTGTTATATAGTCTGCAAATAGAAGGTTTCTGCATCTTTCTTTCTGTCTCCAAGAGGATTTTGAAAGGCAGAAATTATATATGGCGAAAACCATGTGGTGCTTGTTACCACCCGCAGAACTTGTATTTGCTCTTTCTTTTTATGTGACAATTTGCGGGAAGAGAGAGAGAGGAAGAATGCAATTCAAGACTCTCAAAACTATCCTACAAACTTAACCACTCAGGCCGAGGAATGTCATGCCGTTGAAATTTGATTCTAGTGTTCTTCTAATTTCCCTTTCCCTTAACTCTAAAAAAAACCCTCCTGTTTCTTGTCTCATTGCTCATTTGCGTCAAATTTCTCTTTCTCTTGTACTATGTTGTTATATAGTCTGCAAATAGAAGGTTTCTGCATCTTACTTTCTGTCTCCAAGAGGATTTTGAAAGGCAGAAATTATATATGGCGAAAACCATGTGGTGGTTGTTACCACCCGCAGAACTTGTATTTGCTCTTTCTGTTTATGTGACAATTTGCGGGAAAAAAGAGAGAGGAAGAATGCAATTGTGTGACAAGGAGTAGAAAAAAGGGTTGGAATGAAAAAGAAATATGGGAAAAAGCAAAGAAATTAAGATTAGCCACTACTAAGAATTGTTTGTCTTTATCCAAAACAATTTGCGGGAAGAGAGAGAGAGGAAGAATGCAATTCAAGACTCTCAAAACTATCCTACAAACTTAACCACTCAGGCCGAGGAATATCTCGCCGTTGAAATTTGATTCTAGTGTTCTTCTAATTTCCCTTTCCCTTAACTCTAAAAAAAACCCTCCTGTTTCTTGTCTCATTGCTCATTTGCGTCAAATTTCTCTTTCTCTTGTACTATGTTGTTATATAGTCTGCAAATAGAAGGTTTCTGCATCTTTCTTTCTGTCTCCAAGAGGATTTTGAAAGGCAGAAATTATATATGGCGAAAACCCTGTGGTGGTTGTTACCACCCGCAGAACTTGTATTTGCTCTTTCTTTTTATGTGACAATTTGCGGGAAGAGAGAGAGAGAAAAAATGCAATTGTGTGACAAAGAGTAGAAAAAAGGGTTGGAATGAAAAAGAAATATGGGAAAAAGCAAAGAAATTAAGATTAGCCAATACTAAGAATTGTTTGTCTTTATCCAAAACAATTTGCGGGAAGAGAGAGAGAGGAAGAATGCAATTCAAGACTCTAAAACTATTCTACAAACTTAACCACTCAGGCCGAGGAATGTCTCGCCGTTGAAATTTGATTCTAGTGTTCTTCTAATTTCCCTTTCCCTTAACTCTAAAAAAACCCCTCCTGTTTCTTGTCTCATTGCTCATTTGCGTCAAATTTCTCTTTCTCTTGTACTATATTGTTATATAGTCTGCAAATAGAAGGTTTCTGCATCTTTCTTTCTGTCTCCAAGAGGATTTTGAAAGGCAGAAATTATATATGGCGAAAACCATGTGGTGCTTGTTACCACCCGCAGAACTTGTATTTGCTCTTTCTTTTTATGTGACAATTTGCGGGAAGAGAGAGAGAGGAAGAATGCAATTGTGTGACAAAGAGTAGAAAAAAGGTTTGGAATGAAAAAGAAATATGGGAAAAAGCAAAGAAATTAAGATTAGCCACTACTAAGAATTGTTTGTCTTTATCCAAAACAATTTGCGGAAAGAGAGAGAGAGTGGAAGAATGCAATTCAAGACTCTCAAAACTATCTACAAACTTAACCACTCAGGCCGAGGAATGTCTCGCCGTTGAAATTTGATTCTAGTGTTCTTCTAATTTCCCTTTCCCTTAACTCTAAAAAAACCCCTCCTGTTTCTTGTCTCATTGCTCATTTGCGTCAAATTTCTCTTTCTCTTGTACTATATTGTTATATAGTCTGCAAATAGAAGGTTTCTGCATCTTTCTTTGTGTCTCCAAGAGGATTTTGAAAGGCAGAAATTATATATGGCGAAAACCCTGTGGTGGTTGTTACCACCCGCAGAACTTGTATTTGCTCTTTCTTTTTATGTGACAATTTGCGGGAAGAGAGAGAGAGGAAGAATGCAATTGTGTGACAAAGAGTAGAAAAAAGGGTTGGAATGAAAAAGAAATATGGGAAAAAGCAAAGAAATTAAGATTAGCCACTACTAAGAATTGTTTGTCTTTATCCAAAACAATTTGCGGGAAGAGAGAGAGAGGAAGAATGCAATTCAAGACTCTCAAAACTATCTACAAACTTAACCACTCAGGCCGAGGAATGTCTCGCCGTTGAAATTGGATTCTAGTGTTCTTCTAATTTCCCTTTCCCTTAACTCTAAAAAAAACCCTCCTGTTTCTTGTTTCATTGCTCATTTGCGTCAAATTTCTCTTTCTCTTGTACTATGTTGTTATATAGTCTGCAAATAGAAGGTTTCTGCATCTTTCTTTCTGTCTCCAAGAGGATTTTGAAAGGCAGAAATTATATATGGCGAAAACCCTGTGGTGGTTGTTACCACCCGCAGAACTTGTATTTGCTCTTTCTTTTTATGTGACAATTTGCGGGAAGAGAGAGAGAGGAAGAATGCAATTGTGTGACAAAGAGTAGAAAAAAGGTTTGGAATGAAAAAGAAATATGGGAAAAAGCAAAGAAATTAAGATTAGCCACTACTAAGAATTGTTTGTCTTTATCCAAAACAATTTGCGGGAAGAGAGAGAGAGAGGAAGAATGCAATTCAAGACTCTCAAAACTATCTACAAAATTAACCACTCAGGCCGAGGAATGTCTCGCCATTGAAATTTGATTCTAGTGTTCTTCTAATTTCCCTTTCCCTTAACTCTAAAACAACCCCTCCTGTTTCTTGTCTCATTGCTCATTTGCGTCAAATTTCTCTTTCTCTTGTACTATGTTGTTATATAGTCTGCAAATAGAAGGTTTCTGCATCTTTCTTTCTGTCTCCAAGAGGATTTTGAAAGGCAGAAATTATATATGGCGAAAACCCTGTGGTGGTTGTTACCACCCGCAGAACTTGTATTTGCTCTTTCTTTTTATGTGACAATTTGCGGGAAGAGAGAGAGAGGAAGAATGCAATTGTGTGACAAAGAGTAGAAAAAAGGGTTGGAATGAAAAAGAAATATGGGAAAAGCAAAGAAATTAAGATTAGCCACTACTAAGAATTGTTTGTCTTTATCCAAAACAATTTGCGGGAAGAGAGAGAGAGAGAGGAAGAATGCAATTCAAGACTCTCAAAACTATCCTACAATCTTAACCACTCAGGCCGAGGAATGTCTCGCCGTTGAAATTTGATTCTAGTTTTCTTCTAATTTCCCTTTCCCTTAACTCTAAAAAAACCCTCCTGTTTCTTGTCTCATTGCTCATTTGCGTCAAATTTCTCTTTCTCTTGTACTATATTGTTATATAGTCTGCAAATAGAAGGTTTCTGCATCTTTCTTTCTGTCTCCAAGAGGATTTTGAAAGGCAGAAATTATATATGGCGAAAACCCTGTGGTGGTTGTTACCACCCGCAGAACTTGTATTTGCTCTTTCTTTTTATGTGACAATTTGCGGGAAGAGAGAGAGAGGAAGAATGCAATTGTGTGACAAAGAGTAGAAAAAAGGGTTGGAATGAAAAAGAAATATGGGAAAAAGCAAAGAAATTAAGATTAGCCACTACTAAGAATTGTTTGTCTTTATCCAAAACAATTTGCGGGAAGAGAGAGAGAGGAAGAATGAAATTCAAGACTCTCAAAACTATCTACAAACTTAACCACTCAGGCCGAGAATGTCTCGCCATTGAAATTGGATTCTAGTGTTCTTCTAATTTCCCTTTCCCTTAACTCTAAAACAACCCCTCCTGTTTCTTGTCTCATTGCTCATTTGCGTCAAATTTCTCTTTCTATTGTACAATGTTGTTATATAGTCTGCAAATAGGAGGTTTCTGCATCTTTCTTTTTTTCTCCAAGAGGATTTTGAAAGGCAGAAATTATATATGGCGAAAACCCTGTGGTGGTTGTTACCACCCGCAGAACTTGTATTTGCTCTTTCTTTTAATGTGACAATTTGCGGGAAGAGAGAGAGAGGAAGAATGCAATTGTGTGACAAAGAGTAGAAAAAAGGGTTGGAATGAAAAAGAAATATGGGAAAAAGCAAAGAAATTAAGATTAGCCACTACTAAGAATTGTTTGTCTTTATCCAAAACAATTTGCGGGAAGAGAGAGAGAGAGAGGAAGAATGGAATTCAAGACTCTCAAAACTATCCTACAAACTTAACCACTCAGGCCGAGGAATGTCTCGCCGTTGAAATTTGATTCTAGTTTTCTTCTAATTTCCCTTTCCCTTAACTCTAAAAAAAACCCTCCTGTTTCTTGTCTCATTGCTCATTTGCGTCAAATTTCTCTTTCTCTTGTACTATATTGTTATATAGTCTGCAAATAGAAGGTTTCTGCATCTTTCTTTCTGTCTCCAAGAGGATTTTGAAAGGCAGAAATTAAATATGGCGAAAACCCTGTGGTGGTTGTTACCACCCGCAGAACTTGTATTTGCTCTTTCTTTTTATGTGACAATTTGCGGGAAGAGAGAGAGAGGAAGAATGCAATTGTGTGACAAAGAGTAGAAAAAAGGTTTGGAATGAAAAAGAAATATGGGAAAAAGCAAAGAAATTAAGATTAGCTACTACTAAGAATTGTTTGTCTTTATCCAAAACAATTTGCGGAAAGAGAGAGAGAGGAAGAATGCAATTCAAGACTCTCAAAACTATCTACAAACTTAACCACTCAGGCCGAGGAATGTCTCGCCGTTGAAATTTGATTCTAGTGTTCTTCTAATTTCCCTTTCCCTTAACTCTAAAAAAAACCCTCCTGTTTCTTGTCTCATTGCTCATTTGCGTCAAATTTCTCTTTCTCTTGTACTATATTGTTATATAGTCTGCAAATAGAAGGTTTCTGCATCTTTCTTTGTGTCTCCAAGAGGATTTTGAAAGGCAGAAATTATATATGGCGAAAACTCTGTGGTGGTTGTTACCACCCGCAGAACTTGTATTTGCTCTTTCTTTTTATGTGACAATTTGCGGGAAGAGAGAGAGAGGAAGAATGCAATTGTGTGACAAAGAGTAGAAAAAAGGGTTGGAATGTAAAAGAAATATGGGAAAAAGCAAAGGAATTAAGATTAGCCACTACTAAGAATTGTTTGTCTTTTTCCAAAACAATTTGCGGGAAGAGAGAGAGAGAGGAAGAATGCAATTCAAGACTCTCAAAACTATCTACAAACTTAACCACTCAGGCCGAAGAATGTCTCGCCATTGAAATTTGATTCTAGTGTTCTTCTAATTTCCCTTTCCCTTAACTCTAAAACACCCCCTCCTGTTTCTTGTCTCATTGCTCATTTGCGTCAAATTTCTCTTTCTCTTGTACTATGTTGTTATATAGTCTGCAAATAGAAGGTTTCTGCATCTTTCTTTCTGTCTCCAAGAGGATTTTGAAAGGCAGAAATTATATATGGCGAAAACCATGTGGTGGTTGTTACCACCCGCAGAACTTGTATTTGCCCTTTCTTTTTATGTGACAATTTGCGGGAAGAGAGAGAGAGGAAGAATGCAATTGTGTGACAAAGAGTAGAAAAAAGGGTTGGAATGTAAAAGAAATATGGGAAAAAGCAAAGAAATTAAGATTAGCCACTACTAAGAATTGTTTGTCTTTATCCAAAACAATTGGCGGGAAGAGAGAGAGAGAGGAAGAATGCAATTCAAGACTCTCAAAACTATCTACAAACTTAACCACTCAGGCCGAGGAATGTCTCGCCATTGAAATTTGATTCTAGTGTTCTTCTAATTTCCCTTTCCCTTAACTCTAAAAAAAACCCTCCTGTTTCTTGTCTCATTGCTCATTTGCGTCAAATTTCTCTTTCTCTTGTACTATGTTGTTATATAGTCTGCAAATAGAAGGTTTCTGCATCTTTCTTTCTGTCTCCAAGAGGATTTTGAAAGGCAGAAATTATATATGGCGAAAACCATGTGGTGGTTGTTACCACCCGCAGAACTTGTATTTGCTCTTTCTTTTTATGTGACAATTTGCGGGAAGAGAGAGAGAGGAAGAATGCAATTGTGTGACAAAGAGTTGAAAAAAGGGTTGGAATGAAAAAGAAATATGGGAAAAAGCAAAGAAATTAAGATTAGCCACTACTAAGAATTGTTTGTCTTTATCCAAAACAATTTGCGGGAAGAGAGAGAGAGGAAGAATGCAATTCAAGACTCTCAAAACTATCTACAAACTTAACCACTCAGGCCGAGGAATGTCTCGCCGTTGAAATTGGATTCTAGTGTTTTTCTAATTTCCCTTTCCCTTAACTCTAAAAAAAACCCTCCTGTTTCTTGTTTCATTGCTCATTTGCGTCAAATTTCTCTTTCTCTTGTACTATGTTGTTATATAGTCTGCAAATAGAAGGTTTCTGCATCTTTCTTTCTGTCTCCAAGAGGATTTTGAAAGGCAGAAATTATATATGGCGAAAACCATGTGGTGCTTGTTACCACCCGCAGAACTTGTATTTGCTCTTTCTTTTTATGTGACAATTTGCGGGAAGAGAGAGAGAGGAAGAATGCAATTGTGTGACAAAGAGTAGAAAAAAGGGTTGGAATGAAAAAGAAATATGGGAAAAAGCAAAGAAATTAAGATTAGCCACTACTAAGAATTGTTTGTCTTTATCCAAAACAATTTGCGAAAAGAGAGAGAGAGGAAGAATGCAATTCAAGACTCTCAAAACTATCTACAAACTTAACCACTCAGGCCGAGGAATGTCTCGCCGTTGAAATTGGATTCTAGTGTTCTTCTAATTTCCCTTTCCCTTAACTCTAAAAAAAACCCTCCTGTTTCTTGTCTCATTGCTCATTTGCGTCAAATTTCTCTTTCTCTTGTACTATGTTGTTATATAGTCTGCAAATAGAAGGTTTCTGCATCTTTCTTTCTGTCTCCAAGAGGATTTTGAAAGGCAGAAATTATATATGGCGAAAACCCTGTGGTGGTTGTTACCACCCGCAGAACTTGTATTTGCTCTTTCTGTTTATGTGACAATTTGCGGGAAGAGAGAGAGAGGAAGAATGCAATTGTGTGACAAAGAGTAGAAAAAAGGGTTGGAATGAAAAAGAAATATGGGAAAAAGCAAAGAAATTAAGATTAGCCAATACTAAGAATTGTTTGTCTTTATCCAAAACAATTTGCGGGAAGAGAGAGAGAGAGAGAGGAAGAATGCAATTCAAGACTCTCAAAACTATCCTACAAACTTAACCACTCAGGCCGAGGAATGTCTCGCCGTTGAAATTTGATTCTAGTTTTCTTCTAATTTCCCTTTCCCTTAACTCTAAAAAAACCCCTCCTGTTTCTTGTCTCATTGCTCATTTGCGTCAAATTTCTCTTTCTCTTGTACTATATTGTTATATAGTCTGCAAATAGAAGGTTTCTGCATCTTTCTTTGTGTCTCCAAGAGGATTTTGAAAGGCAGAAATTATATATGGCGAAAACTCTGTGGTGGTTGTTACCACCCGCAAAACTTGTATTTGCTCTTTCTTTTTATGTGACAATTTGCGGGAAGAGAGAGAGAGGAAGAATGCAATTGTGTGACAAAGAGTAGAAAAAAGGGTTGGAATGTAAAAGAAATATGGGAAAAAGCAAAGGAATTAAGATTAGCCACTACTAAGAATTGTTTGTCTTTTTCCAAAACAATTTGCGGGAAGAGAGAGAGAGAGGAAGAATGCAATTCAAGACTCTCAAAACTATCTACAAACTTAACCACTCAGGCCGAAGAATGTCTCGCCATTGAAATTTGATTCTAGTGTTCTTCTAATTTCCCTTTCCCTTAACTCTAAAACACCCCCTCCTGTTTCTTGTCTCATTGCTCATTTGCGTCAAATTTCTCTTTCTCTTGTAGTATGTTGTTATATAGTCTGCAAATAGAAGGTTTCTGCATCTTTCTTTCTGTCTCCAAGAGGATTTTGAAAGGCAGAAATTATATATGGCGAAAACCATGTGGTGGTTGTTACCACCCGCAGAACTTGTATTTGCTCTTTCTTTTTATGTGACAATTTGCGGGAAGAGAGAGAGAGGAAGAATGCAATTGTGTGACAAAGAGTAGAAAAAAGGGTTGGAATGTAAAAGAAATATGGGAAAAAGCAAAGAAATTAAGATTAGCCACTACTAAGAATTGTTTGTCTTTATCCAAAACAATTTGCGGGAAGAGAGAGAGAGAGGAAGAATGCAATTCAAGACTCTCAAAACTATCTACAAACTTAACCACTCAGGCCGAGGAATGTCTCGCCATTGAAATTTGATTCTAGTGTTCTTCTAATTTCCCTTTCCCTTAACTCTAAAAAAAACCCTCCTGTTTCTTGTCTCATTGCTCATTTGCGTCAAATTTCTCTTTCTCTTGTACTATGTTGTTATATAGTCTGCAAATAGAAGGTTTCTGCATCTTTCTTTGTGTCTCCAAGAGGATTTTGAAAGGCAGAAATTATATATGGCGAAAACCCTGTGGTGGTTGTTACCACCCGCAGAACTTGTATTTGCTCTTTCTTTTTATGTGACAATTTGCGGGAAGAGAGAGAGAGGAAGAATGCAATTGTGTGACAAAGAGTTGAAAAAAGGGTTGGAATGAAAAAGAAATATGGGAAAAAGCAAAGAAATTAAGATTAGCCACTACTAAGAATTGTTTGTCTTTATCCAAAACAATTTGCGGGAAGAGAGAGAGAGGAAGAATGCAATTCAAGACTCTCAAAACTATCTACAAACTTAACCACTCAGGCCGAGGAATGTCTCGCCGTTGAAATTGGATTCTAGTGTTTTTCTAATTTCCCTTTGCCTTAACTCTAAAAAAACCCCTCCTGTTTCTTGTCTCATTGCTCATTTGCGTCAAATTTCTCTTTCTCTTGTACTATGTTGTTATATAGTCTGCAAATAGAAGGTTTCTGCATCTTTCTTTCTGTCTCCAAGAGGATTTTGAAAGGCAGAAATTATATATGGCGAAAACCATGTGGTGGTTGTTACCACCCGCAGAACTTGTATTTGCTCTTTCTTTTTATGTGACAATTTGCGGGAAGAGAGAGAGAGGAAGAATGCAATTGTGTGACAAAGAGTAGAAAAAAGGGTTGGAATGAAAAAGAAATATGGGAAAAAGCAAAGAAATTAAGATTAGCCACTACTAAGAATTGTTTGTCTTTATCCAAAACAATTTGCGAAAAGAGAGAGAGAGGAAGAATGCAATTCAAGACTCTCAAAACTATCTACAAACTTAACCACTCAGGCCGAGGAATGTCTCGCCGTTGAAATTGGATTCTTGTGTTCTTCTAATTTCCCTTTCCCTTAACTCTAAAAATAACCCTCCTGTTTCTTGTCTCATTGCTCATTTGCGTCAAATTTCTCTTTCTCTTGTACTATGTTGTTATATAGTCTGCAAATAGAAGGTTTCTGCATCTTTCTTTCTGTCTCCAAGAGGATTTTGAAAGGCAGAAATTATATATGGCGAAAACCCTGTGGTGGTTGTTACCACCCGCAGAACTTGTATTTGCTCTTTCTGTTTATGTGACAATTTGCGGGAAGAGAGAGAGAGGAAGAATGCAATTGTGTGACAAAGAGTAGAAAAAAGGGTTGGAATGAAAAAGAAATATGGGAAAAAGCAAAGAAATTAAGATTAGCCAATACTAAGAATTGTTTGTCTTTATCCAAAACAATTTGCGGGAAGAGAGAGAGAGGAAGAATGCAATTCAAGACTCTAAAACTATCCTACAAACTTAACCACTCAGGCCGAGGAATGTCTCGCCGTTGAAATTTGATTCTAGTGTTCTTCTAATTTCCCTTTCCCTTAACTCTAAAAAAACCCCTCCTGTTTCTTGTCTCATTGCTCATTTGCGTCAAATTTCTCTTTCTCTTGTACTATGTTGTTATATAGTCTGCAAATAGGAGGTTTCTGCATCTTTCTTTCTGTCTCCAAGAGGATTTTGAAAGGCAGAAATTATATATGGCGAAAACCCTGTGGTGGTTGTTACCACCCGCAGAACTTGTATTTGCTCTTTCTTTTTATGTGACAATTTGCGGGAAGAGAGAGAGAGGAAAATTGCAATTGTGTGACAAAGAGTAGAAAAAAGGGTTGGAATGAAAAAGAAATATGGGAAAAAGCAAAGAAATTAAGATTAGCCACTACTAAGAATTGTTTGTCTTTATCCAAAACAATTTGCGGGAAGAGAGAGAGAGGAAGAATGCAATTCAAGACTCTCAAAACTATCTACAAACTTAACCACTCAGGCCGAGGAATGTCTCGCCGTTGAAATTGGATTCTAGTGTTTTTCTAATTTCCCTTTCCCTTAACTCTAAAAAAAACCCTCCTGTTTCTTGTTTCATTGCTCATTTGCGTCAAATTTCTCTTTCTCTTGTACTATATTGTTATATAGTCTGCAAATAGAAGGTTTCTGCATCTTTCTTTCTGTCTCCAAGAGGATTTTGAAAGGCAGAAATTATATATGGCGAAAACCATGTGGTGGTTGTTACCACCCGCAGAACTTGTATTTGCTCTTTCTTTTTATGTGACAATTTGCGGGAAGAGAGAGAGAGGAAGAATGCAATTGTGTGACAAAGAGTAGAAAAAAGGGTTGGAATGAAAAAGAAATATGGGAAAAAGCAAAGAAATTAAGATTAGCCACTACTAAGAATTGTTTGTCTTTATCCAAAACAATTTGCGGGAAGAGAGAGAGAGGAAGAATGCAATTCAAGACTCTCAAAACTATCTACAAACTTAACCACTCAGGCCGAGGAATGTCTCGCCGTTGAAATTGGATTCTAGTGTTCTTCTAATTTCCCTTTCCCTTAACTCTAAAAAAAACCCTCCTGTTTCTTGTCTCATTGCTCATTTGCGTCAAATTTCTCTTTCTCTTGTACTATGTTGTTATTTAGTCTGCAAATAGAAGGTTTCTGCATCTTTCTTTCTGTCTCCAAGAGGATTTTGAAAGGCAGAAATTATATATGGCGAAAACCCTGTGGTGGTTGTTACCACCCGCAGAACTTGTATTTGCTCTTTCTGTTTATGTGACAATTTGCGGGAAGAGAGAGAGAGGAAGAATGCAATTGTGTGACAAAGAGTAGAAAAAAGGGTTGGAATGAAAAAGAAATATGGGAAAAAGCAAAGAAATTAAGATTAGCCAATACTAAGAATTGTTTGTCTTTATCCAAAACAATTTGCGGGAAGAGAGAGAGAGGAAGAATGCAATTCAAGACTCTAAAACTATCCTACAAACTTAACCACTCAGGCCGAGGAATGTCTCGCCGTTGAAATTTGATTCTAGTGTTCTTCTAATTTCCCTTTCCCTTAACTCTAAAAAAACCCCTCCTGTTTCTTGTCTCATTGCTCATTTGCGTCAAATTTCTCTTTCTCTTGTACTATGTTGTTATATAGTCTGCAAATAGGAGGTTTCTGCATCTTTCTTTCTGTCTCCAAGAGGATTTTGAAAGGCAGAAATTATATATGGCGAAAACCCTGTGGTGGTTGTTACCACCCGCAGAACTTGTATTTGCTCTTTCTTTTTATGTGACAATTTGCGGGAAGAGAGAGAGAGGAAAAATGCAATTGTGTGACAAAGAGTAGAAAAAAGGGTTGGAATGAAAAAGAAATATGGGAAAAAGCAAAGAAATTAAGATTAGCCACTACTAAGAATTGTTTGTCTTTATCCAAAACAATTTGCGGGAAGAGAGAGAGAGGAAGAATGCAATTCAAGACTCTCAAAACTATCCTACAAACTTAACCACTCAGGCCGAGGAATGTCATGCCGTTGAAATTTGATTCTAGTGTTCTTCTAATTTCCCTTTCTCTTAACTCTAAAAAAAACCCTCCTGTTTCTTGTCTCATTGCTCATTTGCGTCAAATTTCTCTTTCTCTTGAACTAGGTTGTTATATAGTCTGCAAATAGAAGGTTTCTGCATCTTTCTTTCTGTCTCCAAGAGGATTTTGAAAGGCAGAAATTATATATGGCGAAAACCATGTGGTGGTTGTTACCACCCGCAGAACTTGTATTTGCTCTTTCTGTTTATGTGACAATTTGCGGGAAGAGAGAGAGAGGAAGAATGCAATTGTGTGACAAAGAGTAGAAAAAAGGGTTGGAATGAAAAAGAAATATGGGAAAAAGCAAAGAAATTAAGATTAGCCACTACTAAGAATTGTTTGTCTTTATCCAAAACAATTTGCGGGAAGAGAGAGAGAGGAAGAATGCAATTCAAGACTCTAAAAACTATCCTACAAACTTAACCACTCAGGCCGAGGAATATCTCGCCGTTGAAATTTGATTCTAGTGTTCTTCTAATTTCCCTTTCCCTTAACTCTAAAAAAACCCCTCCTGTTTCTGGTCTCATTGCTCATTTGCGTCAAATTTCTCTTTCTCTTGTACTATATTGTTATATAGTCTGCAAATAGAAGGTTTCTGCATCTTTCTTTGTGTCTCCAAGAGGATTTTGAAAGGCAGAAATTATATATGGCGAAAACCCTGTGGTGGTTGTTACCACCCGCAGAACTTGTATTTGCTCTTTCTTTTTATGTGACAATTTGCGGGAAGAGAGAGAGAGGAAGAATACAATTGTGTGACAAAGAGTAGAAAAAAGGGTTGGAATGAAAAAGAAATATGGGAAAAAGCAAAGAAATTAAGATTAGCCACTACTAAGAATTGTTTGTCTTTATCCAAAACAATTTGCGGGAAGAGAGAGAGAGGAAGAATGCAATTCAAGACTCTCAAAACTATCTACAAACTTAACCACTCAGGCCGAGGAATGTCTCGCCATTGAAATTGGATTCTAGTGTTCTTCTAATTTCCCTTTCCCTTAACTCTAAAACAACCCCTCCTGTTTCTTGTCTCATTGCTCATTTGCGTCAAATTGCTCTTTCTCTTGTACTATGTTGTTATATAGTCTGCAAATAGAAGGTTTCTGCATCTTTCTTTGTGTCTCCAAGAGGATTTTGAAAGGCAGAAATCATATATGGCGAAAACCCTGTGGTGGTTGTTACCACCCGCAGAACTTGTATTTGCTCTTTCTGTTTATGTGACAATTTGCGGGAAGAGAGAGAGAGGAAGAATGCAATTGTGTGACAAAGAGTAGAAAAAAGGGTTGGAATGAAAAAGAAATATGGGAAAAAGCAAAGAAATTAAGATTAGCCAATACTAAGAATTGTTTGTCTTTATCCAAAACAATTTGCGGGAAGAGAGAGAGAGGAAGAATGCAATTCAAGACTCTAAAACTATCCTACAAACTTAACCACTCAGGCCGAGGAATGTCTCGCCGTTGAAATTTGATTCTAGTGTTCTTCTAATTTCCCTTTCCCTTAACTCTAAAAAAACCCCTCCTGTTTCTTGTCTCATTGCTCATTTGCGTCAAATTTCTCTTTCTCTTGTACTATGTTGTTATATAGTCTGCAAATAGGAGGTTTCTGCATCTTTCTTTCTGTCTCCAAGAGGATTTTGAAAGGCAGAAATTATATATGGCGAAAACCCTGTGGTGGTTGTTACCACCCGCAGAACTTGTATTTGCTCTTTCTTTTTATGTGACAATTTGCGGGAAGAGAGAGAGAGGAAGAATGCAATTGTGTGACAAAGAGTAGAAAAAAGGGTTGGAATGAAAAAGAAATATGGGAAAAAGCAAAGAAATTAGGATTAGCCACTACTAAGAATTGTTTGTCTTTATCCAAAACAATTTGCGGGAAGAGAGAGAGAGGAAGAATGCAATTCAAGACTCTCAAAACTATCTACAAACTTAACCACTCAGGCCGAGGAATGTCTCGCCGTTGAAATTTGATTCTAGTGTTCTTCTAATTTCCCTTTCCCTTAACTCTAAAAAAACCCCTCCTGTTTCTTGTCTCATTGCTCATTTGCGTCAAATTTCTCTATCTCTTGTACTATATTGTTATATAGTCTGCAAATAGAAGGTTTCTGCATCTTTCTTTCTGTCTCCAAGAGGATTTTAAAAGGCAGAAATTATATATGGCGAAAACCCTGTGGTGGTTGTTACCACCCGCAGAACTTGTATTTGCTCTTTCTTTTTATGTGACAATTTGCGGGAAGAGAGAGAGAGGAAGAATGCAATTGTGTGACAAAGAGTAGAAAAAAGGGTTGGAATGAAAAAGAAATATGGGAAAAAGCAAAGAAATTAAGATTAGCCACTACTAAGAATTGTTTGTCTTTATCCAAAACAATTTGCGGGAAGAGAGAGAGAGGAAGAATGCAATTCAAGACTCTCAAAACTATCTACAAACTTAACCACTCAGGCCGAGGAATGTCTCGCCGTTGAAATTGGATTCTAGTGTTCTTCTAATTTCCCTTTCCCTTAAGTCTAAAAAAACCCCTCCTGTTTCTTGTCTCATTGCTCATTTGCGTCAAATTTCTCTTTCTCTTGTACTATGTTGTTATATAGTCTGCAAATAGAAGGTTTCTGCATCTTTCTTTGTGTCTCCAAGAGGATTTTGAAAGGCAGAAATTATATATGGCGAAAACCCTGTGGTGGTTGTTACCACCCGCAGAACTTGTATTTGCTCTTTCTTTTTATGTGACAATTTGCGGGAAGAGAGAGAGAGGAAGAATGCAATTGTGTGACAAAGAGTAGAAAAAAGGGTTGGAATGAAAAAGAAATATGGGAAAAAGCAAAGAAATTAAGATTAGCCACTAATAAGAATTGTTTGTCTTTATCCAAAACAATTTGCGGGAAGAGAGAGAGAGAGGAAGAATGCAATTCAAGACTCTTAAAACTATCCTACAAACTTAACCACTCAGGCCGAGGAATGTCTCGCCGTTGAAATTTGATTCTAGTGTTCTTCTAATTTCCCTTTCCCTTAACTCTAAAAAAACCCCTCCTGTTTCTTGTCTCATTGCTCATTTGCGTCAAATTTCTCTTTCTATTGTACTATATTGTTATATAGTCTGCAAATAGAAGGTTTCTGCATCTTTCTTTGTGTCTCCAAGAGGATTTTGAAAGGCAGAAATTATATATGGCGAAAACCCTGTGGTGGTTGTTACCACCCGCAGAACTTGTATTTGCTCTTTCTTTTTATGTGACAATCTGCGGGAAGAGAGAGAGAGGAAGAATGCAATTGTGTGACAAAGAGTAGAAAAAAGGATTGGAATGAAAAAGAAATATGGGAAAAAGCAAAGAAATTAAGATTAGCCACTACTAAGAATTGTTTGTCTTTATCCAAAACAATTTGCGGGAAGAGAGAGAGAGAGGAAGAATGCAATTCAAGACTCTCAAAACTATCTACAAACTTAACCACTCAGGCCGATGAATGTCTCGCCATTGAAATTTGATTCTAGTGTTCTTCTAATTTCCCTTTCCCTTAACTCTAAAACAACCCCTCCTGTTTCTTGTCTCATTGCTCATTTGCGTCAAATTTCTCTTTCTCTTGTACTATGTTGTTATATAGTCTGCAAATAGAAGGTTTCTGCATCTTTCTTTCTGTCTCCAAGAGGATTTTGAAAGGCAGAAATTATATATGGCGATAACCATGTGGTGGTTGTTACCACCCGCAGAACTTGTATTTGCTCTTTCTTTTTATGTGACAATTTGCGGGAAGAGAGAGAGAGGAAGAATGCAATTGTGTGACAAAGAGTAGAAAAAAGGGTTGGAATGAAAAAGAAATATGGGAAAAAGCAAAGAAATTAAGATTAGCCACTACTAAGAATTGTTTGTCTTTATCCAAAACAATTTGCGGGAAGAGAGAGAGAGAGGAAGAATGCAATTCAAGACTCTCAAAACTATCTACAAACTTAACCACTCAGGCCGAGGAATGTCTCGCCATTGAAATTGGATTCTAGTGTTATTCTAATTTCCCTTTCCCTTAACTCTAAAAAAAACCCTCCTGTTTCTTGTCTCATTGCTCATTTGCGTCAAATTTCTCTTTCTCTTGTACTATGTTGTTATATAGTCTGCAAATAGAAGGTTTTTTGCATCTTTCTTTCTGTCTCCAAGAGGATTTTAAAAGGCAGAAATTATATATGGCGAAAACCATGTGGTGGTTGTTACCACCCGCAGAACTTGTATTTGCTCTTTCTTTTTATGTGACAATTTGCGGGAAGAGAGAGAGAGGAAGAATGCAATTGTGTGACAAAGAGTAGAAAAAAGGGTTGGAATGAAAAAGAAATATGGGAAAAAGCAAAGAAATTAAGATTAGCCACTACTAAGAATTGTTTGTCTTTATCCAAAACAATTTGCAGGAAGAGAGGAGAGAGGAAGAATGCAATTCAAGACTCTCAAAACTATCTACAAACTTAACCACTCAGGCCGAGGAATGTCTCGCCGTTGAAATTGGATTCTAGTGTTCTTCTAATTTCCCTTTCCCTTAACTCTAAAAAAAACCCTCCTGTTTCTTGTCTCATTGCTCATTTGCGTCAAATTTCACTTTCTCTTGTACTATGTTGTTATATAGTCTGCAAATAGAAGGTTTCTGCATCTTTCTTTCTGTCTCCAAGAGAATTTTGAAAGGCAGAAATTATATATGGCGAAAACCATGTGGTGGTTGTTACCACCCGCAGAACTTGTATTTGCTCTTTCTTTTTATGTGACAATTTGCGGGAAGAGAGAGAGAGGAAGAATACAATTGTGTGACAAAGAGTAGAAAAAACGGTTGGAATGAAAAAGAAATATGGGAAAAAGCAAAGAAATTAAGATTAGCCACTACTAAGAATTGTTTGTCTTTATCCAAAACAATTTGCGGGAAGAGAGAGAGAGGAAGAATGCAATTCAAGACTCTCAAAACTATCTACAAACTTAACCACTAAGGCCGAGGAATGTCTCGCCATTGAAATTTGATTCTAGTGTTCTTCTAATTTCCCTTACCCTTAACTCTAAAACAACCCCTCCTGTTTCTTGTCTCATTGCTCATTTGCGTCAAATTTCTCTTTCTCTTGTACTATGTTGTTATATAGTCTGCAAATAGAAGGTTTCTGCATCTTTCTTTCTGTCTCCAAGAGGATTTTGAAAGGCAGAAATTATATATGGCGAAAACCCTGTGGTGGTTGTTACCACCCGCAGAACTTGTATTTGCTCTTTCTTTTTATGTGACAATTTGCAAGAAGAGAGAGAGAGGAAGAATGCAATTGTGTGACAAAGAGTAGAAAAAAGGGTTGGAATGAAAAAGAAATATGGGAAAAAGCAAAGAAATTAAGATTAGCCACTACTAAGAATTGTTTGTCTTTATCCAAAACAATTTGCGGGAAGAGAGAGAGAGAGAGGAAGAATGCAATTCAAGACTCTTAAAACTATCCTACAAACTTAACCACTCAGGCCGAGGAATGTCTCGCCGTTGAAATTTGATTCTAGTGTTCTTCTAATTTCCCTTTCCCTTAACTCTAAAAAAAACCCTCCTGTTTTTTGTCTCATTGCTCATTTGCGTCAAATTTCTCTTTCTATTGTACTATATTGTTATATAGTCTGCAAATAGAAGGTTTCTGCATCTTTCTTTCTGTCTCCAAGAGGATTTTGAAAGGCAGAAATTATATATGGCGAAAACCCTGTGGTGGTTGTTACCACCCGCAGAACTTGTATTTGCTCTTTCTGTTTATGTGACAATTTGCGGGAAGATAGAGAGAGGAAGAATGCAATTGTGTGACAAAGAGTAGAAAAAAGGGTTGGAATGAAAAAGAAATATGGGAAAAAGCAAAGAAATTAAGATTAGCCAATACTAAGAATTGTTTGTCTTTATCCAAAACAATTTGCGGGAAGAGAGAGAGAGGAAGAATGCAATTCAAGACTCTAAAACTATCCTACAAACTTAACCACTCAGGCCGAGGAATGTCTCGCCGTTGAAATTTGATTCTAGTGTTCTTCTAATTTCCCTTTCCCTTAACTCTAAAAAAAACCCTCCTGTTTCTTGTCTCATTGCTCATTTGCGTCAAATTTCCCTTTCTCTTGTACTATGTTGTTATATAGTCTGCAAATAGGAGGTTTCTGCATCTTTCTTTCTGTCTCCAAGAGGATTTTAAAAGGCAGAAATTATATATGGCGAAAACCCTGTGGTGGTTGTTACCACCCGCAGAACTTGTATTTGCTCTTTCTTTTTATGTGACAATTTGCGGGAAGAGAGAGAGAGGAAAAATGCAATTGTGTGACAAAGAGTAGAAAAAATGGTTGGAATGAAAAAGAAATATGGGAAAAAGCAAAGAAATTAAGATTAGCCACTACTAAGAATTGTTTGTCTTTATCCAAAACAATTTGCGGGAAGAGAGAGAGAGGAAGAATGCAATTCAAGGCTCTCAAAACTATCCTACAAACTTAACCACTCAGGCCGAGGAATGTCATGCCGTTGAAATTTGATTCTAGTGTTCTTCTAATTTCCCTTTCCCTTAACTCTAAAAAAAACTTTCCTGTTTCTTGTCTCATTGCTCATTTGCGTCAAATTTCTCTTTCTCTTGAACTAGGTTGTTATATAGTCTGCAAATAGAAGGTTTCTGCATCTTTCTTTCTGTCTCCAAGAGGATTTTGAAAGGCAGAAATTATATATGGCGAAAACCATGTGGTGGTTGTTACCACCCGCACAACTTGTATTTGCTCTTTCTGTTTATGTGACAATTTGCGGGAAGAGAGAGAGAGGAAGAATGCAATTGTGTGACAAAGAGTAGAAAAAAGGGTTGGAATGAAAAAGAAATATGGGAAAAAGCAAAGAAATTAAGATTAGCCACTACTAAGAATTGTTTGTCTTTATCCAAAACAATTTGCGGGAAGAGAGAGAGAGGAAGAATGCAATTCAAGACTCTAAAAACTATCCTACAATCTTAACCACTCAGGCCGAGGAATATCTCGCCGTTGAAATTTGATTCTAGTGTTCTTCTAATTTCCCTTTCCCTTAACTCTAAAAAAAACCCTCCTGTTTCTGGTCTCATTGCTCATTTGCGTCAAATTTCTCTTTCTCTTGTACTATATTGTTATATAGTCTGCAAATAGAAGGTTTCTGCATCTTTCTTTGTGTCTCCAAGAGGATTTTGAAAGGCAGAAATTATATATGGCGAAAACCCTGTGGTGGTTGTTACCACCCGCAGAACTTGTATTTGCTCTTTCTTTTTATGTGACAATTTGCGGGAAGAGCGAGAGAGGAAGAATACAATTGTGTGACAAAGAGTAGAAAAAAGGGTTGGAATGAAAAAAAAATATGGGAAAAAGCAAAGAAATTAAGATTAGCCACTACTAAGAATTGTTTGTCTTTATCCAAAACAATTTGCGGGAAGAGAGAGAGAGGAAGAATGCAATTCAAGACTCTCAAAACTATCTACAAACTTAACCACTCAGGCCGATGAATGTCTCGCCATTGAAATTTGATTCTAGTGTTCTTCTAATTTCCCTTTCCCTTAACTCTAAAACAACCCCTCCTGTTTCTTGTCTCATTGCTCATTTGCGTCAAATTTCTCTTTCTCTTGTACTATGTTGTTATATAGTCTGCAAATAGAAGGTTTCTGCATCTTTCTTTCTGTCTCCAAGAGGATTTTGAAAGGCAGAAATTATATATGGCGATAACCATGTGGTGGTTGTTACCACCCGCAGAACTTGTATTTGCTCTTTCTTTTTATGTGACAATTTGCGGGAAGAGAGAGAGAGGAAGAATGCAATTGTGTGACAAAGAGTAGAAAAAAGGGTTGGAATGAAAAAGAAATATGGGAAAAAGCAAAGAAATTAAGATTAGCCACTACTAAGAATTGTTTGTCTTTATCCAAAACAATTTGCGGGAAGAGAGAGAGAGAGGAAGAATGCAATTCAAGACTCTCAAAACTATCTACAAACTTAACCACTCAGGCCGAGGAATGTCTCGCCATTGAAATTGGATTCTAGTGTTATTCTAATTTCCCTTTCCCTTAACTCTAAAAAAAACCCTCCTGTTTCTTGTCTCATTGCTCATTTGCGTCAAATTTCTCTTTCTCTTGTACTATGTTGTTATATAGTCTGCAAATAGAAGGTTTTTTGCATCTTTCTTTCTGTCTCCAAGAGGATTTTAAAAGGCAGAAATTATATATGGCGAAAACCATGTGGTGGTTGTTACCACCCGCAGAACTTGTATTTGCTCTTTCTTTTTATGTGACAATTTGCGGGAAGAGAGAGAGAGGAAGAATGCAATTGTGTGACAAAGAGTAGAAAAAAGGGTTGGAATGAAAAAGAAATATGGGAAAAAGCAAAGAAATTAAGATTAGCCACTACTAAGAATTGTTTGTCTTTATCCAAAACAATTTGCGGGAAGAGAGGAGAGAGGAAGAATGCAATTCAAGACTCTCAAAACTATCTACAAACTTAACCACTCAGGCCGAGGAATGTCTCGCCGTTGAAATTGGATTCTAGTGTTCTTCTAATTTCCCTTTCCCTTAACTCTAAAAAAAACCCTCCTGTTTCTTGTCTCATTGCTCATTTGCGTCAAATTTCACTTTCTCTTGTACTATGTTGTTATATAGTCTGCAAATAGAAGGTTTCTGCATCTTTCTTTCTGTCTCCAAGAGAATTTTGAAAGGCAGAAATTATATATGGCGAAAACCATGTGGTGGTTGTTACCACCCGCAGAACTTGTATTTGCTCTTTCTTTTTATGTGACAATTTGCGGGAAGAGAGAGAGAGGAAGAATACAATTGTGTGACAAAGAGTAGAAAAAACGGTTGGAATGAAAAAGAAATATGGGAAAAAGCAAAGAAATTAAGATTAGCCACTACTAAGAATTGTTTGTCTTTATCCAAAACAATTTGCGGGAAGAGAGAGAGAGGAAGAATGCAATTCAAGACTCTCAAAACTATCTACAAACTTAACCACTAAGGCCGAGGAATGTCTCGCCATTGAAATTTGATTCTAGTGTTCTTCTAATTTCCCTTACCCTTAACTCTAAAACAACCCCTCCTGTTTCTTGTCTCATTGCTCATTTGCGTCAAATTTCTCTTTCTCTTGTACTATGTTGTTATATAGTCTGCAAATAGAAGGTTTCTGCATCTTTCTTTCTGTCTCCAAGAGGATTTTGAAAGGCAGAAATTATATATGGCGAAAACCCTGTGGTGGTTGTTACCACCCGCAGAACTTGTATTTGCTCTTTCTTTTTATGTGACAATTTGCAAGAAGAGAGAGAGAGGAAGAATGCAATTGTGTGACAAAGAGTAGAAAAAAGGGTTGGAATGAAAAAGAAATATGGGAAAAAGCAAAGAAATTAAGATTAGCCACTACTAAGAATTGTTTGTCTTTATCCAAAACAATTTGCGGGAAGAGAGAGAGAGAGAGGAAGAATGCAATTCAAGACTCTTAAAACTATCCTACAAACTTAACCACTCAGGCCGAGGAATGTCTCGCCGTTGAAATTTGATTCTAGTGTTCTTCTAATTTCCCTTTCCCTTAACTCTAAAAAAAACCCTCCTGTTTTTTGTCTCATTGCTCATTTGCGTCAAATTTCTCTTTCTATTGTACTATATTGTTATATAGTCTGCAAATAGAAGGTTTCTGCATCTTTCTTTCTGTCTCCAAGAGGATTTTGAAAGGCAGAAATTATATATGGCGAAAACCCTGTGGTGGTTGTTACCACCCGCAGAACTTGTATTTGCTCTTTCTGTTTATGTGACAATTTGCGGGAAGATAGAGAGAGGAAGAATGCAATTGTGTGACAAAGAGTAGAAAAAAGGGTTGGAATGAAAAAGAAATATGGGAAAAAGCAAAGAAATTAAGATTAGCCAATACTAAGAATTGTTTGTCTTTATCCAAAACAATTTGCGGGAAGAGAGAGAGAGGAAGAATGCAATTCAAGACTCTAAAACTATCCTACAAACTTAACCACTCAGGCCGAGGAATGTCTCGCCGTTGAAATTTGATTCTAGTGTTCTTCTAATTTCCCTTTCCCTTAACTCTAAAAAAAACCCTCCTGTTTCTTGTCTCATTGCTCATTTGCGTCAAATTTCCCTTTCTCTTGTACTATGTTGTTATATAGTCTGCAAATAGGAGGTTTCTGCATCTTTCTTTCTGTCTCCAAGAGGATTTTAAAAGGCAGAAATTATATATGGCGAAAACCCTGTGGTGGTTGTTACCACCCGCAGAACTTGTATTTGCTCTTTCTTTTTATGTGACAATTTGCGGGAAGAGAGAGAGAGGAAAAATGCAATTGTGTGACAAAGAGTAGAAAAAATGGTTGGAATGAAAAAGAAATATGGGAAAAAGCAAAGAAATTAAGATTAGCCACTACTAAGAATTGTTTGTCTTTATCCAAAACAATTTGCGGGAAGAGAGAGAGAGGAAGAATGCAATTCAAGGCTCTCAAAACTATCCTACAAACTTAACCACTCAGGCCGAGGAATGTCATGCCGTTGAAATTTGATTCTAGTGTTCTTCTAATTTCCCTTTCCCTTAACTCTAAAAAAAACTTTCCTGTTTCTTGTCTCATTGCTCATTTGCGTCAAATTTCTCTTTCTCTTGAACTAGGTTGTTATATAGTCTGCAAATAGAAGGTTTCTGCATCTTTCTTTCTGTCTCCAAGAGGATTTTGAAAGGCAGAAATTATATATGGCGAAAACCATGTGGTGGTTGTTACCACCCGCACAACTTGTATTTGCTCTTTCTGTTTATGTGACAATTTGCGGGAAGAGAGAGAGAGGAAGAATGCAATTGTGTGACAAAGAGTAGAAAAAAGGGTTGGAATGAAAAAGAAATATGGGAAAAAGCAAAGAAATTAAGATTAGCCACTACTAAGAATTGTTTGTCTTTATCCAAAACAATTTGCGGGAAGAGAGAGAGAGGAAGAATGCAATTCAAGACTCTAAAAACTATCCTACAATCTTAACCACTCAGGCCGAGGAATATCTCGCCGTTGAAATTTGATTCTAGTGTTCTTCTAATTTCCCTTTCCCTTAACTCTAAAAAAAACCCTCCTGTTTCTGGTCTCATTGCTCATTTGCGTCAAATTTCTCTTTCTCTTGTACTATATTGTTATATAGTCTGCAAATAGAAGGTTTCTGCATCTTTCTTTGTGTCTCCAAGAGGATTTTGAAAGGCAGAAATTATATATGGCGAAAACCCTGTGGTGGTTGTTACCACCCGCAGAACTTGTATTTGCTCTTTCTTTTTATGTGACAATTTGCGGGAAGAGCGAGAGAGGAAGAATACAATTGTGTGACAAAGAGTAGAAAAAAGGGTTGGAATGAAAAAAAAATATGGGAAAAAGCAAAGAAATTAAGATTAGCCACTACTAAGAATTGTTTGTCTTTATCCAAAACAATTTGCGGGAAGAGAGAGAGAGGAAGAATGCAATTCAAGACTCTCAAAACTATCTACAAACTTAACCACTCAGGCCGAGGAATGTCTCGCCATTGAAATTGGATTCTAGTGTTCTTCTAATTTCCCTTTCCCTTAACTCTAAAACAACCCCTCCTGTTTCTTGTCTCATTGCTCATTTGCGTCAAATTGCTCTTTCTCTTGTACTATGTTGTTATATAGTCTGCAAATAGAAGGTTTCTGCATCTTTCTTTGTGTCTCCAAGAGGATTTTGAAAGGCAGAAATCATATATGGCGAAAACCCTGTGGTGGTTGTTACCACCCGCAGAACTTGTATTTGCTCTTTCTGTTTATGTGACAATTTGCGGGAAGAGAGAGAGAGGAAGAATGCAATTGTGTGACAAAGAGTAGAAAAAAGGGTTGGAATGAAAAAGAAATATGGGAGAAAGCAAAGAAATTAAGATTAGCCAATACTAAGAATTGTTTGTCTTTATCCAAAACAATTTGCGGGAAGAGAGAGAGAGGAAGAATGCAATTCAAGACTCTAAAACTATCCTACAAACTTAACCACTCTGGCCGAGGAATGTCTCGCCGTTGAAATTTGATTCTAGTGTTCTTCTAATTTCCCTTTCCCTTAACTCTAAAAAAACCCCTCCTGTTTCTTGTCTCATTGCTCATTTGCGTCAAATTTCTCTTTCTCTTGTACTATGTTGTTATATAGTCTGCAAATAGGAGGTTTCTGCATCTTTCTTTCTGTCTCCAAGAGGATTTTGAAAGGCAGAAATTATATATGGCGAAAACCCTGTGGTGGTTGTTACCACCCGCAGAACTTGTATTTGCTCTTTCTTTTTATGTGACAATTTGCGGGAAGAGAGAGAGAGGAAGAATGCAATTGTGTGACAAAGAGTAGAAAAAAGGGTTGGAATGAAAAAGAAATATGGGAAAAAGCAAAGAAATTAGGATTAGCCACTACTAAGAATTGTGTGTCTTTATCCAAAACAATTTGCGGGAAGAGAGAGAGAGGAAGAATGCAATTCAAGACTCTCAAAACTATCTACAAACTTAACCACTCAGGCCGAGGAATGTCTCGCCGTTGAAATTTGATTCTAGTGTTCTTCTAATTTCCCTTTCCCTTAACTCTAAAAAAACCCCTCCTGTTTCTTGTCTCATTGCTCATTTGCGTCAAATTTCTCTTTCTCTTGTACTATATTGTTATATAGTCTGCAAATAGAAGGTTTCTGCATCTTTCTTTCTGTCTCCAAGAGGATTTTGAAAGGCAGAAATTATATATGGCGAAAACCCTGTGGTGGTTGTTACCACCCGCAGAACTTGTATTTGCTCTTTCTTTTTATGTGACAATTTGCGGGAAGAGAGAGAGAGGAAGAATGCAATTGTGTGACAAAGAGTAGAAAAAAGGGTTGGAATGAAAAAGAAATATGGGAAAAAGCAAAGAAATTAAGATTAGCCACTACTAAGAATTGTTTGTCTTTATCCAAAACAATTTGCGGGAAGAGAGAGAGAGGAAGAATGCAATTCAAGACTCTCAAAACTATCTACAAACTTAACCACTCAGGCCGAGGAATGTCTCGCCGTTGAAATTTGATTCTAGTGTTCTTCTAATTTACCTTTCCCTTAACTCTAAAAAAACCCCTCCTGTTTCTTGTCTCATTGCTCATTTGCGTCAAATTTCTCTTTCTCTTGTACTATGTTGTTATATAGTCTGCAAATAGAAGGTTTCTGCATCTTTCTTTGTGTCTCCAAGAGGATTTTGAAAGGCAGAAATTATATATGGCGAAAACCCTGTGGTGGTTGTTACCACCCGCAGAACTTGTATTTGCTCTTTCTTTTTATGTGACAATTTGCGGGAAGAGAGAGAGAGGAAGAATGCAATTGTGTGACAAAGAGTAGAAAAAAGGGTTGGAATGAAAAAGAAATATGGGAAAAAGCAAAGAAATTAAGATTAGCCACTACTAAGAATTGTTTGTCTTTATCCAAAACAATTTGCGGGAAGAGAGAGAGAGAGGAAGAATGCAATTCAAGACTCTTAAAACTATCCTACAAACTTAACCACTCAGGCCGAGGAATGTCTCGCCGTTGAAATTTGATTCTAGTGTTCTTCTAATTTCCCTTTCCCTTAACTCTAAAAAAAACCCTCCTGTTTCTTGTCTCATTGCTCATTTGCGTCAAATTTCTCTTTCTATTGTACTATATTGTTATATAGTCTGCAAATAGAAGGTTTCTGCATCTTTCTTTGTGTCTCCAAGAGGATTTTGAAAGGCAGAAATTATATATGGCGAAAACCCTGTGGTGGTTGTTACCACCCGCAGAACTTGTATTTGCTCTTTCTTTTTATGTGACAATTTGCGGGAAGAGAGAGAGAGGAAGAATGCAATTGTGTGACAAAGAGTAGAAAAAAGGATTTGAATGAAAAAGAAATATGGGAAAAAGCAAAGAAATTAAGATTAGCCACTACTAAGAATTGTTTGTCTTTATCCAAAACAATTTGCGGGAAGAGAGAGAGAGAGGAAGAATGCAATTCAAGACTCTCAAAACTATCTACAAACTTAACCACTCAGGCCGATGAATGTCTCGCCATTGAAATTTGATTCTAGTGTTCTTCTAATTTCCCTTTCCCTTAACTCTAAAACAACCCCTCCTGTTTCTTGTCTCATTGCTCATTTGCGTCAAATTTCTCTTTCTCTTGTACTATGTTGTTATATAGTCTGCAAATAGAAGGTTTCTGCATCTTTCTTTCTGTCTCCAAGAGGATTTTGAAAGGCAGAAATTATATATGGCGAAAACCATGTGGTGGTTGTTACCACCCGCAGAACTTGTATTTGCTCTTTTTTTTCATGTGACAATTTGCGGGAAGAGAGAGAGAGGAAGAATGCAATTGTGTGACAAAGAGTAGAAAAAAGGGTTGGAATGAAAAAGAAATATGGGAAAAAGCAAAGAAATTAAGATTAGCCACTACTAAGAATTGTTTGTCTTTATCCAAAACAATTTGCGGGAAGAGAGAGAGAGGAAGAATGCAATTCAAGACTCTCAAAACTATCTACAAACTTAACCACTCAGGCCGAGGAATGTCTCGCCATTGAAATTTGATTCTAGTGTTCTTCTAATTTCCCTTTCCCTTAACTCTAAAACAACCCCTCCTGTTTCTTGTCTCATTGCTCATTTGCGTCAAATTTCTCTTTCTCTTGTACTATGTTGTTATATAGTCTGCAAATAGAAGGTTTTTTGCATCTTTCTTTCTGTCTCCAAGAGGATTTTAAAAGGCAGAAATTATATATGGCGAAAACCATGTGGTGGTTGTTACAACCCGCAGAACTTGTATTTGCTCTTTCTTTTTATGTGACAATTTGCGGGAAGAGAGAGAGAGGAAGAATGCAATTGTGTGACAAAGAGTAGAAAAAAGGGTTGGAATGAAAAAGAAATATGGGAAAAAGCAAAGAAATTAAGATTAGCCACTACTAAGAATTGTTTGTCTTTATCCAAAACAATTTGCGGGAAGAGAGGAGAGAGGAAGAATGCAATTCAAGACTCTCAAAACTATCTACAAACTTAACCACTCAGGCCGAGGAATGTCTCGCCGTTGAAATTGGATTCTAGTGTTCTTCTAATTTCACTTTCCCTTAACTCTAAAAAAAACCCTCCTGTTTCTTGTCTCATTGCTCATTTGCGTCAAATTTCTCTTTCTCTTGTACTATGTTGTTATATAGTCTGCAAATAGGAGGTTTCTGCATCTTTCTTTCTGTCTCCAAGAGGATTTTGAAAGGCAGAAATTATATATGGCGAAAACCCTGTGGTGGTTGTTACCACCCGCAGAACTTGTATTTGCTCTTTCTTTTTATGTGACAATTTGCGGGAAGAGAGAGAGAGGAAAAATGCAATTGTGTGACAAAGAGTAGAAAAAAGGGTTGGAATGAAAAAGAAATATGGGAAAAAGCAAAGAAATTAAGATTAGCCACTACTAAGAATTGTTTGTCTTTATCCAAAACAATTTGCGGGAAGAGAGAGAGAGGAAGAATGCAATTCAAGACTCTCAAAACTATCCTACAAACTTAACCACTCAGGCCGAGGAATGTCATGCCGTTGAAATTTGATTCTAGTGTTCTTCTAATTTCCCTTTCCCTTAACTCTAAAAAAAACCCTCCTGTTTCTTGTTTCATTGCTCATTTGCGTCAAATTTCTCTTTCTCTTGAACTAGGTTGTTATATAGTCTGCAAATAGAAGGTTTCTGCATCTTTCTTTGTGTCTCCAAGAGGATTTTGAAAGGCAGAAATTATATATGGCGAAAACCCTGTGGTGGTTGTTACCACCCGCAGAACTTGTATTTGCTCTTTCTTTTTATGTGACAATTTGCGGGAAGAGAGAGAGAGGAAGAATACAATTGTGTGACAAAGAGTAGAAAAAAGGGTTGGAATGAAAAAGAAATATCGGAAAAAGCAAAGAAATTAAGATTAGCCACTACTAAGAATTGTTTGTCTTTATCCAAAACAATTTGCGGGAAGAGAGAGAGAGGAAGAATGCAATTCAAGACTCTCAAAACTATCTACAAACTTAACCACTCAGGCCGAGGAATGTCTCGCCATTGAAATTGGATTCTAGTGTTCTTCTAATTTCCCTTTCCCTTAACTCTAAAACAACCCCTCCTGTTTCTTGTCTCATTGCTCATTTGCGTCAAATTGCTCTTTCTCTTGTACTATGTTGTTATATAGTCTGCAAATAGAAGGTTTCTGCATCTTTCTTTGTGTCTCCAAGAGGATTTTGAAAGGCAGAAATCATATATGGCGAAAACCCTGTGGTGGATGTTACCACCCGCAGAACTTGTATTTGCTCTTTCTGTTTATGTGACAATTTGCGGGAAGAGAGAGAGAGGAAGAATGCAATTGTGTGACAAAGAGTAGAAAAAAGGGTTGGAATGAAAAAGAAATATGGGAAAAAGCAAAGAAATTAAGATTAGCCAATACTAAGAATTGTTTGTCTTTATCCAAAACAATTTGCGGGAAGAGAGAGAGAGGAAGAATGCAATTCAAGACTCTAAAACTATCCTACAAACTTAACCACTCAGGCCGAGGAATGTCTCGCCGTTGAAATTTGATTCTAGTGTTCTTCTAATTTCCCTTTCCCTTAACTCTAAAAAAACCCCTCCTGTTTCTTGTCTCATTGCTCATTTGCGTCAAACTTCTCTTTCTCTTGTACTATATTGTTATATAGTCTGCAAATAGAAGGTTTCTGCATCTTTCTTTCTGTCTCCAAGAGGATTTTAAAAGGCAGAAATTATATATGGCGAAAACCCTGTGGTGGTTGTTACCACCCGCAGAACTTGTATTTGCTCTTTCTTTTTATGTGACAATTTGCGGGAAGAGAGAGAGAGGAAGAATGCAATTGTGTGACAAAGAGTAGAAAAAAGGGTTGGAATGAAAAAGAAATATGGGAAAAAGCAAAGAAATTAAGATTAGCCACTACTAAGAATTGTTTGTCTTTATCCAAAACAATTTGCGGGAAGAGAGAGAGAGGAAGAATGCAATTCAAGACTCTCAAAACTATCTACAAACTTAACCACTCAGGCCGAGGAATGTCTCGCCGTTGAAATTTGATTCTAGTGTTCTTCTAATTTCCCTTTCCCTTAACTCTAAAAAAACCCCTCCTGTTTCTTGTCTCATTGCTCATTTGCGTCAAATTTCTCTTTCTCTTGTACTATGTTGTTATATAGTCTGCAAATAGAAGGTTTCTGCATCTTTCTTTGTGTCTCCAAGAGGATTTTGAAAGGCAGAAATTATATATGGCGAAAACCCTGTGGTGGTTGTTACCACCCGCAGAACTTGTATTTGCTCTTTCTTTTTATGTGACAATTTGCGGGAAGAGAGAGAGAGGAAGAATGCAATTGTGTGACAAAGAGTAGAAAAAAGGGTTGGAATGAAAAAGAAATATGGGAAAAAGCAAAGAAATTAAGATTAGCCACTACTAAGAATTGTTTGTCTTTATCCAAAACAATTTGCGGGAAGAGAGAGAGAGAGGAAGAATGCAATTCAAGACTCTTAAAACTATCCTACAAACTTAACCACTCAGGCCGAGGAATGTCTCGCCGTTGAAATTTGATTCTAGTGTTCTTCTAATTTCCCTTTCCCTTAACTCTAAAAAAAACCCTCCTGTTTCTTGTCTCATTGCTCATTTGCGTCAAATTTCTCTTTCTATTGTACTATATTGTTATATAGTCTGCAAATAGAAGGTTTCTGCATCTTTCTTTGTGTCTCCAAGAGGATTTTGAAAGGCAGAAATTATATATGGCGAAAACCCTGTGGTGGTTGTTACCACCCGCAGAACTTGTATTTGCTCTTTCTTTTTATGTGACAATTTGCGGGAAGAGAGAGAGAGGAAGAATGCAATTGTGTGACAAAGAGTAGAAAAAAGGATTGGAATGAAAAAGAAATATGGGAAAAAGCAAAGAAATTAAGATTAGCCACTACTAAGAATTGTTTGTCTTTATCCAAAACAATTTGCGGGAAGAGAGAGAGAGAGGAAGAATGCAATTCAAGACTCTCAAAACTATCTACAAACTTAACCACTCAGGCCGATGAATGTCTCGCCATTGAAATTTGATTCTAGTGTTCTTCTAATTTCCCTTTCACTTAACTCTAAAACAACCCCTCCTGTTTCTTGTCTCATTGCTCATTTGCGTCAAATTTCTCTTTCTCTTGTACTATGTTGTTATATAGTCTGCAAATAGAAGGTTTCTGCATCTTTCTTTCTGTCTCCAAGAGGATTTTGAAAGGCAGAAATTATATATGGCGAAAACCATGTGGTGGTTGTTACCACCCGCAGAACTTGTATTTGCTCTTTCTTTTTATGTGACAATTTGCGGGAAGAGAGAGAGAGGAAGAATGCAATTGTGTGACAAAGAGTAGAAAAAAGGGTTGGAATGAAAAAGAAATATGGGAAAAAGCAAAGAAATTAAGATTAGCCACTACTAAGAATTGTTTGTCTTTATCCAAAACAATTTGCGGGAAGAGAGAGAGAGAGGAAGAATGCAATTCAAGACTCTCAAAACTATCTACAAACTTAACCACTCAGGCCGAGGAATTTCTCGCCATTGAAATTGGATTCTAGTGTTCTTCTAATTTCCCTTTCCCTTAACTCTAAAAAAAACCCTCCTGTTTCTTGTCTCATTGCTCATTTGCGTCAAATTTCTCTTTCTCTTGTACTATGTTGTTATATAGTCTGCAAATAGAAGGTTTTTTGCATCTTTCTTTCTGTCTCCAAGAGGATTTTAAAAGGCAGAAATTATATATGGCGAAAACCATGTGGTGGTTGTTACCACCCGCAGAACTTGTATTTGCTCTTTCTTTTATGTGACAATTTGCGGGAAGAGAGAGAGAGGAAGAATGCAATTGTGTGACAAAGAGTAGAAAAAAGGGTTGGAATGAAAAAGAAATATGGGAAAAAGCAAAGAAATTAAGATTAGCCACTACTAAGAATTGTTTGTCTTTATCCAAAACAATTTGCGGGAAGAGAGGAGAGAGGAAGAATGCAATTCAAGACTCTCAAAACTATCTACAAACTTAACCACTCAGGCCGAGGAATGTCTCGCCGTTGAAATTGGATTCTAGTGTTCTTCTAATTTCCCTTTCCCTTAACTCTAAAAAAAACCCTCCTGTTTCTTGTCTCATTGCTCATTTGCGTCAAATTTCTCTTTCTCTTGTACTATGTTGTTATATAGTCTGCAAATAGAAGGTTTCTGCATCTTTCTTTCTGTCTCCAAGAGAATTTTGAAAGGCAGAAATTATATATGGCGAAAACCATGTGGTGGTTGTTACCACCCGCAGAACTTGTATTTGCTCTTTCTTTTTATGTGACAATTTGCGGGAAGAGAGAGAGAGGAAGAATACAATTGTGTGACAAAGAGTAGAAAAAACGGTTGGAATGAAAAAGAAATATGGGAAAAAGCAAAGAAATTAAGATTAGCCACTACTAAGAATTGTTTGTCTTTATCCAAAACAATTTGCGGGAAGAGAGAGAGAGAGGAAGAATGCAATTCAAGACTCTCAAAACTATCTACGAACTTAACCACTAAGGCCGAGGAATGTCTCGCCATTGAAATTTGATTCTAGTGTTCTTCTAATTTCCCTTACCCTTAACTCTAAAACAACCCCTCCTGTTTCTTGTCTCATTGCTCATTTGCGTCAAATTTCTCTTTCTCTTGTACTATGTTGTTATATAGTCTGCAAATAGAAGGTTTCTGCATCTTTCTTTGTGTCTCCAAGAGGATTTTGAAAGGCAGAAATTATATATGGCGAAAACCCTGTGGTGGTTGTTACCACCCGCAGAACTTGTATTTGCTCTTTCTTTTTATGTGACAATTTGCAAGAAGAGAGAGAGAGGAAGAATGCAATTGTGTGACAAAGAGTAGAAAAAAGGGTTGGAATGAAAAAGAAATATGGGAAAAAGCAAAGAAATTAAGATTAGCCACTACTAAGAATTGTTTGTCTTTATCCAAAACAATTTGCGGGAAGAGAGAGAGAGAGAGGAAGAATGCAATTCAAGACTCTTAAAACTATCCTACAAACTTAACCACTCAGGCCGAGGAATGTCTCGCCGTTGAAATTTGATTCTAGTGTTCTTCTAATTTCCCTTTCCCTTAACTCTAAAAAAAACCCTCCTGTTTTTTGTCTCATTGCTCATTTGCGTCAAATTTCTCTTTCTATTGTACTATATTGTTATATAGTCTGCAAATAGAAGGTTTCTGCATCTTTCTTTGTGTCTCCAAGAGGATTTTGAAAGGCAGAAATTATATATGGCGAAAACCCTGTGGTGGTTGTTACCACCCGCAGAACTTGTATTTGCTCTTTCTTTTTATGTGACAATTTGCGGGAAGAGAGAGAGAGGAAGAATGCAATTGTGTGACAAAGAGTAGAAAAAAGGATTGGAATGAAAAAGAAATATGGGAAAAAGCAAAGAAATTAAGATTAGCCACTACTAAGAATTGTTTGTCTTTATCCAAAACAATTTGCGGGAAGAGAGAGAGAGAGGAAGAATGCAATTCAAGACTCTCAAAACTATTTACAAACTTAACCACTCAGGCCGAGGAATGTCTCGCCATTGAAATTTGATTCTAGTGTTCTTCTAATTTCCCTTTCCCTTAACTCTAAAACAACCCCTCCTGTTTCTTGTCTCATTGCTCATTTGCGTCAAATTTCTCTTTCTCTTGTAATATGTTGTTATATATTCTGCAAATAGAAGGTTTCTGCATCTTTCTTTCTGTCTCCAAGAGGATTTTGAAAGGCAGAAATTATATATGGCGAAAACCATGTGGTGGTTGTTACCACCCGCAGAACTTGTATTTGCTCTTTCTTTTTATGTGACAATTTGCGGGAAGAGAGAGAGAGGAAGAATGCAATTGTGTGACAAAGAGTAGAAAAAAGGGTTGGAATGAAAAAGAAATATGGGAAAAAGCAAAGAAATTAAGATTAGCCACTACTAAGAATTGTTTGTCTTTATCCAAAACAATTTGCGGGAAGAGAGGAGAGAGGAAGAATGCAATTCAAGACTCTCAAAACTATCTACAAACTTAACCACTCAGGCCGAGGAATGTCTCGCCGTTGAAATTGGATTCTAGTGTTCTTCTAATTTCCCTTTCCCTTAACTCTAAAAAAACCCCTCCTGTTTCTTGTTTCATTGCTCATTTGCGTCAAATTTCTCTTTCTCTTGTACTATGTTGTTATATAGTCTGCAAATAGAAGGTTTCTGCATCTTTCGTCCTGTCTCCAAGAGGATTTTGAAAGGCAGAAATTATATATGGCGAAAACCATGTGGTGGTTGTTACCACCCGCAGAACTTGTATTTGCTCTTTCTTTTTATGTGACAATTTGCGGGAAGAGAGAGAGAGAAAGAATACAATTGTGTGACAAAGAGTAGAAAAAAGGGTTGGAATGAAAAAGAAATATGGGAAAAAGCAAAGAAATTAAGATTAGCCACTACTAAGAATTGTTTGTCTTTATCCAAAACAATTTGCGGGAAGAGAGAGAGAGGAAGAATGCAATTCAAGACTCTCAAAACTATCTACAAACTTAACCACTCAGGCCGAGGAATGTCTCGCCATTGAAATTTGATTCTAGTGTTCTTCTAATTTCCCTTTCCCTTAACTCTAAAACAACCCCTCCTGTTTCTTGTCTTATTGCTCATTTGCGTCAAATTTCTCTTTCTCTTGTACTATGTTGTTATATAGTCTGCAAATAGAAGGTTTCTGCATCTTTCTTTGTGTCTCCAAGAGGATTTTGAAAGGCAGAAATTATATATGGCGAAAACCCTGTGGTGGTTGTTACCACCCGCAGAACTTGTATTTGCTCTTTCTTTTTATGTGACAATTTGCGGGAAGAGAGAGAGAGGAAGAATGCAATTGTGTGACAAAGAGTAGAAAAAAGGGTTGGAATGAAAAAGAAATATGGGAAAAAGCAAAGAAATTAAGATTAGCCACTACTAAGAATTGTTTGTCTTTATCCAAAACAATTTGCGGGAAGAGAGAGAGAGAGGAAGAATGCAATTCAAGACTCTCAAAACTATCTACAAACTTAACCACTCAGGCCGAGGAATGTCTCGCCATTGAAATTTGATTCTAGTGTTCTTCTAATTTCCCTTTCCCTTAACTCTAAAACAACCCCTTCTGTTTCTTGTCTCATTGCTCATTTGCGTCAAATTTCTCTTTCTCTTGTACTATGTTGTTATATAGTCTGCAAATAGAAGGTTTCTGCATCTTTCTTTCTGTCTCCAAGAGGATTTTGAAAGGCAGAAATTATATATGGCGAAAACCATGTGGTGGTTGTTACCACCCGCAGAACTTGTATTTGCTCTTTCTTTTTATGTGACAATTTGCGGGAAGAGAGAGAGAGGAAGAATGCAATTGTGTGACAAAGAGTAGAAAAAAGGGTTGGAATGAAAAAGAAATATGGGAAAAAGCAAAGAAATTAAGATTAGCCACTACTAAGAATTGTTTGTCTTTATCCAAAACAATTTGCGGGAAGAGAGGAGAGAGGAAGAATGCAATTCAAGACTCTCAAAACTATCTACAAACTTAACCACTCAGGCCGAGGAATGTCTCGCCGTTGAAATTGGATTCTAGTGTTCTTCTAATTTCCCTTTCCCTTAACTCTAAAAAAAACCCTCCTGTTTCTTGTTTCATTGCTCATTTGCGTCAAATTTCTCTTTCTCTTGTACTATGTTGTTATATAGTCTGCAAATAGAAGGTTTCTGCATCTTTCTTTCTGTCTCCAAGAGGATTTTGAAAGGCAGAAATTATATATGGCGAAAACCATGTGGTGGTTGTTACCACCCGCAGAACTTGTATTTGCTCTTTCTTTTTATGTGACAATTTGCGGGAAGAGAGAGAGAGGAAGAATACAATTGTGTGACAAAGAGTAGAAAAAAGGGTTGGAATGAAAAAGAAATATGGGAAAAAGCAAAGAAATTAAGATTAGCCACTACTAAGAATTGTTTGTCTTTATCCAAAACAATTTGCGGGAAGAGAGAGAGAGGAAGAATGCAATTCAAGACTCTCAAAACTATCTACAAACTTAACCACTCAGGCCGAGGAATGTCTCGCCATTGAAATTTGATTCTAGTGTTCTTCTAATTTCCCTTTCCCTTAACTCTAAAACAACCCCTCCTGTTTCTTGTCTCATTGCTCATTTGCGTAAAATTGCTCTTTCTTTTGTACTATGTTGTTATATAGTCTGCAAATAGAAGGTTTCTGCATCTTTCTTTGTGTCTCCAAGAGGATTTTGAAAGGCAGAAATCATATATGGCGAAAACCCTGTGGTGGTTGTTACCACCCGCAGAACTTGTATTTGCTCTTTCTGTTTATGTGACAATTTGCGGAAAGAGAGAGAGAGGAAGAATGCAATTGTGTGACAAAGAGTAGAAAAAAGGGTTGGAATGAAAAAGAAATATGGGAAAAAGCAAAGAAATTAAGATTAGCCAATACTAAGAATTGTTTGTCTTTATCCAAAACAATTTGCGGAAAGAGAGGAGAGAGGAAGAATGCAATTCAAGACTCTCAAAACTATCTACAAACTTAACCACTCAGGCCGAGGAATGTCTCGCCGTTGAAATTGGATTCTAGTGTTCTTCTAATTTCCCTTTCCCTTAACTCTAAAAAAAACCCTCCTGTTTCTTGTCTCATTACTCATTTGCGTCAAATTTCTCTTTCTCTTGTACTATGTTGTTATATAGTCTGCAAATAGAAGGTTTCTGCATCTTTCTTTCTGTCTCCAAGAGAATTTTGAAAGGCAGAAATTATATATGGCGAAAACCATGTGGTGGTTGTTACCACCCGCAGAACTTGTATTTGCTCTTTCTTTTTATGTGACAATTTGCGGGAAGAGAGAGAGAGGAAGAATACAATTGTGTGACAAAGAGTAGAAAAAACGGTTGGAATGAAAAAGAAATATGGGAAAAAGCAAAGAAATTAAGATTAGCCACTACTAAGAATTGTTTGTCTTTATCCAAAACAATTTGCGGGAAGAGAGAGAGAGGAAGAATGCAATTCAAGACTCTCAAAACTATCTACAAACTTAACCACTCAGGCCGAGGAATGTCTCGCCATTGAAATTTGATTCTAGTGTTCTTCTAATTTCCCTTTCCCTTAACTCTAAAACAACCCCTCCTGTTTCTTGTCTCATTGCTCATTTGCGTCAAATTTCTCTTTCTCTTGTACTATGTTGTTATATAGTCTGCAAATAGAAGGTTTCTGCATCTTTCTTTGTGTCTCCAAGAGGATTTTGAAAGGCAGAAATCATATATGGCGAAAACCCTGTGGTGGTTGTTACCACCCGCAGAACTTGTATTTGCTCTTTCTGTTTATGTGACAATTTGCGGGAAGAGAGAGAGAGGAAGAATGCAATTGTGTGACAAAGAGTAGAAAAAAGGGTTGGAATGAAAAAGAAATATGGGAAAAAGCAAAGAAATTAAGATTAGCCAATACTAAGAATTGTTTGTCTTTATCCAAAACAATTTGCGGGAAGAGAGAGAGAGGAAGAATGCAATTCAAGACTCTAAAACTATCCTACAAACTTAACCACTCAGGCCGAGGAATGTCTCGCCGTTGAAATTTGATTCTAGTGTTCTTCTAATTTCCCTTTCCCTTAACTCTAAAACAACCCCTCCTGTTTCTTGTCTCATTGCTCATTTGCGTCAAATTTCTCTTTCTCTTGTACTATGTTGTTATATAGTCTGCAAATAGAAGGTTTTTTGCATCTTTCTTTCTGTCTCCAAGAGGATTTTGAAATGCAGAAATTATATATGGCGAAAACCATGTGGTGGTTGTTACCACCCGCAGAACTTGTATTTGCTCTTTCTTTTTATGTGACAATTTGCGGGAAGAGAGAGAGAGGAAGAATGCAATTGTGTGACAAAGAGTAGAAAAAAGGGTTGGAATGAAAAAGAAATATGGGAAAAAGCAAAGAAATTAAGATTAGCCACTACTAAGAATTGTTTGTCTTTATCCAAAACAATTTGCGGAAAGAGAGGAGAGAGGAAGAATGCAATTCAAGACTCTCAAAACTATCTACAAACTTAACCACTCAGGCCGAGGAATGTCTCGCCGTTGAAATTGGATTCTAGTGTTCTTCTAATTTCCCTTTCCCTTAACTCTAAAAAAAACCCTCCTGTTTCTTGTCTCATTACTCATTTGCGTCAAATTTCTCTTTCTCTTGTACTATGTTGTTATATAGTCTGCAAATAGAAGGTTTCTGCATCTTTCTTTCTGTCTCCGAGAGAATTTTGAAAGGCAGAAATTATATATGGCGAAAACCATGTGGTGGTTGTTACCACCCGCAGAACTTGTATTTGCTCTTTCTTTTTATGTGACAATTTGCGGGAAGAGAGAGAGAGGAAGAATACAATTGTGTGACAAAGAGTAGAAAAAACGGTTGGAATGAAAAAGAAATATGGGAAAAAGCAAAGAAATTAAGATTAGCCACTACTAAGAATTGTTTGTCTTTATCCAAAACAATTTGCGGGAAGAGAGAGAGAGGAAGAATGCAATTCAAGACTCTCAAAACTATCTACAAACTTAACCACTCAGGCCGAGGAATGTCTCGCCATTGAAATTTGATTCTAGTGTTCTTCTAATTTCCCTTTCCCTTAACTCTAAAACAACCCCTCCTGTTTCTTGTCTCATTGCTCATTTGCGTCAAATTTCTCTTTCTCTTGTACTATGTTGTTATATAGTCTGCAAATAGAAGGTTTCTGCATCTTTCTTTGTGTCTCCAAGAGGATTTTGAAAGGCAGAAATTATATATGGCAAAAACCCTGTGGTGGTTGTTACCACCCGCAGAACTTGTATTTGCTCTTTCTTTTTATGTGACAATTTGCGGGAAGAGAGAGAGAGGAAGAATGCAATTGTGTGACAAAGAGTAGAAAAAAGGGTTGGAATGAAAAAGAAATATGGGAAAAAGCAAAGAAATTAAGATTAGCCACTACTAAGAATTGTTTGGCTTTATCCAAAACAATTTGCGGGAAGAGAGAGAGAGAGGAAGAATGCAATTCAAGACTCTTAAAACTATCCTACAAACTTAACCACTCAGGCTGAGGAATGTCTCGCCGTTGAAATTTGATTCTAGTGTTCTTCTAATTTCCCTTTCCCTTAACTCTAAAAAAAACCCTCCTGTTTTTTGTCTCATTGCTCATTTGCGTCAAATTTCTCTTTCTATTGTACTATATTGTTATATAGTCTGCAAATAGAAGGTTTCTGCATCTTTCTTTGTGTCTCCAAGAGGATTTTGAAAGGCAGAAATTATATATGGCGAAAACCCTGTGGTGGTTGTTACCACCCGCAGAACTTGTATTTGCTCTTTCTTTTTATGTGACAATTTGCGGGAAGAGAGAGAGAGGAAGAATGCAATTGTGTGACAAAGAGTAGAAAAAAGGATTGGAATGAAAAAGAAATATGGGAAAAAGCAAAGAAATTAAGATTAGCCACTACTAAGAATTGTTTGTCTTTATCCAAAACAATTTGCGGGAAGAGAGAGAGAAAGGAAGAATGCAATTCAAGACTCTCAAAACTATCTACAAACTTAACCACTCAGGCCGAGGAATGTCTCGCCATTGAAATTTGATTCTAGTGTTCTTCTAATTTCCCTTTCCCTTAACTCTAAAACAACCCCTCCTGTTTCTTGTCTCATTGCTCATTTGCGTCAAATTTCTCTTTCTCTTGTACTATGTTGTTATATAGTCTGCAAATAGAAGGTTTCTGAATCTTTTTTTCTGTCTCCAAGAGGATTTTGAAAGGCAGAAATTATATATGGCGAAAACCATGTGGTGGTTGTTACCACCCGCAGAACTTGTATTTGCTCTTTCTTTTTATGTGACAATTTGCGGGAAGAGAGAGAGAGGAAGAATGCAATTGTGTGACAAAGAGTAGAAAAAAGGGTTGGAATGAAAAAGAAATATGGGAAAAAGCAAAGAAATTAAGATTAGCCACTACTAAGAATTGTTTGTCTTTATCCAAAACAATTTGCGGGAAGAGAGAGAGAGGAAGAATGCAATTCAAGACTCTCAAAACTATCTACAAACTTAACCACTCAGGCCGAGGAATGTCTCGCCATTGAAATTGGATTCTAGTGTTCTTCTAATTTCCCTTTCCCTTAACTCTAAAACAACCCCTCCTGTTTCTTGTCTCATTGCTCATTTGCGTCAAATTTCTCTTTCTCTTGTACTATGTTGTTATATAGTCTGCAAATAGAAGGTTTCTGCATCTTTCTTTCTGTCTCCAAGAGAATTTTGAAAGGCAGAAATTATATATGGCGAAAACCATGTGGTGGTTGTTACCACCCGCAGAACTTGTATTTGCTCTTTCTTTTTATGTGACAATTTGCGGGAAGAGAGAGAGAGGAAGAATACAATTGTGTGACAAAGAGTAGAAAAAACGGTTGGAATGAAAAAGAAATATGGGAAAAAGCAAAGAAATTAAGATTAGCCACTACTAAGAATTGTTTGTCTTTATCCAAAACAATTTGCGGGAAGAGAGAGAGAGGAAGAATGCAATTCAAGACTCTCAAAACTATCTACAAACTTAACCACTCAGGCCGAGGAATGTCTCGCCATTGAAATTTGATTCTAGTGTTCTTCTAATTTCCCTTTCCCTTAACTCTAAAACAACCCCTCCTGTTTCTTGTCTCATTGCTCATTTGCGTCAAATTTCTCTTTCTCTTGTACTATGTTGTTATATAGTCTGCAAATAGAAGGTTTCTGCATCTTTCTTTGTGTCTCCAAGAGGATTTTGAAAGGCAGAAATTATATATGGCAAAAACCCTGTGGTGGTTGTTACCACCCGCAGAACTTGTATTTGCTCTTTCTTTTTATGTGACAATTTGCGGGAAGAGAGAGAGAGGAAGAATGCAATTGTGTGACAAAGAGTAGAAAAAAGGGTTGGAATGAAAAAGAAATATGGGAAAAAGCAAAGAAATTAAGATTAGCCACTACTAAGAATTGTTTGGCTTTATCCAAAACAATTTGCGGGAAGAGAGAGAGAGAGGAAGAATGCAATTCAAGACTCTTAAAACTATCCTACAAACTTAACCACTCAGGCTGAGGAATGTCTCGCCGTTGAAATTTGATTCTAGTGTTCTTCTAATTTCCCTTTCCCTTAACTCTAAAAAAAACCCTCCTGTTTTTTGTCTCATTGCTCATTTGCGTCAAATTTCTCTTTCTATTGTACTATATTGTTATATAGTCTGCAAATAGAAGGTTTCTGCATCTTTCTTTGTGTCTCCAAGAGGATTTTGAAAGGCAGAAATTATATATGGCGAAAACCCTGTGGTGGTTGTTACCACCCGCAGAACTTGTATTTGCTCTTTCTTTTTATGTGACAATTTGCGGGAAGAGAGAGAGAGGAAGAATGCAATTGTGTGACAAAGAGTAGAAAAAAGGATTGGAATGAAAAAGAAATATGGGAAAAAGCAAAGAAATTAAGATTAGCCACTACTAAGAATTGTTTGTCTTTATCCAAAACAATTTGCGGGAAGAGAGAGAGAAAGGAAGAATGCAATTCAAGACTCTCAAAACTATCTACAAACTTAACCACTCAGGCCGAGGAATGTCTCGCCATTGAAATTTGATTCTAGTGTTCTTCTAATTTCCCTTTCCCTTAACTCTAAAACAACCCCTCCTGTTTCTTGTCTCATTGCTCATTTGCGTCAAATTTCTCTTTCTCTTGTACTATGTTGTTATATAGTCTGCAAATAGAAGGTTTCTGAATCTTTTTTTCTGTCTCCAAGAGGATTTTGAAAGGCAGAAATTATATATGGCGAAAACCATGTGGTGGTTGTTACCACCCGCAGAACTTGTATTTGCTCTTTCTTTTTATGTGACAATTTGCGGGAAGAGAGAGAGAGGAAGAATGCAATTGTGTGACAAAGAGTAGAAAAAAGGGTTGGAATGAAAAAGAAATATGGGAAAAAGCAAAGAAATTAAGATTAGCCACTACTAAGAATTGTTTGTCTTTATCCAAAACAATTTGCGGGAAGAGAGAGAGAGGAAGAATGCAATTCAAGACTCTCAAAACTATCTACAAACTTAACCACTCAGGCCGAGGAATGTCTCGCCATTGAAATTGGATTCTAGTGTTCTTCTAATTTCCCTTTCCCTTAACTCTAAAACAACCCCTCCTGTTTCTTGTCTCATTGCTCATTTGCGTCAAATTTCTCTTTCTCTTGTACTATGTTGTTATATAGTCTGCAAATAGAAGGTTTCTGCATCTTTCTTTCTGTCTCCAAGAGGATTTTGAAAGGCAGAAATTATATATGGCGAAAACCCTGTGGTGGTTGTTACCACCCGCAGAACTTGTATTTGCTCTTTCTTTTTATGTGACAATTTGCGGGAAGAGAGAGAGAGGAAGAATGCAAATGTGTGACAAAGAGTAGAAAAAAGGGTTGGAATGAAAAAGAAATATGGGAAAAAGCAAAGAAATTAAGATTAGCCAATACTAAGAATTGTTTGTCTTTATCCAAAACAATTTGCGGGAAGAGAGAGAGAGGAAGAATGCAATTCAAGACTCTAAAACTATCCTACAAACTTAACCACTCAGGCCGAGGAATGTCTCGCCGTTGAAATTTGATTCTAGTGTTCTTCTAATTTCCCTTTCCCTTAACTCTAAAAAAAACCCTCCTGTTTCTTGTCTCATTGCTCATTTGCGTCAAATTTCTCTTTCTCTTGTACTATATTGTTATATAGTCTGCAAATAGAAGGTTTCTGCATCTTTCTTTGTGTCTCCAAGAGGATTTTGAAAGGCAGAAATTATATATGGCGAAAACCCTGTGGTGGTTGTTACCACCCGCAGAACTTGTATAAGCTCTTTCTTTTTATGTGACAATTTGCGGGAAGAGAGAGAGAGGAAGAATGCAATTGTGTGACAAAGAGTAGAAAAAAGGGTTGGAATGAAAAAGAAATATGGGAAAAAGCAAAGAAATTAAGATTAGCCACTACTAAGAATTGTTTGTCTTTATCCAAAACAATTTGCGGGAAGAGAGAGAGAGGAAGAATGCAATTCAAGACTCTCAAAACTATCTACAAACTTAACCACTCAGGCCGAGGAATGTCTCGCCGTTGAAATTTGATTCTAGTGTTCTTCTAATTTCCCTTTCCCTTAACTCTAAATAAAACCCTCCTGTTTCTTGTCTCATTGCTCATTTGCGTCAAATTTCTCTTTCACTTGTACTATATTGTTATATAGTCTGCAAATAGAAGGTTTCTGCATCTTTCTTTGTGTCTCCAAGAGGATTTTGAAAGGCAGAAATTATATATGGCGAAAACCCTGTGGTGGTTGTTACCACCCGCAGAACTTGTATTTGGTTTTTCTTTTTATGTGACAATTTGCGGGAAGAGAGAGAGAGGAAGAATGCAATTGTGTGACAAAGAGTAGAAAAAAGGGTTGGAATGAAAAAGAAATATGGGAAAAAGCAAAGAAATTAAGATTAGCCACTACTAAGAATTGTTTGTCTTTATCCAAAACAATTTGCGGGAAGAGAGAGAGAGAGGAAGAATGCAATTTAAGACTCTCAAAACTATCTACAAACTTAACCACTCAGGCCGAGGAATGTCTCGCCATTGAAATTTGATTCTAGTGTTCTTCTAATTTCCCTTTCCCTTAACTCTAAAACAACCCCTCCTGTTTCTTCTCTCATTGCTCATTTGCGTCAAATTTCTCTTTCTCTTGTACTATGTTGTTATATAGTCTGCAAATAGAAGGTTTCTGCATCTTTCTTTCTGTCTCCAAGAGGATTTTGAAAGGCAGAAATCATATATGGCGAAAACCCTGTGGTGGTTGTTATCACCCGCAGAACTTGTATTTGCTCTTTCTGTTTATGTGACAATTTGCGGGAAGAGAGAGATAGGAAGAATGCAATTGTGTGACAAAGAGTAGAAAAAAGAATTCGAATGAAAAAGAAATATGGGAAAAAGCAAAGAAATTAAGATTAGCCAATACTAAGAATTGTTTGTCTTTATCTAAAACAATTTGCGGGAAGAGAGAGAGAGGAAGAATGCAATTCAAGACTCTAAAACTATCCTACAAACTTAACCACTCAGGCCGAGGAATGTCTCGCCGTTGAAATTTGATTCTAGTGTTCTTCTAATTTCCCTTTCCCTTAACTCTAAAAAAACCCCTCCTGTTTCTTGTCTCATTGCTCATTTGCGTCAAATTTCTCTTTCTCTTGTACTATGTTGTTATATAGTCTGCAAATAGGAGGTTTCTGCATCTTTCTTTCTGTCTCCAAGAGGATTTTGAAAGGCAGAAATTATATATGGCGAAAACCCTGTGGTGGTTGTTACCACCCGCAGAACTTGTATTTGCTCTTTCTTTTTATGTGACAATTTGCGGGAAGAGAGAGAGAGGAAGAATGCAATTGTGTGACAAAGAGTAGAAAAAAGGGTTGGAATGAAAAAGAAATATGGGAAAAAGCAAAGAAATTAAGATTAGCCACTACTAAGAATTGTTTGTCTTTATCCAAAACAATTTGCGGGAAGAGAGAGAGAGGAAGAATGCAATTCAAGACTCTCAAAACTATCCTACAAACTTAACCACTCAGGCCGAGGAATGTCATGCCGTTGAAATTGGATTCTAGTGTTCTTCTAATTTCCCTTTCCCTTAACTCTAAAAAAACCCCTCCTGTTTCTTGTCTCATTGCTCATTTGCGTCAAATTTCTCTTTCTCTTGTACTATGTTGTTATATAGTCTGCAAATAGAAGGTTTCTGCATCTTTCTTTCTGTCTCCAAGAGGATTTTGAAAGGCAGAAATTATATATGGCGAAAACCCTGTGGTGGTTGTTACCACCCGCAGAACTTGTATTTGCTCTTTCTTTTTATGTGACAATTTGCGGGAAGAGAGAGAGAGGAAGAATGCAATTGTGTGACAAAGAGTAGAAAAAAGGGTTGGAATGAAAAAGAAATATGGGAAAAAGCAAAGAAATTAAGATTAGCCACTACTAAGAATTGTTTGTCTTTATCCAAAACAATTTGCGGGAAGAGAGAGAGAGGAAGAATGCAATTCAAGACTCTCAAAACTATCTACAAACTTAACCACTCAGGCCGAGGAATGTCTCGCCGTTGAAATTTGATTCTAGTGTTCTTCTAATTTCCCTTTCCCTTAACTCTAAAACAACCCCTCCTGTTTCTTGTCTCATTGCTCATTTGCGTCAAATTTCTCTTTCTCTTGTACTATATTGTTATATAGTCTGCAAATAGAAGGTTTCTGCATCTTTCTTTCTGTCTCCAAGAGGATTTTGAAAGGCAGAAATTATATATGGCGAAAACCCTGTGGTGGTTGTTACCACCCGCAGAACTTGTATTTGCTCTTTCTTTTTATGTGACAATTTGCGGGAAGAGAGAGAGAGGAAGAATGCAATTGTTTGACAAAGAGTAGAAAAAAGGGTTGGAATGAAAAAGAAATATAGGAAAAAGCAAAGAAATTAAGATTAGCCACTACTAAGAATTGTTTGTCTTTATCCAAAACAATTTGCGGGAAGAGAGAGAGAGAGGAAGAATGCAATTCAAGACTCTCAAAACTATCTACAAACTTAACCACTCAGGCCGAGGAATGTCTCGCCATTAAAATTTGATTCTAGTGTTCTTCTAATTTCCCTTTCCCTTAACTCTAAAACAACCCCTCCTGTTTCTTGTCTCATTGCTCATTTGCGTCAAATTTCTCTTTCTCTTGTACTATGTTGTTATATAGTCTGCAAATAGAAGGTTTCTGCATCTTTCTTTCTGTCTCCAAGAGGATTTTGAAAGGCAGAAATTTTATATGGCGAAAACCATGTGGTGGTTGTTACCACCCGCAGAACTTGTATTTGCTCTTTCTTTTTATGTGACAATTTGCGGGAAGAGAGAGAGAGGAAGAATGCAATTGTGTGACAAAGAGTAGAAAAAAGGGTTGGAATGAAAAAGAAATATGGGAAAAAGCAAAGAAATTAAGATTAGCCACTACTAAGAATTGTTTGTCTTTATCCAAAACAATTTGCGGGAAGAGAGAGAGAGGAAGAATGCAATTCAAGACTCTCAAAACTATCTACAAACTTAACCACTCAGGCCGAGGAATGTCTCGCCATTGAAATTGGATTCTAGAGTTCTTCTAATTTCCCTTTCCCTTAACTCTAAAAACACCCTCCTGTTTCTTGTCTCATTGCTCATTTGCGTCAAATTTCTCTTTCTCTTGTACTATGTTGTTATATAGTCTGCAAATAGAAGGTTTCTGCATCTTTCTTTCTGTCTCCAAGAGGATTTTGAAAGGCAGAAATTATATATGGCGAAAACCATGTGGTGCTTGTTACCACCCGCAGAACTTGTATTTGCTCTTTCTTTTTATGCGACAATTTGCGGGAAGAGAGAGAGAGGAAGAATGCAATTGTGTGACAAAGAGTAGAAAAAAGGGTTGGAATGAAAAAGAAATATGGGAAAAAGCAAAGAAATTAAGATTAGCCACTACTAAGAATTGTTTGTCTTTATCCAAAACAATTTGCGGGAAGAGAGAGAGAGGAAGAATGCAATTCAAGACTCTCAAAACTATCTACAAACTTAACCACTCAGGCCGAGGAATGTCTCGCCGTTGAAATTGGATTCTAGTGTTCTTCTAATTTCCCTTTCCCTTAACTCTAAAAAAAACCCTCCTGTTTCTTGTTTCATTGCTCATTTGCGTCAAATTTCTCTTTCTCTTGTATTATGTTGTTATATAGTCTGCAAATAGAAGGTTTCTGCATCTTTCTTTCTGTCTCCAAGAGGATTTTGAAAGGCAGAAATTATATATGGCGAAAACCATGTGGTGGTTGTTACCACCCGCAGAACTTGTATTTGCTCTTTCTTTTTATGTGACAATTTGCGGGAAGAGAGAGAGAGGAAGAATGCAATTGTGTGACAAAGAGTAGAAAAAAGGGTTGGAATGAAAAAGAAATATGGGAAAAAGCAAAGAAATTAAGATTAGCCACTACTAAGAATTGTTTGTCTTTATCCAAAACAATTTGCGGGAAGAGAGAGAGAGGAAGAATGCAATTCAAGACTCTCAAAACTATCTACAAACTTAACCACTCAGGCAGAGGAATGTCTCGCCATTGAAATTTGATTCTAGTGTTCTTTTAATTTCCCTTTCCCTTAACTCTAAAACAACCCCTCCTGTTTCTTGTCTCATTGCTCATTTGCGTCAAATTTCTCAATCTCTTGTACTATGTTGTTATATAGTCTGCAAATAGAAGGTTTCTGCATCTTTCTTTGTGTCTCCAAGAGGATTTTGAAAGGCAGAAATTATATATGGCGAAAACCCTGTGGTGGTTGTTACCACCCGCAGAACTTGTATTTGCTCTTTCTTTTTATGTGACAATTTGCGGGAAGAGAGAGAGAGGAAGAATGCAATTGTGTGACAAAGAGTAGAAAAAAGGATTGGAATGAAAAAGAAATATGGGAAAAAGCAAAGAAATTAAGATTAGCCACTACTAAGAATTGTTTGTCTTTATCCAAAACAATTTGCGGGAAGAGAGAGAGAGAGGAAGAATGCAATTCAAGACTCTCAAAACTATCTACAAACTTAACCACTCAGGCCGAGGAATGTCTCGCCATTGAAATTTGATTCTAGTGTTCTTCTAATTTCCTTTTCCCTTAACTCTAAAACAACCCCTCCTGTTTCTTGTCTCATTGCTCATTTGCGTCAAATTTCTCTTTCTCTTGTACTATGTTGTTATACAGTGGCGGCAACAAAAAAAGTGACATGTGACAATTCGGGAAAAATGAAACAGAAAAATGTAACTTACATATTTTATTATGAATATTTCATGAAAGTTAATACTTGGTCATGTTGCCCTTGCACTTGATGACCATTCTGAGTCGATTGGGCATTGATTCAGCGAGGTTTGCCAAGTAGGTGGGGTCGATCGTAACCCAAATCTTCTTCAGTGATTCTATCAGGTCTTTGATGATGCCGGGTGTTGTCTCTTGAACTTTGGTTTTCATGAGATTCCAAGCATTCTCAATATGATTTAGGTCCTGGGAATGACTAGGCCACTCCGAATCACTAATATTATTATCATTGAAGAACCTTTTTACTAACTGGGACCTGTGAGCAGGGGCACCATCATGCATGAAAAATTTACACTGATGAATTTCCCAAAATGGCAGCATGTGCTGCCTGAAAACTTCAAGATAGTTAGTCCCCCTCATGGTTACATTCTTGGGAAGGAAGTACAGACCTCCTCTGCCCTTGTTTCCACTAAAGGCACCCCACACCATCACACTATCAGGGTGCTTCACAGTTTTCACAGTATATTTTGGGTCATACCGAGACACATTGCTGGGACGAGCACGATCTTTGACTCTCCTCTGACCAGCCTAAAGGTGCTCTCATCTCTGAACATGACCTTCTTCCAATGGGCAGCTGTCCAATGTTTATAGTTCTTGCAAAAATTGGGCCTTTGCATCTTCATAGCCTTAGTAAGAAGGGGCTTATTGGCAGCGCGGCGAGCCGGTAGGCCTAGGTCCTTCTTTAAGCGATGATGGATGGTCCTGAGGGCGACATTCTGGAGGAGGTCTGGGTGTTTTTTCTTGATTGGAGCGGAGGTTACAGAAGGGTCTGGCATCACTTCACGCCTTAGGATATTATCAGTCCTTGGAGATGTCTTCCTAGCTGCATCAATGCCCTCCTTCCTCTTTGGTATGTTACCTGGTGGCAATAACTCAGCTGCCCGTTTTAGGCGATGAATCGTATTTTTTGATGTTACGAAATCTGCTGCTACATCAATAAAAGACTTTCCTTGTTCTAATATGGTCAAGGCACGGCTTTTCTCTGTCTTAGAAAGCTTTTTCCGCCCCATTGTATCCACTTGCACAGAAGTTATAGCACGTCAAATGTAGGCACGAATGCAGGAAATCAGCACGCTGGAGCGTTGTACACTAAAACCTCACTGTACGAGCTCAAACGAGACAGTGAGTTCCAATAAAGCGCAGTTCTGTTGTCTTAGCTCAGGAGAGTCATCCACTCGCGGCATAAGCCCTGCCCCTTTTCATTGGCTTGTTGGCAAGTAAAATCGTGAAATCGATTTTGTGTATCGATTTCTGTTGCCAATATTCAATATCACTTTTTTTGTTGCCGCCACTGTATAGTCTGCAAATAGAAGGTTTCTGCATCTTTCTTTCTGTCTCCAAGAGGATTTTGAAAGGCAGAAATTATATATGGCGAAAACCCTGTGGTGGTTGTTACCACCCGCAGAACTTGTATTTGCTCTTTCTTTTTATGTGACAATTTGCGGGAAGAGAGAGAGAGGAAGAATGCAATTGTGTGACAAAGAGTAGAAAAAAGGGTTGGAATGAAAAAGAAATATGGGAAAAAGCAAAGAAATTAAGATTAGCCACTACTAAGAATTGTTTGTCTTTATCCAAAACAATTTGCGGGAAGAGAGGAGAGAGGAAGAATGCAATTCAAGACTCTCAAAACTATCTACAAACTTAACCACTCAGGCCGAGGAATGTCTCGCCGTTGAAATTGGATTCTAGTGTTCTTCTAATTTCCCTTTCCCTTAACTCTAATTAAAACCCTCCTGTTTCTTGTCTCATTGCTCATTTGCGTCAAATTTCTCTTTCTCTTGTACTATGTTGTTATATAGTCTGCAAATAGAAGGTTTCTGCATCTTTCTTTGTGTCTCCAAGAGGATTTTGAAAGGCAGAAATTATATATGGCGAAAACCCTGTGGTGGTTGTTACCACCCGCAGAACTTGTATTTGCTCTTTCTTTTTATGTGACAATTTGCGGGAAGAGAGAGAGAGGAAGAATGCAATTGTGTGACAAAGAGTAGAAAAAAGGGTTGGAATGAAAAAGAAATATGGGAAAAAGCAAAGAAATTAAGATTAGCCACTACTAAGAATTGTTTGTCTTTATCCAAAACAATTTGCGGGAAGAGAGAGAGAGATGAAGAATGCAATTCAAGACTCTCAAAACTATCCTACAAACTTAACCACTCAGGCCGAGGAATGTCTCGCCGTTGAAATTGGATTCTAGTGTTCTTCTAATTTCCCTTTCCCTTAACTCTAAAACAACCCCTCCTGTTTCTTGTCTAATTGCTCATTTGCGTCAAATTTCTCTTTCTCTTGTACTATGTTGTTATATAGTCTGCAAATAGAAGGTTTCTGCATCTTTCTTTCTGTCTCCAAGAGGATTTTGAAAGGCAGAAATTATATATGGCGAAAACCATGTGGTGCTTGTTACCACCCGCAGAACTTGTATTTGCTCTTTCTTTTTATGTGACAATTTGCGGGAAGAGAGAGAGAGAGGAAGAATGCAATTGTGTGACAAAGAGTAGAAAAAAGGGTTGGAATGAAAAAGAAATATGGGAAAAAGCAAAGAAATTAAGATTAGCCACTACTAAGAATTGTTTGTCTTTATCCAAAACAATTTGCGGGAAGAGAGAGAGAGGAAGAATGCAATTCAAGACTCTCAAAACTATCTACAAACTTAACCACTCAGGCCGAGGAATGTCTCGCCATTGAAATTTGATTCTAGTGTTCTTCTAATTTCCCTTTCCCTTAACTCTAAAACAACCCCTCCTGTTTCTTGTCTCATTGCTCATTTGCGTCAAATTTCTCTTTCTCTTGTACTATGTTGTTATATAGTCTGCAAATAGAAGGTTTCTGCATCTTTCTTTCTGTCTCCAAGAGGATTTTGAAAGGCAGAAATTATATATGGCGAAAACCCTGTGGTGGTTGTTACCACCCGCAGAACTTGTATTTGCTCTTTCTTTTTATGTGACAATTTGCGGGAAGAGAGAGAGAGGAAGAATGCAATTGTGTGACAAAGAGTAGAAAAAAGGGTTGGAATGAAAAAGAAATATGGGAAAAAGCAAAGAAATTAAGATTAGCCACTACTAAGAATTGTTTGTCTTTATCCAAAACAATTTGCGGGAAGAGAGGAGAGAGGAAGAATGCAATTCAAGACTCTCAAAACTATCTACAAACTTAACCACTCAGGCCGAGGAATGTCTCGCCGTTGAAATTGGATTCTAGTGTTCTTCTAATTTCCCTTTCCCTTAACTCTAATTAAAACCCTCCTGTTTCTTGTCTCATTGCTCATTTGCGTCAAATTTCTCTTTCTCTTGTACTATGTTGTTATATAGTCTGCAAATAGAAGGTTTCTGCATCTTTCTTTGTGTCTCCAAGAGGATTTTGAAAGGCAGAAATTATATATGGCGAAAACCCTGTGGTGGTTGTTACCACCCGCAGAACTTGTATTTGCTCTTTCTTTTTATGTGACAATTTGCGGGAAGAGAGAGAGAGGAAGAATGCAATTGTGTGACAAAGAGTAGAAAAAAGGGTTGGAATGAAAAAGAAATATGGGAAAAAGCAAAGAAATTAAGATTAGCCACTACTAAGAATTGTTTGTCTTTATCCAAAACAATTTGCGGGAAGAGAGAGAGAGATGAAGAATGCAATTCAAGACTCTCAAAACTATCCTACAAACTTAACCACTCAGGCCGAGGAATGTCTCGCCGTTGAAATTGGATTCTAGTGTTCTTCTAATTTCCCTTTCCCTTAACTCTAAAACAACCCCTCCTGTTTCTTGTCTAATTGCTCATTTGCGTCAAATTTCTCTTTCTCTTGTACTATGTTGTTATATAGTCTGCAAATAGAAGGTTTCTGCATCTTTCTTTCTGTCTCCAAGAGGATTTTGAAAGGCAGAAATTATATATGGCGAAAACCATGTGGTGCTTGTTACCACCCGCAGAACTTGTATTTGCTCTTTCTTTTTATGTGACAATTTGCGGGAAGAGAGAGAGAGAGGAAGAATGCAATTGTGTGACAAAGAGTAGAAAAAAGGGTTGGAATGAAAAAGAAATATGGGAAAAAGCAAAGAAATTAAGATTAGCCACTACTAAGAATTGTTTGTCTTTATCCAAAACAATTTGCGGGAAGAGAGAGAGAGGAAGAATGCAATTCAAGACTCTCAAAACTATCTACAAACTTAACCACTCAGGCCGAGGAATGTCTCGCCGTTGAAATTGGATTCTAGTGTTCTTCTAATTTCCCTTTCCCTTAACTCTAAAAAAAACCCTCCTGTTTCTTGTCTCATTGCTCATTTGCGTCAAATTTCTCTTTCTCTTGTACTATGTTGTTATATAGTCTGCAAATAGAAGGTTTCTGCATCTTTCTTTCTGTCTCCAAGAGGATTTTGAAAGGCAGAAATTATATATGGCGAAAACCCTGTGGTGGTTGTTACCACCCGCAGAACTTGTATTTGCTCTTTCTGTTTATGTGACAATTTGCGGGAAGAGAGAGAGAGGAAGAATGCAATTGTGTGACAAAGAGTAGAAAAAAGGGTTGGAATGAAAAAGAAATATGGGAAAAAGCAAAGAAATTAAGATTAGCCACTACTAAGAATTGTTTGTCTTTATCCAAAACAATTTGCGGGAAGAGAGAGAGAGGAAGAATGCAATTCAAGACTCTCAAAACTATCTACAAACTTAACCACTCAGGCCGAGGAATGTCTCGCCGTTGAAATTTGATTCTAGTGTTCTTCTAATTTCCCTTTCCCTTAACTCTAAAAAAACCCCTCCTGTTTCTTGTCTCATTGCTCATTTGCGTCAAATTTCTCTTTCACTTGTACTATATTGTTATATAGTCTGCAAATAGAAGGTTTCTGCATCTTTCTTTGTGTCTCCAAGAGGATTTTGAAAGGCAGAAATTATATATGGCGAAAACCCTGTGGTGGTTGTTACCACCCGCAGAACTTGTATTTGCTCTTTCTTTTTATGTGACAATTTGCGGGAAGAGAGAGAGAGGAAGAATGCAATTGTGTGACAAAGAGTAGAAAAAAGGGTTGGAATGAAAAAGAAATATGGGAAAAAGCAAAGAAATTAAGATTAGCCACTACTAAGAATTGTTTGTCTTTATCCAAAACAATTTGCGGGAAGAGAGAGAGAGAGGAAGAATGCAATTTAAGACTCTCAAAACTATCTACAAACTTAACCACTCAGGCCGAGGAATGTCTCGCCATTGAAATTTGATTCTAGTGTTCTTCTAATTTCCCTTTCCCTTAACTCTAAAACAACCCCTCCTGTTTCTTGTCTCATTGCTCATTTGCGTCAAATTTCTCTTTCTCTTGTACTATGTTGTTATATAGTCTGCAAATAGAAGGTTTCTGCATCTTTCTTTCTGTCTCCAAGAGGATTTTGAAAGGCAGAAATTATATATGGCGAAAACCATGTGGTGGTTGTTACCACCCGCAGAACTTGTATTTGCTCTTTCTTTTTATGTGACAATTTGCGGGAAGAGAGAGAGAGGAAGAATGCAATTGTGTGACAAAGAGTAGAAAAAAGGATTGGAATGAAAAAGAAATATGGGAAAAAGCAAAGAAATTAAGATTAGCCACTACTAAGAATTGTTTGTCTTTATCCAAAACAATTTGCGGGAAGAGAGAGAGAGAGGAAGAATGCAATTCAAGACTCTCAAAACTATCTACAAACTTAACCACTCAGGCCGAGGAATGTCTCGCCATTGAAATTTGATTCTAGTGTTCTTCTAATTTCCCTTTCCCTTAACTCTAAAACAACCCCTCCTGTTTCTTGTCTCATTGCTCATTTGCGTCAAATTTCTCTTTCTCTTGTACTATGTTGTTATATAGTCTGCAAATAGAAGGTTTCTGCATCTTTCTTTCTGTCTCCAAGAGGATTTTGAAAGGCAGAAATTATATATGGCGAAAACCCTGTGGTGGTTGTTACCACCCGCAGAACTTGTATTTGCTCTTTCTTTTTATGTGACAATTTGCGGGAAGAGAGAGAGAGGAAGAATGCAATTGTGTGACAAAGAGTAGAAAAAAGGGTTAGAATGAAAAAGAAATATGGGAAAAAGCAAAGAAATTAAGATTAGCCACTACTAAGAATTGTTTGTCTTTATCCAAAACAATTTGCGGGAAGAGAGGAGAGAGGAAGAATGCAATTCAAGACTCTCAAAACTATCTACAAACTTAACCACTCAGGCCGAGGAATGTCTCGCCGTTGAAATTGGATTCTAGTGTTCTTCTAATTTCCCTTTCCCTTAACTCTAATTAAAACCCTCCTGTTTCTTGTCTCATTGCTCATTTGCGTCAAATTTCTCTTTCTCTTGTACTATGTTGTTATATAGTCTGCAAATAGAAGGTTTCTGCATCTTTCTTTGTGTCTCCAAGAGGATTTTGAAAGGCAGAAATTATATATGGCGAAAACCCTGTGGTGGTTGTTACCACCCGCAGAACTTGTATTTGCTCTTTCTTTTTATGTGACAATTTGCGGGAAGAGAGAGAGAGGAAGAATGCAATTGTGTGACAAAGAGTAGAAAAAAGGGTTGGAATGAAAAAGAAATATGGGAAAAAGCAAAGAAATTAAGATTAGCCACTACTAAGAATTGTTTGTCTTTATCCAAAACAATTTGCGGGAAGAGAGAGAGAGATGAAGAATGCAATTCAAGACTCTCAAAACTATCCTACAAACTTAACCACTCAGGCCGAGGAATGTCTCGCCGTTGAAATTTGATTCTAGTGTTCTTCTAATTTCCCTTTCCCTTAACTCTAAAAAAAACCCTCCTGTTTCTTGTCTCATTGCTCATTTGCGTCAAATTTCTCTTTCTCTTGTACTATATTGTTATATAGTCTGCAAATAGAAGATTTCTGCATCTTTCTTTCTGTCTCCAAGAGGATTTTGAAAGGCAGAAATTATATATGGCGAAAACCCTGTGGTGGTTGTTACCACCCGCAGAACTTGTATTTGCTCTTTCTTTTTATGTGACAATTTGCGGGAAGAGAGAGAGAGGAAGAATGCAATTGTGTGACAAAGAGTAGAAAAAAGGGTTGGAATGAAAAAGAAATATGGGAAAAAGCAAAGAAATTAAGATTAGCCACTACTAAGAATTGTTTGTCTTTATCCAAAACAATTTGCGGGAAGAGAGAGAGAGAGGAAGAATGCAATTCAAGACTCTCAAAACTATCTACAAACTTAACCACTCAGGCCGAGGAATGTCTCGCCGTTGAAATTGGATTCTAGTGTTCTTCTAATTTCCCTTTCCCTTAACTCTAAAACAACCCCTCCTGTTTCTTGTCTCATTGCTCATTTGCGTCAAATTTCTCTTTCTCTTGTACTATGTTGTTATATAGTCTGCAAATAGAAGGTTTCTGCATCTTTCTTTCTGTCTCCAAGAGGATTTTGAAAGGCAGAAATTATATATGGCGAAAACCATGTGGTGCTTGTTACCACCCGCAGAACTTGTATTTGCTCTTTCTTTTTATGTGACAATTTGCGGGAAGAGAGAGAGAGATGAAGAATGCAATTGTGTGACAAAGAGTAGAAAAAAGGGTTGGAATCAAAAAGAAATATGGGAAAAAGCAAAGAAATTAAGATTAGCCACTACTAAGAATTGTTTGTCTTTATCCAAAACAATTTGCGGGAAGAGAGAGAGAGGAAGAATGCAATTCAAGACTCTCAAAACTATCTACAAACTTAACCACTCAGGCCGAGGAATGTCTCGCCGTTGAAATTGGATTCTAGTGTTCTTCTAATTTCCCTTTCCCTTAACTCTAAAACAACCCCTCCTGTTTCTTGTCTCATTGCTCATTTGCGTCAAATTTCTCTTTCTCTTGTACTATGTTGTTATATAGTCTGCAAATAGAAGGTTTCTGCATCTTTCTTTCTGTCTCCAAGAGGATTTTGAAAGGCAGAAATTATATATGGCGAAAACCCTGTGGTGGTTGTTACCACCCGCAGAACTTGTATTTGCTCTTTCTGTTTATGTGACAATTTGCGGGAAGAGAGAGAGAGGAAGAATGCAATTCTGTGACAAAGAGTAGAAAAAAGGTTTGGAATGAAAAAGAAATATGGGAAAAAGCAAAGAAATTAAGATTAGCCACTACAAAGAATTGTTTGTCTTTATCCAAAACAATTTGCGGGAAGAGAGAGAGAGAGGAAGAATGCAATTCAAGACTCTCAAAACTATCTACAAACTTAACCACTCAGGCCGAGGAATGTCTCGCCGTTGAAATTTGATTCTAGTGTTCTTCTAATTTCCCTTTCCCTTAACTCTAAAAAAAACCCCTCCTGTTTCTTGTCTCATTGCTCATTTGCGTCAAATTTCTCTTTCTCTTGTACTATGTTGTTATATAGTCTGCAAATAGAAGGTTTCTGCATCTTTCTTTCTGTCTCCAAGAGGATTTTGAAAGGCAGAAATTATATATGGCGAAAACCCTGTGGTGGTTGTTACCACCCGCAGAACTTGTATTTGCTCTTTCTTTTTATGTGACAATTTGCGGGAAGAGAGAGAGAGGAAGAATGCAATTGTGTGACAAAGAGTAGAAAAAAGGGTTGGAATGAAAAAGAAATATGGGAAAAAGCAAAGAAATTAAGATTAGCCACTACTAAGAATTGTTTGTCTTTATCCAAAACAATTTGCGGGAAGAGAGAGAGAGGAAGAATGCAATTCAAGACTCTCAAAACTATCTACAAACTTAACCACTCAGGCCGAGGAATGTCTCGCCGTTGAAATTTGATTCTAGTGTTCTTCTAATTTCCCTTTCCCTTAACTCTAAAAAAACTCCTCCTGTTTCTTGTCTCATTGCTCATTTGCGTCAAATTTCTCTTTCACTTGTACTATATTGTTATATAGTCTGCAAATAGAAGGTTTCTGCATCTTTCTTTGTGTCTCCAAGAGGATTTTGAAAGGCAGAAATTATATATGGCGAAAACCCTGTGGTGGTTGTTACCACCCGCAGAACTTGTATTTGCTCTTTCTTTTTATGTGACAATTTGCGGGAAGAGAGAGAGAGGAAGAATGCAATTGTGTGACAAAGAGTAGAAAAAAGGGTTGGAATGAAAAAGAAATATGGGAAAAAGCAAAGAAATTAAGATTAGCCACTACTAAGAATTGTTTGTCTTTATCCAAAACAATTTGCGGGAAGAGAGAGAGAGAGGAAAAATGCAATTTAAGACTCTCAAAACTATCTACAAACTTAACCACTCAGGCCGAGGAATGTCTCGCCATTGAAATTTGATTCTAGTGTTCTTCTAATTTCCCTTTCCCTTAACTCTAAAACAACCCCTCCTGTTTCTTGTCTCATTGCTCATTTGCGTCAAATTTCTCTTTCTCTTGTACTATGTTGTTATATAGTCTGCAAATAGAAGGTTTCTGCATCTTTCTTTCTGTCTCCAAGAGGATTTTGAAAGGCAGAAATTATATATGGCGAAAACCATGTGGTGGTTGTTACCACCCGCAGAACTTGTATTTGCTCTTTCTTTTTATGTGACAATTTGCGGGAAGAGAGAGAGAGGAAGAATGCAATTGTGTGACAAAGAGTAGAAAAAAGGGTTGGAATGAAAAAGAAATATGGGAAAAAGCAAAGAAATTAAGATTAGCCACTACTAAGAATTGTTTGTCTTTATCCAAAACAATTTGCGGGAAGAGAGAGAGAGAGGAAGAATGCAATTCAAGCCTCTCAAAACTATCTACAAACTTAACCACTCAGGCCGAGGAATGTCTCGCCGTTGAAATTTGATTCTAGTGTTCTTCTAATTTCCCTTTCCCTTAACTCTAAAAAAAACCCTCCTGTTTCTTGTCTCATTGCTCATTTGCGTCAAATTTCTCTTTCTCTTGTACTATGTTGTTATATAGTCTGCAAATAGAAGGTTTCTGCATCTTTCTTTCTGTCTCCAAGAGGATTTTGAAAGGCAGAAATCATATATGGCGAAAACCCTGTGGTGGTTGTTACCACCCGCAGAACTTGTATTTGCTCTTTCTGTTTATGTGACAATTTGCGGGAAGAGAGAGAGAGGAAGAATGCAATTGTGTGACAAAGAGTAGAAAAAAGGGTTGGAATGAAAAAGAAATATGGGAAAAAGCAAAGAAATTAAGATTAGCCAATACTAAGAATTGTTTGTCTTTATCTAAAACAATTTGCGGGAAGAGAGAGAGAGGAAGAATGCAATTCAAGACTCTAAAACTATCCTACAAACTTAACCACTCAGGCCGAGGAATGTCTCGCCGTTGAAATTTGATTCTAGTGTTCTTCTAATTTCCCTTTCCCTTAACTCTAAAAAAACCCCTCCTGTTTCTTGTCTCATTACACATTTGCGTCAAATTTCTCTTTCTCTTGTACTATGTTGTTATATAGTCTGCAAATAGGAGGTTTCTGCATCTTTCTTTCTGTCTCCAAGAGGATTTTGAAAGGCAGAAATTATATATGGCGAAAACCCTGTGGTGGTTGTTACCACCCGCAGAACTTGTATTTGCTCTTTCTTTTTATGTGACAATTTGCGGGAAGAGAGAGAGAGGAAGAATGCAATTGTGTGACAAAGAGTAGAAAAAAGGGTTGGAATGAAAAAGAAATATGGGAAAAAGCAAAGAAATTAAGATTAGCCACTACTAAGAATTGTTTGTCTTTATCCAAAACAATTTGCGGGAAGAGAGAGAGAGAGGAAGAATGCAATTCAAGACTCTCAAAACTATCCTACAAACTTAACCACTCAGGCCGAGGAATGTCTGGCCGTTGAAATTTGATTCTAGTGTTCTTCTAATTTCCCTTTCCCTTAACTCTAAAAAAAACCCTCCTGTTTCTTGTCTCATTGCTCATTTGCGTCAAATTTCTCTTTCTCTTGTACTATATTGTTATATAGTCTGCAAATAGAAGATTTCTGCATCTTTCTTTCTGTCTCCAAGAGGATTTTGAAAGGCAGAAATTATATATGGCGAAAACCCTGTGGTGGTTGTTACCACCCGCAGAACTTGTATTTGCTCTTTCTTTTTATGTGACAATTTGCGGGAAGAGAGAGAGAGGAAGAATGCAATTGTGTGACAAAGAGTAGAAAAAAGGGTTGGAATGAAAAAGAAATATGGGAAAAAGCAAAGAAATTAAGATTAGCCACTACTAAGAATTGTTTGTCTTTATCCAAAACAATTTGCGGGAAGAGAGAGAGAGAGGAAGAATGCAATTCAAGACTCTCAAAACTATCTACAAACTTAACCACTCAGGCCGAGGAATGTCTCGCCGTTGAAATTTGATTCTAGTGTTCTTCTAATTTCCCTTTCCCTTAACTCTAAAACAACCCCTCCTGTTTCTTGTCTCATTGCTCATTTGCGTCAAATTTCTCTTTCTCTTGTACTATGTTGTTATATAGTCTGCAAATAGAAGGTTTCTGCATCTTTCTTTCTGTCTCCAAGAGGATTTTGAAAGGCAGAAATTATATATGGCGAAAACCATGTGGTGGTTGTTACCACCCGCAGAACTTGTATTTGCTCTTTCTTTTTATGTGACAATTTGCGGGAAGAGAGAGAGAGAGGAAGAATGCAATTGTGTGACAAAGAGTAGAAAAAAGGGTTGGAATGAAAAAGAAATATGGGAAAAAGCAAAGAAATTAAGATTAGCCACTACTAAGAATTGTTTGTCTTTATCCAAAACAATTTGCGGGAAGAGAGAGAGAGGAAGAATGCAATTCAAGACTCTCAAAACTATCTACAAACTTAACCACTCAGGCCGAGGAATGTCTCGCCGTTGAAATTGGATTCTAGTGTTCTTCTAATTTCCCTTTCCCTTAACTCTAAAAAAACCCCTCCTGTTTCTTGTCTCATTGCTCATTTGCGTCAAATTTCTCTTTCTCTTGTACTATGTTGTTATATAGTCTGCAAATAGAAGGTTTCTGCATCTTTCTTTCTGTCTCCAAGAGGATTTTGAAAGGCAGAAATTATATATGGCGAAAACCCTGTGGTGGTTGTTACCACCCGCAGAACTTGTATTTGCTCTTTCTGTTTATGTGACAATTTGCGGGAAGAGAGAGAGAGGAAGAATGCAATTCTGTGACAAAGAGTAGAAAAAAGGTTTGGAATGAAAAAGAAATATGGGAAAAAGCAAAGAAATTAAGATTAGCCACTACTAAGAATTGTTTGTCTTTATCCAAAACAATTTGCGGGAAGAGAGAGAGAGAGGAAGAATGCAATTCAAGACTCTCAAAACTATCTACAAACTTAACCACTCAGGCCGAGGAATGTCTCGCCGTTGAAATTTGATTCTAGTGTTCTTCTAATTTCCCTTTCCCTTAACTCTAAAAAAAAAACCTCCTGTTTCTTATCTCATTGCTCATTTGCGTCAAATTTCTCTTTCTCTTGTAATATGTTGTTATATAGTCTGCAAATAGAAGGTTTCTGCATCTTTCTTTCTGTCTCCAAGAGGATTTTGAAAGGCAGAAATTATATATGGCGAAAACCCTGTGGTGGTTGTTACCACCCGCAGAACTTGTATTTGCTCTTTCTTTTTATGTGACAATTTGCGGGAAGAGAGAGAGAGGAAGAATGCAATTGTGTGACAAAGAGTAGAAAAAAGGGTTGGAATGAAAAAGAAATATGGGAAAAAGCAAAGAAATTAAGATTAGCCACTACTAAGAATTGTTTGTCTTTATCCAAAACAATTTGCGGGAAGAGAGAGAGAGGAAGAATGCAATTCAAGACTCTCAAAACTATCTACAAACTTAACCACTCAGGCCGAGGAATGTCTCGCCGTTGAAATTTGATTCTAGTGTTCTTCTAATTTCCCTTTCCCTTAACTCTAAAAAAACCCCTCCTGTTTCTTGTCTCATTGCTCATTTGCGTCAAATTTCTCTTTCACTTGTACTATATTGTTATATAGTCTGCAAATAGAAGGTTTCTGCATCTTTCTTTGTGTCTCCAAGAGGATTTTGAAAGGCAGAAATTATATATGGCGAAAACCCTGTGGTGGTTGTTACCACCCGCAGAACTTGTATTTGCTCTTTCTTTTTATGTGACAATTTGCGGGAAGAGAGAGAGAGGAAGAATGCAATTGTGTGACAAAGAGTAGAAAAAAGGGTTGGAATGAAAAAGAAATATGGGAAAAAGCAAAGAAATTAAGATTAGCCACTACTAAGAATTGTTTGTCTTTATCCAAAACAATTTGCGGGAAGAGAGAGAGAGAGGAAGAATGCAATTTAAGACTCTCAAAACTATCTACAAACTTAACCACTCAGGCCGAGGAATGTCTCGCCATTGAAATTTGATTCTAGTGTTCTTCTAATTTCCCTTTCCCTTAACTCTAAAACAACCCCTCCTGTTTCTTGTCTCATTGCTCATTTGCGTCAAATTTCTCTTTCTCTTGTACTATGTTGTTATATAGTCTGCAAATAGAAGGTTTCTGCATCTTTCTTTCTGTCTCCAAGAGGATTTTGAAAGGCAGAAATTATATATGGCGAAAACCATGTGGTGGTTGTTACCACCCGCAGAACTTGTATTTGCTCTTTCTTTATATGTGACAATTTGCGGGAAGAGAGAGAGAGGAAGAATGCAATTGTGTGACAAAGAGTAGAAAAAAGGGTTGGAATGAAAAAGAAATATGGGAAAAAGCAAAGAAATTAAGATTAGCCACTACTAAGAATTGTTTGTCTTTATCCAAAACAATTTGCGGGAAGAGAGAGAGAGGAAGAATGCAATTCAAGACTCTCAAAACTATCTACAAACTTAACCACTCAGGCCGAGGAATGTCTCGCCATTGAAATTGGATTCTAGTGTTCTTCTAATTTCCCTTTCCCTTAACTCTAAAAAACACCCTCCTGTTTCTTGTCTCATTGCTCATTTGCGTCAAATTTCTCTTTCTCTTGTACTATGTTGTTATATAGTCTGCAAATAGAAGGTTTCTGCATCTTTCTTTCTGTCTCCAAGAGAATTTTGAAAGGCAGAAATTATATATGGCGAAAACCATGTGGTGGTTGTTACCACCCGCAGAACTTGTATTTGGTCTTTCTTTTTATGTGACAATTTGCGGGAAGAGAGAGAGAGGAAGAATGCAATTGTGTGACAAAGAGTAGAAAAAAGGGTTGGAATGAAAAAGAAATATGGGAAAAAGCAAAGAAATTAAGATTAGCCACTACTAAGAATTGTTTGTCTTTATCCAAAACAATTTGCGGGAAGAGAGAGAGAGGAAGAATGCAATTCAAGACTCTCAAAACTATCTACAAACTTAACCACTCAGGCCGAGGAATGTCTCGCCGTTGAAATTTGATTCTAGTGTTCTTCTAATTTCCCTTTCCCTTAACTCTAAAAAAACCCCTCCTGTTTCTTGTCTCATTGCTCATTTGCGTCAAATTTCTCTTTCTCTTGTACTATGTTGTTATATAGTCTGTAAATAGAAGGTTTCTGCATCTTTCTTTCTGTCTCCAAGAGGATTTTGAAAGGCAGAAATCATATATGGCGAAAACCCTGTGGTGGTTGTTACCACCCGCAGAACTTGTATTTGCTCTTTCTTTTTATGTGACAATTTGCGGGAAGAGAGAGAGAGGAAGAATGCAATTGTGTGACAAAGAGTAGAAAAAAGGGTTGGAATGAAAAAGAAATATGGGAAAAAGCAAAGAAATTAAGATTAGCCAATACTAAGAATTGTTTGTCTTTATCTAAAACAATTTGCGGGAAGAGAGAGAGAGGAAGAATGCAATTCAAGACTCTAAATCTATCCTACAAACTTAACCACTCAGGCCGAGGAATGTCTCGCCGTTGAAATTTGATTCTAGTGTTCTTCTAATTTCCCTTTCCCTTAACTCTAAAACAACCCCTCCTGTTTCTTGTCTCATTGCTCATTTGCGTCAAATTTCTCTTTCTCTTGTACTATGTTGTTATATAGTCTGCAAATAGGAGGTTTCTGCATCTTTCTTTCTGTCTCCAAGAGGATTTTGAAAGGCAGAAATTATATATGGCGAAAACCATGTGGTGTTTGTTACCACCCGCAGAACTTGTATTTGCTCTTTCTTTTTATGTGACAATTTGCGGGAAGAGAGAGAGAGATGAAGAATGCAATTGTGTGACAAAGAGTAGAAAAAAGGGTTGGAATGAAAAAGAAATATGGGAAAAAGCAAAGAAATTAAGATTAGCCACTACTAAGAATTGTTTGTCTTTATCCAAAACAATTTGCGGGAAGAGAGAGAGAGGAAGAATGCAATTCAAGACTCTCAAAACTATCTACAAACTTAACCACTCAGGCCGAGGAATGTCTCGCCGTTGAAATTGGATTCTAGTGTTCTTCTAATTTCCCTTTTCCTTAACTCTAAAAAAAAACCTCCTGTTTCTTGTTTTATTGCTCATTTGCGTCAAATTTCTCTTTCTCTTGTATTATGTGGTTATATAGTCTGCAAATAGAAGGTTTCTGCATCTTTCTTTCTGTCTCCAAGAGGATTTTGAAAGGCAGAAATTATATATGGCGAAAACCATGTGGTGGTTGTTACCACCCGCAGAACTTGTATTTGCTCTTTCTTTTTATGTGACAATTTGCGGGAAGAGAGAGAGAGGAAGAATGCAATTGTGTGACAAAGAGTAGAAAAAAGGATTGGAATGAAAAAGAAATATGGGAAAAAGCAAAGAAATTAAGATTAGCCACTACTAAGAATTGTTTGTCTTTATCCAAAACAATTTGCGGGAAGAGAGAGAGAGAGGAAGAATGCAATTCAAGACTCTCAAAACTATCTACAAACTTAACCACTCAGGCCGAGGAATGTCTCGCCATTGAAATTTGATTCTAGTGTTCTTCTAATTTCCCTTTCCCTTAACTCTAAAACAACCCCTGCTGTTTCTTGTCTCATTGCTCATTTGCGTCAAATTTCTCTTTCTCTTGTACTATGTTGTTATATAGTCTGCAAATAGAAGGTTTCTGCATCTTTCTTTCTGTCTCCAAGAGGATTTTGAAAGGCAGAAATTATATATGGCGAAAACCCTGTGGTGGTTGTTACCACCCGCAGAACTTGTATTTGCTCTTTCTTTTTATGTGACAATTTGCGGGAAGAGAGAGAGAGGAAGAATGCAATTGTGTGACAAAGAGTAGAAAAAAGGGTTGGAATGAAAAAGAAATATGGGAAAAAGCAAAGAAATTAAGATTAGCCACTACTAAGAATTGTTTGTCTTTATCCAAAACAATTTGCGGGAAGAGAGAGAGAGGAAGAATGCAATTCAAGACTCTCAAAACTATCCTACAAACTTAACCACTCAGGCCGAGGAATGTCATGCCGTTGAAATTTGATTCTAGTGTTCTTCTAATTTCCCTTTCCCTTAACTCTAAAAAAAACCCTCCTGTTTCTTGTCTCATTGCTCATTTGCGTCAAATTTCTCTTTCTCTTGTACTATGTTGTTATATAGTCTGCAAATAGAAGGTTTCTGCATCTTTCTTTCTGTCTCCAAGAGGATTTTGAAAGGCAGAAATTATATATGGCGAAAACCCTGTGGTGGTTGTTACCACCCGCAGAACTTGTATTTGCTCTTTCTTTTTATGTGACAATTTGCGGGAAGAGAGAGAGAGGAAGAATGCAATTGTGTGACAAAGAGTAGAAAAAAGGGTTGGAATGAAAAAGAAATATGGGAAAAAGCAAAGAAATTAAGATTAGCCACTACTAAGAATTGTTTGTCTTTATCCAAAACAATTTGCGGGAAGAGAGAGAGAGGAAGAATGCAATTCAAGACTCTCAAAACTATCTACAAACTTAACCACTCAGGCCGAGGAATGTCTCGCCGTTGAAATTTGATTCTAGTGTTCTTCTAATTTCCCTTTCCCTTAACTCTAAAACAACCCCTCCTGTTTCTTGTCTCATTGCTCATTTGCGTCAAATTTCTCTTTCTCTTGTACTATATTGTTATATAGTCTGCAAATAGAAGGTTTCTGCATCTTTCTTTCTGTCTCCAAGAGGATTTTGAAAGAGGAAATTATATATGGCGAAAACCCTGTGGTGGTTGTTACCACCCGCAGAACTTGTATTTGCTCTTTCTTTTTATGTGAAAATTTGCGGGAAGAGAGAGAGAGGAAGAATGCAATTGTGTGACAAAGAGTAGAAAAAAGGGTTGGAATGAAAAAGAAATATGGGAAAAAGCAAAGAAATTAAGATTAGCCACTACTAAGAATTGTTTGTCTTTATCCAAAACAATTTTCGGGAAGAGAGAGAGAGAGGAAGAATGCAATTCAAGACTCTCAAAACTATCTACAAACTTAACCACTCAGGCCGAGGAATGTCTCGCCATTGAAATTTGATTCTAGTGTTCTTCTAATTTCCCTTTCCCTTAACTCTAAACAACCCCTCCTGTTTCTTGTCTCATTGCTCATTTGCGTCAAATTTCTCTTTCTCTTGTACTATGTTGTTATATAGTCTGCAAATAGAAGGTTTCTGCATCTTTCTTTCTGTCTCCAAGAGGATTTTGAAAGGCAGAAATTATATATGGCGAAAACCCTGTGGTGGTTGTTACCACCCGCAGAACTTGTATTTGCTCTTTCTTTTTATGTGACAATTTGCGGGAAGAGAGAGAAAGGAAGAATGCAATTGTGTGACAAAGAGTAGAAAAAAGGGTTGGAATGAAAAAGAAATATGGGAAAAAGCAAAGAAATTAAGATTAGCCACTACTAAGAATTGTTTGTCTTTATCCAAAACAATTTGCGGGAAGAGAGAGAGAGGAAGAATGCAATTCAAGACTCTCCAAACTATCCTACAAACTTAACCACTCAGGCCGAGGAATGTCATGCCGTTGAAATTTGATTCTAGTGTTCTTCTAATTTCCCTTTCCCTTAACTCTAAAAAAAACCCTCCTGTTTCTTGTCTCATTGCTCATTTGCGTCAAATTTCTCTTTCTCTTGTACTATGTTGTTATATAGTCTGCAAATAGAAGGTTTCTGCATCTTTCTTTCTGTCTCCAAGAGGATTTTGAAAGAGGAAATTATATATGGCGAAAACCCTGTGGTGGTTGTTACCACCCGCAGAACTTGTATTTGCTCTTTCTTTTTATGTGAAAATTTGCGGGAAGAGAGAGAGAGGAAGAATGCAATTGTGTGACAAAGAGTAGAAAAAAGGGTTGGAATGAAAAAGAAATATGGGAAAAAGCAAAGAAATTAAGATTAGCCACTACTAAGAATTGTTTGTCTTTATCCAAAACAATTTGCGGGAAGAGAGAGAGAGAGGAAGAATGCAATTCAAGACTCTCAAAACTATCTACAAACTTAACCACTCAGGCCGAGGAATGTCTCGCCATTGAAATTTGATTCTAGTGTTCTTCTAATTTCCCTTTCCCTTAACTCTAAACAACCCCTCCTGTTTCTTGTCTCATTGCTCATTTGCGTCAAATTTCTCTTTCTCTTGTACTATGTTGTTATATAGTCTGCAAATAGAAGGTTTCTGCATCTTTCTTTCTGTCTCCAAGAGGATTTTGAAAGGCAGAAATTATATATGGCGAAAACCATGTGGTGGTTGTTACCACCCGCAGAACTTGTATTTGCTCTTTCTTTTTATGTGACAATTTGCGGGAAGAGAGAGAGAGGAAGAATGCAATTGTGTGACAAAGAGTAGAAAAAAGGGTTGGAATGAAAAAGAAATATGGGAAAAAGCAAAGAAATTAAGATTAGCCACTACTAAGAATTGTTTGTCTTTATCCAAAACAATTTGCGGGAAGAGAGAGAGAGGAAGAATGCAATTCAAGACTCTCAAAACTATCCTACAAACTTAACCACTCAGGCCGAGGAATGTCATGCCGTTGAAATTTGATTCTAGTGTTCTTCTAATTTCCCTTTCCCTTAACTCTAAAAAAAACCCTCCTGTTTCTTGTCTCATTGCTCATTTGCGTCAAATTTCTCTTTCTCTTGTACTATGTTGTTATATAGTCTGCAAATAGAAGGTTTCTGCATCTTTCTTTCTGTCTCCAAGAGGATTTTGAAAGGCAGAAATTATATATGGCGAAAACCATGTGGTGCTTGTTACCACCCGCAGAACTTGTATTTGCTCTTTCTTTTTATGTGACAATTTGCGGGAAGAGAGAGAGAGGAAGAATGCAATTGTGTGACAAAGAGTAGAAAAAAGGGTTGGAATGAAAAAGAAATATGGGAAAAAGCAAAGAAATTAAGATTAGCCACTACTAAGAATTGTTTGTCTTTATCCAAAACAATTTGCGGGAAGAGAGAGAGAGGAAGAATGCAATTCAAGACTCTCAAAACTATCTACAAACTTAACCACTCAGGCCGAGGAATGTCTCGCCGTTGAAATTTGATTCTAGTGTTCTTCTAATTTCCCTTTCCCTTAACTCTAAAACAACCCCTCCTGTTTCTTGTCTCATTGCTCATTTGCGTCAAATTTCTCTTTCTCTTGTACTATATTGTTATATAGTCTGCAAATAGAAGGTTTCTGCATCTTTCTTTCTGTCTCCAAGAGGATTTTGAAAGGCAGAAATTATATATGGCGAAAACCATGTGGTGCTTGTTACCACCCGCAGAACTTGTATTTGCTCTTTCTTTTTATGTGACAATTTGCGGGAAGAGAGAGAGAGGAAGAATGCAATTGTGTGACAAAGAGTAGAAAAAAGGGTTGGAATGAAAAAGAAATATGGGAAAAAGCAAAGAAATTAAGATTAGCCACTACTAAGAATTGTTTGTCTTTATCCAAAACAATTTGCGGGAAGAGAGAGAGAGAGGAAGAATGCAATTCAAGACTCTCAAAACTATCTACAAATTTAACCACTCAGGCCGAGGAATGTCTCGCCGTTGAAATTTGATTCTAGTGTTCTTCTAATTTCCCTTTCCCTTAACTCTAAAACAACCCCTCCTGTTTCTTGTCTCATTGCTCATTTGCGTCAAATTTCTCTTTCTCTTGTACTATGTTGTTATATAGTCTGCAAATAGGAGGTTTCTGCATCTTTCTTTCTGTCTCCAAGAGGATTTTGAAAGGCAGAAATTATATATGGCGAAAACCCTGTGGTGTTTGTTACCACCCGCAGAACTTGTATTTGCTCTTTCTTTTTATGTGACAATTTGCGGGAAGAGAGAGAGAGATGAAGAATGCAATTGTGTGACAAAGAGTAGAAAAAAGGGTTGGAATGAAAAAGAAATATGGGAAAAAGCAAAGAAATTAAGATTAGCCACTACTAAGAATTGTTTGTCTTTATCCAAAACAATTTGCGGGAAGAGAGAGAGAGGAAGAATGCAATTCAAGACTCTCAAAACTATCTACAAACTTAACCACTCAGGCCGAGGAATGTCTCGCCGTTGAAATTGGATTCTAGTGTTCTTCTAATTTCCCTTTTCCTTAACTCTAAAAAAAAACCTCCTGTTTCTTGTTTTATTGCTCATTTGCGTCAAATTTCTCTTTCTCTTGTATTATGTGGTTATATAGTCTGCAAATAGAAGGTTTCTGCATCTTTCTTTCTGTCTCCAAGAGGATTTTGAAAGGCAGAAATTATATATGGCGAAAACCATGTGGTGGTTGTTACCACCCGCAGAACTTGTATTTGCTCTTTCTTTTTATGTGACAATTTGCGGGAAGAGAGAGAGAGGAAGAATGCAATTGTGTGACAAAGAGTAGAAAAAAGGATTGGAATGAAAAAGAAATATGGGAAAAAGCAAAGAAATTAAGATTAGCCACTACTAAGAATTGTTTGTCTTTATCCAAAACAATTTGCGGGAAGAGAGAGAGAGAGGAAGAATGCAATTCAAGACTCTCAAAACTATCTACAAACTTAACCACTCAGGCCGAGGAATGTCTCGCCATTGAAATTTGATTCTAGTGTTCTTCTAATTTCCCTTTCCCTTAACTCTAAAACAACCCCTCCTGTTTCTTGTCTCATTGCTCATTTGCGTCAAATTTCTCTTTCTCTTGTACTATGTTGTTATATAGTCTGCAAATAGAAGGTTTCTGCATCTTTCTTTCTGTCTCCAAGAGGATTTTGAAAGGCAGAAATTATATATGGCGAAAACCCTGTGGTGGTTGTTACCACCCGCAGAACTTGTATTTGCTCTTTCTTTTTATGTGACAATTTGCGGGAAGAGAGAGAGAGGAAGAATGCAATTGTGTGACAAAGAGTAGAAAAAAGGGTTGGAATGAAAAAGAAATATGGGAAAAAGCAAAGAAATTAAGATTAGCCACTACTAAGAATTGTTTGTCTTTATCCAAAACAATTTGCGGGAAGAGAGAGAGAGGAAGAATGCAATTCAAGACTCTCAAAACTATCCTACAAACTTAACCACTCAGGCCGAGGAATGTCATGCCGTTGAAATTTGATTCTAGTGTTCTTCTAATTTCCCTTTCCCTTAACTCTAAAAAAAACCCTCCTGTTTCTTGTCTCATTGCTCATTTGCGTCAAATTTCTCTTTCTCTTGTACTATGTTGTTATATAGTCTGCAAATAGAAGGTTTCTGCATCTTTCTTTCTGTCTCCAAGAGGATTTTGAAAGGCAGAAATTATATATGGCGAAAACCCTGTGGTGGTTGTTACCACCCGCAGAACTTGTATTTGCTCTTTCTTTTTATGTGACAATTTGCGGGAAGAGAGAGAGAGGAAGAATGCAATTGTGTGACAAAGAGTAGAAAAAAGGGTTGGAATGAAAAAGAAATATGGGAAAAAGCAAAGAAATTAAGATTAGCCACTACTAAGAATTGCTTGTCTTTATCCAAAACAATTTGCGGGAAGAGAGAGAGAGGAAGAATGCAATTCAAGACTCTCAAAACTATCTACAAACTTAACCACTCAGGCCGAGGAATGTCTCGCCGTTGAAATTTGATTCTAGTGTTCTTCTAATTTCCCTTTCCCTTAACTCTAAAACAACCCCTCCTGTTTCTTGTCTCATTGCTCATTTGCGTCAAATTTCTCTTTCTCTTGTACTATATTGTTATATAGTCTGCAAATAGAAGGTTTCTGCATCTTTCTTTCTGTCTCCAAGAGGATTTTGAAAGAGGAAATTATATATGGCGAAAACCCTGTGGTGGTTGTTACCACCCGCAGAACTTGTATTTGCTCTTTCTTTTTATGTGAAAATTTGCGGGAAGAGAGAGAGAGGAAGAATGCAATTGTGTGACAAAGAGTAGAAAAAAGGGTTGGAATGAAAAAGAAATATGGGAAAAAGCAAAGAAATTAAGATTAGCCACTACTAAGAATTGTTTGTCTTTATCCAAAACAATTTTCGGGAAGAGAGAGAGAGAGGAAGAATGCAATTCAAGACTCTCAAAACTATCTACAAACTTAACCACTCAGGCCGAGGAATGTCTCGCCATTGAAATTTGATTCTAGTGTTCTTCTAATTTCCCTTTCCCTTAACTCTAAACAACCCCTCCTGTTTCTTGTCTCATTGCTCATTTGCGTCAAATTTCTCTTTCTCTTGTACTATGTTGTTATATAGTCTGCAAATAGAAGGTTTCTGCATCTTTCTTTCTGTCTCCAAGAGGATTTTGAAAGGCAGAAATTATATATGGCGAAAACCCTGTGGTGGTTGTTACCACCCGCAGAACTTGTATTTGCTCTTTCTTTTTATGTGACAATTTGCGGGAAGAGAGAGAAAGGAAGAATGCAATTGTGTGACAAAGAGTAGAAAAAAGGGTTGGAATGAAAAAGAAATATGGGAAAAAGCAAAGAAATTAAGATTAGCCACTACTAAGAATTGTTTGTCTTTATCCAAAACAATTTGCGGGAAGAGAGAGAGAGGAAGAATGCAATTCAAGACTCTCAAAACTATCCTACAAACTTAACCACTCAGGCCGAGGAATGTCATGCCGTTGAAATTTGATTCTAGTGTTCTTCTAATTTCCCTTTCCCTTAACTCTAAAAAAAACCCTCCTGTTTCTTGTCTCATTGCTCATTTGCGTCAAATTTCTCTTTCTCTTGTACTATGTTGTTATATAGTCTGCAAATAGAAGGTTTCTGCATCTTTCTTTCTGTCTCCAAGAGGATTTTGAAAGAGGAAATTATATATGGCGAAAACCCTGTGGTGGTTGTTACCACCCGCAGAACTTGTATTTGCTCTTTCTTTTTATGTGAAAATTTGCGGGAAGAGAGAGAGAGGAAGAATGCAATTGTGTGACAAAGAGTAGAAAAAAGGGTTGGAATGAAAAAGAAATATGGGAAAAAGCAAAGAAATTAAGATTAGCCACTACTAAGAATTGTTTGTCTTTATCCAAAACAATTTGCGGGAAGAGAGAGAGAGAGGAAGAATGCAATTCAAGACTCTCAAAACTATCTACAAACTTAACCACTCAGGCCGAGGAATGTCTCGCCATTGAAATTTGATTCTAGTGTTCTTCTAATTTCCCTTTCCCTTAACTCTAAACAACCCCTCCTGTTTCTTGTCTCATTGCTCATTTGCGTCAAATTTCTCTTTCTCTTGTACTATGTTGTTATATAGTCTGCAAATAGAAGGTTTCTGCATCTTTCTTTCTGTCTCCAAGAGGATTTTGAAAGGCAGAAATTATATATGGCGAAAACCATGTGGTGGTTGTTACCACCCGCAGAACTTGTATTTGCTCTTTCTTTTTATGTGACAATTTGCGGGAAGAGAGAGAGAGGAAGAATGCAATTGTGTGACAAAGAGTAGAAAAAAGGGTTGGAATGAAAAAGAAATATGGGAAAAAGCAAAGAAATTAAGATTAGCCACTACTAAGAATTGTTTGTCTTTATCCAAAACAATTTGCGGGAAGAGAGAGAGAGGAAGAATGCAATTCAAGACTCTCAAAACTATCCTACAAACTTAACCACTCAGGCCGAGGAATGTCATGCCGTTGAAATTTGATTCTAGTGTTCTTCTAATTTCCCTTTCCCTTAACTCTAAAAAAAACCCTCCTGTTTCTTGTCTCATTGCTCATTTGCGTCAAATTTCTCTTTCTCTTGTACTATATTGTTATATAGTCTGCAAATAGAAGGTTTCTGCATCTTTCTTTCTGTCTCCAAGAGGATTTTGAAAGGCAGAAATTATATATGGCGAAAACCATGTGGTGCTTGTTACCACCCGCAGAACTTGTATTTGCTCTTTCTTTTTATGTGACAATTTGCGGGAAGAGAGAGAGAGGAAGAATGCAATTGTGTGACAAAGAGTAGAAAAAAGGGTTGGAATGAAAAAGAAATATGGGAAAAAGCAAAGAAATTAAGATTAGCCACTACTAAGAATTGTTTGTCTTTATCCAAAACAATTTGCGGGAAGAGAGAGAGAGAGGAAGAATGCAATTCAAGACTCTCAAAACTATCTACAAACTTAACCACTCAGGCCGAGGAATGTCTCGCCATTGAAATTGGATTCTAGTGTTCTTCTAATTTCCCTTTCCCTTAACTCTAAAACAACCCCTCCTGTTTCTTTTCTCATTGCTCATTTGCCTCAAATTTCTCTTTCTCTTGTACTATGTTGTTATATAGTCTGCAAATAGAAGGTTTCTGCATCTTTCTTTCTGTCTCCAAGAGGATTTTGAAAGGCAGAAATTATATATGGCGAAAACCATGTGGTGGTTGTTACCACCCGCAGAACTTGTATTTGGTCTTTCTTTTTAGGTGACAATTTGCGGGAAGAGAGAGAGAGGAAGAATGCAATTGTGTGACAAAGAGTAGAAAAAAGGGTTGGAATGAAAAAGAAATATGGGAAAAAGCAAAGAAATTAAGATTAGCCACTACTAAGAATTGTTTGTCTTTATCCAAAACAATTTGCGGGAAGAGAGAGAGAGGAAGAATGCAATTCAAGACTCTCAAAACTATCTACAAACTTAACCACTCAGGCCGAGGAATGTCTCGCCATTGAAATTGGATTCTAGTGTTCTTCTAATTTCCCTTTCCCTTAACTCTAAAAACACCCTCCTGTTTCTTGTCTCATTGCTCATTTGCGTCAAATTTCTCTTTCTCTTGTACTATGTTGTTATATAGTCTGCAAATAGAAGGTTTCTGCATCTTTCTTTCTGTCTCCAAGAGGATTTTGAAAGGCAGAAATTATATATGGCGAAAACCCTGTGGTGGTTGTTACCACCCGCAGAACTTGTATTTGCTCTTTCTTTTTATGTGACAATTTGCGGGAAGAGAGAGAGAGGAAGAATGCAATTGTGTGACAAAGAGTAGAAAAAAGGGTTGGAATGAAAAAGAAATATGAGAAAAAGCAAAGAAATTAAGATTAGCCACTACTAAGAATTGTTTGTCTTTATCCAAAACAATTTGCGGGAAGAGAGAGAGAGAGGAAGAATGCAATTCAAGACTCTCAAAACTATCTACAAACTTAACCACTCAGGCCGAGGAATGTCTCGCCATTGAAATTTGATTCTAGTGTTCTTCTAATTTCCCTTTCCCTTAACTCTAAAACAACCCCTCCTGTTTCTTGTCTCATTGCTCATTTGCGTCAAATTTCTCTTTCTCTTGTACTATGTTGTTATATAGTCTGCAAATAGAAGGTTTCTGCATCTTTCTTTCTGTCTCCAAGAGGATTTTGAAAGGCAGAAATTATATATGGCGAAAACCCTGTGGTGGTTGTTACCACCCGCAGAACTTGTATTTGCTCTTTCTTTTTATGTGACAATTTGCGGGAAGAGAGAGAGAGGAAGAATGCAATTGTGTGACAAAGAGTAGAAAAAAGGGTTGGAATGAAAAAGAAATATGGGAAAAAGCAAAGAAATTAAGATTAGCCACTACTAAGAATTGTTTGTCTTTATCCAAAACAATTTGCGGGAAGAGAGAGAGAGGAAGAATGCAATTCAAGACTCTCAAAACTATCTACAAACTTAACCACTCAGGCCGAGGAATATCTCGCCGTTGAAATTTGATTCTAGTGTTCTTCTAATTTCCCTTTCCCTTAACTCTAAAACAACCCCTCCTGTTTCTTGTCTCATTGCTCATTTGCGTCAAATTTCTCTTTCTCTTGTACTATATTGTTATATAGTCTGCAAATAGAAGGTTTCTGCATCTTTCTTTCTGTCTCCAAGAGGATTTTGAAAGGCAGAAATTATATATGGCGAAAACCCTGTGGTGGTTGTTACCACCCGCAGAACTTGTATTTGCTCTTTCTTTTTATGTGACAATTTGCGGGAAGAGAGAGAGAGGAAGGATGCAATTGTGTGACAAAGAGTAGAAAAAAGGGTTGGAATGAAAAAGAAATATGGGAAAAAGCAAAGAAATTAAGATTAGCCACTACTAAGAATTGTTTGTCTTTATCCAAAACAATTTGCGGAAAGAGAGAGAGAGAGGAAGAATGCAATTCAAGACTCTCAAAACTATCTACAAACTTAACCACTCAGGCCGAGGAATGTCTCGCCATTGAAATTTGATTCTAGTGTTCTTCTAATTTCCCTTTCCCTTAACTCTAAAACAACCCCTCCTGTTTCTTGTCTCATTGCTCATTTGCGTCAAATTTCTCTTTCTCTTGTACTATGTTGTTATATAGTCTGCAAATAGAAGGTTTCTGCATCTTTCTTTCTGTCTCCAAGAGGATTTTGAAAGGCAGAAATTATATATGGCGAAAACCATGTGGTGGTTGTTACCACCCGCAGAACTTGTATTTGCTCTTTCTTTTTATGTGACAATTTGCGGGAAGAGAGAGAGAGGAAGAATGCAATTGTGTGACAAAGAGTAGAAAAAAGGGGTGGAATGAAAAAGAAATATGGGAAAAAGCAAAGAAATTAAGATTAGCCACTACTAAGAATTGTTTGTCTTTATCCAAAACAATTTGCGGGAAGAGAGAGAGAGGAAGAATGCAATTCAAGACTCTCAAAACTATCTACAAACTTAACCACTCAGGCCGAGGAATATCTCGCCGTTGAAATTTGATTCTAGTGTTCTTCTAATTTCCCTTTCCCTTAACTCTAAAACAACCCCTCCTGTTTCTTGTCTCATTGCTCATTTGCGTCAAATTTCTCTTTCTCTTGTACTATATTGTTATATAGTCTGCAAATAGAAGGTTTCTGCATCTTTCTTTCTGTCTCCAAGAGGATTTTGAAAGGCAGAAATTATATATGGCGAAAACCCTGTGGTGGTTGTTACCACCCGCAGAACTTGTATTTGCTCTTTCTTTTTATGTGACAATTTGCGGGAAGAGAGAGAGAGGAAGGATGCAATTGTGTGACAAAGAGTAGAAAAAAGGGTTGGAATGAAAAAGAAATATGGGAAAAAGCAAAGAAATTAAGATTAGCCACTACTAAGAATTGTTTGTCTTTATCCAAAACAATTTGCGGAAAGAGAGAGAGAGAGGAAGAATGCAATTCAAGACTCTCAAAACTATCTACAAACTTAACCACTCAGGCCGAGGAATGTCTCGCCATTGAAATTTGATTCTAGTGTTCTTCTAATTTCCCTTTCCCTTAACTCTAAAACAACCCCTCCTGTTTCTTGTCTCATTGCTCATTTGCGTCAAATTTCTCTTTCTCTTGTACTATGTTGTTATATAGTCTGCAAATAGAAGGTTTCTGCATCTTTCTTTCTGTCTCCAAGAGGATTTTGAAAGGCAGAAATTATATATGGCGAAAACCATGTGGTGGTTGTTACCACCCGCAGAACTTGTATTTGCTCTTTCTTTTTATGTGACAATTTGCGGGAAGAGAGAGAGAGGAAGAATGCAATTGTGTGACAAAGAGTAGAAAAAAGGGTTGGAATGAAAAAGAAATATGGGAAAAAGCAAAGAAATTAAGATTAGCCAATACTAAGAATTGTTTGTCTTTATCCAAAACAATTTGCGGGAAGAGAGAGAGAGGAAGAATGCAATTCAAGACTCTCAAAACTATCTACAAACTTAACCACTCAGGCCGAGGAATGTCTCGCCATTGAAATTTGATTCTAGTGTTCTTCTAATTTCCCTTTCCCTTAACTCTAAAACAACCCCTCCTGTTTCTTGTCTCATTGCTCATTTGCGTCAAATTTCTCTTTCTCTTGTACTATGTTGTTATATAGTCTGCAAATAGAAGGTTTCTGCATCTTTCTTTCTGTCTCCAAGAGGATTTTGAAAGGCAGAAATTATATATGGCGAAAACCCTGTGGTGGTTGTTACCACCCGCAGAACTTGTATTTGCTCTTTCTTTTTATGTGACAATTTGCGGGAAGAGAGAGAGAGGAAGAATGCAATTGTGTGACAAAGAGTAGAAAAAAGGGTTGGAATGAAAAAGAAATATGGGAAAAAGCAAAGAAATTAAGATTAGCCACTACTAAGAATTGTTTGTCTTTATCCAAAACAATTTGCGGGAAGAGAGAGAGAGGAAGAATGCAATTCAAGACTCTCAAAACTATCTACAAACTTAACCACTCAGGCCGAGGAATGTCTCGCCGTTGAAATTGGATTCTAGTGTTCTTCTAATTTCCCTTTCCCTTAACTCTAAAACAACCCCTCCTGTTTCTTGTCTCATTGCTCATTTGCGTCAAATTTCTCTTTCTCTTGTACTATATTGTTATATAGTCTGCAAATAGAAGGTTTCTGCATCTTTCTTTCTGTCTCCAAGAGGATTTTGAAAGGCAGAAATTATATATGGCGAAAACCCTGTGGTGGTTGTTACCACCCGCAGAACTTGTATTTGCTCTTTCTTTTTATGTGACAATTTGCGGGAAGAGAGAGAGAGGAAGGATGCAATTGTGTGACAAAGAGTAGAAAAAAGGGTTGGAATGAAAAAGAAATATGGGAAAAAGCAAAGAAATTAAGATTAGCCACTACTAAGAATTGTTTGTCTTTATCCAAAACAATTTGCGGGAAGAGAGAGAGAGAGGAAGAATGCAATTCAAGACTCTCAAAACTATCTACAAACTTAACCACTCAGGCCGAGGAATGTCTCGCCATTGAAATTTGATTCTAGTGTTCTTCTAATTTCCCTTTCCCTTAACTCTAAAACAACCCCTCCTGTTTCTTGTCTCATTGCTCATTTGCGTCAAATTTCTCTTTCTCTTGTACTATGTTGTTATATAGTCTGCAAATAGAAGGTTTCTGCATCTTTCTTTCTGTCTCCAAGAGGATTTTGAAAGGCAGAAATTATATATGGCGAAAACCATGTGGTGGTTGTTACCACCCGCAGAACTTGTATTTGCTCTTTCTTTTTATGTGACAATTTGCGGGAAGAGAGAGAGAGGAAGAATGCAATTGTGTGACAAAGAGTAGAAAAAAGGGTTGGAATGAAAAAGAAATATGGGAAAAAGCAAAGAAATTAAGATTAGCCACTACTAAGAATTGTTTGTCTTTATCCAAAACAATTTGCGGGAAGAGAGAGAGAGGAAGAATGCAATTCAAGACTCTCAAAACTATCTACAAACTTAACCACTCAGGCTGAGGAATGTCTCGCCATTAAAATTGGATTCTAGTGTTCTTCTAATTTCCCTTTCCCTTAACTCTAAAAACACCCTCCTGTTTCTTGTCTCATTGCTCATTTGCGTCAAATTTCTCTTTCTCTTGTACTATGTTGTTATATAGTCTGCAAATAGAAGGTTTCTGCATCTTTCTTTCTGTCTCCAAGAGGATTTTGAAAGGCAGAAATTATATATGGCGAAAACCATGTGGTGCTTGTTACCACCCGCAGAACTTGTATTTGCTCTTTCTTTTTATGTGACAATTTGCGGGAAGAGAGAGAGAGGAAGAATGCAATTGTGTGACAAAGAGTAGAAAAAAGGGTTGGAATGAAAAAGAAATATGGGAAAAAGCAAAGAAATTAAGATTAGCCACTACTAAGAATTGTTTGTCTTTATCCAAAACAATTTGCGGGAAGAGAGAGAGAGGAAGAATGCAATTCAAGACTCTCAAAACTATCTACAAACTTAACCACTCAGGGCCGAGGAATGTCTCGCCGTTGAAATTGGATTCTAGTGTTCTTCTAATTTCCCTTTCCCTTAACTCTAAAAAAAACCCTCCTGTTTCTTGTTTCATTGCTCATTTGCGTCAAATTTCTCTTTCTCTTGTATTATGTTATTATATAGTCTGCAAATAGAAGGTTTCTGCATCTTTCTTTGTGTCTCCAAGAGGATTTTGAAAGGCAGAAATTATATATGGCGAAAACCCTGTGGTGGTTGTTACCACCCGCAGAACTTGTATTTGCTCTTTCTTTTTATGTGACAATTTGCGGGAAGAGAGAGAGAGGAAGAATGCAATTGTGTGACAAAGAGTAGAAAAAAGGGTTGGAATGAAAAAGAAATATGGGAAAAAGCAAAGAAATTAAGATTAGCCACTACTAAGAATTGTTTGTCTTTATCCAAAACAATTTGCGGGGAGAGAGAGAGAGAGGAAGAATGCAATTCAAGACTCTTAAAACTATCCTACAAACTTAACCACTCAGGCCGAGGAATGTCTCGCCGTTGAAATTTGATTCTAGTGTTCTTCTAATTTCCCTTTCCCTTAACTCTAAAAAAACCCCTCCTGTTTCTTGTCTCATTGCTCATTTGCGTCAAATTTCTCTTTCTCTTGTACTATATTGTTATATAGTCTGCAAATAGAAGGTTTCTGCATCTTTCTTTCTGTCTCCAAGAGGATTTTGAAAGGCAGAAATTATATATGGCGAAAACCCTGTGGTGGTTGTTACCACCCGCAGAACTTGTATTTGCTCTTTCTTTTTATGTGACAATTTGCGGGAAGAGAGAGAGAGGAAGAATGCAATTGTGTGACAAAGAGTAGAAAAAAGGGTTGGAATGAAAAAGAAATATGGGAAAAAGCAAAGAAATTAAGATTAGCCACTACTAAGAATTGTTTGTCTTTATCCAAAACAATTTGCGGGAAGAGAGAGAGAGGAAGAATGCAATTCAAGACTCTCAAAACTATCTACAAACTTAACCACTCAGGCCGAGGAATGTCTCGCCGTTGAAATTTGATTCTAGTGTTCTTCTAATTTCCCTTTCCCTAACTCTAAAACAACCCCTCCTGTTTCTTGTCTCATTGCTCATTTGCGTCAAATTTCTCTTTCTCTTGTACTATATTGTTATATAGTCTGCAAATAGAAGGTTTCTGCATCTTTCTTTCTGTCTCCAAGAGGATTTTGAAAGGCAGAAATTATATATGGCGAAAACCCTGTGGTGGTTGTTACCACCCGCAGAACTTGTATTTGCTCTTTCTTTTTATGTGACAATTTGCGGGAAGAGAGAGAGAGGAAGAATGCAATTGTGTGACAAAGAGTAGAAAAAAGGGTTGGAATGAAAAAGAAATATGGGAAAAAGCAAAGAAATTAAGATTAGCCACTACTAAGAATTGTTTGTCTTTATCCAAAACAATTTGCGGGAAGAGAGAGAGAGGAAGAATGCAATTCAAGACTCTCAAAACTATCTACAAACTTAACCACTCAGGCCGAGGAATGTCTCGCCATTGAAATTTGATTCTAGTGCTCTTCTAATTTCCCTTTCCCTTAACTCTAAAACAACCCCTCCTGTTTCTTGTCTCATTGCTCATTTGCGTCAAATTTCTCTTTCTCTTGTACTATGTTGTTATATAGTCTGCAAATAGAAGGTTTCTGCATCTTTCTTTCTGTCTCCAAGAGGATTTTGAAAGGCAGAAATTATATATGGCGAAAACCCTGTGGTGGTTGTTACCACCCGCAGAACTTGTATTTGCTCTTTCTTTTTATGTGACAATTTGCGGGAAGAGAGAGAGAGGAAGAATGCAATTGTGTGACAAAGAGTAGAAAAAAGGGTTGGAATGAAAAAGAAATATGGGAAAAAGCAAAGAAATTAAGATTAGCCACTACTAAGAATTGTTTGTCTTTATCCAAAACAATTTGCGGGAAGAGAGAGAGAGGAAGAATGCAATTCAAGACTCTCAAAACTATCTACAAACTTAACCACTCAGGCCGAGGAATGTCTCGCCGTTGAAATTGGATTCTAGTGTTCTTCTAATTTCCCTTTCCCTTAACTCTAAAACAACCCCTCCTGTTTCTTGTCTCATTGCTCATTTGCGTCAAATTTCTCTTTCTCTTGTACTATATTGTTATATAGTCTGCAAATAGAAGGTTTCTGCATCTTTCTTTCTGTCTCCAAGAGGATTTTGAAAGGCAGAAATTATATATGGCGAAAACCCTGTGGTGGTTGTTACCACCCGCAGAACTTGTATTTGCTCTTTCTTTTTATGTGACAATTTGCGGGAAGAGAGAGAGAGGAAGGATGCAATTGTGTGACAAAGAGTAGAAAAAAGGGTTGGAATGAAAAAGAAATATGGGAAAAAGCAAAGAAATTAAGATTAGCCACTACTAAGAATTGTTTGTCTCTATCCAAAACAATTTGCGGGAAGAGAGAGAGAGAGGAAGAATGCAATTCAAGACTCTCAAAACTATCTACAAACTTAACCACTCAGGCCGAGGAATGTCTCGCCATTGAAATTTGATTCTAGTGTTCTTCTAATTTCCCTTTCCCTTAACTCTAAAACAACCCCTCCTGTTTCTTGTCTCATTGCTCATTTGCGTCAAATTTCTCTTTCTCTTGTACTATGTTGTTATATAGTCTGCAAATAGAAGGTTTCTGCATCTTTCTTTCTGTCTCCAAGAGGATTTTGAAAGGCAGAAATTATATATGGCGAAAACCCTGTGGTGGTTGTTACCACCCGCAGAACTTGTATTTGCTCTTTCTTTTTATGTGACAATTTGCGGGAAGAGAGAGAGAGGAAGAATGCAATTGTGTGACAAAGAGTAGAAAAAAGGGTTGGAATGAAAAAGAAATATGGGAAAAAGCAAAGAAATTAAGATTAGCCACTACTAAGAATTGTTTGTCTTTATCCAAAACAATTTGCGGGAAGAGAGAGAGAGGAAGAATGCAATTCAAGACTCTCAAAACTATCTACAAACTTAACCACTCAGGCCGAGGAATGTCTCGCCATTGAAATTGGATTCTAGTGTTCTTCTAATTTCCCTTTCCCTTAACTCTAAAAACACCCTCCTGTTTCTTGTCTCATTGCTCATTTGCGTCAAATTTCTCTTTCTCTTGTACTATGTTGTTATATAGTCTGCAAATAGAAGGTTTCTGCATCTTTCTTTCTGTCTCCAAGAGGATTTTGAAAGGCAGAAATTATATATGGCGAAAACCATGTGGTGCTTGTTACCACCCGCAGAACTTGTATTTGCTCTTTCTTTTTATGTGACAATTTGCGGGAAGAGAGAGAGAGGAAGAATGCAATTGTGTGACAAAGAGTAGAAAAAAGGGTTGGAATGAAAAAGAAATATGGGAAAAAGCAAAGAAATTAAGATTAGCCACTACTAAGAATTGTTTGTCTTTATCCAAAACAATTTGCGGGAAGAGAGAGAGAGGAAGAATGCAATTCAAGACTCTCAAAACTATCTACAAACTTAACCACTCAGGCCGAGGAATGTCTCGCCGTTGAAATTGGATTCTAGTGTTCTTCTAATTTCCCTTTCCCTTAACTCTAAAACAACCCCTCCTGTTTCTTGTTTCATTGCTCATTTGCTTTAAATTTCTCTTTCTCTTGTATTATGTTGTTATATAGTCTGCAAATAGAAGGTTTCTGCATCTTTCTTTCTGTCTCCAAGAGGATTTTGAAAGGCAGAAATTATATATGGCGAAAACCCTGTGGTGGTTGTTACCACCCGCAGAACTTGTATTTGCTCTTTCTTTTTATGTGACAATTTGCGGGAAGAGAGAGAGAGGAAGAATGCAATTGTGTGACAAAGAGTAGAAAAAAGGGTTGGAATGAAAAAGAAATATGGGAAAAAGCAAAGAAATTAAGATTAGCCACTACTAAGAATTGTTTGTCTTTATCCAAAACAATTTGCGGGAAGAGAGAGAGAGAGGAAGAATGCAATTCAAGATTCTCAAAACTATCTACAAACTTAACCACTCAGGCCGAGGAATGTCTCGCCATTGAAATTTGATTCTAGTGTTCGTCTAATTTCCCTTTCCCTTAACTCTAAAACAACCCTTCCTGTTTCTTGTCTCATTGCTCATTTGCGTCAAATTTCTCTTTCTCTTGTACTATGTTGTTATATAGTCTGCAAATAGAAGGTTTCTGCATCTTTCTTTCTGTCTCCAAGAGGATTTTGAAAGGCAGAAATTATATATGGCGAAAACCATGTGGTGGTTGTTACCACCCGCAGAACTTGTATTTGCTCTTTCTTTTTATGTGACAATTTGCGGGAAGAGAGAGAGAGAGGAAGAATGCAATTGTGTGACAAAGAGTAGAAAAAAGGGTTGGAATGAAAAAGAAATATGGGAAAAAGCAAAGAAATTAAGATTAGCCACTACTAAGAATTGTTTGTCTTTATCCAAAACAATTTGCGGGAAGAGAGAGAGAGAGGAAGAATGCAATTCAAGACTCTTAAAACTATCCTACAAACTTAACCACTCAGGCCGAGGAATGTCTCGCCGTTGAAATTTGATTCTAGTGTTCTTCTAATTTCCCTTTCCCTTAACTCTAAAAAAACCCCTCCTGTTTCTTGTCTCATTGCTCATTTGCGTCAAATTTCTCTTTCTCTTGTACTATGTTTTTATATAGTCTGCAAATAGAAGGTTTCTGCATCTTTCTTTCTGTCTCCAAGAGGATTTTGAAAGGCAGAAATTATATATGGCGAAAACCCTGTGGTGGTTGTTACCACCCGCAGAACTTGTATTTGCTCTTTCTTTTTATGTGACAATTTGCGGGAAGAGAGAGAGAGGAAGAATGCAATTGTGTGACAAAGAGTAGAAAAAAGGGTTGGAATGAAAAAGAAATATGGGAAAAAGCAAAGAAATTAAGATTAGCCACTACTAAGAATTGTTTGTCTTTATCCAAACAATTTGCGGGAAGAGAGAGAGAGGAAGAATGCAATTCAAGACTCTCAAAACTATCTACAAACTTAACCACTCAGGCCGAGGAATGTCTCGCCGTTGAAATTGGATTCTAGTGTTCTTCTAATTTCCCTTTCCCTAACTCTAAAACAACCCCTCCTGTTTCTTGTCTCATTGCTCATTTGCGTCAAATTTCTCTTTCTCTTGTACTATATTGTTATATAGTCTGCAAATAGAAGGTTTCTGCATCTTTCTTTCTGTCTCCAAGAGGATTTTGAAAGGCAGAAATTATATATGGCGAAAACCCTGTGGTGGTTGTTACCACCCGCAGAACTTGTATTTGCTCTTTCTTTTTATGTGACAATTTGCGGGAAGAGAGAGAGAGGAAGAATGCAATTGTGTGACAAAGAGTAGAAAAAAGGGTTGGAATGAAAAAGAAATATGGGAAAAAGCAAAGAAATTAAGATTAGCCACTACTAAGAATTGTTTGTCTTTATCCAAAACAATTTGCGGGAAGAGAGAGAGAGAGGAAGAATGCAATTCAAGACTCTCAAAACTATCTACAAACTTAACCACTCAGGCCGAGGAATGTCTCGCCATTGAAATTTGATTCTAGTGTTCTTCTAATTTCCCTTTCCCTTAACTCTAAAACAACCCCTCCTGTTTCTTGTCTCATTGCTCATTTGCGTCAAATTTCTCTTTCTCTTGTACTATGTTGTTATATAGTCTGCAAATAGAAGGTTTCTGCATCTTTCTTTCTGTCTCCAAGAGGATTTTGAAAGGCAGAAATTATATATGGCGAAAACCCTGTGGTGGTTGTTACCACCCGCAGAACTTGTATTTGCTCTTTCTTTTTATGTGACAATTTGCGGGAAGAGAGAGAGAGGAAGAATGCAATTGTGTGACAAAGAGTAGAAAAAAGGGTTGGAATGAAAAAGAAATATGGGAAAAAGCAAAGAAATTAAGATTAGCCACTACTAAGAATTGTTTGTCTTTATCCAAAACAATTTGCGGGAAGAGAGAGAGAGGAAGAATGCAATTCAAGACTCTCAAAACTATCTACAAACTTAACCACTCAGGCCGAGGAATATCTCGCCGTTGAAATTTGATTCTAGTGTTCTTCTAATTTCCCTTTCCCTTAACTCTAAAACAACCCCTCCTGTTTCTTGTCTCATTGCTCATTTGCGTCAAATTTCTCTTTCTCTTGTACTATATTGTTATATAGTCTGCAAATAGAAGGTTTCTGCATCTTTCTTTCTGTCTCCAAGAGGATTTTGAAAGGCAGAAATTATATATGGCGAAAACCCTGTGGTGGTTGTTACCACCCGCAGAACTTGTATTTGCTCTTTCTTTTTATGTGACAATTTGCGGGAAGAGAGAGAGAGGAAGGATGCAATTGTGTGACAAAGAGTAGAAAAAAGGGTTGGAATGAAAAAGAAATATGGGAAAAAGCAAAGAAATTAAGATTAGCCACTACTAAGAATTGTTTGTCTTTATCCAAAACAATTTGCGGAAAGAGAGAGAGAGAGGAAGAATGCAATTCAAGACTCTCAAAACTATCTACAAACTTAACCACTCAGGCCGAGGAATGTCTCGCCATTGAAATTTGATTCTAGTGTTCTTCTAATTTCCCTTTCCCTTAACTCTAAAACAACCCCTCCTGTTTCTTGTCTCATTGCTCATTTGCGTCAAATTTCTCTTTCTCTTGTACTATGTTGTTATATAGTCTGCAAATAGAAGGTTTCTGCATCTTTCTTTCTGTCTCCAAGAGGATTTTGAAAGGCAGAAATTATATATGGCGAAAACCATGTGGTGGTTGTTACCACCCGCAGAACTTGTATTTGCTCTTTCTTTTTATGTGACAATTTGCGGGAAGAGAGAGAGAGGAAGAATGCAATTGTGTGACAAAGAGTAGAAAAAAGGGGTGGAATGAAAAAGAAATATGGGAAAAAGCAAAGAAATTAAGATTAGCCACTACTAAGAATTGTTTGTCTTTATCCAAAACAATTTGCGGGAAGAGAGAGAGAGGAAGAATGCAATTCAAGACTCTCAAAACTATCTACAAACTTAACCACTCAGGCCGAGGAATATCTCGCCGTTGAAATTTGATTCTAGTGTTCTTCTAATTTCCCTTTCCCTTAACTCTAAAACAACCCCTCCTGTTTCTTGTCTCATTGCTCATTTGCGTCAAATTTCTCTTTCTCTTGTACTATATTGTTATATAGTCTGCAAATAGAAGGTTTCTGCATCTTTCTTTCTGTCTCCAAGAGGATTTTGAAAGGCAGAAATTATATATGGCGAAAACCCTGTGGTGGTTGTTACCACCCGCAGAACTTGTATTTGCTCTTTCTTTTTATGTGACAATTTGCGGGAAGAGAGAGAGAGGAAGGATGCAATTGTGTGACAAAGAGTAGAAAAAAGGGTTGGAATGAAAAAGAAATATGGGAAAAAGCAAAGAAATTAAGATTAGCCACTACTAAGAATTGTTTGTCTTTATCCAAAACAATTTGCGGAAAGAGAGAGAGAGAGGAAGAATGCAATTCAAGACTCTCAAAACTATCTACAAACTTAACCACTCAGGCCGAGGAATGTCTCGCCATTGAAATTTGATTCTAGTGTTCTTCTAATTTCCCTTTCCCTTAACTCTAAAACAACCCCTCCTGTTTCTTGTCTCATTGCTCATTTGCGTCAAATTTCTCTTTCTCTTGTACTATGTTGTTATATAGTCTGCAAATAGAAGGTTTCTGCATCTTTCTTTCTGTCTCCAAGAGGATTTTGAAAGGCAGAAATTATATATGGCGAAAACCATGTGGTGGTTGTTACCACCCGCAGAACTTGTATTTGCTCTTTCTTTTTATGTGACAATTTGCGGGAAGAGAGAGAGAGGAAGAATGCAATTGTGTGACAAAGAGTAGAAAAAAGGGTTGGAATGAAAAAGAAATATGGGAAAAAGCAAAGAAATTAAGATTAGCCAATACTAAGAATTGTTTGTCTTTATCCAAAACAATTTGCGGGAAGAGAGAGAGAGGAAGAATGCAATTCAAGACTCTCAAAACTATCTACAAACTTAACCACTCAGGCCGAGGAATGTCTCGCCATTGAAATTTGATTCTAGTGTTCTTCTAATTTCCCTTTCCCTTAACTCTAAAACAACCCCTCCTGTTTCTTGTCTCATTGCTCATTTGCGTCAAATTTCTCTTTCTCTTGTACTATGTTGTTATATAGTCTGCAAATAGAAGGTTTCTGCATCTTTCTTTCTGTCTCCAAGAGGATTTTGAAAGGCAGAAATTATATATGGCGAAAACCCTGTGGTGGTTGTTACCACCCGCAGAACTTGTATTTGCTCTTTCTTTTTATGTGACAATTTGCGGGAAGAGAGAGAGAGGAAGAATGCAATTGTGTGACAAAGAGTAGAAAAAAGGGTTGGAATGAAAAAGAAATATGGGAAAAAGCAAAGAAATTAAGATTAGCCACTACTAAGAATTGTTTGTCTTTATCCAAAACAATTTGCGGGAAGAGAGAGAGAGGAAGAATGCAATTCAAGACTCTCAAAACTATCTACAAACTTAACCACTCAGGCCGAGGAATGTCTCGCCGTTGAAATTGGATTCTAGTGTTCTTCTAATTTCCCTTTCCCTTAACTCTAAAACAACCCCTCCTGTTTCTTGTCTCATTGCTCATTTGCGTCAAATTTCTCTTTCTCTTGTACTATATTGTTATATAGTCTGCAAATAGAAGGTTTCTGCATCTTTCTTTCTGTCTCCAAGAGGATTTTGAAAGGCAGAAATTATATATGGCGAAAACCCTGTGGTGGTTGTTACCACCCGCAGAACTTGTATTTGCTCTTTCTTTTTATGTGACAATTTGCGGGAAGAGAGAGAGAGGAAGGATGCAATTGTGTGACAAAGAGTAGAAAAAAGGGTTGGAATGAAAAAGAAATATGGGAAAAAGCAAAGAAATTAAGATTAGCCACTACTAAGAATTGTTTGTCTTTATCCAAAACAATTTGCGGGAAGAGAGAGAGAGAGGAAGAATGCAATTCAAGACTCTCAAAACTATCTACAAACTTAACCACTCAGGCCGAGGAATGTCTCGCCATTGAAATTTGATTCTAGTGTTCTTCTAATTTCCCTTTCCCTTAACTCTAAAACAACCCCTCCTGTTTCTTGTCTCATTGCTCATTTGCGTCAAATTTCTCTTTCTCTTGTACTATGTTGTTATATAGTCTGCAAATAGAAGGTTTCTGCATCTTTCTTTCTGTCTCCAAGAGGATTTTGAAAGGCAGAAATTATATATGGCGAAAACCATGTGGTGGTTGTTACCACCCGCAGAACTTGTATTTGCTCTTTCTTTTTATGTGACAATTTGCGGGAAGAGAGAGAGAGGAAGAATGCAATTGTGTGACAAAGAGTAGAAAAAAGGGTTGGAATGAAAAAGAAATATGGGAAAAAGCAAAGAAATTAAGATTAGCCACTACTAAGAATTGTTTGTCTTTATCCAAAACAATTTGCGGGAAGAGAGAGAGAGGAAGAATGCAATTCAAGACTCTCAAAACTATCTACAAACTTAACCACTCAGGCTGAGGAATGTCTCGCCATTAAAATTGGATTCTAGTGTTCTTCTAATTTCCCTTTCCCTTAACTCTAAAAACACCCTCCTGTTTCTTGTCTCATTGCTCATTTGCGTCAAATTTCTCTTTCTCTTGTACTATGTTGTTATATAGTCTGCAAATAGAAGGTTTCTGCATCTTTCTTTCTGTCTCCAAGAGGATTTTGAAAGGCAGAAATTATATATGGCGAAAACCATGTGGTGCTTGTTACCACCCGCAGAACTTGTATTTGCTCTTTCTTTTTATGTGACAATTTGCGGGAAGAGAGAGAGAGGAAGAATGCAATTGTGTGACAAAGAGTAGAAAAAAGGGTTGGAATGAAAAAGAAATATGGGAAAAAGCAAAGAAATTAAGATTAGCCACTACTAAGAATTGTTTGTCTTTATCCAAAACAATTTGCGGGAAGAGAGAGAGAGGAAGAATGCAATTCAAGACTCTCAAAACTATCTACAAACTTAACCACTCAGGGCCGAGGAATGTCTCGCCGTTGAAATTGGATTCTAGTGTTCTTCTAATTTCCCTTTCCCTTAACTCTAAAAAAAACCCTCCTGTTTCTTGTTTCATTGCTCATTTGCGTCAAATTTCTCTTTCTCTTGTATTATGTTATTATATAGTCTGCAAATAGAAGGTTTCTGCATCTTTCTTTGTGTCTCCAAGAGGATTTTGAAAGGCAGAAATTATATATGGCGAAAACCCTGTGGTGGTTGTTACCACCCGCAGAACTTGTATTTGCTCTTTCTTTTTATGTGACAATTTGCGGGAAGAGAGAGAGAGGAAGAATGCAATTGTGTGACAAAGAGTAGAAAAAAGGGTTGGAATGAAAAAGAAATATGGGAAAAAGCAAAGAAATTAAGATTAGCCACTACTAAGAATTGTTTGTCTTTATCCAAAACAATTTGCGGGGAGAGAGAGAGAGAGGAAGAATGCAATTCAAGACTCTTAAAACTATCCTACAAACTTAACCACTCAGGCCGAGGAATGTCTCGCCGTTGAAATTTGATTCTAGTGTTCTTCTAATTTCCCTTTCCCTTAACTCTAAAAAAACCCCTCCTGTTTCTTGTCTCATTGCTCATTTGCGTCAAATTTCTCTTTCTCTTGTACTATATTGTTATATAGTCTGCAAATAGAAGGTTTCTGCATCTTTCTTTCTGTCTCCAAGAGGATTTTGAAAGGCAGAAATTATATATGGCGAAAACCCTGTGGTGGTTGTTACCACCCGCAGAACTTGTATTTGCTCTTTCTTTTTATGTGACAATTTGCGGGAAGAGAGAGAGAGGAAGAATGCAATTGTGTGACAAAGAGTAGAAAAAAGGGTTGGAATGAAAAAGAAATATGGGAAAAAGCAAAGAAATTAAGATTAGCCACTACTAAGAATTGTTTGTCTTTATCCAAAACAATTTGCGGGAAGAGAGAGAGAGGAAGAATGCAATTCAAGACTCTCAAAACTATCTACAAACTTAACCACTCAGGCCGAGGAATGTCTCGCCGTTGAAATTTGATTCTAGTGTTCTTCTAATTTCCCTTTCCCTAACTCTAAAACAACCCCTCCTGTTTCTTGTCTCATTGCTCATTTGCGTCAAATTTCTCTTTCTCTTGTACTATATTGTTATATAGTCTGCAAATAGAAGGTTTCTGCATCTTTCTTTCTGTCTCCAAGAGGATTTTGAAAGGCAGAAATTATATATGGCGAAAACCCTGTGGTGGTTGTTACCACCCGCAGAACTTGTATTTGCTCTTTCTTTTTATGTGACAATTTGCGGGAAGAGAGAGAGAGGAAGAATGCAATTGTGTGACAAAGAGTAGAAAAAAGGGTTGGAATGAAAAAGAAATATGGGAAAAAGCAAAGAAATTAAGATTAGCCACTACTAAGAATTGTTTGTCTTTATCCAAAACAATTTGCGGGAAGAGAGAGAGAGGAAGAATGCAATTCAAGACTCTCAAAACTATCTACAAACTTAACCACTCAGGCCGAGGAATGTCTCGCCATTGAAATTTGATTCTAGTGTTCTTCTAATTTCCCTTTCCCTTAACTCTAAAACAACCCCTCCTGTTTCTTGTCTCATTGCTCATTTGCGTCAAATTTCTCTTTCTCTTGTACTATGTTGTTATATAGTCTGCAAATAGAAGGTTTCTGCATCTTTCTTTCTGTCTCCAAGAGGATTTTGAAAGGCAGAAATTATATATGGCGAAAACCCTGTGGTGGTTGTTACCACCCGCAGAACTTGTATTTGCTCTTTCTTTTTATGTGACAATTTGCGGAAAGAGAGAGAGAGGAAGAATGCAATTGTGTGACAAAGAGTAGAAAAAAGGGTTGGAATGAAAAAGAAATATGGGAAAAAGCAAAGAAATTAAGATTAGCCACTACTAAGAATTGTTTGTCTTTATCCAAAACAATTTGCGGGAAGAGAGAGAGAGGAAGAATGCAATTCAAGACTCTCAAAACTATCTACAAACTTAACCACTCAGGCCGAGGAATGTCTCGCCGTTGAAATTGGATTCTAGTGTTCTTCTAATTTCCCTTTCCCTTAACTCTAAAACAACCCCTCCTGTTTCTTGTCTCATTGCTCATTTGCGTCAAATTTCTCTTTCTCTTGTACTATATTGTTATATAGTCTGCAAATAGAAGGTTTCTGCATCTTTCTTTCTGTCTCCAAGAGGATTTTGAAAGGCAGAAATTATATATGGCGAAAACCCTGTGGTGGTTGTTACCACCCGCAGAACTTGTATTTGCTCTTTCTTTTTATGTGACAATTTGCGGGAAGAGAGAGAGAGGAAGGATGCAATTGTGTGACAAAGAGTAGAAAAAAGGGTTGGAATGAAAAAGAAATATGGGAAAAAGCAAAGAAATTAAGATTAGCCACTACTAAGAATTGTTTGTCTTTATCCAAAACAATTTGCGGGAAGAGAGAGAGAGAGGAAGAATGCAATTCAAGACTCTCAAAACTATCTACAAACTTAACCACTCAGGCCGAGGAATGTCTCGCCATTGAAATTTGATTCTAGTGTTCTTCTAATTTCCCTTTCCCTTAACTCTAAAACAACCCCTCCTGTTTCTTGTCTCATTGCTCATTTGCGTCAAATTTCTCTTTCTCTTGTACTATGTTGTTATATAGTCTGCAAATAGAAGGTTTCTGCATCTTTCTTTCTGTCTCCAAGAGGATTTTGAAAGGCAGAAATTATATATGGCGAAAACCCTGTGGTGGTTGTTACCACCCGCAGAACTTGTATTTGCTCTTTCTTTTTATGTGACAATTTGCGGGAAGAGAGAGAGAGGAAGAATGCAATTGTGTGACAAAGAGTAGAAAAAAGGGTTGGAATGAAAAAGAAATATGGGAAAAAGCAAAGAAATTAAGATTAGCCACTACTAAGAATTGTTTGTCTTTATCCAAAACAATTTGCGGGAAGAGAGAGAGAGGAAGAATGCAATTCAAGACTCTCAAAACTATCTACAAACTTAACCACTCAGGCCGAGGAATGTCTCGCCATTGAAATTGGATTCTAGTGTTCTTCTAATTTCCCTTTCCCTTAACTCTAAAAACACCCTCCTGTTTCTTGTCTCATTGCTCATTTGCGTCAAATTTCTCTTTCTCTTGTACTATGTTGTTATATAGTCTGCAAATAGAAGGTTTCTGCATCTTTCTTTCTGTCTCCAAGAGGATTTTGAAAGGCAGAAATTATATATGGCGAAAACCATGTGGTGCTTGTTACCACCCGCAGAACTTGTATTTGCTCTTTCTTTTTATGTGACAATTTGCGGGAAGAGAGAGAGAGGAAGAATGCAATTGTGTGACAAAGAGTAGAAAAAAGGGTTGGAATGAAAAAGAAATATGGGAAAAAGCAAAGAAATTAAGATTAGCCACTACTAAGAATTGTTTGTCTTTATCCAAAACAATTTGCGGGAAGAGAGAGAGAGGAAGAATGCAATTCAAGACTCTCAAAACTATCTACAAACTTAACCACTCAGGCCGAGGAATGTCTCGCCGTTGAAATTGGATTCTAGTGTTCTTCTAATTTCCCTTTCCCTTAACTCTAAAAAAAACCCTCCTGTTTCTTGTTTCATTGCTCATTTGCTTTAAATTTCTCTTTCTCTTGTATTATGTTGTTATATAGTCTGCAAATAGAAGGTTTCTGCATCTTTCTTTCTGTCTCCAAGAGGATTTTGAAAGGCAGAAATTATATATGGCGAAAACCCTGTGGTGGTTGTTACCACCCGCAGAACTTGTATTTGCTCTTTCTTTTTATGTGACAATTTGCGGGAAGAGAGAGAGAGGAAGAATGCAATTGTGTGACAAAGAGTAGAAAAAAGGGTTGGAATGAAAAAGAAATATGGGAAAAAGCAAAGAAATTAAGATTAGCCACTACTAAGAATTGTTTGTCTTTATCCAAAACAATTTGCGGGAAGAGAGAGAGAGAGGAAGAATGCAATTCAAGATTCTCAAAACTATCTACAAACTTAACCACTCAGGCCGAGGAATGTCTCGCCATTGAAATTTGATTCTAGTGTTCGTCTAATTTCCCTTTCCCTTAACTCTAAAACAACCCTTGCTGTTTCTTGTCTCATTGCTCATTTGCGTCAAATTTCTCTTTCTCTTGTACTATGTTGTTATATAGTCTGCAAATAGAAGGTTTCTGCATCTTTCTTTCTGTCTCCAAGAGGATTTTGAAAGGCAGAAATTATATATGGCGAAAACCATGTGGTGGTTGTTACCACCCGCAGAACTTGTATTTGCTCTTTCTTTTTATGTGACAATTTGCGGGAAGAGAGAGAGAGAGGAAGAATGCAATTGTGTGACAAAGAGTAGAAAAAAGGGTTGGAATGAAAAAGAAATATGGGAAAAAGCAAAGAAATTAAGATTAGCCACTACTAAGAATTGTTTGTCTTTATCCAAAACAATTTGCGGGAAGAGAGAGAGAGAGGAAGAATGCAATTCAAGACTCTTAAAACTATCCTACAAACTTAACCACTCAGGCCGAGGAATGTCTCGCCGTTGAAATTTGATTCTAGTGTTCTTCTAATTTCCCTTTCCCTTAACTCTAAAAAAACCCCTCCTGTTTCTTGTCTCATTGCTCATTTGCGTCAAATTTCTCTTTCTCTTGTACTATGTTTTTATATAGTCTGCAAATAGAAGGTTTCTGCATCTTTCTTTCTGTCTCCAAGAGGATTTTGAAAGGCAGAAATTATATATGGCGAAAACCCTGTGGTGGTTGTTACCACCCGCAGAACTTGTATTTGCTCTTTCTTTTTATGTGACAATTTGCGGGAAGAGAGAGAGAGGAAGAATGCAATTGTGTGACAAAGAGTAGAAAAAAGGGTTGGAATGAAAAAGAAATATGGGAAAAAGCAAAGAAATTAAGATTAGCCACTACTAAGAATTGTTTGTCTTTATCCAAACAATTTGCGGGAAGAGAGAGAGAGGAAGAATGCAATTCAAGACTCTCAAAACTATCTACAAACTTAACCACTCAGGCCGAGGAATGTCTCGCCGTTGAAATTGGATTCTAGTGTTCTTCTAATTTCCCTTTCCCTAACTCTAAAACAACCCCTCCTGTTTCTTGTCTCATTGCTCATTTGCGTCAAATTTCTCTTTCTCTTGTACTATATTGTTATATAGTCTGCAAATAGAAGGTTTCTGCATCTTTCTTTCTGTCTCCAAGAGGATTTTGAAAGGCAGAAATTATATATGGCGAAAACCCTGTGGTGGTTGTTACCACCCGCAGAACTTGTATTTGCTCTTTCTTTTTATGTGACAATTTGCGGGAAGAGAGAGAGAGGAAGAATGCAATTGTGTGACAAAGAGTAGAAAAAAGGGTTGGAATGAAAAAGAAATATGGGAAAAAGCAAAGAAATTAAGATTAGCCACTACTAAGAATTGTTTGTCTTTATCCAAAACAATTTGCGGGAAGAGAGAGAGAGAGGAAGAATGCAATTCAAGACTCTCAAAACTATCTACAAACTTAACCACTCAGGCCGAGGAATGTCTCGCCATTGAAATTTGATTCTAGTGTTCTTCTAATTTCCCTTTCCCTTAACTCTAAAACAACCCCTCCTGTTTCTTGTCTCATTGCTCATTTGCGTCAAATTTCTCTTTCTCTTGTACTATGTTGTTATATAGTCTGCAAATAGAAGGTTTCTGCATCTTTCTTTCTGTCTCCAAGAGGATTTTGAAAGGCAGAAATTATATATGGCGAAAACCCTGTGGTGGTTGTTACCACCCGCAGAACTTGTATTTGCTCTTTCTTTTTATGTGACAATTTGCGGGAAGAGAGAGAGAGGAAGAATGCAATTGTGTGACAAAGAGTAGAAAAAAGGGTTGGAATGAAAAAGAAATATGGGAAAAAGCAAAGAAATTAAGATTAGCCACTACTAAGAATTGTTTGTCTTTATCCAAAACAATTTGCGGGAAGAGAGAGAGAGGAAGAATGCAATTCAAGACTCTCAAAACTATCTACAAACTTAACCACTCAGGCCGAGGAATGTCTCGCCGTTGAAATTTGATTCTAGTGTTCTTCTAATTTCCCTTTCCCTTAACTCTAAAACAACCCCTCCTGTTTCTTGTCTCATTGCTCATTTGCGTCAAATTTCTCTTTCTCTTGTACTATATTGTTATATAGTCTGCAAATAGAAGGTTTCTGCATCTTTCTTTCTGTCTCCAAGAGGATTTTGAAAGGCAGAAATTATATATGGCGAAAACCCTGTGGTGGTTGTTACCACCCGCAGAACTTGTATTTGCTCTTTCTTTTTATGTGACAATTTGCGGGAAGAGAGAGAGAGGAAGGATGCAATTGTGTGACAAAGAGTAGAAAAAAGGGTTGGAATGAAAAAGAAATATGGGAAAAGGCAAAGAAATTAAGATTAGCCACTACTAAGAATTGTTTGTCTTTATCCAAAACAATTTGCGGGAAGAGAGAGAGAGAGGAAGAATGCAATTCAAGACTCTCAAAACTATCTACAAACTTAACCACTCAGGCCGAGGAATGTCTCGCCATTGAAATTTGATTCTAGTGTTCTTCTAATTTCCCTTTCCCTTAACTCTAAAACAACCCCTCCTGTTTCTTGTCTCATTGCTCATTTGCGTCAAATTTCTCTTTCTCTTGTACTATGTTGTTATATAGTCTGCAAATAGAAGGTTTCTGCATCTTTCTTTCTGTCTCCAAGAGGATTTTGAAAGGCAGAAATTATATATGGCGAAAACCATGTGGTGGTTGTTACCACCCGCAGAACTTGTATTTGCTCTTTCTTTTTATGTGACAATTTGCGGGAAGAGAGAGAGAGGAAGAATGCAATTGTGTGACAAAGAGTAGAAAAAAGGATTGGAATGAAAAAGAAATATGGGAAAAAGCAAAGAAATTAAGATTAGCCACTACTAAGAATTGTTTGTCTTTATCCAAAACAATTTGCGGGAAGAGAGAGAGAGAGGAAGAATGCAATTCAAGACTCTCAAAACTATCTACAAACTTAACCACTCAGGCCGAGGAATGTCTCGCCATTGAAATTTGATTCTAGTGTTCTTCTAATTTCCCTTTCCCTTAACTCTAAAACAACCCCTCCTGTTTCTTGTCTCATTGCTCATTTGCGTCAAATTTCTCTTTCTCTTGTACTATGTTGTTATATAGTCTGCAAATAGAAGGTTTCTGCATCTTTCTTTCTGTCTCCAAGAGGATTTTGAAAGGCAGAAATTATATATGGCGAAAACCCTGTGGTGGTTGTTACCACCCGCAGAACTTGTATTTGCTCTTTCTTTTTATGTGACAATTTGCGGGAAGAGAGAGAGAGGAAGAATGCAATTGTGTGACAAAGAGTAGAAAAAAGGGTTGGAATGAAAAAGAAATATGGGAAAAAGCAAAGAAATTAAGATTAGCCACTACTAAGAATTGTTTGTCTTTATCCAAAACAATTTGCGGGAAGAGAGAGAGAGGAAGAATGCAATTCAAGACTCTCAAAACTATCTACAAACTTAACCACTCAGGCTGAGGAATGTCTCGCCATTAAAATTGGATTCTAGTGTTCTTCTAATTTCCCTTTCCCTTAACTCTAAAAACACCCTCCTGTTTCTTGTCTCATTGCTCATTTGCGTCAAATTTCTCTTTCTCTTGTACTATGTTGTTATATAGTCTGCAAATAGAAGGTTTCTGCATCTTTCTTTCTGTCTCCAAGAGGATTTTGAAAGGCAGAAATTATATATGGCGAAAACCATGTGGTGCTTGTTACCACCCGCAGAACTTGTATTTGCTCTTTCTTTTTATGTGACAATTTGCGGGAAGAGAGAGAGAGGAAGAATGCAATTGTGTGACAAAGAGTAGAAAAAAGGGTTGGAATGAAAAAGAAATATGGGAAAAAGCAAAGAAATTAAGATTAGCCACTACTAAGAATTGTTTGTCTTTATCCAAAACAATTTGCGGGAAGAGAGAGAGAGGAAGAATGCAATTCAAGACTCTCAAAACTATCTACAAACTTAACCACTCAGGGCCGAGGAATGTCTCGCCGTTGAAATTGGATTCTAGTGTTCTTCTAATTTCCCTTTCCCTTAACTCTAAAAAAACCCTCCTGTTTCTTGTTTCATTGCTCATTTGCGTCAAATTTCTCTTTCTCTTGTATTATGTTATTATATAGTCTGCAAATAGAAGGTTTCTGCATCTTTCTTTGTGTCTCCAAGAGGATTTTGAAAGGCAGAAATTATATATGGCGAAAACCCTGTGGTGGTTGTTACCACCCGCAGAACTTGTATTTGCTCTTTCTTTTTATGTGACAATTTGCGGGAAGAGAGAGAGAGGAAGGATGCAATTGTGTGACAAAGAGTAGAAAAAAGGGTTGGAATGAAAAAGAAATATGGGAAAAAGCAAAGAAATTAAGATTAGCCACTACTAAGAATTGTTTGTCTTTATCCAAAACAATTTGCGGGAAGAGAGAGAGAGAGGAAGAATGCAATTCAAGACTCTCAAAACTATCTACAAACTTAACCACTCAGGCCGAGGAATGTCTCGCCATTGAAATTTGATTCTAGTGTTCTTCTAATTTCCCTTTCCCTTAACTCTAAAACAACCCCTCCTGTTTCTTGTCTCATTGCTCATTTGCGTCAAATTTCTCTTTCTCTTGTACTATGTTGTTATATAGTCTGCAAATAGAAGGTTTCTGCATCTTTCTTTCTGTCTCCAAGAGGATTTTGAAAGGCAGAAATTATATATGGCGAAAACCCTGTGGTGGTTGTTACCACCCGCAGAACTTGTATTTGCTCTTTCTTTTTATGTGACAATTTGCGGGAAGAGAGAGAGAGGAAGAATGCAATTGTGTGACAAAGAGTAGAAAAAAGGGTTGGAATGAAAAAGAAATATGGGAAAAAGCAAAGAAATTAAGATTAGCCACTACTAAGAATTGTTTGTCTTTATCCAAAACAATTTGCGGGAAGAGAGAGAGAGGAAGAATGCAATTCAAGACTCTCAAAACTATCTACAAACTTAACCACTCAGGCCGAGGAATGTCTCGCCATTGAAATTGGATTCTAGTGTTCTTCTAATTTCCCTTTCCCTTAACTCTAAAAACACCCTCCTGTTTCTTGTCTCATTGCTCATTTGCGTCAAATTTCTCTTTCTCTTGTACTATGTTGTTATATAGTCTGCAAATAGAAGGTTTCTGCATCTTTCTTTCTGTCTCCAAGAGGATTTTGAAAGGCAGAAATTATATATGGCGAAAACCATGTGGTGCTTGTTACCACCCGCAGAACTTGTATTTGCTCTTTCTTTTTATGTGACAATTTGCGGGAAGAGAGAGAGAGGAAGAATGCAATTGTGTGACAAAGAGTAGAAAAAAGGGTTGGAATGAAAAAGAAATATGGGAAAAAGCAAAGAAATTAAGATTAGCCACTACTAAGAATTGTTTGTCTTTATCCAAAACAATTTGCGGGAAGAGAGAGAGAGGAAGAATGCAATTCAAGACTCTCAAAACTATCTACAAACTTAACCACTCAGGCCGAGGAATGTCTCGCCGTTGAAATTGGATTCTAGTGTTCTTCTAATTTCCCTTTCCCTTAACTCTAAAAAAAACCCTCCTGTTTCTTGTTTCATTGCTCATTTGCTTTAAATTTCTCTTTCTCTTGTATTATGTTGTTATATAGTCTGCAAATAGAAGGTTTCTGCATCTTTCTTTCTGTCTCCAAGAGGATTTTGAAAGGCAGAAATTATATATGGCGAAAACCCTGTGGTGGTTGTTACCACCCGCAGAACTTGTATTTGCTCTTTCTTTTTATGTGACAATTTGCGGGAAGAGAGAGAGAGGAAGAATGCAATTGTGTGACAAAGAGTAGAAAAAAGGGTTGGAATGAAAAAGAAATATGGGAAAAAGCAAAGAAATTAAGATTAGCCACTACTAAGAATTGTTTGTCTTTATCCAAAACAATTTGCGGGAAGAGAGAGAGAGAGGAAGAATGCAATTCAAGATTCTCAAAACTATCTACAAACTTAACCACTCAGGCCGAGGAATGTCTCGCCATTGAAATTTGATTCTAGTGTTCGTCTAATTTCCCTTTCCCTTAACTCTAAAACAACCCTTGCTGTTTCTTGTCTCATTGCTCATTTGCGTCAAATTTCTCTTTCTCTTGTACTATGTTGTTATATAGTCTGCAAATAGAAGGTTTCTGCATCTTTCTTTCTGTCTCCAAGAGGATTTTGAAAGGCAGAAATTATATATGGCGAAAACCATGTGGTGGTTGTTACCACCCGCAGAACTTGTATTTGCTCTTTCTTTTTATGTGACAATTTGCGGGAAGAGAGAGAGAGAGGAAGAATGCAATTGTGTGACAAAGAGTAGAAAAAAGGGTTGGAATGAAAAAGAAATATGGGAAAAAGCAAAGAAATTAAGATTAGCCACTACTAAGAATTGTTTGTCTTTATCCAAAACAATTTGCGGGAAGAGAGAGAGAGAGGAAGAATGCAATTCAAGACTCTTAAAACTATCCTACAAACTTAACCACTCAGGCCGAGGAATGTCTCGCCGTTGAAATTTGATTCTAGTGTTCTTCTAATTTCCCTTTCCCTTAACTCTAAAAAAACCCCTCCTGTTTCTTGTCTCATTGCTCATTTGCGTCAAATTTCTCTTTCTCTTGTACTATGTTTTTATATAGTCTGCAAATAGAAGGTTTCTGCATCTTTCTTTCTGTCTCCAAGAGGATTTTGAAAGGCAGAAATTATATATGGCGAAAACCCTGTGGTGGTTGTTACCACCCGCAGAACTTGTATTTGCTCTTTCTTTTTATGTGACAATTTGCGGGAAGAGAGAGAGAGGAAGAATGCAATTGTGTGACAAAGAGTAGAAAAAAGGGTTGGAATGAAAAAGAAATATGGGAAAAAGCAAAGAAATTAAGATTAGCCACTACTAAGAATTGTTTGTCTTTATCCAAACAATTTGCGGGAAGAGAGAGAGAGGAAGAATGCAATTCAAGACTCTCAAAACTATCTACAAACTTAACCACTCAGGCCGAGGAATGTCTCGCCGTTGAAATTGGATTCTAGTGTTCTTCTAATTTCCCTTTCCCTAACTCTAAAACAACCCCTCCTGTTTCTTGTCTCATTGCTCATTTGCGTCAAATTTCTCTTTCTCTTGTACTATATTGTTATATAGTCTGCAAATAGAAGGTTTCTGCATCTTTCTTTCTGTCTCCAAGAGGATTTTGAAAGGCAGAAATTATATATGGCGAAAACCCTGTGGTGGTTGTTACCACCCGCAGAACTTGTATTTGCTCTTTCTTTTTATGTGACAATTTGCGGGAAGAGAGAGAGAGGAAGAATGCAATTGTGTGACAAAGAGTAGAAAAAAGGGTTGGAATGAAAAAGAAATATGGGAAAAAGCAAAGAAATTAAGATTAGCCACTACTAAGAATTGTTTGTCTTTATCCAAAACAATTTGCGGGAAGAGAGAGAGAGAGGAAGAATGCAATTCAAGACTCTCAAAACTATCTACAAACTTAACCACTCAGGCCGAGGAATGTCTCGCCATTGAAATTTGATTCTAGTGTTCTTCTAATTTCCCTTTCCCTTAACTCTAAAACAACCCCTCCTGTTTCTTGTCTCATTGCTCATTTGCGTCAAATTTCTCTTTCTCTTGTACTATGTTGTTATATAGTCTGCAAATAGAAGGTTTCTGCATCTTTCTTTCTGTCTCCAAGAGGATTTTGAAAGGCAGAAATTATATATGGCGAAAACCCTGTGGTGGTTGTTACCACCCGCAGAACTTGTATTTGCTCTTTCTTTTTATGTGACAATTTGCGGGAAGAGAGAGAGAGGAAGAATGCAATTGTGTGACAAAGAGTAGAAAAAAGGGTTGGAATGAAAAAGAAATATGGGAAAAAGCAAAGAAATTAAGATTAGCCACTACTAAGAATTGTTTGTCTTTATCCAAAACAATTTGCGGGAAGAGAGAGAGAGGAAGAATGCAATTCAAGACTCTCAAAACTATCTACAAACTTAACCACTCAGGCCGAGGAATGTCTCGCCGTTGAAATTTGATTCTAGTGTTCTTCTAATTTCCCTTTCCCTTAACTCTAAAACAACCCCTCCTGTTTCTTGTCTCATTGCTCATTTGCGTCAAATTTCTCTTTCTCTTGTACTATATTGTTATATAGTCTGCAAATAGAAGGTTTCTGCATCTTTCTTTCTGTCTCCAAGAGGATTTTGAAAGGCAGAAATTATATATGGCGAAAACCCTGTGGTGGTTGTTACCACCCGCAGAACTTGTATTTGCTCTTTCTTTTTATGTGACAATTTGCGGGAAGAGAGAGAGAGGAAGGATGCAATTGTGTGACAAAGAGTAGAAAAAAGGGTTGGAATGAAAAAGAAATATGGGAAAAGGCAAAGAAATTAAGATTAGCCACTACTAAGAATTGTTTGTCTTTATCCAAAACAATTTGCGGGAAGAGAGAGAGAGAGGAAGAATGCAATTCAAGACTCTCAAAACTATCTACAAACTTAACCACTCAGGCCGAGGAATGTCTCGCCATTGAAATTTGATTCTAGTGTTCTTCTAATTTCCCTTTCCCTTAACTCTAAAACAACCCCTCCTGTTTCTTGTCTCATTGCTCATTTGCGTCAAATTTCTCTTTCTCTTGTACTATGTTGTTATATAGTCTGCAAATAGAAGGTTTCTGCATCTTTCTTTCTGTCTCCAAGAGGATTTTGAAAGGCAGAAATTATATATGGCGAAAACCATGTGGTGGTTGTTACCACCCGCAGAACTTGTATTTGCTCTTTCTTTTTATGTGACAATTTGCGGGAAGAGAGAGAGAGGAAGAATGCAATTGTGTGACAAAGAGTAGAAAAAAGGATTGGAATGAAAAAGAAATATGGGAAAAAGCAAAGAAATTAAGATTAGCCACTACTAAGAATTGTTTGTCTTTATCCAAAACAATTTGCGGGAAGAGAGAGAGAGAGGAAGAATGCAATTCAAGACTCTCAAAACTATCTACAAACTTAACCACTCAGGCCGAGGAATGTCTCGCCATTGAAATTTGATTCTAGTGTTCTTCTAATTTCCCTTTCCCTTAACTCTAAAACAACCCCTCCTGTTTCTTGTCTCATTGCTCATTTGCGTCAAATTTCTCTTTCTCTTGTACTATGTTGTTATATAGTCTGCAAATAGAAGGTTTCTGCATCTTTCTTTCTGTCTCCAAGAGGATTTTGAAAGGCAGAAATTATATATGGCGAAAACCCTGTGGTGGTTGTTACCACCCGCAGAACTTGTATTTGCTCTTTCTTTTTATGTGACAATTTGCGGGAAGAGAGAGAGAGGAAGAATGCAATTGTGTGACAAAGAGTAGAAAAAAGGGTTGGAATGAAAAAGAAATATGGGAAAAAGCAAAGAAATTAAGATTAGCCACTACTAAGAATTGTTTGTCTTTATCCAAAACAATTTGCGGGAAGAGAGAGAGAGGAAGAATGCAATTCAAGACTCTCAAAACTATCTACAAACTTAACCACTCAGGCTGAGGAATGTCTCGCCATTAAAATTGGATTCTAGTGTTCTTCTAATTTCCCTTTCCCTTAACTCTAAAAACACCCTCCTGTTTCTTGTCTCATTGCTCATTTGCGTCAAATTTCTCTTTCTCTTGTACTATGTTGTTATATAGTCTGCAAATAGAAGGTTTCTGCATCTTTCTTTCTGTCTCCAAGAGGATTTTGAAAGGCAGAAATTATATATGGCGAAAACCATGTGGTGCTTGTTACCACCCGCAGAACTTGTATTTGCTCTTTCTTTTTATGTGACAATTTGCGGGAAGAGAGAGAGAGGAAGAATGCAATTGTGTGACAAAGAGTAGAAAAAAGGGTTGGAATGAAAAAGAAATATGGGAAAAAGCAAAGAAATTAAGATTAGCCACTACTAAGAATTGTTTGTCTTTATCCAAAACAATTTGCGGGAAGAGAGAGAGAGGAAGAATGCAATTCAAGACTCTCAAAACTATCTACAAACTTAACCACTCAGGGCCGAGGAATGTCTCGCCGTTGAAATTGGATTCTAGTGTTCTTCTAATTTCCCTTTCCCTTAACTCTAAAAAAACCCTCCTGTTTCTTGTTTCATTGCTCATTTGCGTCAAATTTCTCTTTCTCTTGTATTATGTTATTATATAGTCTGCAAATAGAAGGTTTCTGCATCTTTCTTTGTGTCTCCAAGAGGATTTTGAAAGGCAGAAATTATATATGGCGAAAACCCTGTGGTGGTTGTTACCACCCGCAGAACTTGTATTTGCTCTTTCTTTTTATGTGACAATTTGCGGGAAGAGAGAGAGAGGAAGAATGCAATTGTGTGACAAAGAGTAGAAAAAAGGGTTGGAATGAAAAAGAAATATGGGAAAAAGCAAAGAAATTAAGATTAGCCACTACTAAGAATTGTTTGTCTTTATCCAAAACAATTTGCGGGGAGAGAGAGAGAGAGGAAGAATGCAATTCAAGACTCTTAAAACTATCCTACAAACTTAACCACTCAGGCCGAGGAATGTCTCGCCGTTGAAATTTGATTCTAGTGTTCTTCTAATTTCCCTTTCCCTTAACTCTAAAAAAACCCCTCCTGTTTCTTGTCTCATTGCTCATTTGCGTCAAATTTCTCTTTCTCTTGTACTATGTTTTTATATAGTCTGCAAATAGAAGGTTTCTGCATCTTTCTTTCTGTCTCCAAGAGGATTTTGAAAGGCAGAAATTATATATGGCGAAAACCCTGTGGTGGTTGTTACCACCCGCAGAACTTGTATTTGCTCTTTCTTTTTATGTGACAATTTGCGGGAAGAGAGAGAGAGGAAGAATGCAATTGTGTGACAAAGAGTAGAAAAAAGGGTTGGAATGAAAAAGAAATATGGGAAAAAGCAAAGAAATTAAGATTAGCCACTACTAAGAATTGTTTGTCTTTATCCAAAACAATTTGCGGGAAGAGAGAGAGAGGAAGAATGCAATTCAAGACTCTCAAAACTATCTACAAACTTAACCACTCAGGCCGAGGAATGTCTCGCCGTTGAAATTTGATTCTAGTGTTCTTCTAATTTCCCTTTCCCTAACTCTAAAACAACCCCTCCTGTTTCTTGTCTCATTGCTCATTTGCGTCAAATTTCTCTTTCTCTTGTACTATATTGTTATATAGTCTGCAAATAGAAGGTTTCTGCATCTTTCTTTCTGTCTCCAAGAGGATTTTGAAAGGCAGAAATTATATATGGCGAAAACCCTGTGGTGGTTGTTACCACCCGCAGAACTTGTATTTGCTCTTTCTTTTTATGTGACAATTTGCGGGAAGAGAGAGAGAGGAAGAATGCAATTGTGTGACAAAGAGTAGAAAAAAGGGTTGGAATGAAAAAGAAATATGGGAAAAAGCAAAGAAATTAAGATTAGCCACTACTAAGAATTGTTTGTCTTTATCCAAAACAATTTGCGGGAAGAGAGAGAGAGAGGAAGAATGCAATTCAAGACTCTCAAAACTATCTACAAACTTAACCACTCAGGCCGAGGAATGTCTCGCCATTGAAATTTGATTCTAGTGTTCTTCTAATTTCCCTTTCCCTTAACTCTAAAACAACCCCTCCTGTTTCTTGTCTCATTGCTCATTTGCGTCAAATTTCTCTTTCTCTTGTACTATGTTGTTATATAGTCTGCAAATAGAAGGTTTCTGCATCTTTCTTTCTGTCTCCAAGAGGATTTTGAAAGGCAGAAATTATATATGGCGAAAACCCTGTGGTGGTTGTTACCACCCGCAGAACTTGTATTTGCTCTTTCTTTTTATGTGACAATTTGCGGGAAGAGAGAGAGAGGAAGAATGCAATTGTGTGACAAAGAGTAGAAAAAAGGGTTGGAATGAAAAAGAAATATGGGAAAAAGCAAAGAAATTAAGATTAGCCACTACTAAGAATTGTTTGTCTTTATCCAAAACAATTTGCGGGAAGAGAGAGAGAGGAAGAATGCAATTCAAGACTCTCAAAACTATCTACAAACTTAACCACTCAGGCCGAGGAATGTCTCGCCGTTGAAATTGGATTCTAGTGTTCTTCTAATTTCCCTTTCCCTTAACTCTAAAACAACCCCTCCTGTTTCTTGTCTCATTGCTCATTTGCGTCAAATTTCTCTTTCTCTTGTACTATATTGTTATATAGTCTGCAAATAGAAGGTTTCTGCATCTTTCTTTCTGTCTCCAAGAGGATTTTGAAAGGCAGAAATTATATATGGCGAAAACCCTGTGGTGGTTGTTACCACCCGCAGAACTTGTATTTGCTCTTTCTTTTTATGTGACAATTTGCGGGAAGAGAGAGAGAGGAAGGATGCAATTGTGTGACAAAGAGTAGAAAAAAGGGTTGGAATGAAAAAGAAATATGGGAAAAAGCAAAGAAATTAAGATTAGCCACTACTAAGAATTGTTTGTCTTTATCCAAAACAATTTGCGGGAAGAGAGAGAGAGAGGAAGAATGCAATTCAAGACTCTCAAAACTATCTACAAACTTAACCACTCAGGCCGAGGAATGTCTCGCCATTGAAATTTGATTCTAGTGTTCTTCTAATTTCCCTTTCCCTTAACTCTAAAACAACCCCTCCTGTTTCTTGTCTCATTGCTCATTTGCGTCAAATTTCTCTTTCTCTTGTACTATGTTGTTATATAGTCTGCAAATAGAAGGTTTCTGCATCTTTCTTTCTGTCTCCTAGAGGATTTTGAAAGGCAGAAATTATATATGGCGAAAACCCTGTGGTGGTTGTTACCACCCGCAGAACTTGTATTTGCTCTTTCTTTTTATGTGACAATTTGCGGGAAGAGAGAGAGAGGAAGAATGCAATTGTGTGACAAAGAGTAGAAAAAAGGGTTGGAATGAAAAAGAAATATGGGAAAAAGCAAAGAAATTAAGATTAGCCACTACTAAGAATTGTTTGTCTTTATCCAAAACAATTTGCGGGAAGAGAGAGAGAGGAAGAATGCAATTCAAGACTCTCAAAACTATCTACAAACTTAACCACTCAGGCCGAGGAATGTCTCGCCATTGAAATTGGATTCTAGTGTTCTTCTAATTTCCCTTTCCCTTAACTCTAAAAACACCCTCCTGTTTCTTGTCTCATTGCTCATTTGCGTCAAATTTCTCTTTCTCTTGTACTATGTTGTTATATAGTCTGCAAATAGAAGGTTTCTGCATCTTTCTTTCTGTCTCCAAGAGGATTTTGAAAGGCAGAAATTATATATGGCGAAAACCATGTGGTGCTTGTTACCACCCGCAGAACTTGTATTTGCTCTTTCATTTTATGTGACAATTTGCGGGAAGAGAGAGAGAGGAAGAATGCAATTGTGTGACAAAGAGTAGAAAAAAGGGTTGGAATGAAAAAGAAATATGGGAAAAAGCAAAGAAATTAAGATTAGCCACTACTAAGAATTGTTTGTCTTTATCCAAAACAATTTGCGGGAAGAGAGAGAGAGGAAGAATGCAATTCAAGACTCTCAAAACTATCTACAAACTTAACCACTCAGGCCGAGGAATGTCTCGCCGTTGAAATTGGATTCTAGTGTTCTTCTAATTTCCCTTTCCCTTAACTCTAAAAAAAACCCTCCTGTTTCTTGTTTCATTGCTCATTTGCTTTAAATTTCTCTTTCTCTTGTATTATGTTGTTATATAGTCTGCAAATAGAAGGTTTCTGCATCTTTCTTTCTGTCTCCAAGAGGATTTTGAAAGGCAGAAATTATATATGGCGAAAACCCTGTGGTGGTTGTTACCACCCGCAGAACTTGTATTTGCTCTTTCTTTTTATGTGACAATTTGCGGGAAGAGAGAGAGAGGAAGAATGCAATTGTGTGACAAAGAGTAGAAAAAAGGGTTGGAATGAAAAAGAAATATGGGAAAAAGCAAAGAAATTAAGATTAGCCACTACTAAGAATTGTTTGTCTTTATCCAAAACAATTTGCGGGAAGAGAGAGAGAGAGGAAGAATGCAATTCAAGATTCTCAAAACTATCTACAAACTTAACCACTCAGGCCGAGGAATGTCTCGCCATTGAAATTTGATTCTAGTGTTCGTCTAATTTCCCTTTCCCTTAACTCTAAAACAACCCTTCCTGTTTCTTGTCTCATTGCTCATTTGCGTCAAATTTCTCTTTCTCTTGTACTATGTTGTTATATAGTCTGCAAATAGAAGGTTTCTGCATCTTTCTTTCTGTCTCCAAGAGGATTTTGAAAGGCAGAAATTATATATGGCGAAAACCATGTGGTGGTTGTTACCACCCGCAGAACTTGTATTTGCTCTTTCTTTTTATGTGACAATTTGCGGGAAGAGAGAGAGAGAGGAAGAATGCAATTGTGTGACAAAGAGTAGAAAAAAGGGTTGGAATGAAAAAGAAATATGGGAAAAAGCAAAGAAATTAAGATTAGCCACTACTAAGAATTGTTTGTCTTTATCCAAAACAATTTGCGGGAAGAGAGAGAGAGAGGAAGAATGCAATTCAAGACTCTTAAAACTATCCTACAAACTTAACCACTCAGGCCGAGGAATGTCTCGCCGTTGAAATTTGATTCTAGTGTTCTTCTAATTTCCCTTTCCCTTAACTCTAAAAAAACCCCTCCTGTTTCTTGTCTCATTGCTCATTTGCGTCAAATTTCTCTTTCTCTTGTACTATGTTTTTATATAGTCTGCAAATAGAAGGTTTCTGCATCTTTCTTTCTGTCTCCAAGAGGATTTTGAAAGGCAGAAATTATATATGGCGAAAACCCTGTGGTGGTTGTTACCACCCGCAGAACTTGTATTTGCTCTTTCTTTTTATGTGACAATTTGCGGGAAGAGAGAGAGAGGAAGAATGCAATTGTGTGACAAAGAGTAGAAAAAAGGGTTGGAATGAAAAAGAAATATGGGAAAAAGCAAAGAAATTAAGATTAGCCACTACTAAGAATTGTTTGTCTTTATCCAAACAATTTGCGGGAAGAGAGAGAGAGGAAGAATGCAATTCAAGACTCTCAAAACTATCTACAAACTTAACCACTCAGGCCGAGGAATGTCTCGCCGTTGAAATTGGATTCTAGTGTTCTTCTAATTTCCCTTTCCCTAACTCTAAAACAACCCCTCCTGTTTCTTGTCTCATTGCTCATTTGCGTCAAATTTCTCTTTCTCTTGTACTATATTGTTATATAGTCTGCAAATAGAAGGTTTCTGCATCTTTCTTTCTGTCTCCAAGAGGATTTTGAAAGGCAGAAATTATATATGGCGAAAACCCTGTGGTGGTTGTTACCACCCGCAGAACTTGTATTTGCTCTTTCTTTTTATGTGACAATTTGCGGGAAGAGAGAGAGAGGAAGAATGCAATTGTGTGACAAAGAGTAGAAAAAAGGGTTGGAATGAAAAAGAAATATGGGAAAAAGCAAAGAAATTAAGATTAGCCACTACTAAGAATTGTTTGTCTTTATCCAAAACAATTTGCGGGAAGAGAGAGAGAGAGGAAGAATGCAATTCAAGACTCTCAAAACTATCTACAAACTTAACCACTCAGGCCGAGGAATGTCTCGCCATTGAAATTTGATTCTAGTGTTCTTCTAATTTCCCTTTCCCTTAACTCTAAAACAACCCCTCCTGTTTCTTGTCTCATTGCTCATTTGCGTCAAATTTCTCTTTCTCTTGTACTATGTTGTTATATAGTCTGCAAATAGAAGGTTTCTGCATCTTTCTTTCTGTCTCCAAGAGGATTTTGAAAGGCAGAAATTATATATGGCGAAAACCCTGTGGTGGTTGTTACCACCCGCAGAACTTGTATTTGCTCTTTCTTTTTATGTGACAATTTGCGGGAAGAGAGAGAGAGGAAGAATGCAATTGTGTGACAAAGAGTAGAAAAAAGGGTTGGAATGAAAAAGAAATATGGGAAAAAGCAAAGAAATTAAGATTAGCCACTACTAAGAATTGTTTGTCTTTATCCAAAACAATTTGCGGGAAGAGAGAGAGAGGAAGAATGCAATTCAAGACTCTCAAAACTATCTACAAACTTAACCACTCAGGCCGAGGAATGTCTCGCCGTTGAAATTTGATTCTAGTGTTCTTCTAATTTCCCTTTCCCTTAACTCTAAAACAACCCCTCCTGTTTCTTGTCTCATTGCTCATTTGCGTCAAATTTCTCTTTCTCTTGTACTATATTGTTATATAGTCTGCAAATAGAAGGTTTCTGCATCTTTCTTTCTGTCTCCAAGAGGATTTTGAAAGGCAGAAATTATATATGGCGAAAACCCTGTGGTGGTTGTTACCACCCGCAGAACTTGTATTTGCTCTTTCTTTTTATGTGACAATTTGCGGGAAGAGAGAGAGAGGAAGGATGCAATTGTGTGACAAAGAGTAGAAAAAAGGGTTGGAATGAAAAAGAAATATGGGAAAAGGCAAAGAAATTAAGATTAGCCACTACTAAGAATTGTTTGTCTTTATCCAAAACAATTTGCGGGAAGAGAGAGAGAGAGGAAGAATGCAATTCAAGACTCTCAAAACTATCTACAAACTTAACCACTCAGGCCGAGGAATGTCTCGCCATTGAAATTTGATTCTAGTGTTCTTCTAATTTCCCTTTCCCTTAACTCTAAAACAACCCCTCCTGTTTCTTGTCTCATTGCTCATTTGCGTCAAATTTCTCTTTCTCTTGTACTATGTTGTTATATAGTCTGCAAATAGAAGGTTTCTGCATCTTTCTTTCTGTCTCCAAGAGGATTTTGAAAGGCAGAAATTATATATGGCGAAAACCATGTGGTGGTTGTTACCACCCGCAGAACTTGTATTTGCTCTTTCTTTTTATGTGACAATTTGCGGGAAGAGAGAGAGAGGAAGAATGCAATTGTGTGACAAAGAGTAGAAAAAAGGGTTGGAATGAAAAAGAAATATGGGAAAAAGCAAAGAAATTAAGATTAGCCACTACTAAGAATTGTTTGTCTTTATCCAAAACAATTTGCGGGAAGAGAGAGAGAGGAAGAATGCAATTCAAGACTCTCAAAACTATCTACAAACTTAACCACTCAGGCCGAGGAATGTCTCGCCATTGAAATTGGATTCTAGTGTTCTTCTAATTTCCCTTTCCCTTAACTCTAAAAACACCCTCCTGTTTCTTGTCTCATTGCTCATTTGCGTCAAATTTCTCTTTCTCTTGTACTATGTTGTTATATAGTCTGCAAATAGAAGGTTTCTGCATCTTTCTTTCTGTCTCCAAGAGGATTTTGAAAGGCAGAAATTATATATGGCGAAAACCATGTGGTGCTTGTTACCACCCGCAGAACTTGTATTTGCTCTTTCTTTTTATGTGACAATTTGCGGGAAGAGAGAGAGAGGAAGAATGCAATTGTGTGACAAAGAGTAGAAAAAAGGGTTGGAATGAAAAAGAAATATGGGAAAAAGCAAAGAAATTAAGATTAGCCACTACTAAGAATTGTTTGTCTTTATCCAAAACAATTTGCGGGAAGAGAGAGAGAGGAAGAATGCAATTCAAGACTCTCAAAACTATCTACAAACTTAACCACTCAGGCCGAGGAATGTCTCGCCGTTGAAATTGGATTCTAGTGTTCTTCTAATTTCCCTTTCCCTTAACTCTAAAAAAACCCCTCCTGTTTCTTGTCTCATTGCTCATTTGCGTCAAATTTCTCTTTCTCTTGTACTATATTGTTATATAGTCTGCAAATAGAAGGTTTCTGCATCTTTCTTTGTGTCTCCAAGAGGATTTTGAAAGGCAGAAATTATATATGGCGAAAACCCTGTGGTGGTTGTTACCACCCGCAGAACTTGTATTTGCTCTTTCTTTTTATGTGACAATTTGCGGGAAGAGAGAGAGAGGAAGAATGCAATTGTGTGACAAAGAGTAGAAAAAAGGATTGGAATGAAAAAGAAATATGGGAAAAAGCAAAGAAATTAAGATTAGCCACTACTAAGAATTGTTTGTCTTTATCCAAAACAATTTGCGGGAAGAGAGAGAGAGAGGAAGAATGCAATTCAAGACTCTCAAAACTATCTACAAACTTAACCACTCAGGCCGAGGAATGTCTCGCCATTGAAATTTGATTCTAGTGTTCTTCTAATTTCCCTTTCCCTTAACTCTAAAACAACCCCTCCTGTTTCTTGTCTCATTGCTCATTTGCGTCAAATTTCTCTTTCTCTTGTACTATGTTGTTATATAGTCTGCAAATAGAAGGTTTCTGCATCTTTCTTTCTGTCTCCAAGAGGATTTTGAAAGGCAGAAATTATATATGGCGAAAACCCTGTGGTGGTTGTTACCACCCGCAGAACTTGTATTTGCTCTTTCTTTTTATGTGACAATTTGCGGGAAGAGAGAGAGAGGAAGAATGCAATTGTGTGACAAAGAGTAGAAAAAAGGGTTGGAATGAAAAAGAAATATGGGAAAAAGCAAAGAAATTAAGATTAGCCACTACTAAGAATTGTTTGTCTTTATCCAAAACAATTTGCGGGAAGAGAGGAGAGAGGAAGAATGCAATTCAAGACTCTCAAAACTATCTACAAACTTAACCACTCAGGCCGAGGAATGTCTCGCCGTTGAAATTGGATTCTAGTGTTCTTCTAATTTCCCTTTCCCTTAACTCTAATTAAAACCCTCCTGTTTCTTGTCTCATTGCTCATTTGCGTCAAATTTCTCTTTCTCTTGTACTATGTTGTTATATAGTCTGCAAATAGAAGGTTTCTGCATCTTTCTTTCTGTCTCCAAGAGGATTTTGAAAGGCAGAAATTATATATGGCGAAAACCCTGTGGTGGTTGTTACCACCCGCAGAACTTGTATTTGCTCTTTCTTTTTATGTGACAATTTGCGGGAAGAGAGAGAGAGGAAGAATGCAATTGTGTGACAAAGAGTAGAAAAAAGGGTTGGAATGAAAAAGAAATATGGGAAAAAGCAAAGAAATTAAGATTAGCCACTACTAAGAATTGTTTGTCTTTATCCAAAACATTTTGCGGGAAGAGAGAGAGAGAGGAAGAATGCAATTCAAGGCTCTCAAAACTATCCTACAAACTTAACCACTCAGGCCGAGGAATGTCTCGCCGTTGAAATTTGATTCTAGTGTTCTTCTAATTTCCCTTTCCCTTAACTCTAAAAAAACCCCTCCTGTTTCTTGTCTCATTGCTCATTTGCGTCAAATTTCTCTTTCTCTTGTACTATATTGTTATATAGTCTGCAAATAGAAGATTTCTGCATCTTTCTTTCTGTCTCCAAGAGGATTTTGAAAGGCAGAAATTATATATGGCGAAAACCCTGTGGTGGTTGTTACCACCCGCAGAACTTGTATTTGCTCTTTCTTTTTATGTGACAATTTGCGGGAAGAGAGAGAGAGGAAGAATGCAATTGTGTGACAAAGAGTAGAAAAAAGGGTTGGAATGAAAAAGAAATATGGGAAAAAGCAAAGAAATTAAGATTAGCCACTACTAAGAATTGTTTGTCTTTATCCAAAACAATTTGCGGGAAGAGAGAGAGAGAGGAAGAATGCAATTCAAGACTCTCAAAACTATCTACAAACTTAACCACTCAGGCCGAGGAATGTCTCGCCGTTGAAATTGGATTCTAGTGTTCTTCTAATTTCCCTTTCCCTTAACTCTAAAACAACCCCTCCTGTTTCTTGTCTCATTGCTCATTTGCGTCAAATTTCTCTTTCTCTTGTACTATGTTGTTATATAGTCTGCAAATAGAAGGTTTCTGCATCTTTCTTTCTGTCTCCAAGAGGATTTTGAAAGGCAGAAATTATATATGGCGAAAACCATGTGGTGCTTGTTACCACCCGCAGAACTTGTATTTGCTCTTTCTTTTTATGTGACAATTTGCGGGAAGAGAGAGAGAGAGGAAGAATGCAATTGTGTGACAAAGAGTAGAAAAAAGGGTTGGAATGAAAAAGAAATATGGGAAAAAGCAAAGAAATTAAGATTAGCCACTACTAAGAATTGTTTGTCTTTATCCAAAACAATTTGCGGGAAGAGAGAGAGAGGAAGAATGCAATTCAAGACTCTCAAAACTATCTACAAACTTAACCACTCAGGCCGAGGAATGTCTCGCCGTTGAAATTGGATTCTAGTGTTCTTCTAATTTCCCTTTCCCTTAACTCTAAAAAAACCCCTCCTGTTTCTTGTCTCATTGCTCATTTGCGTCAAATTTCTCTTTCTCTTGTACTATGTTGTTATATAGTCTGCAAATAGAAGGTTTCTGCATCTTTCTTTCTGTCTCCAAGAGGATTTTGAAAGGCAGAAATTATATATGGCGAAAACCCTGTGGTGCTTGTTGCCACCCGCAGAACTTGTATTTGCTCTTTCTGTTTATGTGACAATTTGCGGGAAGAGAGAGAGAGGAAGAATGCAATTGTGTGACAAAGAGTAGAAAAAAGGGTTGGAATGAAAAAGAAATATGGGAAAAAGCAAAGAAATTAAGATTAGCCACTACTAAGAATTGTTTGTCTTTATCCAAAACAATTTGCGGGAAGAGAGAGAGAGGAAGAATGCAATTCAAGACTCTAAAACTATCCTACAAACTTAACCACTCAGGCCGAGGAATGTCTCGCCGTTGAAATTGGATTCTAGTGTTCTTCTAATTTCCCTTTCCCTTAACTCTAAAAAAACCCCTCCTGTTTCTTGTCTCATTGCTCATTTGCGTCAAATTTCTCTTTCTCTTGTACTATGTTGTTATATAGTCTGCAAATAGGAGGTTTCTGCATCTTTCTTTTTTTCTCCAAGAGGATTTTGAAAGGCAGAAATTATATATGGCGAAAACCCTGTGGTGGTTGTTACCACCCGCAGAACTTGTATTTGCTCTTTCTTTTTATGTGACAATTTGCGGGAAGAGAGAGAGAGGAAGAATGCAATTGTGTGACAAAGAGTAGAAAAAAGGGTTGGAATGAAAAAGAAATATGGGAAAAAGCAAAGAAATTAAGATTAGCCACTACTAAGAATTGTTTGTCTTTATCCAAAACAATTTGCGGGAAGAGAGAGAGAGAGGAAGAATGCAATTCAAGACTCTCAAAACTATCCTACAAACTTAACCACTCAGGCCGAGGAATGTCTCGCCGTTGAAATTTGATTCTAGTGTTCTTCTAATTTCCCTTTCCCTTAACTCTAAAAAAAACCCTCCTGTTTCTTGTCTCATTGCTCATTTGCGTCAAATTTCTCTTTCTCTTGTACTATATTGTTATATAGTCTGCAAATAGAAGGTTTCTGCATCTTTCTTTCTGTCTCCAAGAGGATTTTGAAAGGCAGAAATTATATATGGCGAAAACCCTGTGGTGGTTGTTACCACCCGCAGAACTTGTATTTGCTCTTTCTTTTTATGTGACAATTTGCGGGAAGAGAGATAGAGGAAGAATGCAATTGTGTGACAAAGAGTAGAAAAAAGGGTTGGAATGAAAAAGAAATATGGGAAAAAGCAAAGAAATTAAGATTAGCCACTACTAAGAATTGTTTGTCTTTATCCAAAACAATTTGCGGGAAGAGAGGAGAGAGGAAGAATGCAATTCAAGACTCTCAAAACTATCTACAAACTTAACCGCTCAGGCCGAGGAATGTCTCGCCATTGAAATTTGATTCTAGTGTTCTTCTAATTTCCCTTTCCCTTAACTCTAAAACAACCCCTCCTGTTTCTTGTCTCATTGCTAATTTGCGTCAAATTTCTCTTTCTCTTGTACTATATTGTTATATAGTCTGCAAATAGAAGGTTTCTGCATCTTTCTTTCTGTCTCCAAGAGGATTTTGAAAGGCAGAAATTATATATGGCGAAAACCCTGTGGTGGTTGTTACCACCCGCAGAACTTGTATTTGCTCTTTCTTTTTATGTGACATGCATAATTTACTGGTCAACAAAAAAAAATTCTCATGGTTCTGGATCAAAATCGTCTGACTCTAGGGTAATTGTATGTGTTGAATTCAATAATGACTTCCGTATAGCTATATTGGACTTAGTTTTCCATAACCAGCATATCTATATATTTCGTGTACCATGTTATTCATATATTAATTTATATGTTCATTGGTTCCACTTATGCAATAATATTTTTCTAATTTGTGCTTTTTTGTTTGTTTCAGATTGCTGGTTCATGATAGTGCATATCTACAACTACCTAATTTCTAATTACTCTGAACTTAAAACATGGAACGTGGCAAGTGCGTGAACGATGCTAATCGTTTTTGTTACATATGTGGCGCCTTCACTCCTGGTAGCCTTAAGAAACCAATCACAAAAGCTGTTCGACTTAACTACAAAAGTTAGTTCAAATGTTCTTTGGGTGACCAAGACAAGAAATGAGCACCTCACATAGCTTGTAAGTCTTGTGTAAACCACCTGAGTGAGTGGATGTCTGGTAAGCGAATATCAGGAATGCCGTTTGCTGTACCAATGATATGGCGTGAACCCAAAGACCACAACAGTGACGGCTGCTTCTGTCTCAAAAATATAAAGGAAATAAGCATCAAAACCTGAGGTAAGATGCAGTACCCCAATATTGCTTCTGCAATCCCACCAGTTCTGCACAGCGCTGAACTCCCAGTCCCAAATCTACCGACTGAACAAGAATTGATGAGTGATTCCGATTCTAATTCTACCTTAAATAAAGACGACTATCAGCATGCCTCAGAAAATACCAGGCCTAAACTCTTTACACAAGAAGTGCTTCATGATCTCATAGGGACCTACACCTGTCCAAAGAAAAGGCCGAAGTTCTGTGATCCAGACTAAAGCAGCGTAACCTGCTGGAGGCTGGAGTGCGTATCACTACAGCTCGTTACCGACATAGAGAGCTGCCTGGATTTTCAAGATGGCAAACAACCTTTGTTACTGTGAGGACACAGTATCTCTCATGCAACAATTCTCAAAGTCTGAGTCATACAAGTCAGATGATTGGAGGCTGTTTATAGACTCTGGAAAAGACTCTGCGAAAGCTGTTCTTTTACACAATGGCAGTCGATTTTGATCTGTCCCAATAACCAATGCCGCAAAGATGGCTGAGAACTATGAAACAATCAAGAATTTGTTAGCCGCTATAGAGTACGAGAAACACCAGTGGAAGATATGTGGGGAGCTCAAATTCATCTGTTTACTACTGGGCCTTCAGATTGGCTACACAAAGTACATGTGATTTTTTCTATTTGTGGGACAGCAGAGCTGATGCAGAGCACTATGTGAGAAAGGAATGGCAAACAAGAGCAAGAGAAGCGCTTGGAAGGTTAAACTGTGTTCACAGTCCTCTTGTAGATCAATAAAAATTCTTTTTTTTCCTCCACTGCCTCGAAATCTCGGTTTGGCTTAAAAATTTCATCAAGGCTATGGATCAATCTGGTGCTGGTTTCCGAAGCCAAGTTGAAAGCAGGCGTCTTGAATGTACCACAGGTTCGCATATTAGTTCATGATAGCGAATTCACCAAGGCCTTGAACCCACTGGAGAAAAACTCGTAGGAATTATTTTTCAATGTGTCAAAGCTTTTTCTTGCAAACTATCGCGCTGACAACTACAAAGAAATCGTTACAACCATGCTGCAAAATTATCATAAATTAGGAGCAAGGATGTCCTTGAAATTGCATTTTTCCACTCTCATATTGATTTTTCCCAGATAACATTGGAGAATTTAGTGATGAACACGGTGAAAGATTTCATCAAGACATCGCCATAATGGAGAGCAGATATCAGGAACAATTTAGTTCTAATATGATTGTTGACCATTGCTGGACGCTGCAATAAAAAGAGAGCGAACTGTACAAACGAAAGGGCAAAGTTCAGAAGTACTTTTAGAACTTCATATTTTGTCAATTATAAAGGATTTGAACTTATACTTTCTGGTACAATTTCTTATGAGCTTATCTGTGACGTGTTTACTATCGTTATCTTACGTAAGATAATTAATGTCATCATATTTACTATCTGGTCTATTTTGGGTTAAATATCGGTTGCACGACAAAAGTGATGGAATATTGAATATTTGTAACTAGTGATTTTTTTTATAATACATAGTCTGATGAAACAAAACAAATATCACATGCAAATTCAGCAATATGAAATTAGTTGTGTGAGCATAATCTCATATGTGAACCATTTTGGCTGTTGACCAGTGATGTAATGAGCCTATAAATTGTGAGCGGGAAGGAAGATATGGTACAAAAATCCCTTAAGGGTTCCAGTTTGGCCTTCTCAAGTTTTTTGAAGGTTGATTCTAAGCAGCGAAATCGGCGGAAAACGTCTTCGTTGAGGAAGAGATACAATGAAGAAGTTTTCCGCCGATTTCGCTGCTTAGAATCCACCTTCAAAAAACTTGAGAAGGCCAAACTGGATGTCCAATTTCTCTCAACATAATTAGCTGATGATGGTCATCGTTAATGACCAAAACGTCCTGAAAATGAAATGTTCGTAACCATCGCATGTCTTCATATTCCTGCTACGAATAAGGTTCCCAAGGAACGATTCCATCACCAATATATATATATATATATATATATATATATATATATATATATATATATATATATATATATATATAATTTTACGGTGAATTCAAGAACATAGGAGGCTGAGGTACATGTGATTTATTTAAGGAACGACGTTTCGGGCGTATCACCCATCTTCAGGTTCTAAAAATCATAGAATAATATAATGCAGTTAAAGAATATTAAAAATATTAAAAATAATCACGTTAAGACCAAGTAGGTAAATCAAAAATTAAAAAATAAAATCTACACTCAACATAGATAATACCGCTGTTCCCCTTCTTATTTCTTAATTTTAATTACCTCATTCAACAACCAACCAACCTTTTCTTATTTAACAACCAACCAATGAAATTATTATCCTCCTTTAAGCCACATCCTTTATAATTTCTTCACTTTTTGATTTCTCCTGAACTTCATCGGTAAGCAATATTATACTGTAATTATTTGATTATGTGTTTTTTGCTTTTTTTTCGCGTCAATAGTGGTTATATTAGATTGATACCTTTATTCTCTTGCCTTTTAAATCAGTTATTTTTTAATTTTTGATTTACTTATATGGTCTTAATCTGATTATTATTAATATTTTTAATATTCTTTAACTGTATTATATTATTTTATGATTTTAGAACCTGAAGATGGGTGATACACCCGAAACGTTCTTCCTTAAATAAATCATATGTACCTCAGCCTCCTTCCTCTATGTCCTTTCCTTCACCGTGAAATTGAAGATCAGACTGGTCAGTAGCAACTCATGATATATATTTATATATATATATATATATATATATATATATATATATATATATATATATATATATATATATATATATATATAAAGCAGTCGTCTACGCACGAAAAATTGTTTGCTTCTCCATAACTCAAAAACTATTGAAGCCGACAGAATTTTTTTGCAGATTTGGAATCAGCACGTCAATGTCTAGAAGCTCCACGTATTTGTTGTTTAAAATAAAACGTGAATTAAAAAAAATGGAATTTTTGACCTTTCTATCTTTTTACTAGTAATCGCGGTTATGAGTGCAATTAAAACACCAACTGTTTACACTTGGAAAAATTAAGGCGGTAATACATATTATCAGCATGCTCATGACTCGAATAATTTAGTAATTTAGTTAAAATTCGCGCCCACCCACTTGCTCATCCGGCGCATGAATGTGATGTCAAAACGCGGACCTACTTGCAGAAAGGTCATGTCACAGTTCCTCTAGCTCGGCCGCACGTGCCTGCAAGAAATATCATATCACGGGTCTTGCAATAAATGTCATGTCGCTGACTGGGTTGTGAAGTTAAGCAATAAAAAAAAGCTCTCAGTTGTCAATTTCAATATGAGAGAAGCAGACGTGCGTCCGATCGGTGCACGGCTCTTAGTATTTCATGTTACACTCCTCCATTACTCAAAAGTAAAAATAAACCTTACATTCTTATACTTACCAACATTTAATTGTGCAACTTAACTCAAGCAGAGAATATAATTTATTCAAGATAGTTTTTTATGCTTCGCCAACGCGGTTACCCTTGCTTGTACACATATATTCTTCACTAAATGTCCTAAGAAAAAAAGTCAATTTTTTTTAATTACCTCGCATTATTTATTCCCAGGACATTTTGTAATCATTTTGAGCTATAGGAGATTAAATCACGAGGCTCAAGTTTTCGACATCGTTATTTTTCGAAGTTTATCTTAAGATACCTTCTCGTTTCGGTAAGTCAAATTTACTATATTATGTTCATTGAACTAACTCAGAGACGCTCACCTTAAGAAATAAGGAATCTGGATTTATGTATTCTAGCTACAAACTCCCGAATGGTGAACCTCCAACACAGGAAGGGGAGGAGTAGGATCAGTATCTTTCTTCTTGCCAAGAGTAATTTTTGGTTCGTTCTTCTTAACCTGGTAGAATTTGGTTCGCTATTCTTGACATGATCAAATGTTTGAAAATAAAGATATATTGACGACATTAAGTGATCCCAAGGGAAAACGAGTAAAATAAATACACATTTGATCCCTTTTTTAGTGCAAGTAAAGATAAAGAGGAGCAGTTATCCTTCAGTTTTCGGTATATAGTTTCTCTATGAAGGATTTGCCGTTGCCATAACTCATAACACATGAAGCAACAGTCAAAGGCAGAACTCACACTAAATGCCTCTATATTTTAAGTAAAATGACATCGGGTGGCATTTGGGAACCGCTCTGCTGCAACACAATTGCGAATTGTTCTAAGTGTGTAGGTGTGTGTAGGGTAGAAAAAAAGCGGGGGTGGGATAGAAAAATGAAAATAGACAAGTTGTTAAAAGAGAAAGAAATGTGGAAGGGTGCAAAGGGATGCTAGGCGCCTGGTGGTCAGGCCTATCGCTTTCATTATTTTCTTGTTGTGTGTTGTAGAGGGACCCACTAAAATAGTAATATTTCCCCCCCCCTAAGATATTACTTCGTTCTTCTGTTGAATCGGAGAGTCCCCCTCCAACGCGTTGTGTGTGCCGATAATGTATATTGAACCCGTTTTAAAGATGACTCACGATGGCTTAATGGCCGGACATTTCGACCATAACAAAACGGCCCAGCGGGTATTCAAATATTTCTTTTGGTAAGGCGCGGCCAAAGAAATTATCGACTTCTGCAAGTCCTGTGACCTTTGCTAGAAGGTCACCTCCAAAGGTCGTGTAGCCACCGCCCCCTTCAAAAGACCCCGAGACTGGCCAAGCTCTTCGCCGGGGTATCAATCGACCTAATAGCCCCCATTTGTCCCCCGTCAAGCGAGGGACACTCCTATATTTTAACCCTCGTCCATTGTGCCACCCGTTCTCCAGAGGCTATCCCCATGAAGAAGATTGATAGCATTTCTTTTGCAGAGGCTTAATCTCAATCTTTTGCCGAGTAAGGATCACGAAGGAGATCTTATCCGAAGGAGGACGTCAATCCACCTCTGAATTGATGGAGTATATCGTTAAACTCCTTCTCATCAAGCCCCTCTTCACGACGCCCTGGCACCCTTCCGCTAACAGGACGTGCGAAAAATTAAACGGCACCCTCAAAATGGTACTTAAGAAGGTGTGCCACGAACAGCCCCAAGACTGGCACCGCTACCTTCCCGTAGTGGTATTTGCTTGTCGAGAAGTCCCCCATAGAACTTTGGGGTTCGCTTCATTTGAGCTGTTATATGGCCGTAACGTCCGAGGACCGATGAGCATTTTGAAAGATTGTGGTCCAATCCTAGAATGGAAGAGGAAATTAAAGCCTCTTACGCGTATGTTTTAGACCTGCGTACGCGGTTAGAAAAATGTGCGGACATCACTCTCCGGAACGCCGATGTAAACTTGGAAAAATACCGCACCTACTTCGACCTAAAACCAAAGACGCGTTTGTTCAAAACAGGTGACGAAGTATTGCTCTTGCTTTCCTCCGAAGCAAATAAGCTCCTCTCCCACTGGAAAGGACCATTCCCCGTTTTTGAACCCCGCGGCCAGGTAGATTAACTAATTGAAACCCTCTCTGGTAATAAGATTTACCACGTCAACCTCCTAAGAAAATACCACCGCCGAGCTTGCCTAAATAACGTAGTCGCCCTGGACGAAGAACCCGTCCTCAAAGCCGCCTATCCCGTTGAATCCTTGTGTCTGGTCCAAACGGTGTGCGTAGAAGCAGAAGATGAGTATTCCCTGCCGTCCCGTCTCATAGGTAAAGAATATATTGTCGAAAGCGATCACAAGCACCTGGCGTACCTAAAAAAGTGTAGGAGCCAAAAATGGCCGTTTAATGCGTTGGAGCCTACTACTCATGGAGTACCAATTTCGGATCATGTATGTTAAAGACACGGACAACTGCCTAGCCGATAGCCTGAGTAAGAATCGAATACAAGACCCCTTTCCAACAACCTGAGTACATAGCAAAATTCGTGATTGACTCATTTTTGTAAATACTAGTTTCTTTTTCTTTCTTTTTTTGATGTTGTGTGTGCCTATGTATAGATTATGTTCTCTGTGGTTACATATATGTAAATCCCGTGTAGTGTTATATTTTTTTCTGTTTGCTAAACGTTGAAATTGTAATCGTATTAGTTCCCCTCTTGATGAAATTAGTTGTAGACATTTTTTTCACCCAAAAGTTTTCCTTGCTGTAAAAATGTCTGGATAGGGAGGAGTGTCGAGGGACCCACTAAAATATTAATATTACCCCCCCCTTCCTAAGATATTACTTCGGGAGAGAAAGCAGGCCGTTACATTCACACCGAAGCATGACGCTGTAATTAAAGGCTATCTCCCTGCCGTCTTAATCTCCCCCCCCCCCCCGAGTCGAGAGATTATTCGTCTATTTGTAGATTTGCCTCAAGACAACTTTTATAGCTCCAGCCACTGGTCGTTCATTCAGACCCGCTGATTCCAGCCTCTTACACCTTCCCATAAGGACACGCTCTGTTGCTCCGGCCAATAATGAAGGTTTGAGAAGGTCCCTCTCTTTCTCTCTGTTTTGGAGAAATCCGGGTATATATGCACCCTCTCAAGGATTACCCGCAGATTCGGTTAGACGACGCTTCCCCTAACGGAGGTTCTCTTGAATGATGCTCTCGCCCGAGAAGTGCTTAGTGACGGTCGCAGGCCGCAGAAGAGATGACATCACACTCGTCACTTCAGGTCAGGGAGCAAAGTCTCTTGAGGCAACGTCAGCCTTTCTCAGCCGCCTTTGGATCAAAGATTGGAGAAGCCGTCCTCCAAAGTTCTTCTGGTGACCTCAAGAGACCCAATAGGTCGCTCAATCCGAGTTTGGAGAAGGAACACCCCTCTCCGAAGTTCTTCTGGTGACCTCTTTGAACTCTTGAGGACAAGAGGCCCAATGGCTTGCTCAATCCTAAATGGAGAAGCTTATCCCCCCGAAGTTCCTCCGGTGACCTCTTGAGGACAAGAGGTCCGCATCTCACAACATCAAAGTTTGGAGAACGTAGCATCACCCTATTCGGGTTCCCGTCTACACTCGTGAGTAATCAAGGTCACCGAGCCCCCCACTCCAAGTTTGCCCCTCTTTCCTCTTGAGGTTCAAAAGAACTGAAACTCTCACCACCCCTAAATCCCCCATTATAATAATTTAATAACCCTGGTTATCCAATCAGTATTCGGAACCTAATTCCGTCTTATTCGTGTATACATATATTATATATTTACTGTGTACCTTTTATCTATTGTTTATTAAAATCTATTCTTTTCGTTGTGTTTGGAATATTCCTTGGTCACGCAGATGCAGCTAGCTATTCAAATCTCACTCGTAGAACAATAACATTTGTTGCCTTGCTTAGCCATCCTTAGAGCCTGTGTGCGTATATTCCGTACACTTGGCCATACTTCGACATGTGTAGTTTTTGTTGTTGTTTGTGGTCATAGTTTACATTTTTTCATAGCATTCAAGTCATTTGTATTCATAATTTTACTGTTCTTTGGTATGGAATTTGCATTGCTGTTGTTTATGTAATAAATTACTTTCATTTTGTGCTTAGTTTTTATTGTTTATTTTGTTTCGTTTGTAAAATTAGTGCCTTTTGTTTCTTCTTTTCTTCCCTCTTCTCGTGTCATTTGGTTGATGAGTCTTGATCAATTTTAGTTTGTCAAAGTTCGGTGAGTCTTGATTTGATTTTGTCGCATTCGGTGTTAAAATTACGCTTTATTCATGCGTAGGGCGGCACTTCAGCTCCACCAGCCATCAGGTTGGCGGAGCTTGGAAATCTGGCTCGACATACAGCTCTTCTGTTCTGGTTAATCATCTGAGTGATTTCCTCGTTCAGTTCTTGATTAACCAGTTCCTACATATTCCGTGTCCGTTCTTCTATGACTTGATTAATGGGAGTTAGTCCCCCTTCCCTCTGCAGCTCTTCTTGGTTTCTTCTTTCCAGCTTACGTGTCACCGTAATTGGGGAGGCGCATTTATTCTGCATAGTTTGTAGTCTCCTCTTTTGTGTCTTCGAGACACAAAAGAGGGCGGAGGCGGGATAAAGCAACGTAGATCGTACAAGTGCATTTTAGATCTTTCTCTTGTTGCTTAATCGGATATTTCTGAACATGAATATAGTTCGGACTGCAGCTGAGGCTTTAGAAATTCTATCAGAGATGTGCTTCCTGTACCCAGTTAAGTTTCATTACGAGTACATTGCACTCTGTGGTATAAGGATAGCGCCTATCCCCCACCCTGACATCAGAATGTAGCCTCCTGCCGATAGGGACTACCTTAAATTACTCCTGGTTGTTTCTACTTTTAATTGGGCCTCGTAAATGTTTAGTCTTTCGATTTCTGCTTATGTCATTCGAGCTTACATAGGCGCATTCCTCCAAGGACATGTTATTATCTGGCTGAAATCATCTGCGAATTGAATGTTGAGGCAAGTGGGGTTCACAGGTGCTGGGACGTCTGCGGTGTATATCGAGTATAGAGTGGGGAACAGACCCCTTCCCTGCGGGAGGCCCGGAGTGAGCGGAAACTTCAGTCCGTCCGCGCACCCCATACTGACATACGCCGCCTCTCCATGACATAGTCACAGAGAGTTGTCTCTAAGTTTGGACTTAGGCCCAGCTGTAAGATCTTAAACGGCATTCCTGTGACACATCCCGACAAACAATCTCCCCGTAACTTCTTTCCCGTTTTGCTTGAGCTAGCTTTTCCGTGATGACATTTATCGCCATATTGCTTTCTTCTAAACCCGAATTGATAGGGGTTGAAGAGGGAGTTCTCCTCTAGGTGAGACACCAGTCTTCCGTTGAGGATCTTCTCGAAGAGCTTCTCGCCAAATTCTAGGAGTGATATTGACCGGTAGCTCTCTCTCTCTCTCTCTCTCTCTCTCAACGTCGGGTCCTTTCCGTGCTTAGGAAGAAAAATCATTTTACATATATGCATCTGGGAAGTATCCCATGTTTTGACACACGTTAAAAAATTTTCTCATTCCTTCGATGACGTTTGATGGTGCCTTTTCGAAGTTTAGCTTCGTCATCTTCGATTTTCTCGGGGCTTTCTGACGGAATGAGCGGAGCGTGCTAAGAAGTTCCTCTTCAGTGATCTCGGCGTCTCCATCACGCTTTCTTGGTGGTGAGGGTGTGTCCTATGTATTTGCGTATTAAGCTCGTCTATGATGTTGCTTTCAAACTCCATGCTATAATCTTAGTTCTCTTCTTCAGTTATACTGAAGATTCTTTCCCAATAACGTCTGAATATTTCTTCTATTCTTCTTTCTTTTCTCTCGATGGTTTCGTCTTCATTTTGTATTTCCATTTTGTTCTTCGTACCTGTTGATCCTTTGAGACGTCGGATTTTACTCTAGAAGTCCTTGGGTGATGCATCCTGATCGAGGCTCTCGATCGTATCGTTCCAACGCCTCCACTGCATTTAAAGCATCAATGGGTCGAGCTCTTCCTTGATCTCTTCACTTCGTTGTATTGAGTGGATTGATGCATTTCTGATGTGAATTTCATTCAATAATTTCCATTCACGGTACAAATCGTTAAGGTATTCAGTCCATCTATGGGCTGAGATGGACTTATACCGGGGCTTAGGGATACAAGCACTATCGGCGTTGATTAGGTAGTTATTAAGGTCGTCAAGTGCCTCATCAATCTCCTCGAGAATCGCCTCATCCAATTTGAGCGGATGGTAGGCCTCGAGGTGGCGCGCGTACCGTTTCCAGTCTGCTATTCTGCAGTCCTACTTGACTGCAGCTGGGAATTGCTAGAGTTCCTGTTAATGGTACGCAGGATCCCTATGTGGTCCCTACATGGTACCTGGACTGGTTCCATTTAGTAATTAAAAGGTATCTGTTGGTTAGCCAGATATATGTCTAGTTTTGTGGCACTCCCTTTTCTGATATAGGTGGGGAAGTCGGGGCCTGTACGATGGACCATATTCCTTTCCAGCATGGTTTCTAGGCACCTTCCGATCCTATTCTAGTCCTGTAGCCCGATTTACGACATCTGGCGTTCAGATCCCCCATTAATATAGTGAGGGTTCTTCTGCCAAAAGGCCAGCGAGAGAATGAATTTGCAAATATCTTCTTCTTGGCTACTCGTATCCGGTTGCAACGACGAGATTCCCAATTTCCAGTTCGACCTCAATCGCGAAATAGGATTCTTCTAGGTTTCTAATGGGTTTGTATTTTATCCCTTTCTTAATCGCAATAGCAGCTCCGTCGAAGCGCTCCTGCGAATGATTTGTGATCAACACATCGTAATTCCAGATCTTCATCTCTGAAATACTTGTGTCGATTCCAAGCTCAGAAATTAGGATAATATCTGCATCAATTTCTCTGAATACGTTCCTGTAAAGAGTCCTTTTTGTCGTCCAGCAGTTGTTGTTAATTTTCAGTACTCTTAATGCGTTCAAGTGCATGGTGAAATGTAATTATCGGCGTTTCCTAGTATTGTTTTTCTTCTTCTTGGCCTGAGGAGCACTCTTAGTGTGCCCAGGCTTATTGTTCTGTGGTGGAGGACTTGGGCTTTTCGATCGGCTCTTCGTCGCTCATGTACGAGTGCATGTGCCCTCATCACTCTCCGACGAGGCGGTATCTACTCCGTCTTCTTCCTCTTTTTCTTTTTCTTCTTCCTCCTCGGATTCCTCCGATGAGGGGGCCTCATCTATTGCTTCGAGCCCAGACTCCACTTGGTTGTTGCCTTTGGCCACTGTCTCCCTGAATATCATTGAACATTCCGAGTTCGCCGTCATTTTGCTGAGAGCAGGTTATTTTCTTTCAGTAATGCATTAAGGACTTCGTTATAGCAGCCAAGTTTGATTGCGTTAGCGACATTCGCGTGTGTAATACAGATGAGAATCTTGGTGCTTAGGTCGCTTGTGAGATTGAGTTCAGTCAATGATGCCCTCGTTGGTTCTTACTTTTTTGGTGGCGTTGGTGTAGGTTGTTTCTTTTGCATTTTTCTGTTGCTCTTCTTTCTTCTTGATTATTTATTTGGGCTTGGGGCAGTTCAGGGCCATGGTCCCATGCTCCCCCTTGCAATTTAAGAATTTTTTCCTGGAGCTTTCACATTTGTCGTGCCTGTGGCCTTCATTGGCGCTCTCACTGCACCATAGTTTCTCTTTTTCGGGGCAATTCGCTGTGGTATGGGTTTCTAGTTAACAAAAAATTTGAATGCTATTGAATTTTTCTTGTTCGATGTTGCTGCCTGGTAATCTCATATTGAATACCAGGATTCTGCCCGTGGTCGTTTTTCTTGACATGTTCGTGGTCGCAAACGTGATCTTGAGAACGTGGGTATATTCGAGGAACTTTACTATTTCGCGAATATTGATTGCTCCTCTGAATTTTCTCTTTCAATTGCTCAGGTGAGTCTTCCCCAACCCAGTATTCCACTTTGCGGCAGATGACGTTACGTTTCGCTGCCACTTGTGGGGGGATTTTCGCCTAGAGTCCGACCTTCTTTAATACCTCGGCTCCCTCTTCTGATAGGAGCCGGTTGATGTCCTTAGTCTCAGCGCAAAGCGCTATGAAGCCCGAAAGGACCTCCATCAATTTCACAAGGGCCACTTTCAGGTTGATGAAGATGGTTTCGCACAACTTGTTCTTATCCGGCTCCTTTGCTCCTTGGATGGTCATCAGGGGGCCCTCTTAGCGAGGGTCTCCATGTCTTCCTTGTGTCCTTATCCTCTTCCTTCTTGGTTAATTCTCCTTTTTTCTCCAATAAAAGTGTAATTATGGTGTTTTGGGTGTAAAGTGAAAAAAATAAAGTGATGAGATGAAAAAGGAGGTATCGATTTAGGTGTGCGTGGTTGCAAACGTGATTTGAGCGTTCCCATCCATTTTCCAGTTTGTTCCCCGCTCAGATGCTGCTAGGATGATGGGGTTTTTTTTTTTTTAATTAAGGGGCTATCTGGCGACTGCCGACTAAGGCATAAGTTGCCGTAAACAAACAGCCTAATTTAGGCTACTTTAAAAAATTAAACAGAAAACAATAAAAAGGAATAACAATAACAATAACAAAGCAATAACAAAACAATTACAAAAACAACAACAACAATTAAATCGCGTTAAATAAAAGGGAGAAGGCCGGCCTCCCCCAAAAAGTCAATAAGTCCACCAGTCAAAGTACACGAACTCATCCCGAGAACAAGGGACAGGCGGTAGCGACCCCGCCCATCCCGGTACCGGGACAGGTGTCGTGCGCGAAGATCACCCAGACTGGGACATTCGACAAGAATGTGCCGAACAGTCTGGGGGACGACGCAGTCGTTGCAATAGGGCGCAGGCGAGCGCTCCATCAGATAGCGATGCGTCACACGAGTGTGTCCGATTCGGAGACGACAGAAAGCAACCTGAAGCCGCCGCGGCATTGGGGGATAGGTCCATGGGAACAGTCGCGGCGCAATGGCACGCAACTTTAAGTTCCCTTCGACCGTCTCCCATCTTCTTTGCCAAGCAGTCCGAAGAGCTGCCCGTATTCCTGCCATGTAGTCGGTGTGAAGAAGAGCGAAACGCTGGTCCGGTCGCAGAGTCCTCGCGGACTCTTTGGCGCCCTCATCGGCGCGCTCATTCCCCGCAATTCCTACATGTCCAGGAACCCAGCAGAAGATAATCTCGACATCTGCCCGGCTCGCCAAAACCGTGGCGTCACGGATATCGCGAACCAGGGGATGCGGAGATTCCAATGCCCCGAGAGCACTCAGGGCGCTTTGTGAGTCGCTATAGATCACAATCCGGTCTCCGAACCAGGCACGTCGCGTAATCTCCCGTACCGAGTGGTGTATTGCCACCAGCTCGGCCGTGAAGACAGACGCAGCGCCTGGTAGAGCCCCGCTGACTTCAAACAGAGGGGATACGGCGTGGAAGCCGACCCCCTCTTGGGACTTGGAGCCATCCGTATACACTGGCACGGTACCAGCGTGACACGATGTGTGCTCCAAAAAGGTCGAACGCAATACTCCCGGCGCAGTACAAGCTTTGGGAGCAGAGGCGTGGCGACAAATAGCCAAATGTGGTACCCTCCAGGGTGGCGTCCTGGGCAGAACCAGGGGCGCCACCGGCCCGAGAGCTATATCTACCTCTCGAAGGAGTTTCCTGGCCCTAAACCCAAAGGGCTTAGGGTATGACTGGCGTCTCTCGGCGGCATAGGCACCATCGAGATCAGCTGCGGATGCAGTGAGAGCTGTTGGCGACTGAGGGAGGCGCCGGGCTCGCGCGTACAGGCGAGTGATGCACTGCACGCGGCGCAGAGCGAGTGGCATCTCCCCAGCATCGACAAACAGGCTCTCAATGGGGGAAGTGCGGAAGGCACCGGTCGCAAGGCGAAGGCCGGTGTGGTGGATCGAATCCACCTTCCGCAATAAACGCTCGGCTGCGGATGCATAAAACTCGCATCCGTAGTCGAGCTTCGAGCGAACAAAGGATCGATAAAAAAGTAAGGCGGTAGCCCTATCAGCGCCCCAAGCGCTGAACGTCACGGAACGGAGAATGTCCATGGCGCGGGTACAAGAGACCCTAAGGCTGCGAATATGAGCCTCCCAGGTGAGGCGTTGGTCGAATACAAGACCAAGGAAACGGTGCGACTCAACCACATCCAGGCGCACCCCATTAAGAAACAAATCTGGGTCGGGGTGAAGCCGTGGATGGCGGCAGAAGTGCACCACCTTAGTCTTGGCCAAAGAAAACCGAAACCTGTGCGCTTCGGCATAGTGAGAGACGCGGTTCAATGCCTGTTGGAGTCGACGCTCCAGAGTTGGCATCTGGGCCGCGCCAAAAGAGATCGAAAGGTCGTCCACGTAGAGCGTAGCGAGAACATCTTCCGGCAGCACCGAGGTGATGCCGTTGATGCTCAGGGCAAAGAGTGTGACACTGAGGACACTTCCCTGCGGGACACCCTCTTCCTGCTCCTTTGGGCCGGAGAGGGCTCCCCCCACCCGTACGCGGAATCGACGATCTCGCAAAAATTCAGATATAAAAATTGGGAGGCGTCCCCTCGCCCCCATCGTGTGGAGAGTCTCCATGATACCGTATCGCCATGCGGTATCATAGGCCTTCTCCAGATCAAAAAACACCGTGGCGTAGTGCTGTCTACGAAGGAAAGCCTCGCAGAAGGCACTTTCCAGTCGGAGCAGAGCATCCGACGTGGAGTGGAACTTACGGAAGCCGCACTGTGCAGAAGACAGATGGCCTCCGCTGTCCAGGAAATAGGCTAATCTAACATTTACCAATTTCTCCATCAACTTGCACACGCAAGAGGTTAGAAAGATTGGGCGGAAACCGGTCGGAGTAGAGTGATCTCTCCCCGGCTTGCGAAAGGCGAGCACAGTAGCGATTCGCCAGGAGTCTGGGAGAAGACCTTCCACCCAGATCCTGTTAAACAAATCTAACAGAAAGGCCATGCCTCGCTCACCCAGGTGTCGAAGCATGGCGTACGGGACATCGTCCGGACCATGGGCGGTGTCCGCGCACGAAGCGAGAGCGGAACGCAACTCACTCACAGTAAACTTGTCGTTGAAGGGTTCTCCGCCTCTGGAGGTAAAGTCCAGCCGGCGGCCTTCCGCGACATCACGACGTGCATTGAATGCTGGCGGAGCAGCATCACGGCTAGAGAATGCGGAAAAAGCGGTCGCTAAGGATTCCGCCACGGACGCGGGGTCCGAGATTGCGGTCCCATTCTCCTGGAGAACGGGAGGGGGGTCCTGCGAGAACTTGCCCCGAATCCTTTTGACTCGCTTCCACACCTCAGCTAAAGGGGTCTTCCCGTTAAGTGAAGACACGTATGCCCGCCAAGAAGAGCGGCGGGCGTGCTTCGAAATATACCGGAACCTAGCCCTAGCCCGACGAAATTCAGCGACAGTGAAATCGTTCGGGCGGCGCTTATAGCGCATGTAGGCATAACGCTTCTGTTTAAGGGCCGTCTCACACTCGGCCGACCACCATGGGAGTGGTCGGCGTTCAAAACGGCCAGACGTCCTAGGAATAGTAGTCAGGCCTACGGCGATGAGGTTGCCGGAGAAGAACTCAACGGCCTCATCTACCGACCTAAACTCCTCGACTGAGATAGAGAATTCAGTCATTTCCTGAAATGCAGGCCACCGCGCCCGCGCCAAGCACCACCGAGGTGGTCTCTCAGGCGGCAGTTGCCCTGAAAAGGATATTTGAATGGGAAAGTGATCACTACCATGGAGGTCATCGACCACCTCCCAATCAAAATCAGGCTGTGCATCTGAAGAGCACAAAGATAGGTCAAGGCAAGAAAATGAAGCGGTTCTCGGACAGTGATGCGTAAACTCATCCACGTTTAGGACACCCATCTCAAGCTCTTCGATCAGATCGGCAAGGACTTGTCCCCTGGGATTTATGGAGTAATCTCCCCAGAGAGGATGCCTGCCGTTCAGATCTCCAAGCAAGAGATAGGGCCTCGGCAACCGTGCCACGACGCGGCGGAAGTCCCCCGCGTCGAAGTCAGCTGACGGTGGAATGTACGCAGAAATGATAGTATACCTCCTATCCAGGTGCAGCTGCACAGCCACTGCCTGAAAGGAGGTATCTAAAGAGAAAGGAAGAACGGAGACATCATGCCGGGTGTAAACCGCGCATCCCCCAGCCCGGCCATCCCGCGGTGGTGGGGTCGCAAGACCCTTATACCCCGGGAGGGCAGGCAGCGGGCACGCGCCTAGCATGGTCTCCTGCAAAAAAATAGCTAACGGGGAACGGGACGAGACGAGCCTCCGCAGCTCCTCCCAGTTGGCCCGGAGTCCACGGCAATTCCATTAAAGGAATATGCCCTCCAGGCCTAGCTCGGAGGAGACGCGGGGGCCCTCCTCGAATTGAAGACCCTCACGGGAATGGCCGTACGCTTCCCGGGGGCAGAACCCCGGGCGCTGTTGGCCGGACAAAGCGCTGAAGGCGCTGTCGCCTTCGAGGACTTATTGGGGGAGGTTGGGCTCGCCATGCGAGTCTTTTCCTCCCTCCGCCTCGAAACCTTAGGCGGGCGTTGCGGCTTGGGAGGCGGGGGGCCCTCTTTTCGAGGAACCACCGTCTCCGAGCCACTCGCTCCACCTCGGGGCGTGGGCGAAGGGGCCGAAGCTCCTTTGTTGCTGTCCTCCTTTCGGGGAACAGCTTTAGGAACCCCGGAAGATGGCCTAGCGACCATCTTCAGGGGTGTTGCCTCCTGTGAGTCTAACGACTCTGTGGAGGCGCGTGGCCGTTTCGCCTTACGGGAAACGGTCACGCTGGGGGAAGAGGGGGGAGCCCTGGTATTAGCCGGGGCTGGGTGTGAACCCTTTTTGCCGCCAGCTCTACCAGGGGAGCGCCCGGGTGTAGTAGAGCCCGCAGAAGGGCTCCGAATGGGCGCGGAAACAACCGTGCTCGTTGGCCTGGATGGGCCAGGAGCAGAGGGTGCTTTTCTAACTATTGAGGCATATGACGTCCCAGGCAGAGCCGGGCGCGCCAGGACCAAGTCCTTAGCCTCGCGGAATGAGATTCGATCCTGGGCCTGAATGGCCAGGATTTCTTTCTCAAGGAGATATGCACCACATTGCTTCGAAGAAGCAGGGTGCGGCTCTCCGCAATTGACACACTTGGCCACACACGATTTGGACTTATCGTGTGCGACCTTGGAGCAATTTACACAGACTTCGGGTGACCCCGATTTTGCACGTCTACATGATCGATTCGTGTGGCCGAAGCGGTGACAGTAATAGCACCGCCGCGGAAGTGGCACGAATGCCTTTACGCGGTAGCGGTACCAACCGGCACGCACCGACTCAGGGAGCTTGTCACAGTCTAACGTGACGAAGAGTGTAGGGGTGGGTCTCGAGGCCCCTCCCTGTTTTCTCATCACACGTTCGACCTTGACCGCCCCATGGTCGGCCAGCTCTAGGGTGATGTCTTCTATGGAGTAGTCAACGAGTTCCCTCGCATAAACTACTCCTTTTACAAAGTTCATGGTAGAGTGCGGCGTCACACTCACCGGGGTGCCATGAAGTGTCCGAAGAGCACTTATCTTGGCCGCCTCGGCGGGATTCGCCGCATTCGCCAGAAGGCTCCCGTCCGAGAAACGGGTTACCTTCGGCTCTCTACCAATTGCACTAGCTAATCCTCTCCTCTGATGGATCATGTTGCCCTTGGACAACATGGTGCCATCAGTGGAGCGAATAACGAGGAAGCGTTTGAAGCCAGCGGGCTCGAAAACGCCAGGTAACCTCTGAATGAGGGGCCCCGATGTCATCGAGGCTCCGCCCTGTGCACTCTTGGTCTTAGTCAGGGGCTCCGCACACGAGGGGGTAGAGGGGCCGGATGTGCCGATCTTGGCTTGGTCGCCTACCAAAGTGGCAGCAGACCCATCCGTCCCCGCAGCCCCCGCGGATGGAGAGGAGCCCCGAGTCTTTTTCGTCTTTCTTGTCTTTTTCTTCTTTTTAGGAGAGGAGGGCGGGGAATGAACCCGCTTTTCACCCCCGCCGGCAGAAGCCCCCAGGCCAGATGGACCGGCCTCAGCCAGGTCCTTCTCTGAAATGGAGAAGGTCCCGGTGGGCGCAGGGGATTCATCCGGAGGAGATCCCTCCCCTCCTTGTCCTGCCTGAGAATCCACAGCCGTTTGATGAGGACCTTGCATAGGGGCGGATTCGGGTTCGGTGCTTGGCGCCAAGCCCGGATTCCCCCCCATGGAAGGCCCTACCTTCTGAGGCTGGTTTTCCTCAAGGACCATGTCTATCACAGGAGGGGCCTCCAGTTGGCCATCCCCTCCCAGGACATCGCAGGTCCCCTTGGCAGCGTCATAAGTCTTTAGTGGGGAGGCACAGGCCTTGACCCCGGCAAGGTTTAATATTTTTGCCAGCAGGTCTTTTGAGGGAAGCGACCGAAGGGGCCTGGCTTCCCTCTCCCCCCTAAGGGGGTTTGCCCTACCGAGCCGCTTGTACGAGGGGCGGTCGGCAATGGGCTGCCTGCTGGCTTTCTTGGCAGTCCCCTTAGAAAGCATAGGAGGGACTGCCGCTGGAGATAGGGAGGTGCGAAAGCACCTCCAGAGAAGGGGGTGAGGGGGAGTCCCCTACACCCGTAGGCGTAGGAGAGGAGTAAGCCTCCTCTCCGGTTAGAGAGGTATGGAGGGTCCCCTGCGCAAGCACAGGGGGGGGGACCTCCATCTTTTCTGTGGAGCTGCACGAGGGCGGCTCCGTTGTTGTTATAGGGGGAATTAAGGGGAGATGTTTTTTTTTTCATCATTGGGCATGGTGACCCTCTTTGTTTTACGGGACGCAATCGCTCACCACCTCTTGCAGTAGCCCGCACTGCAAGAGGTGCTTACAGGCCCGGCAGAGCCAGGCGCCGCCATTTGGGACCACCCCTCCCGCCTGGTGGCCTGGCAGTCCTTCGGCATGGCGGCTCCACCTTGAACACGGCGTAAAACGGATAGATTTTGAAGACGAGAGGAAAAGGGATGTGAGGAAGGTATGGGTGGGGATGAAGCAGGTTGTTAAAAGCCAACCACCCCAGACCGGAGCTCAGGGGTTAGGGGACATTGTCCCCTCCCCCCTCAGCCCCGATCCGGGACGATTGGCTGAGAAGAAGGTCAGCTTCTACCCTGTGAAATTAGAGGCTGACCAGAGAAAGTTGTGGGAGAGGTTGTATGAAAAGCGACGAGGTAGGATAGGAATACAGGCTATCTGAAGGAAGGAAGAGAGGCTAAGCTGGGGCCGGACGGGGCGCTGGATCCCGTCAGCACGGCGGCCAGGATGGCAAATCGCCGCGCCCCTTACGGGGTGCTAGGATGATGGGTGATGATGGATAGGGTGGATCTCGAGTGGGAACCTTAGAAGGAATGACTCATGGTGGAATTGATGGCAATAGCGGCCGAATCAACGACCGCTAAAGTTTTGTCACCCCCTTACGCCAAAACCGCTTCCAACTACATAGAGACGTGTGCTACTTCCCTTTATGATTCTGGCCGGGTCCCTCGGTCGATGAGAATCTCTTCTCCGTCCAGGACTTGAAGTTTAGCCCCAGGTTCGAGAAAATTCCTGACTTATGGTTCCACTGTGGGTTATTCCTCAAACCAGCTTCACCTAAGCCCTTAATTATGTCAGTACAAGTGGCCGCCATAGTTAAGACGAAATTAATGAATGGCAGACATCCGAGGCAGGTTCCCACTCGGGACGATGGACGGGAGCAGTGAGGTGCTTAAGCCCTCATATAGTTAGTATTTCTCCGATGAAAAAATTATTACTCTCTTTTGAAGGATGAATTAAAATTCATTTAAGACTTCCAGATCGGCTGTATTCTGTCAGCGGTGCTCGTAGTTTTTTACTAAGCAAAATATAAAATTCGGGGGAATTTCCGATGAATTTTTGATGAAACGTGCTCAGCAATGCGTATCCTTCGAATGCTCAACCGTCGCAACCCAATGATCTTGCTAAGAGAGTGTTAATCAGCTGCCTTTTACCTGAATGCACTTAAACAGAAAGGGTCAGATTCCTTGTGCCGTCATTTTGTATATTGTGTCTTAGTTTTATTTCGAATGCACTTCCCAACTTTCCCTACTCCACCCAATTTAGCTATCTTCTGAAATTCTTTTCAAAGTATTATGGTGAAAATGTTGTCCTTTAATTAATAATGGGGAATAGTTACGATGTATGCTTGCATGATACTACCGAAATAACCTTATGAACGCATATGAGGGGTTTTCAAAATGTTTTGCAACAAAATAGATTGAAACGTCTTTGTGACCTGTGCCGCATTGCCGAAAACTATTATCGGAAAGGTGGCATTAAAAAAGTCCTCTTTTGAACCATAGGAAAACTTGATATAACTAAGGACAAACATTAAGTTTATAGTGAAACTTAATTGCTACCTCTCGTCCCCAGATACTGCCTCCCGTAGGTGGGTGAATTCAGCGTTTTAAGCAGCATAAAGAAGACCTCGAAGATTACCCCAAACAAGAGAAATCTTCAACCTATCAAGAAAAGAATGTGCATGTAGTGAAAAAAAGGATGGAAGAAGATTGTAGAAGTAGAATTCATTGGGTAGCTCGATAGTTTGTATTTTTGCACGATGAGTGCCAAAGGATTTTACCCAGAACATCTTGTGCAAAGAGCCGACCATTCATTGCTTGTTTTAAGCATGAATGAAGCAGGTTAAAAAATCTTTTTTGGAAGTGAGGCGTAACGGGAAATATTGAACTTACCAGTACGATACAGAGAGCAAGATTCAACCAAAACGGTGATTACCAGTGTATCATCCGACTCCGTTGAATTCAAAGCGGAGAGATCGGCCAAGAAAGATATGGCGACAATTTGGTGAGATTTTGAAGGGTAATTAATTTTGGAAGATTTTCTCGGCGCAAAACGAACGATAGCATTATTATTGCCACATCCTTAGGAAATTGAAAGTAAAATTAGTGAACAAAAGAGCGGAAAAGCTGCATCAAGGAGTGACTTTGGATTATGAAAACACCAGCTTTGTAGAGCTAATTCTGGGGAATTCCGATGGGAAATCTTGCCTCGTACACCTTAGAGCCGACTTGGCCATTGAAAGAAACGTCAAAATAGCACGATCTCCTTCGCATGCTTATCAAAATCAGCAGTTTTTACTTGGTTCGATTTACGCACTAAACAGTTTTTTCGAGAAAGGTTAGAAAGATGAGAGTAGATCTCTGGATGTCCAAGAAAATCTGATGAAAAAAATTGAATCTTTTTAAAAAAACATTCGAGAAGGATCGACAAGTATCTATTCGAAGGGCAGCTGAAACATTCCAAAAACAACGATTCTCACAACTCTACGTTTTGATTTGCATACTTTGCCACATTTGAGCCCAACAAATAGCAAAAAGATTACCTCCTAAGAGTAACTATGTGCCAAACTTGCTGTACAAATTCAAAATTAAATTTAATTGACAAGATCTTCTTATGTGATGAAGCGAACTTTCGCACATGTGTAAAGGTTAATCGACATAACTGCCACGTTTGGTGAGATTAAAAAACAACTGAATTGATTAAATTGGAAAGAGTCAGACCAAAATTAAATGGTGCCCAATGTCATTGTTGTAGAATGGCCCTTTCTGATCACTCCACACCTTACACCACTTTTATGTAGGAGAATAGCCATTTCTCACACAAATCGCTTTTGTCGTGGTATTCTTTGTGGTAGTGATATACTTGTTTGATGAAGTAGGCTTTGTTCTAAGAGTGCTAATATTGATATCTTAAAGAAGAGAGCCGTCTCAAACACGTAAGGATATAGAGAAACGCACAATAATTCCCAAAATAAGCTTATATTTTAACTTTAACAATTTAATACACAAAAACTAAACATTAACCACAGAAATACTCAAAATATTATAATACGCAATAATTACTTTAATTAGCTTGCCCCTCTAAAATTGATTAAATTCGCTACGCACTCAAAATATACAAGATTTAGGCTTATTGACTATACTGGAGTTTAAATACCTCAGGAATGTTATTGACTCCACGACGCGTGCCGACCGGCCAGATGAAGGTGGTCGAGATCACGAGGTATTTTGGCGAGGGTAGCAGATGGGGGTCCACACGGTATTCAATGAAGGGAGGGGGGGTCTTCAATGGCAGAACAATCACGGTGCTTTAGGCGGCACCAAGGTAGGTGGGGTCTCTCTGGCGAGAGTAAGTTGAACTTGGTTCTTAAACCAAGTCAACTTAGAGTTCGGTGTGATCACCGGGTAACGGGCTCGAGGAGGAGCTTTTCTCCTTCGTTACTTAATTCTTCATGAGCGAGGACTGTACTCGGGAAGGGTCTTCTTCAAGGCGAGGATCGAAGAGGGGGGTTTCTCTGACGAGAATAAGTTAAACTTGAATAAGTTAATTTAAAGGTCGGTTTGGTAACCAGGAACTAGCTCGAGGATGAGCTTCTTTTTAGTTCCAGTCTTCCTCAAGGGCGAGGATAACGGAGGGGTGGGGGGTTCTCTGACGAGAATAAGTTGAACTTGGTTCCTCAACCAAGTTAACTTAGGAGTTTGGTGTAGCCACCGGGTAACGGGTTCGAGGGGGTGCATTTTATTTCTTCTTTTCTTAATTCCTCAAGGACGAGGAATACCCCTGGTGTTTAAGATGAATCAGGATATGAGGAGTCTCTCTGACGAGAGTAAGTTGAACTTAACAAAGTTAACTTAACGTTCGGTTTGATAACCAGGGACTAGCTCGAGGATGAGCTGCTTCTTAGGCGCTTAGGTAGGTAGCCCTGCCTTTCTTGCAGGGTACTTGGTAGTCTGGCGACCCAAGTAATCTACCTGTCCAGTCTTGGTAGCCCGAGGTCTTAATCAGGGGACTTCGTCACCTGGAGACTGGCGTATTCTACCTTGTCCAGTCTCGGTAGCCCGGGGTCTTAATCCGGGGACTTCGTCACCTGGAGACTGACGTATTATACCCCGATTTTCCTAAGTGTTTCTTATTTATACCTTGCCTCCCCCTCTGGGAACGGGCCCAAGATGGTTCTTATTCCAAACGGTTTTTCTCACACCAAGTCTTACCTCGGCTCCCGTTAGCCTTCGAGCTTGAGAGAAACGCATCTCCAATTTCTTATTTGAAGTGAAATTCAATATCACTCTTGTAGGGGAGATCTTGCATTTTAACCTTTAGGCCTTTCATAGCGACGAGTGGCGAGGCGCTGTGGTTACGAGTTTGACCCCACGGTGCCGTGACGGATGTTTTTGCGGTAACCATCTCGGGTCTCCACTGAGAGAGAACGGGTGGGTGACGATTCCCCTACAGTCATTATGCCGCAATCGTTCGGGAGGATTTATCTCAACACTTGTTTCTCAGATCGATGGATTGGTCATGGAGGATCTCGACCTGAGGCTGCGCGTTCTCTCGAATAAGACCCTTAGGGTTTTTTTTTACTGGGGTTTCATTAAGTCCTCAGTTGATCGTGGGGAAAATTAATGATGTAACAGATCTTCAAAATCGTATTAATGAAGTTGTTGAAAAAGTAACCCCTGATGTGCTTGAATATGTATTCCAATAAAGAGCATATCGCTTCGAAATCTGTAGATATTGATGATGCACATGTATAAACTTGTAATTAAAGTAGATAATTATATTTTTCATAGATTTTTTTTTAAATAGTTTCATTTTGTTTAAGTATATATGTTTATAGTGTCATGTCAAGGTGGTTTTTCTTTTTTTCTCAAAATACCCCTGTATTATTTATCAATTCTGAAATCAAGGAAGAGGTTTCAAAACTCATACATTTGAGATCCATTTAATGTAGTAGGCTCCCAGGTTTTGTTTTGCGCCATTACTGACGTTTCCAACAAATTACTTATATTATTTACAATTGTAGCTCCTATTATTTCCATTCCATTTCTTTCGTGTCTACCTACCCTTTTCTATTCGTCCTTGCTTCCTTCGGAGACGCGAGAAAGGATTCATACGTTAACGTATTTCGAATTTCAATTTACAAGTCTTTAAATATGCCGACGGCTCAAATTCGAAATTCAAAGTATGTAAATAGCCATTAAATGTGTTTGTATTTGACTTAAAATTTCAAATATTTACCCAACTCGGGACGACTTTCCCTCTCAATTCATACTCACACTCGAAGCTGCTTCACTGATTATAAGTCCGTATTTGCGAACTGATGCTCTCATGGATGTGGTAGGGACCGAGGAGACTGAAACGTGTCTCTCTAGTCCGAATATTTGGGGTAGTAAAATTTTGGTGGATAGTTCTTTGTTTAATTGGGGTTTGTTTGAGGGGATTTCTTTTTTTTTTGGAGGGGGGGGGGGTGCTTGGTTCTCTTTTAATGAATAGGCGAAACAAGCACCTCGAGTAATGAAGGCAATAGATGAGTGTAAGTACGGGGCGAATTAGAAGTGATAGATTAGGTTTGTGGTAGAACGGGTTGAGGCAGCGTTAATTTCAACCACTATCACATGTTATTTAAAACCACGATGCTACCCACGTGCATCTTCGCTTTGAAGCTTGGGGCCTTATCGCAGCCACCTGAGTCAATGTTTAAACAAGGAGGTTTATCTTTCCCCGTTCGCCCCATGAGCCGACCTCGCCAGATTGAGTTAGGCTTATGGGCAGATAAGGCATTGTTCCCAGGCTCGGCTGTGCATTCCCTCGAAGCTCCCCCTCCATTATCCCCCACGCCAAGGGAATGTCCTGAGTATTTATTTGGAAACTTTACCACTAAGATCAGATTGGAGATCCAGATTTTCGTCGCGAAACATCACTATGACCCACTCTCACCTTGTGCGCCAAGGGACCTCGACCTCGAGATTCACTATCACTTGTCCAGAAGAAGGACAATATCCCTTGAGTGCCAAGGTTCGAGCCTTCGTGAAGCCAAGTCCACAAGGCTTTCCCTGTTGTTCAGAAAGAGAACAACTTTAGAACAGCCATTGTTCTTTTGAGCCCGTTGACAAGAAACGGTTCCCCCCCCCCCTGTTGTTCAGAAGAGAACAACGTAGAACAGCCATTGTTCGTTTGAGCCCGTTCGCCAAGAAACGGTTCTCACCCTTCCCCTGTTGTTCAGAAAGAGAACAACGTTAGAACAGCCATTGTTCTTTCGAGCCCGTTGACAAGAAACGGTTCTCACTCCCCCCCTGTTGTTCAGAAGAGAACAACATAGAACAGCCATTGTTATTTTGAGCCCGTTCGCCAAGAAACGGTTCTCACCCTTTCCCCTTGTTGTTCAGAAGAGAACAACATTAGAACAGCCATTGTTCTCGAGCCCGTAGATAAGAGACGGTTCTCACACCCCCTGTTGTTCAGAAGAGAACAACGTATAACAACCATTGTTCTTCAAGCCGTTCGTTAAGAAACGGTTCTCATTCCCAAGACACCACGTCAGGATCATTTAATCCCCCCCCCCCACTCCTTGGGCTGGAACTCGCCAGCGGACCGAAAATTCCTTCACGTCGCCTTCCTCTGCACAACAAGTATAATTACGTAAGCCGAACGTTACCTTTGAGGATTTAACCCTTTTGTCAACTCTATCCCGTGCTTTAAATGGTTTAGCGAACCATCCCCTCTCTTTAACTTTATATTTGTTTTACCTTTTTAAATCTTTTAATCTTCGGATTAGCTCGATTCCCCACGACCCTTTCCATTCTCTGTTTATGTCAATATTTTCCGTTTTGTGTGTTGTTGATAGTTATTATTAATAAAACTCTATTTTATTAATGATAGCACTATTATTATCCTTGAGCTCAGTTCCACTTCTTAAGCATATCGAAGATACATAATATCGGCCAGCCTAGACAATCCACGCACTCTAAAGATAATTAAAGAAGTTCCCTCAACGAATAGTTATATATGGTATATCGTCGAGAGTCCATTCTACGACAAGGTTAAGTTAGGTTTAGTTAGGTTATATTACGGTCGATAAAACCTTGGGATGCCTCATCTTTACAAGATCCGTATTTTTAGTCATGAGCGACTCTTCTTTCTACTATGTGGGTCGCAACCCGTTTTGCTTTTTTTTTTTGTTTTTGTAATAACATCATAACTATTCGAATGATATAATAACCAAAGTCCTCCCAAGATTAGCCCGGGAATTTATTTGTGTGGCCAATAACATCATAACTATTCGACCGATACTCTGCTAGACTATACTAGGCTATAATATGCTATACTCTGATAGGCAAGCCTAGAATAGGCTATGAATAAACTATGCTAAGCTATGCTAAGATATAATGTACAAAGGTAAGATATACTATGCTAATTTAGGCTATAAAATGTTATGCTAGGATAGCATATAGTATGATAGGCTAGACAATACTAAGCTATGCTTGACTAGGGTATAATAAGATAGCATAGGCTATACTTGTCTAGGATAGTTAATGCTAGGCTAGGTTATACTATGCTAGGCTAGGCCAATCTATGCTAAGCTATACTAGGCTAGGTAGGGCTATGCTATGCTATAGTAGGCTAAAGTATAATAAGCTAGTGAGGGCTATGCTTAGCTATGCTAGGTAATACTATCTTAGGCTACGATAGGCTAGCTAACCAGGGCTATAATAGGCTGAGCTATGCAAGGTTATTTTACTCTAGGGTATGGTATGCATATACTAGTCTAGAATATACTAAACTACGCGATAATATGATACGCTTGGCTATATTATGTTAGATGTGGTTGTGCTAGGATATGCTATACCAAGCTAGCCTATAGTATGCTAGGCTAAGCTATCGTATGCAAGGATATATTGGCTAGGCTACTCTAGGCGACGCTAGGCTAGGCTCTGGCATGAAATGCTATGCCATACCTGGTTAGGCTAAGCTAGGCTACACGAGGCAATGTTACGCTAGGCAAGGCTATACTATAATATTCTAGGTTAGACTAAGGTCTACTAAGCTGGGATAAAGTAGGCTATAATATGCTATGTTATACTAGGCTAGCTAGATTATACTAAGCTAGGATAGGTTAGACCCGGTACAGCTTGGCTATTCTATTTTAGGCTAGGCTATCATATGTTTGTCTAGGCTTGGCTATACTAGGCTAAAACAGGGTAGGTTATACAATGTTATGCTTGGCTATGAAATGCTATGCTAGGTAAGTTTAGGATAGGATTTTTTTAGGCTATACTAGGCTATGCTATGCTATGCTAGACTATACTACGCTATGCTAGTTTGGGCTATTCTCTACTATACTATGCTAAAATATGTGGCTATACCAAGGTCATCCCAAGGTTACTCCAGGAATTATTGAAAGTTTTGAAGGTCGTAAGAATAAGTGAGGGCACGCGACTCTTTGGTCAGCAGACTTTGTTTCTACCAATATTAATCGTGATATGAAAATAGACGGACTCATCTTCTGCTATGGCTCATTGTCCTTTCATGAAATTATGAAAATGAAGATCATTATTTTCCCGCACTCTTTCACGCTTTAGTTTTAAGGAAACGTGAGAGATGGGCACTCGAACAGACGAAGAAGAGGAATGATAAAAAGAGGATTGAAAAATACTTCGCTAATATTGCCGTAATGGAAGTCATCATTGGGAAAATTCAAGACGATTGGTGCGGTTAACTATTGCTCTATACTAATCTCCGAAGTTGGGGGCTGAGAGCGAAGACCTACAAGGCACACAAAGACGCTTCAAAGAACGAATTCGTAGGATCATTGCAGTCACCATAATTCGCTGGCACACAGAATATTCCGGCCTGATTGAAGTACTTACACGAAATTTAAGTGCAAAGAAAGGAAAAAGGACCCTTCTCGCCTTCACAAAACAACATATACTCCCCCTGCCCCCTCTTTCTCTCGCCGTTTCGAAACCATGCTGATGGAGTATTAGTGTCCCCTATGTAGGCCCTTATCCGCATACCTCGAACGGGGACCCTCCCCCTCCATGCCATGTGACCATGAAAGGTTTCATCATCGCTCCTGGTGTAAAAAAACCCCACAAAATATGAGGCAGACTCCTACTTCCCTTCGGGTTTACCAGTTATTGTCCTTCTGTTCTTAATGTGCATTTCATTAGTCGGTGGGGTGATCTCCGGTTTGGATGAGACATAATAATTTTTTGGTGAAAATGAGCGGGGTGGAGACAAGAATTTGCCGCCCTAAATCTCAATGGTTATAATGGGAAATTCTTGTATTTTCCCACTCCCACCCATCATTTCCCATCTCTGAAATTAGGAAGTATTTTATGAATAATTTATTTCCTTCTGACCTATATGATAGAGTTTTAAAAAAGCTATTTGATAATCTCATTGACCCCCCTCAACCCTGCATAGAAGTTCCTAAAATGCCCATATATTTACTAATTCAGAGATGGGTTTTTTAAACGATACTTTTAAAAGAAAAATCCTATTTATTTTTAAAAGATATTTTCCCCAAATCAACCCCAAAATAGTTTTTATAAACTATGTCCATTTTTATTCAGGCCACCATCTTAATATTAAGATATCAATTTTTTCCTCTATGTTTTTACGTGCGTTGCGCATTGTCAGTCCTCAATATTTGGATCAGGAAATTGAATCTATATGAAAAATCGGTGCAGACTTGTATTATCCAGAAAATATACTTGATATTTGTTATAATAAAGCCCCAAAAAAGTTTTATAACGAAAGTACTATTGAGAAGGAAGCGCCCAAGAATATCCTCATTTTACCTGATTTTAATGGCTTTGAAACCCTAAAAACATTGTTAAAAACACTTAATGTAAATCTTGTTTTCTCTT